>JALAZF010000424.1:0-707500 GCA_022829125.1 Lathyrus tuberosus
CATTTGACACATAGTTGAGGGTCAACTATCATTTGACACATAGTTGGGGGTCATTTGACACATAGTTGGGGGTTAACTATCATTTGACACATAGTTGAGGGTGAACTATCATTTGACACATAGTTGGGGGTCATTTGACACATAGTTGGGGGGTCAACTATCATTTGACACATAGTTGAGGGTCAACTATCATTTGACACATAGTTGGGGGTCTTTTGACACATAGTTGGGGGGTCAACTATCATTTGACACATAGTTGGGGGTTAACTATCATTTGACACATAGTTGAGGGTCAACTATCAATTGACACATAGTTGGGGGTCTTTTGACACATAGTTGAGGGTCAACTATCATTTGACACAAAGTTGGGGGTCAACTATCATTTAACACATAGTTGGGGGTCATTTGACACATAGTTAAGGGTCAACTATCATTTGACACATAGTTGGGGGTCATTTGACACATAGTTGGGGGTTAACTAACATTTGACACATAGTTGAGGGTCAACTATCATTTGACACATAGTTGGGGGTCTTTTGACATATAGTTGAGGGTCAACTATCATTTGACACATAGTTGGGGGTCATTTGACACATAGTTGAGGGTCAACTATCATTTGACACATAGTTGGGGGTCATTTGACACATAGTTGGGGGTTAACTATCATTTGACACATAGTTGAGGGTCAATTATCATTTGACACATAGTTGGGGGTCATTTGACACATAGTTGGGGGGTCAACTATCATTTGACACATAGTTGGGGGTCATTTGACACATAGTTGGGGGTCATTTGACACATAGTTGGGGGTCATTTGACCCATAGTTGAGGGTCAACTATCATTTGACACACAGTTGGGGGTCATTTGACACATAGTTGGGGGGTTAACTATCATTTGACACATAGTTGGGGGTCATTTTGACACATAGTTGGGGGGTAAACTATCATTTGACACATAGTTGGGGGTCTTTTGACACATAGTTGAGGGTCAACTATCATTTGACACATAGTAGGGGGTCAACTATCATTTAACACATAGTTAGGGGTCATTTGACACATAGTTGAGGGTCAACTCTCATTTGACACATAGTTGGGGGTCATTTGACACATAGTTGGGGGTTAACTATCATTTGACACATAGTTGAGGGTCAACTATCATTTGACACATAGTTGGGGGTCATTTGACACATAGTTGGGGGGTCAACTATCATTTGACACATAGTTGGGGGTTATTTGACACATAGTTGGGGGTTAACTAACATTTGACACATAGTTGAGGGTCAACTATCATTTGACACATAGTTGGGGGTCTTTTGACATATAGTTGAGGGTCAACTATCATTTGACACATAGTTGGGGGTCATTTGACACATAGTTGAGGGTCAACTATCATTTGACACATAGTTGGGGGTCATTTGACACATAGTTGAGGGTCAACTATCATTTGACACATAGTTGGGGGTCAACTATCATTTAACACATAGTTGGGGGTCATTTGACACATAGTTATGGGTCAACTATCATTTGACACATAGTTGGGGGTCATTTGACACATAGTTAGGGGTTAACTAACATTTGACACATAGTTGAGGGTCAACTATCATTTGACACATAGTTGGGGGTCTTTTGACATATAGTTGAGGGTCAACTATCATTTGACACATAGTTGGGGGTCATTTGACACATAGTTGAGGGTCAACTATCATTTGACACATAGTTGGGGGGTCATTTGACACATAGTTCGGGGTTAACTATCAATTGACACATAGTTGGGGGGTCATTTTGACATAGTTGGGGGTCAACTATCATTTGACACATAGTTGGGGGTCTTTTGACACATAGTTGAGGGTCAACTATCATTTGACACATAGTTGGGGGTCAACTATCATTTAACACATAGTTGGGGGTCATTTGACACATAGTTGAGGGTCAACTATCATTTGACACATAGTTGGGGGTCATTTGACACATAGTTGGGGGTTAACAAACATTTGACACATAGTTGAGGGTCAACTATCATTTGACACATAGTTGGGGGTCTTTTGACATATAGTTGAGGGTCAACTATCATTTGACACATAGTTGGGGGTCATTTGACACATAGTTGAGGGTCAACTATCATTTGACACATAGTTGGGGGTCATTTGACACATAGTTCGGGGTTAACTATCAATTGACACATAGTTGGGGGTCATTTTGACACATAGTTGGGGGTCAACTATCATTTGACACATAGTTGGGGGTCTTTTGACACATAGTTGAGGGTCAACTATCATTTGACACATAGTTGGGGGTCAACTATCATTTAACACATAGTTGGGGGTCATTTTGACACATAGTTGAGGGTCAACTATCATTTGACACATAGTTGGGGGTCATTGGACACATAGTTGGGGGTTAACTATCATTTGACACATAGTTGAGGGTGAACTATCATTTGACACATAGTTGGGGGTCATTTGACACACAGTTGGGGGGTCAACTATCATTTGACACATAGTTGAGGGTCAACTATCATTTGACACATAGTTGGGGGTCTTTTGACACATAGTTGGGGGGTCAACTATCATTTGACACATAGTTGGGGGTTAACTATCATTTGACACATAGTTGAGGGTCAACTATCAATTGACACATAGTTGGGGGTCTTTTGACACATAGTTGAGGGTCAACTATCATTTGACACAAAGTTGGGGGGTCAACTATCATTTAACACATAGTTGGGGGTCATTTGACACATAGTTAAGGGTCAACTATCATTTGACACATAGTTGGGGGTCATTTGACACATAGTTGGGGGTTAACTAACATTTGACACATAGTTGAGGGTCAACTATCATTTGACACATAGTTGGGGGTCTTTTGACATATAGTTGAGGGTCAACTATCATTTGACACATAGTTGGGGGTCATTTGACACATAGTTGAGGGTCAACTATCATTTGACACATAGTTGGGGGTTAACTATCATTTGACACATAGTTGAGGGTCAATTATCATTTGACACATAGTTGGGGGTCAACTATCATTTGACACATAGTTGGGGGTCATTTGACCCATAGTTGAGGGTCAACTATCATTTGACACACAGTTGGGGGTCATTTGACACATAGTTGGGGGTTAACTATCATTTGACACATAGTTGGGGGTCATTTTGACACATAGTTGGGGGTAAACTATCATTTGACACATAGTTGGGGGTCTTTTGACACATAGTTGAGGGTCAACTATCATTTGACACATAGTAGGGGGTCAACTATCATTTAACACCTAGTTAGGGGTCATTTGACACATAGTTGAGGGTCAACTCTCATTTGACACATAGTTGGGGGTCATTTGACACATAGTTGGGGGGTTAACTATCATTTGACACATAGTTGAGGGTCAACTATCATTTGACACATAGTTGGGGGTCATTTGACACATAGTTGGGGGTCAACTATCATTTGACACATAGTTGGGGGTCATTTGACACATAGTTGGGGGTTAACTATCATTTGACACATAGTTGAGGGTCAACTATCATTTGACACATAGTTGGGGGTCTTTTGACACATAGTTGAGGGTCAACTATCATTTGACACATAGTTGGGGGGTCAACTATCATTTAACACATAGTTGAGGGTTATTTGACACATAGTTGAGAGTCAACTATCATTTGACACATAGTTGGGGGTCATTTGACACATAGTTGGGGGTTAACTATCATTTGACACATAGTTGAGGGTCAACTATCATTTGACACGTAGTTGGGGGGTCTTTTGACACATAGTTGAGGGTCAACTATCATTTGACACATAGTTGGGGATCATTTGACACATAGTTGGGGGTTAACTATCATTTGACACATAGTTGGGGGTCATTTGACACATAGTTGAGGGTCAACTATCATTTGACACATAGTTGGGGGTCATTTGACACATAGTTGGGGGTTAACTATCATTTGACACATAGTTGAGGGTCAACTATCATTTGACACATAGTTGGGGGTCATTTGACACATAGTTGGGGGTCAACTATCATTTGACACATAGTTGAGGGTCAACTATCATTTGACACATAGTTGAGGGTCAACTATCATTTGACACACAGTTGGGGGTCATTTGACACATAGTTGAGGGTCAACTATCATTTGACACATAGTTGGGGGTCATTTGACACATAGTTGGGGGTTAACTATCATTTGACACATAGTTGGGGGTCATTTTGACACATAGTTGGGGGGTCAACTATCATTTGACACATAGTTGGGGGTCTTTTGACACATAGTTGAGGGTCAACTATCATTTGACACATAGTTGGGGGTCAACTATCGTTTAACACATAGTTGGGGGTCATTTGACACATAGTTGAGGGTCAACTATCATTTGACACATAGTTGGGGGTCATTTGACACATAGTTGGGGGTTAACTATCATTTGACACATAGTTGAGGGTGAACTATCATTTGACACATAGTTGGGGGTCAACTATCATTTGACACATAGTTGAGGGTCAACTATCATTTGACACATAGTTGGGGGGTCTTTTGACACATAGTTGGGGGTCAACTATCATTTGACACATAGTTGGGGGTTACTTATCATTTGACACATAGTTGAGGGTCAACTATCAATTGACACATAGTTGGGGGTCTTTTGACACATAGTTGAGGGTCAACTATAATTTGACACAAAGTTGGGGGTCAACTATCATTTAACACATAGTTGGGGGTCATTTGACACATAGTTAAGGGTCAACTATCATTTGACACATAGTTGGGGGTCATTTGACACATAGTTGGGGGTTAACTAACATTTGACACATAGTTGAGGGTCAACTATCATTTGACACATAGTTGGGGGTCTTTTGACATATAGTTGAGGGTCAACTATCATTTGACACATAGTTGGGGGTCATTTGACACATAGTTGGGGGTCATTTGACACATAGTTGAGGGTTAACTATCATTTGACACATAGTTAGGGGTCATTTGACACATAGTTGGGGGTTAACTATCATTTGACACATAGTTGAGGGTCAATTATCATTTGACACATAGTTGGGGGGTCATTTGACACATAGTTGGGGGTCAACTATCATTTGACACATAGTTTAGGGTCAACTATCATTTGACACATAGTTGGGGGTCATTTGACCCATAGTTGAGGGTCAACTATCATTTGACACACAGTTGGGGGTCATTTGACACATAGTTGGGGGTTAACTATCATTTGACACATAGTTGGGGGTCATTTTGACACATAGTTGGGGGGTAAACTATCAATTGACACATAGTTGGGGGTCTTTTGACACATAGTTGAGGGTCAACTATAATTTGACACAAAGTTGGGGGTCAACTATCATTTAACACATAGTTGGGGGTCATTTGACACATAGTTAAGGGTCAACTATCATTTGACACATAGTTGGGGGTCATTTGACACATAGTTGGGGGGTTAACTAACATTTGACACATAGTTGAGGGTCAACTATCATTTGACACATAGTTGGGGGTCTTTTGACATATAGTTGAGGGTCAACTATCATTTGACACATAGTTGGGGGTCATTTGACACATAGTTGGGGGTCATTTGACACATAGTTGAGGGTTAACTATCATTTGACACATAGTTAGGGGTCATTTGACACATAGTTGGGGGGTTAACTATCATTTGACACATAGTTGAGGGTCAATTATCATTTGACACATAGTTGGGGGTCATTTGACACATAGTTGGGGGTCAACTATCATTTGACACATAGTTTAGGGTCAACTATCATTTGACACATAGTTGGGGGTCATTTGACCCATAGTTGAGGGTCAACTATCATTTGACACACAGTTGGGGGTCATTTGACACATAGTTGGGGGGTTAACTATCATTTGACACATAGTTGGGGGTCATTTTGACACATAGTTGGGGGGTAAACTATCATTTGACACATAGTTGGGGGTCTTTTGACACATAGTTGAGGGTCAACTATCATTTGACACATAGTAGGGGGTCAACTATCATTTAACACATAGTTAGGGGTCATTTGACACATAGTTGAGGGTCAACTCTCATTTGACACATAGTTGGGGGTCATTTGACACATAGTTGGGGGTTAACTATCATTTGACACATAGTTGAGGGTCAACTATCATTTGACACATAGTTGGGGGTCATTTGACACATAGTTGGGGGTCAACTATCATTTGACACATAGTTGGGGGTCATTTGACACATAGTTGGGGGTTAACTATCATTTGACACATAGTTGAGGGTCAACTATCATTTGACACATAGTTGGGGGTCTTTTGACACATAGTTGAGGGTCAACTATCATTTGACACATAGTTGGGGGTCAACTATCATTTAACACATAGTTGAGGGTTATTTGACACATAGTTGAGAGTCAACTATCATTTGACACATAGTTGGGGGGTCATTTGACACATAGTTGGGGGTTAACTATCATTTGACACATAGTTGAGGGTCAACTATCATTTGACACGTAGTTGGGGGTCTTTTGACACATAGTTGAGGGTCAACTATCATTTGACACATAGTTGGGGATCATTTGACACATAGTTGGGGGTTAACTATCATTTGACACATAGTTGGGGGTCATTTGACACATAGTATAGTTGAGGGTCAACTATCATTTGACACATAGTTGGGGGTCATTTGACACATAGTTGGGGTTAACTATCATTTGACACATAGTTGAGGGTCAACTATCATTTGACACATAGTTGGGGGTCATTTGACACATAGTTGGGGGTCAACTATCATTTGACACATAGTTGAGGGTCAACTATCATTTGACACATAGTTGAGGGTCAACTATCATTTGACACACAGTTGGGGGTCATTTGACACATAGTTGAGGGTCAACTATCATTTGACACATAGTTGGGGGTCATTTGACACATAGTTGGGGGTTAACTATCATTTGACACATAGTTGGGGGTCATTTTGACACATAGTTGGGGGGTCAACTATCATTTGACACATAGTTGAGGGGTCAACTATCATTTGACACATAGTTGGGGGTCTTTTGACACATAGTTGGGGGTCAACTATCATTTGACACATAGTTGGGGGTTACTTATCATTTGACACATAGTTGAGGGTCAACTATCAATTGACACATAGTTGGGGGTCTTTTGACACATAGTTGAGGGTCAACTATAATTTGACACAAAGTTGGGGGTCAACTATCATTTAACACATAGTTGGGGGTCATTTGACACATAGTTAAGGGTCAACTATCATTTGACACATAGTTGGGGGTCATTTGACACATAGTTGGGGGTTAACTAACATTTGACACATAGTTGAGGGTCAACTATCATTTGACACATAGTTGGGGGTCTTTTGACATATAGTTGAGGGTCAACTATCATTGACACATAGTTGGGGGTCATTTGACACATAGTTGGGGGTCATTTGACACATAGTTGAGGGTTAACTATCATTTGACACATAGTTAGGGGTCATTTGACACATAGTTGGGGGTTAACTATCATTTGACACATAGTTGAGGGTCAATTATCATTTGACACATAGTTGGGGGTCATTTGACACATAGTTGGGGGTCAACTATCATTTGACACATAGTTTAGGGTCAACTATCATTTGACACATAGTTGGGGGTCATTTGACCCATAGTTGAGGGTCAACTATCATTTGACACACAGTTGGGGGTCATTTGACACATAGTTGGGGGTTAACTATCATTTGACACATAGTTGGGGGTCATTTTGACACATAGTTGGGGGTAAACTATCAATTGACACATAGTTGGGGGTCTTTTGACACATAGTTGAGGGTCAACTATAATTTGACACAAAGTTGGGGGTCAACTATCATTTAACACATAGTTGGGGGTCATTTGACACATAGTTAAGGGTCAACTATCATTTGACACATAGTTGGGGGTCATTTGACACATAGTTGGGGGTTAACTAACATTTGACACATAGTTGAGGGTCAACTATCATTTGACACATAGTTGGGGGTCTTTTGACATATAGTTGTAGGGTCAACTATCATTTGACACATAGTTGGGGGTCATTTGACACATAGTTGGGGGTCATTTGACACATAGTTGAGGGTTAACTATCATTTGACACATAGTTAGGGGTCATTTGAACACATAGTTGGGGGTTAACTATCATTTGACACATAGTTGAGGGTCAATTATCATTTGACACATAGTTGGGGGTCATTTGACACATAGTTGGGGGTCAACTATCATTTGACACATAGTTTAGGGTCAACTATCATTTGACACATAGTTGGGGGTCATTTGACCCATAGTTGAGGGTCAACTATCATTTGACACACAGTTGGGGGTCATTTGACACATAGTTGGGGGTTAACTATCATTTGACACATAGTTGGGGGTCATTTTGACACATAGTTGGGGGTAAACTATCATTTGACACATAGTTGGGGGTCTTTTGACACATAGTTGAGGGTCAACTAT
The DNA here is from genome assembly GCA_022829125.1 of Lathyrus tuberosus. Taxonomy (NCBI): domain Eukaryota; kingdom Viridiplantae; phylum Streptophyta; class Magnoliopsida; order Fabales; family Fabaceae; genus Lathyrus; species Lathyrus tuberosus. Next base: position 8,461 of record JALAZF010000424.1, read on the forward strand.
CATTTGACACATAGTAGGGGGTCAACTATCATTTAACACATAGTTAGGGGTCATTTGACACATAGTTGAGGGTCAACTCTCATTTGACACATAGTTGGGGGTCATTTGACACATAGTTGGGGGTTAACTATCATTTGACACATAGTTGAGGGTCAACTATCATTTGACACATAGTTGGGGGTCATTTGACACATAGTTGGGGGTCAACTATCATTTGACACATAGTTGGGGGTCATTTGACACATAGTTGGGGGTTAACTATCATTTGACACATAGTTGAGGGTCAACTATCATTTGACACATAGTTGGGGGTCTTTTGACACATAGTTGAGGGTCAACTATCATTTGACACATAGTTGGGGGGTCAACTATCATTTAACACATAGTTGAGGGTTATTTGACACATAGTTGAGAGTCAACTATCATTTGACACATAGTTGGGGGTCATTTGACACATAGTTGGGGGTTAACTATCATTTGACACATAGTTGAGGGTCAACTATCATTTGACACGTAGTTGGGGGTCTTTTGACACATAGTTGAGGGTCAACTATCATTTGACACATAGTTGGGGATCATTTGACACATAGTTGGGGGTTAACTATCATTTGACACATAGTTGGGGGTCATTTGACACATAGTTGAGGGTCAACTATCATTTGACACATAGTTGGGGGTCATTTGACACATAGTTGGGGGTTAACTATCATTTGACACATAGTTTGAGGGTCAACTATCATTTGACACATAGTTGGGGGTCATTTGACACATAGTTGGGGGTCAACTATCATTTGACACATAGTTGAGGGTCAACTATCATTTGACACATAGTTGAGGGTCAACTATCATTTGACACACAGTTGGGGGTCTTTTGACACATAGTTGAGGGTCAACTATCATTTGACACATAGTTGGGGGTCATTTGACACATAGTTTGGGGGTTAACTATCATTTGACACATAGTTGGGGGTCATTTTGACACATAGTTGGGGGGTCAACTATCATTTGACACATAGTTGGGGGTCTTTTGACACATAGTTGAGGGTCAACTATCATTTGACACATAGTTGGGGGGTCAACTATCGTTTAACACATAGTTGGGGGTCATTTGACACATAGTTGAGGGTCAACTATCATTTGACACATAGTTGGGGGTCATTTGACACATAGTTGGGGGTTAACTATCATTTGACACATAGTTGAGGGTGAACTATCATTTGACACATAGTTGGGGGTCAACTATCATTTGACACATAGTTGAGGGTCAACTATCATTTGACACATAGTTGGGGGTCAACTATCATTTGACACATAGTTGGGGGTTAACTATCATTTGACACATAGTTGAGGGTCAACTATCAATTGACACATAGTTGGGGGGTCTTTTGACACATAGTTGAGGGTCAACTATCATTTGACACAAAGTTGGGGGTCAACTATCATTTAACACATAGTTGGGGGTCATTTGACACATAGTTAAGGGTCAACTATCATTTGACACATAGTTGGGGGTCATTTGACACATAGTTGGGGGTTAACTAACATTTGACACATAGTTGAGGGTCAACTATCATTTGACACATAGTTGGGGGTCTTTTGACATATAGTTGAGGGTCAACTATCATTTGACACATAGTTGGGGGTCATTTGACACATAGTTGGGGGTCATTTGAGACATAGTTGAGGGTCAAACTATCATTTGACACATAGTTAGGGGTCATTTGACACATAGTTGGGGGTTAACTATCATTTGACACATAGTTGAGGGTCAATTATCATTTGACACATAGTTGGGGGTCATTTGACACATAGTTGGGGGTCAACTATCATTTGACACATAGTTTAGGGTCAACTATCATTTGACACATAGTTGGGGGTCATTTGACCCATAGTTGAGGGTCAACTATCATTTGACACACAGTTGGGGGTCATTTGACACATAGTTGGGGGTTAACTATCATTTGACACATAGTTGGGGGGTCATTTTGACACATAGTTGGGGGTAAACTATCATTTGACACATAGTTGGGGGTCTTTTGACACATAGTTGAGGGTCAACTATCATTTGACACATAGTAGGGGGTCAACTATCATTTAACACATAGTTAGGGGTCATTTGACACATAGTTGAGGGTCAACTCTCATTTGACACATAGTTGGGGGTCATTTGACACATAGTTGGGGGTTAACTATCATTTGACACATAGTTGAGGGTCAACTATCATTTGACACATAGTTGGGGTCATTTGACACATAGTTGGGGTCAACTTTCATTTGACACATAGTTGGGGGTCATTTGACACATAGTTGGGGGTTAACTATCATTTGACACATAGTTGAGGGTCAACTATCATTTGACACATAGTTGGGGGTCTTTTGACACATAGTTGAGGGTCAACTATCATTTGACACATAGTTGGGGGTCAACTATCATTTAACACATAGTTGAGGGTTATTTGACACATAGTTGAGAGTCAACTATCATTTGACACATAGTTGGGGGTCATTTGACACATAGTTGGGGGTTAACTATCATTTGACACATAGTTGAGGGTCAACTATCATTTGACACGTAGTTGGGGGTCTTTTGACACATAGTTGAGGGTCAACTATCATTTGACACATAGTTGGGGATCATTTGACACATAGTTGGGGGTTAACTATCATTTGACACATAGTTGGGGGTCATTTGACACATAGTTGAGGGTCAACTATCATTTGACACATAGTTGGGGGTCATTTGACACATAGTTGGGGGTTAACTATCATTTGACACATAGTTGAGGGTCAACTATCATTTGACACATAGTTGGGGGTCATTTGACACATAGTTGGGGGTCAACTATCATTTGACACATAGTTGAGGGTCAACTATCATTTGACACATAGTTGAGGGTCAACTATCATTTGACACATAGTTGAGGGTCAACTATCATTTGACACATAGTTGAGGGTCAACTATCATTTGACACACAGTTGGGGGTCATTCGACACATAGTTGAGGGTCAACTATCATTTGACACATAGTTGGGGGTCATTTGACACATAGTTGGGGGTTAACTATCATTTGACACATAGTTGGGGGTCATTTTGACACATAGTTGGGGGTCAACTATCATTTGACACATAGTTGAGGGTCTTTTGACACATAGTTGGGGGTCAACTATCATATGACACATAGTTGGGGGTCATTTGACACATAGTTGGGGGTTAAGTATCATTTGACACATAGTTGAGGGTCAACTATCATTTGACACATAGTTGGGGGTCTTTTGACACATAGTTGAGGGTCAACTATCATTTGGCACATAGTTGGCGGTTAACTATCATTTAACACATAGTTGGGGGTCATTTGACACATAGTTGAGGGTCAACTATCATTTGACACATAGTTGGGGGTCATTTGACACGTAGTTGGGGGTTAACTATCATTTGACACATAGTTGAGGGTCAACTATCATTTGACACATAGTTGGGGGTCATTTGACACATTGTTGGGGGTCAACTATCATTTGACACATAGTTGAGGGTCAACTATCATTTGACACATAGTTGGGGGTCTTTTGACACATAGTTGATGGTCAACTATCATTTGACACATAGTTGGGGGTCATTTGACAGAAAGTTGAGGGTCAACTATCATTTGACACATAGTTGGGGGTCAACTATCATTTGACACATAGTTGGGGGTCTTTTGACACATAGTTGGGGGTCAACTATCATTTGACACATAGTTGGGGGTCATTTGACACATAGTTGGGGGTCAACTATCATTTGACACATAGTTGAGGGTCAACTATCATTTGACACATAGTTGGGGGTCTTTTGACACATAGTGAAGGGTCAACTATCATTTGACACATAGTTGGGGGTCATTTGACAGAAAGTTGAGGGTCAACTATCATTTGACACATAGTTGGGGGTCCACTATCATTTGACACATAGTTGGGGGTTAACTATCATTTGACACATAGTTGGGGGTCATTTGACACATAGTTGGGGGTCAACTATCATTTGACACATAGTTGGGGGTCTTTTGACACATAGTTGAGGGTCAACTATCATCTGACACATAGTTGGGGGTCAACTATCATTTAACACATAGTTGGGGGTCATTTTGACACATAGTTGGGGGTCAACTATCATTTGACACATAGTTGGGGGTCTTTTGACACATAGTTGGGGGTTAACTATCATTTGACACATAGTTGGGGGTTATTTGACACATAGTTGGGGGTTAACTATCATTTGACACATAGTTGAGGGTCAACTATCATTTGACACATAGATGGGGGTCTTTTGACACATAGTTGAGGGTCAACTATCATTTGACACATAGTTGGGGGTCAACTATCATTTAACACATAGTTGGGGGTCATTTGACACATAGTTGAGGGTCAACTATCATTTGACACATAGTTGGGGGTCATTTGACACGTAGTTGGGGGTTAACTATCATTTGACACATAATTGAGGGTCAACTATCATTTGACACATAGTTGGGGGTCATTTGACCACATAGTTGGGGGGTCACTATCATTTGACACATAGTTGAGGGTCAACTATCATTTGACACATAGTTGGGGGTCTATTGACACATAGTTGAGAGTCAACTATCATTTGACACATAGTTGGGGGTCAAACTATCATTTGAGACATAGTTGGGGGTCATTTGACACATAGTTGAGGGTCAACTATCATTTGACACATAGTTGGGGGTCAACTATCATTTAACACATAGTTGGGGGTCATTTGACACATAGTTGAGGGTCAACTATCATTTGACACATAGTGGGGGGTCATTTAACACGTAGTTGGGGGTTAACTATCATTTGACACATAGTTGGGGGTCATTTGACACGTAGTTGGGGGTTAACTATCATTTGACACATAGTTGAGGGTCAACTATCATTTGACACATAGTTGGGGGTCATTTGACACATAGTTGGGGGTCAACTATCATTTGACACATAGTTGAGGGTCAACTATCATTTGACACATAGTTAGGGGTCATTTGACACATAGTTGAGGGTCAACTATCATTTGACACATAGTTGGGGGTCATTTGACACATAGTTGGGGGTTAACTATCATTTAACACATAGTTGGGGGTCATTTGACACATAGTTGAGGGTCAACTATCATTTGACACATAGTTGGGGGTCATTTGACACATAGTTGAGGGTCAACTATCATTTGAGACATAGTTGGGGGTCATTTGACTCATAGTCGGGGGTCAACTATCATTTGACACATAGTTGAGGGTCAACTATCATTTGACACATAGTTGGGGGTCATTTGACACATAGTTGAGGGTCAACTATCATTTGACACATAGTTGGGGGTCATTTGACACGTAGTTGGGGGTTAACTATCATTTGACACATAGTTGGGTGGTCATTTGACACGTAGTTGGGGGTTAACTATCATTTGACACATAGTTGAGGGTCAACTATCATTTGACACATAGTTGGGGGTCATTTGACACATAGTTGGGGGTCAACTATCATTTGACACATAGTTGAGGGTCAACTATCATTTGACACATAGTTAGGAGTCATTTGACACATAGTTGAGGGTCAACTATCATTTGACACATAGTTGGGGGTCATTGTACACATAGTTGGGGGTTAACTATCATTTGACACATAGTTGGGGGTCATTTGACACATAATTGAGGGTCAACTATCATTTGACACATAGTTGGGGGTCATTTGACACATAGTTGAGGGTCAACTATCATTTGAGACATAGTTGGGTGTCATTTGACTCATAGTCGGGGGTCAACTATCATTTGACACATAGTTGAGGGTCAACTATCATTTGACACATAGTTGGGGGTCTTTTGACACATAGTTGAGGGTCAACTATCATTTGACACATAGTTGGGGTCATTTGACACATAGTCGGGGGTTAACTATCATTTGACACATAGTTGGGGGTCATTTGACACATAGTTGAGGGTTAACTATCATTTGACACATAGTTGGGGGTTAACTATCATTTGACACATAGTTGAGGGTCAACTATCATTTGACACATAGTTGGGGGGTCATTTGACACATAGTTGGGGGTCAAGTATCATTTGACACATAGTTGAGGGTCAACTATCATTTGACTCATAGTTAGGGGTCATTTGACACATAGTTTCAGGGTCAACTATCATTTGACACATAGTTGGGGGTCATTTGACACATAGTTCGGGGTTAACTATCATTTGACACATAGTTGGGGGTCATTTTGACACATAGTTGGGGGTCAACTATCATTTGACACATAGTTGGGGGTCTTTTGACACATAGTTGAGGGTCAACTATCATTTGACACATAGTTGGGGGGTCAACTATCATTTGACACATAGTTGGGGGTCAACTATCATTTAACACATAGTTGGGGGTCATTTGACACATAGTTGAGGGTCAACTATCATTTGACACATAGTTGGGGGTCATTTGACACATAGTTGGGGGTTAACTATCATTTGACACATAGTTGAGGGTCAACTATCATTTGACTCATAGTTAGGGGTCATTTGACACATAGTTGAGGGTCAACTATCATTTGACACATAGTTGGGGGTCATTTGACACATAGTTCGGGGTTAACTATCATTTGACACATAGTTGGGGGTCATTTTGACACATAGTTGGGGGGTCAACTATCATTTGACACATAGTTGGGGGTCTTTTGACACATAGTTGAGGGTCAACTATCATTTGACACATAGTTGAGGGTCAACTATCATTTGACACATAGTTGGGGGTCAACTATCATTTAACACATAGTTGGGGGTCATTTGACACATAGTTGAGGGTCAACTATCATTTGACACATAGTTGGGGGTCAACTATCATTTAACACATAGTTGGGGGTCATTTGACACATAGTTGAGGGTCAACTATCATTTGACACATAGTTGGGGGTCATTTGACACATAGTTGGGGGGTTAACTATCATTTGACACATAGTTGAGGGTCAACTATCATTTGACACATAGTTGGGGGTCATTTGACACATAGTTGGGGGTCAACTATCATTTGACACATAGTTGAGGGTCAACTATCATTTGACACATAGTTGGGGGTCTTTTGACACATAGTTGGGGGTCAACTATCATTTGGCACATAGTTGGGGGTTAACTATCATTTGATACATAGTTGAGGGTCAACTATCAATTGACACATAGTTGGGGGTCTTTTGACACATAGTTGAGGGTCAACTATCATTTGACACATAGTTGGGGGTCAACTATCATTTAACACATAGTTGGGGGTCATTTGACACATAGTTAAGGGTCAACTTATCATTTGACACATAGTTGGGGGTCATTTGACACATAGTTGGGGGTTAACTAACATTTGACACATAGTTGAGGGTCAACTATCATTTGACACATAGTTGGGGGTCTTTTGACATATAGCTGAGGGTCAACTATCATTTGACACATAGTTGGGGGGTCATTTGACACATAGTTGAGGGTCAACTATCATTTGACACATAGTTGGGGGGTCATTTGACACATAGTTGGGGGTTAACTATCATTTGACACATAGTTGGGGGTCATTTGACACATAGTTGAGGGTTAACTATCATTTGACACATAGTTGGGGGTAAACTATCATTTGACACATAGTTGAGGGTCAACTATCATTTGACACATAGTTGGGGGTCATTTGACACATAGTTGGGGGGTCAAGTATCATTTGACACATAGTTGAGGGTCAACTATCATTTGACTCATAGTTAGGGGTCATTTGACACATAGTTGAGGGTCAACTATCATTTGATACATAGTTGGGGGTCATTTGACACATAGTTCGGGGTTAACTATCATTTGACACATAGTTGGGGGTCATTTTGACACATAGTTGGGGGTCAACTATCATTTGACACATAGTTGGGGGTCTTTTGACACATAGTTGAGGGTCAACTATCATTTGACACATAGTTGGGGGTCAACTATCATTTGACACATAGTTGGGGGTCAACTATCATTTAACACATAGTTGGGGGTCATTTGACACATAGTTGAGGGTCAACTATCATTTGACACATAGTTGGGGGTCATTTGACACATAGTTGGGGGTTAACTATCATTTGACACATAGTTGAGGGTCAACTATCATTTGACTCATAGTTAGGGGTCATTTGACACATAGTTGAGGGTCAACTATCATTTGACACATAGTTGGGGGTCATTTGACACATAGTTCGGGGTTAACTATCATTTGACACATAGTTGGGGGTCATTTTGACACATAGTTGGGGGTCAACTATCATTTGACACATAGTTGGGGGTCTTTTGACACATAGTTGAGGGTCAACTATCATTTGACACATAGTTGAGGGTCAACTATCATTTGACACATAGTTGGGGGTCAACTATCATTTAACACATAGTTGGGGGTCATTTGACACATAGTTGAGGGTCAACTATCATTTGACACATAGTTGGGGGTCATTTGACACATAGTTGGGGGTTAACTATCATTTGACACATAGTTGAGGGTCAACTATCATTTGACACATAGTTGGGGGTCATTTGACACATATTTGGGGGTCAACTATCATTTGACACATAGTTGAGGGTCAACTATCATTTGACACATAGTTGGGGGTCTTTTGACACATAGTTGGGGGTCAACTATCATTTGGCACATAGTTGGGGGTTAACTATCATTTGATACATAGTTGAGGGTCAACTATCAATTGACACATAGTTGGGGGTCTTTTGACACATAGTTGAGGGTCAACTATCATTTGACACATAGTTGGGGGTCAACTATCATTTAACACATAGTTGGGGGTCATTTGACACATAGTAGGGGGTCATTTGACACATAGTTGGGGGTTAACTAACATTTGACACATAGTTGAGGGTCAACTATCATTTGACACATAGTTGGGGGTCTTTTGACATATAGTTGAGGGTCAACTATCATTTGACACATAGTTGGGGGTCATTTGACACATAGTTGAGGGTCAACTATCATTTGACACATAGTTGGGGGTCATTTGACACATAGTTCGGGGTTAACTATCAATTGACACATAGTTGGGGGTCATTTTGACACATAGTTGGGGGTCAACTATCATTTGACACATAGTTGGGGGTCTTTTGACACATAGTTGAGGGTCAACTATCATTTGACACATAGTTGGGGGTCAACTATCATTTAACACATAGTTGGGGGTCATTTGACACATAGTTGAGGGTCAACTATCATTTGACACATAGTTGGGGGTCATTTGACACATAGTTGGGGGTTAACTATCATTTGACACATAGTTGAGGGTGAACTATCATTTGACACATAGTTGGGGGTCATTTGACACATAGTTGGGGGTCAACTATCATTTGACACATAGTTGAGGGTCAACTATCATTTGACACATAGTTGGGGGTCTTTTGACACATAGTTGGGGGTCAACTATCATTTGACACATAGTTGGGGGTTAACTACCATTTGACACATAGTTGAGGGTCAACTATCAATTGACACATAGTTGGGGGTCTTTTGACACATAGTTGAGGGTCAACTATCATTTGACACATAGTTGGGGGTCATTTGACACATAGTTCGGGGTTAACTATCAATTGACACATAGTTGGGGGTCATTTTGACACATAGTTGGGGGTCAACTATCATTTGACACATAGTTGGGGGTCTTTTGACACATAGTTGAGGGTCAACTATCATTTGACACATAGTTGGGGGTCAACTATCATTTAACACATAGTTGGGGGTCATTTGACACATAGTTGAGGGTCAACTATCATTTAACACATAGTTGGGGGTCAACTATCATTTGACACATAGTTGAGGGTCAACTATCATTTGACACATAGTTGGGGGTCTTTTGACACATAGTTGGGGGTCAACTATCATTTGACACATAGTTGGGGGTTAACTATCATTTGACACATAGTTGAGGGTCAACTATCAATTGACACATAGTTGTGGGTCATTTGACACATAGTTAAGGGTCAACTATCATTTGACACATAGTTGGGGGTCATTTGACACATAGTTGGGGGGTTAACTAACATTTGACACATAGTTGAGGGTCAACTATCATTTGACACATAGTTGGGGGTCTTTTGACATATAGTTGAGGGTCAACTATCATTTGACACATAGTTGAGGGTCAACTATCATTTGACACATAGTTGGGGGTCAACTATCATTTAACACATAGTTGGGGGTCATTTGACACATAGTTGAGGGTCAACTATCATTTGACACATAGTTGGGGGTCATTTTGACACATAGTTGGGGGTCAACTATCATTTGACACATAGTTGGGGGTCAACTATCATTTGACACATAGTTGGGGGTCATTTGACACATAGTTGGGGGTCAACTATCATTTGACACATAGTTGAGGGTCAACTATCATTTGACACATAGTTGGGGGTCTTTTGACACATAGTTGGGGGTCAACTATCATTTGGCACATAGTTGGGGGTTAACTATCATTTGATACATAGTTGAGGGTCAACTATCAATTGACACATAGTTGGGGGTCTTTTGACACATAGTTGAGGGTCAACTATCATTTGACACATAGTTGGGGGTCAACTATCATTTAACACATAGTTGGGGGTCATTTGACACATAGTAGGGGGTCATTTGACACATAGTTGGGGGTTAACTAACATTTGACACATAGTTGAGGGTCAACTATCATTTGACACATAGTTGGGGGTCTTTTGACATATAGTTGAGGGTCAACTATCATTTGACACATAGTTGGGGGTCATTTGACACATAGTTGAGGGTCAACTATCATTTGACACATAGTTGGGGGTCATTTGACACATAGTTCGGGGTTAACTATCAATTGACACATAGTTGGGGGTCATTTTGACACATAGTTGGGGGTCAACTATCATTTGACACATAGTTGGGGGTCTTTTGACACATAGTTGAGGGTCAACTATCATTTGACACATAGTTGGGGGTCAACTATCATTTAACACATAGTTGGGGGTCATTTGACACATAGTTGAGGGTCAACTATCATTTGACACATAGTTGGGGGTCATTTGACACATAGTTGGGGGTTAACTATCATTTGACACATAGTTGAGGGTGAACTATCATTTGACACATAGTTGGGGGTCATTTGACACATAGTTGGGGGTCAACTATCATTTGACACATAGTTGAGGGTCAACTATCATTTGACACATAGTTGGGGGTCTTTTGACACATAGTTGGGGGTCAACTATCATTTGACACATAGTTGGGGGTTAACTACCATTTGACACATAGTTGAGGGTCAACTATCAATTGACACATAGTTGGGGGTCTTTTGACACATAGTTGAGGGTCAACTATCATTTGACACATAGTTGGGGGTCATTTGACACATAGTTCGGGGTTAACTATCAATTGACACATAGTTGGGGGTCATTTTGACACATAGTTGGGGGTCAACTATCATTTGACACATAGTTGGGGGTCTTTTGACACATAGTTGAGGGTCAACTATCATTTGACACATAGTTGGGGGTCAACTATCATTTAACACATAGTTGGGGGTCATTTGACACATAGTTGAGGGTCAACTATCATTTAACACATAGTTGGGGGTCAACTATCATTTGACACATAGTTGAGGGTCAACTATCATTTGACACATAGTTGGGGGTCTTTTGACACATAGTTGGGGGTCAACTATCATTTGACACATAGTTGGGGGTTAACTATCATTTGACACATAGTTGAGGGTCAACTATCAATTGACACATAGTTGTGGGTCATTTGACACATAGTTAAGGGTCAACTATCATTTGACACATAGTTGGGGGTCATTTGACACATAGTTGGGGGTTAACTAACATTTGACACATAGTTGAGGGTCAACTATCATTTGACACATAGTTGGGGGTCTTTTGACATATAGTTGAGGGTCAACTATCATTTGACACATAGTTAGGGGTCATTTGACACATAGTTGGGGGTCATTTGACACATAGTTGAGGGTCAACTATCATTTGACACATAGTTGGGGGTCATTTGACACATAGTTGGGGGTTAACTATCATTTGACACATAGTTGAGGGTCAATTATCATTTGACACATAGTTGGGGGTCATTTGACACATAGTTGGGGGTCAACTATCATTTGACACATAGTTTAGGGTCAACTATCATTTGACACATAGTTGGGGGTCATTTGACCCATAGTTGAGGGTCAACTATCATTTGACACACAGTTGGGGGTCATTTGACACATAGTTGGGGGTTAACTATCATTTGACACATAGTTGGGGGTCATTTTGACACATAGTTGGGGATAAACTATCATTTGACACATAGTTGGGGGTCTTTTGACACATAGTTGAGGGTCAACTATCATTTGACACATAGTAGGGGGTCAACTATCATTTAACACATAGTTAGGGGTCATTTGACACATAGTTGAGGGTCAACTCTCATTTGACACATAGTTGGGGGTTAACTATCATTTGACACATAGTTGAGGGTCAACTATCATTTGACACATAGTTGGGGGTCATTTGAAACATAGTTGGGGGTCAACTATCATTTGACACATAGTTGGGGGTCATTTGACACATAGTTGGGGGTTAACTATCATTTGACACATAGTTGAGGGTCAACTATCATTTGACACATAGTTGGGGGTCTTTTGACACATAGTTGAGGGTCAACTATCATTTGACACATAGTTGAGGGTCAACTATCATTTAACACATAGTTGGGGGTCAACTATCATTTGACACATAGTTGAGGGTCAACTATCATTTGACACATAGTTGGGGGTCTTTTGACACATAGTTGGGGGTCAACTATCATTTGATACATAGTTGGGGGTTAACTATCATTTGACACATAGTTGAGGGTCAACTATCAATTGACACATAGTTGGGGGTCATTTGACACATAGTTAAGGGTCAACTATCATTTGACACATAGTTGGGGGTCATTTGACACATAGTTGGGGGTTAACTAACATTTGACACATAGTTGAGGGTCAACTATCATTTGACACATAGTTGGGGGTCTTTTGACATATAGTTGAGGGTCAACTATCATTTGACACATAGTTGGGGGTCATTTGACACATAGTTGGGGGTCATTTGACACATAGTTGAGGGTCAACTATCATTTGACACATAGTTGGGGGTCATTTGACACATAGTTGAGGGTCAACTATCATTTGACACATAGTTGGGGGTCATTTGACACATAGTTGGGGGTTAACTATCATTTGACACATAGTTGAGGGTCAACTATCATTTGACACATAGTTGGGGGTCATTTGACACATAGTTGGGGGTCAACTATCATTTGACACATAGTTGAGGGTCAACTATCATTTGACACATAGTTGGGGGTCTTTTGACACATAATTGGGGGTCAACTATCATTTGGCACATAGTTGGGGGTTAACTATCATTTGATACATAGTTGAGGGTCAACTATCAATTGACACATAGTTGGGGGTCTTTTGACACATAGTTGAGGGTCAACTATCATTTGACACATAGTTGGGGGTCAACTATCATTTAACACATAGTTGGGGGTCATTTGACACATAGTTAAGGGTCAACTATCATTTGACACATAGTTGGGGGTCATTTGACACATAGTTGGGGGTTAACTAACATTTGACACATAGTTGAGGGTCAACTATCATTTGACACATAGTTGGGGGTCTTTTGACATATAGTTGAGGGTCAACTATCATTTGACACATAGTTGGGGGTCATTTGACACATAGTTGAGGGTCAACTATCATTTGACACATAGTTGGGGGTCATTTGACACATAGTTCGGGGTTAACTATCAATTGACACATAGTTGGGGGTCATTTTGACACATAGTTGGGGGTCAACTATCATTTGACACATAGTTGGGGGTCTTTTGACACATAGTTGAGGGTCAACTATCATTTGACACATAGTTGGGGGTCAACTATCATTTAACACATAGTTGGGGGTCATTTGACACATAGTTGAGGGTCAACTATCATTTGACACATAGTTGGGGGTCATTTAACACATAGTTGGGGGTTAACTATCATTTGACACATAGTTGAGGGTGAACTATCATTTGACACATAGTTGGGGGTCATTTGACACATAGTTGGGGGTCAACTATCATTTGACACATAGTTGAGGGTCAACTATCATTTGACACATAGTTGGGGGTCTTTTGACACATAGTTGGGGGTCAACTATCATTTGACACATAGTTGGGGGTTAACTATCATTTGACACATAGTTGAGGGTCAACTATCAATTGACACATAGTTGGGGGTCTTTTGACACATAGTTGAGGGTCAACTATCATTTGACACATAGTTGGGGGTCATTTGACACATAGTTCGGGGTTAACTATCAATTGACACATAGTTGGGGGTCATTTTGACACATAGTTGGGGGTCAACTATCATTTGACACATAGTTGGGGGTCTTTTTGACACATAGTTGAGGGTCAACTATCATTTGACACATAGTTGGGGGTCAACTATCATTTAACACATAGTTGGGGGTCATTTGACACATAGTTGAGGGTCAACTATCATTTAACACATAGTTGGGGGTCAACTATCATTTGACACATAGTTGAGGGTCAACTATCATTTGACACATAGTTGGGGGTCTTTTGACACATAGTTGGGGGTCAACTATCATTTGACACATAGTTGGGGGTTAACTATCATTTGACACATAGTTGAGGGTCAACTATCAATTGACACATAGTTGTGGGTCATTTGACACATAGTTAAGGGTCAACTATCATTTGACACATAGTTGGGGGTCATTTGACACATAGTTGGGGGTTAACTAACATTTGACACATAGTTGAGGGTCAACTATCATTTGACACATAGTTGGGGGTCTTTTGACATATAGTTGAGGGTCAACTATCATTTGACACATAGTTGGGGGTCATTTGACACATAGTTGGGGGTCATTTGACACATAGTTGAGGGTCAACTATCATTTGACACATAGTTGGGGGTCATTTGACACATAGTTGGGGGTCAACTATCATTTGACACATAGTTGGGGGTCTTTTGACACATAGTTGAGGGTCAACTATCATTTGACACATAATTGAGGGTCAATTATCATTTGACACATAGTTGGGGGTCATTTGACACATAGTTGGGGGTCAACTATCATTTGACACATAGTTTAGGGTCAACTATCATTTGACACATAGTTGGGGGTCATTTGACCCATAGTTGAGGGTCAACTATCATTTGACACACAGTTGGGGGTCATTTGACACATAGTTGGGGGTTAACTATCATTTGACACATAGTTGGGGGTCATTTTGACACATAGTTGGGGATAAACTATCATTTGACACATAGTTGGGGGTCTTTTGACACATAGTTGAGGGTCAACTATCATTTGACACATAGTAGGGGGTCAACTATCATTTAACACATAGTTCGGGGTCATTTGACACATAGTTGAGGGTCAACTCTCATTTGACACATAGTTGGGGGTTAACTATCATTTGACACATAGTTGAGGGTCAACTATCATTTGACACATAGTTGGGGGTCATTTGAAACATAGTTGGGGGTCAACTATCATTTGACACATAGTTGGGGGTCATTTGAGACATAGTTGGGGGTTAACTATCATTTGACACATAGTTGAGGGTCAACTATCATTTGACACATAGTTGGGGGTCTTTTGACACATAGTTGAGGGTCAACTATCATTTGACACATAGTTGAGGGTCAACTATCATTTAACACATAGTTGGGGGGTCAACTATCATTTGACACATAGTTGAGGGTCAACTATCATTTGACACATAGTTGGGGGTCTTTTGACACATAGTTGGGGGTCAACTATCATTTGATACATAGTTGGGGGGTTAACTATCATTTGACACATAGTTGAGGGGTCAACTATCAATTGACACATAGTTGGGGGTCATTTGACACATAGTTAAGGGTCAACTATCATTTGACACATAGTTGGGGGTCATTTGACACATAGTTGGGGGTTAACCTAACATTTGACACATAGTTGAGGGTCAACTATCATTTGACACATAGTTGGGGGTCTTTTGACATATAGTTGAGGGTCAACTATCATTTGACACATAGTTGGGGGTCATTTGACACATAGTTGGGGGTCATTTGACACATAGTTGAGGGTCAACTATCATTTGACACATAGTTGGGGGTCATTTGACACATAGTTGAGGGTCAACTATCATTTGACACATAGTTGGGGGTCATTTGACACATAGTTGGGGGTTAACTATCATTTGACACATAGTTGAGGGTCAACTATCATTTGACACATAGTTGGGGGTCATTTGACACATAGTTGGGGGTCAACTATCATTTGACACATAGTTGAGGGTCAACTATCATTTGACACATAGTTGGGGGTCTTTTGACACATAGTTGGGGGGTCAACTATCATTTGGCACATAGTTGGGGGTTAACTATCATTTGATACATAGTTGAGGGTCAACTATCAATTGACACATAGTTGGGGGTCTTTTGACACATAGTTGAGGGTCAACTATCATTTGACACATAGTTGGGGGTCAACTATCATTTAACACATAGTTGGGGGTCATTTGACACATAGTTAAGGGTCAACTATCATTTGACACATAGTTGGGGGTCATTTGACACATAGTTGGGGGTTAACTAACATTTGACACATAGTTGAGGGTCAACTATCATTTGACACATAGTTGGGGGTCTTTTGACATATAGTTGAGGGTCAACTATCATTTGACACATAGTTGGGGGTCATTTGACACATAGTTGAGGGTCAACTATCATTTGACACATAGTTGGGGGTCATTTGACACATAGTTCGGGGGTTAACTATCAATTGACACATAGTTGGGGGTCATTTTGACACATAGTTGGGGGTCAACTATCATTTGACACATAGTTGGGGGTCTTTTGACACATAGTTGAGGGTCAACTATCATTTGACACATAGTTGGGGGTCAACTATCATTTAACACATAGTTGGGGGTCATTTGACACATAGTTGAGGGTCAACTATCATTTGACACATAGTTGGGGGTCATTTAACACATAGTTGGGGGTTAACTATCATTTGACACATAGTTGAGGGTGAACTATCATTTGACACATAGTTGGGGGTCATTTGACACATAGTTGGGGGTCAACTATCATTTGACACATAGTTGAGGGTCAACTATCATTTGACACATAGTTGGGGGTCTTTTGACACATAGTTGGGGGGTCAACTATCATTTGACACATAGTTGGGGGTTAACTATCATTTGACACATAGTTGAGGGTCAACTATCAATTGACACATAGTTGGGGGTCTTTTGACACATAGTTGAGGGTCAACTATCATTTGACACATAGTTGGGGGTCATTTGACACATAGTTCGGGGTTAACTATCAATTGACACATAGTTGGGGGTCATTTTGACACATAGTTGGGGGTCAACTATCATTTGACACATAGTTGGGGGTCTTTTGACACATAGTTGAGGGTCAACTATCATTTGACACATAGTTGGGGGTCAACTATCATTTAACACATAGTTGGGGGTCATTTGACACATAGTTGAGGGTCAACTATCATTTAACACATAGTTGGGGGTCAACTATCATTTGACACATAGTTGAGGGTCAACTATCATTTGACACATAGTTGGGGGTCTTTTGACACATAGTTGGGGGTCAACTATCATTTGACACATAGTTGGGGGTTAACTATCATTTGACACATAGTTGAGGGTCAACTATCAATTGACACATAGTTGTGGGTCATTTGACACATAGTTAAGGGTCAACTATCATTTGACACATAGTTGGGGGTCATTTGACACATAGTTGGGGGTTAACTAACATTTGACACATAGTTGAGGGTCAACTATCATTTGACACATAGTTGGGGGTCTTTTGACATATAGTTGAGGGTCAACTATCATTTGACACATAGTTGGGGGTCATTTGACACATAGTTGGGGGTCATTTGACACATAGTTGAGGGTCAACTATCATTTGACACATAGTTGGGGGTCATTTGACACATAGTTGGGGGTCAACTATCATTTGACACATAGTTGGGGGTCTTTTGACACATAGTTGAGGGTCAACTATCATTTGACACATAATTGAGGGTCAATTATCATTTGACACATAGTTGGGGGTCATTTGACACATAGTTGGGGGTCAACTATCATTTGACACATAGTTTAGGGTCAACTATCATTTGACACATAGTTGGGGGTCATTTGACCCATAGTTGAGGGTCAACTATCATTTGACACACAGTTGGGGGTCATTTGACACATAGTTGGGGGTTAACTATCATTTGACACATAGTTGGGGGTCATTTTGACACATAGTTGGGGATAAACTATCATTTGACACATAGTTGGGGGTCTTTTGACACATAGTTGAGGGTCAACTATCATTTGACACATAGTAGGGGGTCAACTATCATTTAACACATAGTTAGGGGTCATTTGACACATAGTTGAGGGTCAACTCTCATTTGACACATAGTTGGGGGTTAACTATCATTTGACACATAGTTGAGGGTCAACTATCATTTGACACATAGTTGGGGGTCATTTGAAACATAGTTGGGGGTCAACTATCATTTGACACATAGTTGGGGGTCATTTGACACATAGTTGGGGGTTAACTATCATTTGACACATAGTTGAGGGTCAACTATCATTTGACACATAGTTGGGGGTCTTTTGACACATAGTTGAGGGTCAACTATCATTTGACACATAGTTGAGGGTCAACTATCATTTAACACATAGTTGGGGGTCAACTATCATTTGACACATAGTTGAGGGTCAACTATCATTTGACACATAGTTGGGGGTCTTTTGACACATAGTTGGGGGTCAACTATCATTTGATACATAGTTGGGGGTTAACTATCATTTGACACATAGTTGAGGGTCAACTATCAATTGACACATAGTTGGGGGTCATTTGACACATAGTTAAGGGTCAACTATCATTTGACACATAGTTGGGGGTCATTTGACACATAGTTGGGGGTCAACTATCGTTTAACACATAGTTGGGGGTCATTTGACACATAGTTAAGGGTCAACTATCATTTGACACATAGTTGGGGGTCATTTGACACATAGTTGGGGGTTAACTAACATTTGACACATAGTTGAGGGTCAACTATCATTTGACACATAGTTGGGGGTCTTTTGACATATAGTTGAGGGTCAACTATCATTTGACACATAGTTGGGGGTCATTTGACACATAGTTGGGGGTCATTTGACACATAGTTGAGGGTCAACTATCATTTGACACATAGTTGGGGGTCATTTGACACATAGTTGGGGGTTAACTATCATTTGACACATAGTTGAGGGTCAATTATCATTTGACACATAGTTGGGGGTCATTTGACACATAGTTGGGGGTCAACTATCATTTGACACATAGTTTAGGGTCAACTATCATTTGACACATAGTTGGGGGTCATTTGACCCATAGTTGAGGGTCAACTATCATTTGACACACAGTTGGGGGTCATTTGACACATAGTTGGGGGTTAACTATCATTTGACACATAGTTGGGGGTCATTTTGACACATAGTTGGGGGTAAACTATCATTTGACACATAGTTGGGGGTCTTTTGACACATAGTTGAGGGTCAACTATCATTTGACACATAGTAGGGGGTCAACTATCATTTAACACATAGTTAGGGGTCATTTGACACATAGTTGAGGGTCAACTCTCATTTGACACATAGTTGGGGGTCATTTGACACATAGTTGGGGGTTAACTATCATTTGACACATAGTTGAGGGTCAACTATCATTTGACACATAGTTGGGGGTCATTTGACACATAGTTGGGGGTCAACTATCATTTGACACATAGTTGGGGGTCATTTGACACATAGTTGGGGGTTAACTATCATTTGACACATAGTTGAGGGTCAACTATCATTTGACACATAGTTGGGGGTCTTTTGACACATAGTTGAGGGTCAACTATCATTTGACACATAGTTGGGGGTCAACTATCATTTAACACATAGTTGAGGGTTATTTGACACATAGTTGAGAGTCAACTATCATTTGACATATAGTTGGGGGTCATTTGACACATAGTTGGGGGTTAACTATCATTTGACACATAGTTGAGGGTCAACTATCATTTGACACGTAGTTGGGGGTCTTTTGACACATAGTTGAGGGTCAACTATCATTTGACACATAGTTGGGGATCATTTGACACATAGTTGGGGGTTAACTATCATTTGACACATAGTTGGGGGTCATTTGACACATAGTTGAGGGTCAACTATCATTTGACACATAGTTGGGGGTCATTTGACACATAGTTGGGGGTTAACTATCATTTGACACATAGTTGAGGGTCAACTATCATTTGACACATAGTTGGGGGTCATTTGACACATAGTTGGGGGTCAACTATCATTTGACACATAGTTGAGGGTCAACTATCATTTGACACATAGTTGAGGGTCAACTATCATTTGACACACAGTTGGGGGTCATTTGACACATAGTTGAGGGTCAACTATCATTTGACACATAGTTGGGGGTCATTTGACACATAGTTCGGGGTTAACTATCATTTGACACATAGTTGGGGGTCATTTTGACACATAGTTGGGGGTCAACTATCATTTGACACATAGTTGGGGGTCTTTTGACACATAGTTGGGGGTCAACTATCATTTGACACATAGATGGGGGTCATTTGACACATAGTTGGGGGTTAACTATCATTTGACACATAGTTGAGGGTCAACTATCATTTGACACATAGTTGGGGGTCTTTTGACACATAGTTGAGGGTCAACAATCATTTGACACATAGTTGGGGGTCAACTATCATTTAACACATAGTTGGGTGTCATTTGACACATAGTTGAGGGTCAACTATCATTTGACACATAGTTGGGGGTCATTTGACACGTAGTTGGGGGTTAACTATCATTTGACACATAGTTGAGGGTCAACTATCATTTGACACATAGTTGGGGGTCATTTGACACATTGTTGGGGGTCAACTATCATTTGACACATAGTTGAGGGTCAACTATCATTTGACATATAGTTGGGGGTCTTTTGACACATAGTTGAGGGTCAACTATCATTTGACACATAGTTGGGGGTCATTTGACAGAAAGTTGAGGGTCAACTATCATTTGACACATAGTTGGGGGTCAACTATCATTTGACACATAGTTGGGGGTTAACTATCATTTGACACATAGTTGGGGGTCATTTGACACATAGTTGGGGGTCAACTATCATTTGACACATAGTTGGGGGTCTTTTGACACATAGTTGAGGGTCAACTATCATTTGACACATAGTTGGGGGTCAACTATCATTTAACACATAGTTGGGGGTCATTTTGACACATAGTTGGGGGTCAACTATCATTTGACACATAGTTGGGGGTCTTTTGACACATAGTTGGGGGTTAACTATCATTTGACACATAGTTGGGGGTTATTTGACACATAGTTGGGGGTTAACTATCATTTGACACATAGTTGTGGGTCAACTATCATTTGACACATAGATGGGGGTCTTTTGACACATAGTTGAGGGTCAACTATCATTTGACACATAGTTGGGGGTCAACTATCATTTAACACATAGTTGGGGGTCATTTGACACATAGTTGAGGGTCAACTATCATTTGACACATAGTTGGGGGTCATTTGACACGTAGTTGGGGGTTAACTATCATTTGACACATAGTTGAGGGTCAACTATCATTTGACACATAGTTGGGGGTCATTTGACAAATAGTTGGGGGTCAACTATCATTTGACACATAGTTGAGGGTCAACTATCATTTGACACATAGTTGGGGGTCTTTTGACACATAGTTGAGGGTCAACTATCATTTGACACATAGTTGGGGGTCAACTATCATTTGACACATAGTTGGGGGTTAACTATCATTTGACACATAGTTGGGGGTCATTTGACACATAGTTGGGGGTCAACTATCATTTGACACATAGTTGGGGGTCTTTTGACACATAGTTGAGGGTCAACTATCATTTGACACATAGTTGGGGGTCAACTATCATTTAACACATAGTTGGGGGTTATTTGACACATAGTTGAGGGTCAATTATCATTTGACACATAGTTGGGGGTCATTTGACACATAGTTGGGGGTCAACTATCATTTGACACATAGTTGGGGGTCTTTTGACACATAGTTGGGGGTTAACTATCATTTGACACATAGTTGGGGGTTATTTGACACATAGTTGGGGGTTAACTATCATTTGACACATAGTTGAGGGTCAACTATCATTTGACACATAGATGGGGGTCTTTTGACACATAGTTGAGGGTCAACTATCATTTGACACATAGTTGGGGGTCAACTATCATTTAACACATAGTTGGGGGTCATTTGACACATAGTTGAGGGTCAACTATCATTTGACACATAGTTGGGGGTCATTTGACACGTAGTTGGGGGTTAACTATCATTTGACACATAGTTGAGGGTCAACTATCATTTGACACATAGTTGGGGGTCATTTGACACATAGTTGGGGGTCAACTATCATTTGACACATAGTTGAGGGTCAACTATCATTTGACACATAGTTGGGGGTCTTTTGACACATAGTTGAGGGTCAACTATCATTTGACACATAGTTGGGGGTCATTTGACAGAAAGTTGAGGGTCAACTATCATTTGACACATAGTTGGGGGTCAACTATCATTTGACACATAGTTGGGGGTTAACTATCATTTGACACATAGTTGGGGGTCATTTGACACATAGTTGGGGGTCAACTATTATTTGACACATAGTTGGGGGTCTTTTGACACATAGTTGAGGGTCAACTATCATTTGACACATAGTTGGGGGTCAACTATCATTTAACACATAGTTGGGGGTCATTTGACACATAGTTGAGGGTCAATTATCATTTGACACATAGTTGGGGGTCAACTATCATTTGACACATATATAGTTTTCGAATTTTAGTTTAGAAAAATAAAGTTTTTAAATTTTAGAAAAAATGAAAATTTTTTAATTTTATAAAAAATTATAGTTTTCGAATTTTAGTTTAGAAAAATAAAGTTTTTAAATTTTAGAAAAAATGAAAATTTTTTAATTTTATAAAAAATTATAGTTTTCGAATTTTAGTTTAGAAAAATAAAGTTTTTGAATTTTAGAAAAAATTAAATTTTTTTAATTTTATAAAAAATTATAGTTTTCGAATTTTAGTTTAGAAAAATAAAGTTTTTGAATTTTAGAAAAAATTAAAATTTTTTAATTTTATAAAAAATTATAGTTTTCGAATTTTAGTTTAGAAAAATAAAGTTTTTGAATTTTAGAAAAAATTAAAATTTTTTAATTTTATAAAAAATTATAGTTTTCGAATTTTAGTTTAGAAAAATAAAGTTTTTGAATTTTAGAAAAAATTAAAATTTTTTAATTTTATAAAAAATTATAGTTTTCTATTTTTAGTTTAGAAAAATATAGTTTTTGAATTTTAGAAAAAATTTAAATTTTTTAATTTTATAAAAAATTATAGTTTTCGAATTTTAGTTTAGAAAAATAAAGTTTTTGAATTTTAGAAAAAATTAAAATTTTTTAATTTTATAAAAAACTATAGTTTTTGAATTTTATTGTTAAATGAAATAGATTAAATTAAATATCAGTATCTGCTACAGTATAATTTGATAATGTTTTCCACTATTTTAAATCACGGCCGCTTATTTATTGTGAAGGGCTGTGATTAATTTGTCACTTATATATATTAACCATTGATTTACATCGAACGGCTGTTAACTATATTACGTCAACGCATATCCTGCACCGAATTGAACCCAAATCCTTCCACAAGCTGCATGTTCTATGCCGCTTCATGTTTCGTTCTCTCTCACCCATGTCAATGCACTTTTTGCACGCCTCCTTCCCCAAAAACTCTTACCATATTCCAATGCACTTTTTGCACGCCTACAATAGCGTCTGATTATCATTTAGTCCTAAACCTCCATTCAATCATGTCTTCGGCTTCTGTTTCGAACTCTCTGCCGCTTCAAATACCAGAATATGGTTGCAATAAACCAATGAGGTTGTTCATCTCCAATTCAAATGATAACCCTAAAAGGAGGTATTGGAAATGTGCAAATTGGGGGGTGAGTTGGATTTCATTTTTATTTGTTATGAATTCTTATTTGTTACGATTTCTTATTTCTTGTGGGATGATGAATTTTAAAACAATTTCTTATGTTAAAACGATTTCTCATTTTATGTTTGTTTTTAATGTTTCGTTTGATTCATACACACAGGCAATTTCAAGCTGTAAGCTGTTCATATGGGATGATGATATTGATGATCAACCTGCATATGTTCGTAAAATAGGACATGAAACAAGAAATTTGTTGTTGGATTCGAACGATGACCATACACACAGTGCGAAGAAATGCTGTGGTTGCAACTGCGCAGAGATTTTGAAGGACTTGACTGCCATAGTTACAGAACTTCAATGCAAGAAAGGAGAGAAGATGAAGTTGAAACTACAAAATGAAAGAAAGACATCCAAGATGTTTAAGTCTTTGCTGTTTTTTTCTTGGATTATAATCATTTGTTATTTTAAGATGTTTTAGACCTTGTTTTTTTTCTTGTATTATTGTCATTTGTTGAATGCCTAATACAAGAAATTGATTATGTTGTCAAAATGAGGTTGTTCATCTCTGTTTTAGATCTTGATGTTTATTGTATCATTGTCCAAATGTTGTATTCATCTCAGCTTTATCAAAAATTGAACTTATGCACCACTGATACACCAATGGCAGATCATATTTTTGTTAGCAGCGTTTTAATATGTGTTGGCCAAAGAAGATACACCATTACTTTGTGATACACCATATAATTTGTTCAACTGATACACCATTAACCACAAAATGGATTCAACAGATACCACAATAGAACCATGAAGGATTCAACTGATAAAACATCTTGAATACAATGTCCAACACCTTGCAATAGGCCATCATGCGCAAAGATCATTTTTCAAGACATTGCAACATTGCAAATATCCAACAAGTTATTTTACGATGTTCAACACCTTGCTGTTTTTATCTTGGATTGCTTTCATTTGTCTAATAACTAATACAAGAAATTGAATATGTGTTGGCCATATCTTTGTTAGTAGAGTTTTAATATGTGTTGGCCAAAAGAGATATACCACAATATAATTATGAACAAAGATCATTTCAAGACATTGCAAGATTGCAAAACTACAACAAGTTATATCAGTACAGTGAGGGTGCTTAAATTTCAGAGAAAAATGGTCATCGCACAATGCCATACTAATCCACATCAGTTTCAAATAAGATGCTGGAATTACACATACAGATTCACATACTAATAATATCAAAACACTTGCAGATTCACAGGTTCATTTCAGCCACAAACAACATTGTACGTTGAGAACATTATCACATTCCAGCATAGGCCCGACCGATTTCATAAACACTACCTAAAAACATCGTTTTTTTGACTCAAATTACATAGATGGGTATACTCAATCATGACCACCAGATTTCATCACTAGTTGTAGTAGAGACTGAAGCACGATTTTGAATTTTCCCCATCACTCATTTCATACATTGCTTGCAACATCCACATTTGCTGAAAATTTCTTTTGCACACTTCTATCACCATTGCAGTTGCTTTTTATTTTCTTCTTCTGTTAATAAATATAAATTATTATTTGAATACAGATAATTACACAATATAATTATAAAAACATATAATACCTTCGAAATTTGGCTTAATGAATCATTTATCGACACCAACTCCAACTCAACATTTCGCTCAGATGGGGCGTTTTCTGTACTCTGCAAATTAAACAATAACAACTGTTATGTTTAAAAAAAACAAGACATTGACTCTAACAATCAGATCATAAGTTATCGAACTTACCGAACAATTCCTTGCATTATGAGTTGTACTATTGCATTTTGAACAGTGCCTGATAGCTTTTGTGTCATTCTTTCTTTTCTTCGGAGCACCTTTACTCTTCACCGTTATTGGATCACCTACAGCTGACCTTTGTGTCCCAATTTGATCGTCATTACTGCAATATTTTTTGTGTAACTTCATGATGTCCTCCATTATTTCCCCGTAAACACCACTCTTCTTTGAAGCTTCTTTGCAGAAAGCAGTAAAAAGAGAACAATATGCACCAAAACGAGTAACCTCAATCGAATTTGAATCAACTGTACCATTATCAACCATGTTCAAATATTCAATTTTGGCATCCTTTGTCCAGCGCGACAAAACCATACTACTAGGAATTTTATCAACATGTTCTTCCTTCATGACATAAAAAATATGAGAACATGGAAGCCCACGAGAATCAAATAACTTACAAGAACATTGAAATGTTGTACCATCATAAATCACTCGTCTTTCATAGTTTTCCTGACAATATTTTGTCAATATGTACATCTTAACATCACCGCGTCTTATATAGCTCTTAATGATTAACGCACCAGCCTTCATAATTTCATCTTTAACTTCTTTGAAAATCTCGGCTGTATAAATTTTAGCGGCTTCGCTCTCAATCAAACGCAAGTGCATTGTCAACACCGGTTCTGAAAATTTTGATTTAAAATCGGCTACCAGTTCATTGTTTCTATAGTGTCTAAGAGCCTCATCAAAATTGTGCATAAATTCAAAAATGCAGCCTTTCTTCCTTACGTAACTCTTGATTATTGCATTAACCGCTTCACATTGAGATGTTGCTCTTATACGTCCAAAAAACTTGTCACGTAAATACGCAGTTGCCCACAGTGACTTGTTCTCATAGGTCTTGGTTACCCATGGATTTCCTTCAAGTTCATTTTCTTTAATTAGCTCTGACCAAAATTCTTCAAATTGATCCTTTGAAAAATTTGAGTACATTGCTTTTTTAAAGCCTTCCAAAAATTCGGAGTTCTTTACATTTTCACCTGCATTCTTATTCAAATGCCAAGCACATAACCGATGGGTTGCATAGGGAAATATCTATTTTATAGCCTCCCGCATAGCACTATCTCCATCTGTTACCACTGCTTATAGGTATTTGTCATCCATGCACTCTAAAAAACAACTCAACAACCACTTATAGGTATCCGTTGTTTCATCCGATACCAACGCAGCACCAAAAATGACTGTCTGAGAGTGGTGGTTACACCCTGAAAATATAACCAGTGGGTAGTTGTATTTGTTCTTCTTGTAAGTTGTGTCAAACGCAACCACATCGCCAAAACAAAAATAGTCGGATCTACTGCTCCCATCAGCCCAAAAAAGAGACCTCAGTCATCCATCACCGTTGACGGCATATTTTGCATATAGCATGGGATCAGTAGATGACTTTACATTTAGATAATTTAAAGATGCGGCAACGTCACCATCTTTAATAGTATCACGCATTTTTTTATCAAAATAATTGTACAGATCTTTCTTTGTAAATCCAACTTCAGCGTATCCACCCTTCTGAGCAACCATGTACCCCATTATATGACAAGTTCTAACTCCATGTGACTGAAGACCATCAATCTGAGCTCTATCCGCTTCAGAAATTTGACGATAACCGGGGTGTAAGTGCATAAACCTATATGGGGTTAATTCATGGTTATGAACCTCTTCGAAAAATGACACTACATATATACCCTTTTTGACTTTGTAGTGCACACGAAGCCTAGCTAAGCAATTAGTACGGGTCGTACGTCTCTCCTCTCTTTTCCTATTTAACCTACGAAAGTGTTTATCCTCTCTTAAACCATGCCTGTTGCATACAAACTGCCTCATTACTATTATTTTACTACCTTCAGGCCCTCTACTCCTAATATCACTTTTCCTAATGGCAAAACCTTTGCATTTACCATACTTATAATAAAAATCATAAGCGTCATTAACAGAATCGAATTCCATAGCACGAATATCATCAGAAGTCATGGAATTAATTCTTACCCTTTCATCTAATTCTGCCGCATAAACTTCAACGGCATTATCAGCATCGTCGACATCATCATCTGAGCTTTGATAACTGTCACCCTCATCATCATTTAATTCAACATCAGAAATATCAGCATCAGTGGAATGAACTTCATTGGAATCAACCTCAAATGACTCGTCTGAGTTTTCCATCGTGAACCTAAATTAAAACAACTTTTAACACATCAAAACTCAACATCAATCACAATACCTAATTCCATAATTAATATCAAATGTAACTCAGAAAATTGAAAATCGAAATCATTAAATTTGAAACACATATACAGATAACAAAATCAGACATAAACCCTAATTCCCAAATTGAAATCAAATGTAATACACCAATTCGATATCATTAAATCTTAGTAACTAATATCAATTAAATATAACAGTGAATGGCGTATTTACCTTAGCAATTCTGTTGTCAAGAAGAACACAATCAAACCCTTGTGAACAATGGCGGAACGCGATTTGCAGATTATGGGTGGTATGAGCCGAGCACGAACTGAGCACAAGCAAATAATGGAGGAATGAGTGCGAGGCCCTTGTGAACTAAACCCTAAACAATGGTGGCATGTTGCTGAGCATGAATTCAGAGTAGAAATTCGCATAAGAGAAAATGGAAAGATGAAAAATAGAAAGATGAAGTTTATATAATTTTGCCACTTTTATTTGATTTTCAATTTAACAACTACAATAATAATTTTGTCTTTTTTAATATGATAAGGACTTAATTGCAATATTAATAATATTAGATTACATAGTAAGTTGTATGTACATTATAATCCTACGTGGCACTCATTAAATTAGGGAAAATTAGGGTTTGTTTCTGATTGGTCAAATTAATGACTTTACCAAAGAAGTCATTTTTGTGACTTCACCATAGAATTTGCCTTCTCTTTTGTTCTTCAGTTATAATGAAGAGTTGGAATATTATTTATACTATCTATTATCTATTATCTATTATCTATTATAATATATTAAATCTAAAGTGTGAGATTATATTACGACACATCATATGTCATGTAGTTATATATCTGGCACATCAATTAAAATCTTATGTGTCACATTTAAGATTGAATCTAACAATAAATTTGTATATTTCACTCTAACTTCTATCAAAAACTCATAAATTACAACAACCTTATTATCTCATTTACAAGAATTACTCATAATTAAACACAATTATCACCAATCTTAAATTCTTAATTTAATTTTTATAATTATTTTTATTTTCTCTTAATTGTTTTATTAAAGCTTCTCACATTCTCTCTAAACTTTGTTACATATCCTTTATTTCTTTTTAATAGAATCTAATATCTAAAAAGAATAACACTATTTTGATAAATAAATAAAAACACTTATCACAAAACTAAATCAACGATTCAAAAATAAAATAAAATAATTAATTAATGAATAACAATAAAATTATATTAAAAATATTTAAAACTCTTATAAAATTTAATAAAAACAATAGTAAATATTTTAAATTACGGACTATATACATTAATAAGTAATAAAAAATTTAAGGATAAAAATAATAGATTATCTTAATTTTTTTTTTGGTAAGCAAGAGATATATTAAAACGAGTACAAAGGGTACTCAACCCGATTACAAAAGAATCGAGATGAAACTCGACTACATGAGAGATTACCAACCAATTGAAACTTAAAACAAGAAAAACAAAAGGTCTTTGTCAAACTTGTACAAATTACAATTGGGTTGGGTAATTTCACCAATAAAGGATCATCTCCAAACTAAACCTGCCACCGGGCAATTGAATAGAACATGATATAAAGTTTCCGGAGCATTAATGCATAACACACACTTAAGATTGTTAGAATCAGAAAATATGCCTCTATGATGGAGAAGAACCTTCGACGGTAGCCTATTCAAAAAACATCTCCAAGCAAAAGCTTTGATTTTGAGAGGTACCGCCATCTTCCAAACCAAATCGTAAGCTTTATCATTCCGGTTAGGGGGACCAAGGGGATTACGAAAAGAATTAGTTAAGCAGTAAAAGGATTTGACTGAGAAACCGTTATCCAAATCCGGCAGACACTGCGCCAAGTCAGTTCCTCCAGGCACTAAATGAAAACTCTCCAATATAGCACATAACACCCGCCATTCAGAATAAAAGGTTTGAAGAGCGACCAAACCAGCAGACGAAATCACAACTGAATGTCCCTCCAGGTTTGCAGAGGAGCGCTGAAAACTACCAGTCACAGGAACAGTACAGTTGGACGGGTGTTGAACAGAAGCAGACACATCGTTAACATAAGAGGGACCATCTACAGGTAGAACGTTAACAGGCAGGACGTTAACAGATGGGCTATCCTCATGAATGGGCATACTGCTGCCTCTAAAAGATAAATTAGCATTATGCACATGCTTGGTGTTGAAGCGGAATAGCGGCAAGCAACAAAAGTTTTGGAAGTATTTTTCCGGGAATTTATCGTGTCCACAGAGATCGGTGCTACTGAACTGCCATTCGACAATTTAATTTTTAATGAGTTTGGGTTTAAATGGTTTGAATTAAATGCGTAAAAGTAAATATGAACATATAAAGAGTACATTCTTTGAAGAGAAAAAACCTATCAAGCATGAATATACACTACTCAGAACAAACGTAAACCTATCGATCGGTCGCATTCAACATACAATACTCATCAAAATCATCACGTATCGCTCACAACAGTGTCCATCTCTGGCACACTGAGCTGAGAGAGCAACCATATCACTCTCGTTGTCACTCTCGCGCACGACGCCTCGAAACACGGAAGACATTAAGTTCCGACACCATAAAGATTATCATCTAAATCTATCTCTAGCATCTAGACAATAGATATCCATCCTTAATCAAGATTCGTGATGTTTATCTCTAACACAACACAAATCCAAACATAAATGCAAAAAGATCAAGGAAGACATCGATAATGATTTGTAAAGCATATATATTATACAACCATGATCAATACATGTACATAGGTTTAGAGTAACAATACAAACATAACCCATCAAATAGAGAAATACATAGAGAAGAAATGGAGAAAAACCAAACATTTCATGAGTTGTCAGCTCCGATTGATGAAGGATTCGACTCCGGATCATCCTACTGCATGCTCCAATGTGTTTTCTAGCCTAATTCTACTCAAAAAATGCTATTGGATGGATTTGGAACCAAAAATATCAAAACCCATCCCTAAAAATTGTGTTTTTGGGTCTTTAATGGAGTTTCTGTCCGCCCAGTTTCGCCCAGCGGAATTCTGGGTCGCCCGGCGGCGAAAGGCGGTTTATTTTTGCAAGCTCCAGTGCTTTGACACAGCTGCGCCTTCTGGGTTTCGCCTGGCGTAATTTTGGCTTCGCCCGGCGCTTTTGAAGTTTCGCCCGACGGATTTTTCGCCCGGCGCAGAAGGGGCGAATCACACCAGAAAATTCTGCACTGTTTTATTCCTAACTTTTGAACCGTAACTCCGATTGACGCACGGTTTGAAGCGTTGGAAAGCTTATTCAATGCTCTTTTTGAATATGGGAAGATCCCATTGCTGGAATACCTGTAAAAATAAATGAAAATCAATTAAACTCAATGATATTTACACGATACGCAATATATACACTAAAACGTAAACTATACGCATTTACAAACAAAGCGGGGTTTATTCGTATGATATTTAACAAAAAGTATCAATAAGTGCAACAAAACTTATATAAAAAAATAGGTACATTTTGCACTTATCAAACTCTCCCCAACTTACATAATTGTTTGTCCTCAAACAAAAATCAAGCGACTCAAAGAAACAAAAGCAATAACCAAAGAATTACGAATCAACAGGTTTTGAAATCGAAAAACAAATGTATGGTTCAAATGAAAATGGTACACACAAAGTAAATACTTACCACTAAACTACAACGATAACATAGTCACAAAACAAATGTAAAATACAAAAATCATGCCAAACATTCTAAAACAACACAAGTTCCAACGTGAATCACACCTAGCAAAAACAATCATCGGTAGATGAAAAACACAAAATAAGGTTCTCATCACTCACACAACAATCTTGCAAACAAAAGACTAAATTATGCATACATCCACAAATTCACATTGAAAATACAAAGGCAAGAATCACAAGGGCTTTTCAAGGTTGTAGCATGGTCGGGTAAACAAACAAGGGGCGATTTCTAAAGGTAATTGAAACAAAAACTTGCCTAAACCTAAGGGAGTGAAAACTCACAAAGATTCACACACAAAATTTAAATCGAACTTCTTCTACAATCCCAAGTGCTACACAACACACAATACTTATTTAGCACAATTATTGAAACTCTTTTAGTTTCCTTTTTCAAGGATTTTTCTTTTTCTTCCTTTTTCACTTTTTTCTTTTCTTTTCTCTTTCACAAATTTTTCTTTTTCAATCCTCATAGAATCCAACCAATGAGTATACAATCATCCTTTCCCCAACTTGAATTCAACCACACCATCATGTGAATTCTCCCTACTTTTTAAGGCAAGGAAAAAATCCATACAACAACACAAAATTGAGGTCCAAGAAAAAACAAAATCCATTCAAAAATAAGTGAACTAAATACTCATAGACAAGCATCAAGTTCAAATAGAAACATGGATCAAAAAGCTCAAAGGGGTTACGAATTCTCACACACTCACAAGGTGAATTGACTATTTGGCTACGGTGGTTGTGCTCAAAATGAAACAAATGCCTTGATCCTTTTCATGCATTCATATAATCAACACAAACAAAAGATTCAACATAATAAAATCCAGTTAAAACAAGAATGTTGGTACTCCGTGCATTTATGAACAATAGAAGGCTTCCTCACAAAGAGGTTGGGAACTAAAGTGATTCACAATAGAACAAGTATACAAAAGAGTGAACGACATGGAAGTTTGTAAAATGCCTAAGTATCATGAATATGCTAAAGTCTAGAAAGTGATAAACACATACCTTGGACATGTACAAAACTTAACAAAATCATTACCACGCATTCGCAAGTTGAAACGAACCAACTTGGAAAATCACAAAAGCATGCTCAAATAAGTCAATCAAAATCTGTGAGCAAACAACAACCAAAAACATTCGAAAAGAAAAACTATAAAACATGCTTGTTTTACGTCGTAAGCTCGACGCCTTTACAATGCTTAGCTAGCAACTTCCTCTCTTCATGCCATGGTGATGTCTCACCGCGCAACCAAAAGCAAGCGTCCTAACCAACCACTTGAACAAACGTCAAAATGTACATGTATCAATATAAACAAGTGAAAATATACAATATATACGATATCTACAAAACTCAAAAACAAAGAAACTATCGCAATGCGATTCAATATCAAAACCAATCCCCGGTAACGGCGCCATTTTGTTGAAGCGGAATAGCGGCAAGCAACAAAAGTTTTGGAAGTATTTTTCCGGGAATTTATCGTGTCCACAGAGATCGGTGCTACTGAACTGCCATTCGACAATTTAATTTTTAATGAGTTTGGGTTTAAATGGTTTGAATTAAATGCGTAAAAGTAAATATGAACATATAAAGAGTACATTCTTTGAAGAGAAGAAACCTATCAAGCATGAATATACACTACTCAGAACAAACGTAAACCTATCGATCGGTCGCATTCAACATACAATACTCATCAAAATCATCACGTATCGCTCACAACAGTGTCCATCTCTGGCACACTGAGCTGAGAGAGTAACCATATCACTCTCGTGGTCACTCTCGCGCACGACGCCTCGAAACACGGAAGACATTAAGTTCCGACACCATAAAGATTATTATCTAAATCTATCTCTAGCATCTAGACAATAGATATCCATCCTTAATCAAGATTAGTGATGTTTATCTCTAACACAACACAAATCCAAACATAAATGCAAAAAGATCAAGGAAGACATCGATAATGATTTGTAAAGCATATATATTATACAACCATGATCAATACATGTACATAGGTTTAGAGTAACAATACAAACATAACCCAACAAATAGAGAAATACATAGAGAAGAAATGGAGAAAAACCAAACATTTCATGAGTTGTTAGCTCCGATTGATGAAGGATTCGACTCCGGATCATCCTACTGCATGCTCCAATGTGTTTTCTAGCCTAATTCTACTCAAAAAATGCTATTGGATGGATTTGGAACCAAAAATATCAAAACCCATCCCTAAAAATTGTGTTTTTGGGTCTTTAATGGAGTTTCTGTCCGCCCAGTTTCGCCCAGCGGAATTCTGGGTCGCCCGGCGGCGAAAGGCGGTTTATTTTTGCAAGCTCCAGTGCTTTGACACAGCTGCGCCTTCTGGGTTTCGCCTGGCGTAATTTTGGCTTCGCCCGGCGCTTTTGAAGTTTCGCCCGACGGATTTTTCGCCCGGCGCAGAAGGGGCGAATCACACCAGAAAATTCTGCACTGTTTTATTCCTAACTTTTGAACCGTAACTCCGATTGACGCACGGTTTGAAGCGTTGGAAAGCTTATTCAATGCTCTTTTTGAATATGGGAAGATCCCATTGCTGGAATACCTGTAAAAATAAATGAAAATCAATTAAACTCAATGATATTTACACGATACGCAATATATACACTAAAACGTAAACTATACGCATTTACAAACAAAGCGGGGTTTATTCGTATGATATTTAACAAAAAGTATCAATAAGTGCAACAAAACTTATATAAAAAAATAGGTACATTTTGCACTTATCAAACTCTCCCCAACTTACATAATTGTTTGTCCTCAAACAAAAATCAAGCGACTCAAAGAAACAAAAGCAATAACCAAAGAATTACGAATCAACAGGTTTTGAAAACGAAAAACAAATGTATGGTTCAAATGAAAATGGTACACACAAAGTAAATACTTACCACTAAACTACAACGATAACATAGTCACAAAACAAATGTAAAATACAAAAATCATGCCAAACATTCTAAAACAACACAAGTTCCAACGTGAATCACACCTAGCAAAAACAATCATCGGTAGATGAAAAACACAAAATAAGGTTCTCATCACTCACACAACAATCTTGCAAACAAAAGACTAAATTATGCATACATCCACAAATTCACATTGAAAATACAAAGGCAAGAATCACAAGGGCTTTTCAAGGTTGTAGCATGGTCGGGTAAACAAACAAGGGGCGATTTCTAAAGGTAATTGAAACAAAAACTTGCCTAAACCTAAGGGAGTGAAAACTCACAAAGATTCACACACAAAATTTAAATCGAACTTCTTCTACAATCCCAAGTGCTACACAACACACAATACTTATTTAGCACAATTATTGAAACTCTTTTTGTTTCCTTTTTCAAGGATTTTTCTTTTTCTTCCTTTTTCACTTTTTTCTTTTCTTTTCTCTTTCACAAATTTTTCTTTTTCAATCCTCATAGAATCCAACCAATGAGTATACAATCATCCTTTCCCCAACTTGAATTCAACCGCACCATCATGTGAATTCTCCCTACTTTTTAAGGCAAGGAAAAAATCCATACAACAACACAAAATTGAGGTCCAAGAAAAAACAAAATCCATTCAAAAATAAGTGAACTAAATACTCATAGACAAGCATCAAGTTCAAATAGAAACATGGATCAAAAAGCTCAAAGGGGTTACGAATTCTCACACACTCACAAGGTGAATTGACTATTTGGCTACGGTGGTTGTGCTCAAAATGAAACAAATGCCTTGATCCTTTTCATGCATTCATATAATCAACACAAACAAAAGATTCAACATAATAAAATCCAGTTAAAACAAGAATGTTGGTACTCCGTGCATTTATGAACAATAGAAGGCTTCCTCACAAAGAGGTTGGGAACTAAAGTGATTCACAATAGAACAAGTATACAAAAGAGTGAACGACATGGAAGTTTGTAAAATGCCTAAGTATCATGAATATGCTAAAGTCTAGAAAGTGATAAACACATACCTTGGACATGTACAAAACTTAACAAAATCATTACCACGCATTCGCAAGTTGAAACGAACCAACTTGGAAAATCACAAAAGCATGCTCAAATAAGTCAATCAAAATCTGTGAGCAAACAACAACCAAAAACATTCGAAAAGAAAAACTATAAAACATGCTTGTTTTACGTCGTAAGCTCGACGCCTTTACAATGCTTAGCTAGCAACTTCCTCTCTTCATGCCATGGTGATGTCTCACCGCGCAACCAAAAGCAAGCGTCCTAACCAACCACTTGAACAAACGTCAAAATGTACATGTATCAATATAAACAAGTGAAAATATACAATATATACGATATCTACAAAACTCAAAAACAAAGAAACTATCGCAATGCGATTCAATATCAAAACCAATCCCCGGTAACGGCGCCATTTTGTTGAAGCGGAATAGCGGCAAGCAACAAAAGTTTTGGAAGTATTTTTTCGGGAATTTATCGTGTCCACAGAGATCGGTGCTACTGAACTGCCATTCGACAATTTAATTTTTAATGAGTTTGGGTTTAAATGGTTTGAATTAAATGCGTAAAAGTAAATATGAACATATAAAGAGTACATTCTTTGAAGAGAAGAAACCTATCAAGCATGAATATACACTACTCAGAACAAACGTAAACCTATCGATCGGTCGCATTCAACATACAATACTCATCAAAATCATCACGTATCGCTCACAACAGTGTCCATCTCTGGCACACTGAGCTGAGAGAGTAACCATATCACTCTCGTGGTCACTCTCGCGCACGACGCCTCGAAACACGGAAGACATTAAGTTCCGACACCATAAAGATTATTATCTAAATCTATCTCTAGCATCTAGACAATAGATATCCATCCTTAATCAAGATTAGTGATGTTTATCTCTAACACAACACAAATCCAAACATAAATGCAAAAAGATCAAGGAAGACATCGATAATGATTTGTAAAGCATATATATTATACAACCATGATCAATACATGTACATAGGTTTAGAGTAACAATACAAACATAACCCAACAAATAGAGAAATACATAGAGAAGAAATGGAGAAAAACCAAACATTTCATGAGTTGTCAGCTCCGATTGATGAAGGATTCGACTCCGGATCATCCTACTGCATGCTCCAATGTGTTTTCTAGCCTAATTGTACTCAAAAAATGCTATTGGATGGATTTGGAACCAAAAATATCAAAACCCATCCCTAAAAATTGTGTTTTTGGGTCTTTAATGGAGTTTCTGTCCGCCCAGTTTCGCCCAGCGGAATTCTGGGTCGCCCGGCGACGAAAGGCGGTTTATTTTTGCAAGCTCCAGTGCTTTGACACAGCTGCGCCTTCTGAGTTTCGCCTGGCATAATTTTGGCTTCGCCCGGCGCTTTTGAAGTTTCGCCCGGCGGATTTTTCTCCCGGCACAGAAGGGGCGAATCACACCAGAAAATTCTGCACTGTTTTATTCGTAACTTTTGAACCGTAACTCCGATTGACGCACGGTTTGAAGCGTTGGAAAGCTTATTCAATGCTCTTTTTGAATATGGGAAGATCCCATTGCTGGAATACCTGTAAAAATAAATGAAAATCAATTAAACTCAATGATATTTACACGATACGCAATATATACACTAAAACGTAAACTATACGCATTTACAAACAAAGCGGGGTTTATTCGTATGATATTTAACAAAAAGTATCAATAAGTGCAACAAAACTTATATAAAAAAATAGGTACATTTTGCACTTATCAAACTCTCCCCAACTTACATAATTGTTTGTCCTCAAACAAAAATCAAGCGACTCATAGAAACAAAAGCAATAACCAAAGAATTACGAATCAACAGGTTTTGAAAACGGAAAACAAATGTATGGTTCAAATGAAAATGGTACACACAAAGTAAATACTTACCACTAAACTACAACGATAACATAGTCACGAAACAAATGTAAAATACAAAAATCATGCCAAACATTCTAAAACAACACAAGTTCCAACGTGAATCACACCTAGCAAAAACAATCATCGGTAGATGAAAAACACAAAATAAGGTTCTCATCACTCACACAACAATCTTGCAAACAAAAGACTAAATTATGCATACATCCACAAATTCACATTGAAAATACAAAGGCAAGAATCACAAGGGCTTTTCAAGGTTGTAGCATGGTCGGGTAAACAAACAAGGGGCGATTTCTAAAGGTAATTAAAACAAAAACTTGCCTAAACCTAAGGGAGTGAAAACTCACAAAGATTCACACACAAAATTTAAATCGAACTTCTTCTACAATCCCAAGTGCTACACAACACACAATACTTATTTAGCACAATTATTGAAACTCTTTTAGTTTCCTTTTTCAAGGATTTTTCTTTTTCTTCCTTTTTCACTTTTTTCTTTTCTTTTCTCTTTCACAAATTTTTCTTTTTTTTTTCTTTTCTTTTTCAATCCTCATAGAATCCAACCAATGAGTATACAATCATCCTCTCCCCAACTTGAATTCAACCGCACCATCATGTGAATTCTCCCTACTTTTTAAGGCAAGGAAAAAATCCATACAACAACACAAAATTGAGGTCCAAGAAAAAACAAAATCCATTCAAAAATAAGTGAACTAAATACTCATAGACAAGCATCAAGTTCAAATAGAAACATGGATCAAAAAGCTCAAAGGGGTTACGAATTCTCACACACTCACAAGGTGAATTGACTATTTGGCTAAGGTGGTTGTGCTCAAAATGAAACAAATGCCTTGATCCTTTTCATGCATTCATATAATCAACACAAACAAAAGATTCAACATAATAAAATCCAGTTAAAACAAGAATGTTGGTACTCCGTGCATATATGAATAATAGAAGGCTTCCTCACAAAGAGGTTGGGAACTAAAGTGATTCACAATAGAACAAGTATACAAAAGAGTGAACGACATGGAAGTTTGTAAAATGCCTAAGTATCATGAATATGCTAAAGTCTAGAAAGTGATAAACACATACCTTGGACATGTACAAAACTTAACAAAATCATTACCACGCATTCGCAAGTTGAAACGAACCAACTTGGAAAATCACAAAAGCATCCTCAAATAAGTCAATCAAAATCTGTGAGCAAACAACAACCAAAAACATTCGAAAAGAAAAACTATAAAACATGCTTGTTTTACGTCGTAAGCTCGACGCCTTTACAATGCTTAGCTAGCAACTTCCTCTCTTCATGCCATGGTGATGTCTCACCGCGCAACCAAAAGCAAGCGTCCTAACCAACCACTTGAACAAACGTCAAAATGTACATGTATCAATATAAACAAGTGAAAATATACAATATATACGATATCTACAAAACTCAAAAACAAAGAAACTATCGCAATGCGATTCAATATCAAAACCAATCCCCGGTAACGGCGCCATTTTGTTGAAGCAGAATAGCGGCAAGCAACAAAAGTTTTGGAAGTATTTTTCCGGGAATTTATCGTGTCCACAGAGATCGGTGCTACTGAACTGCCATTCGACAATTTAATTTTTAATGAGTTTGGGTTTAAATGGTTTGAATTAAATGCGTAAAAGTAAATATGAACATATAAAGAGTACATTCTTTGAAGAGAAGAAACCTATCAAGCATGAATATACACTACTCAGAACAAACGTAAACCTATCGATCGGTCGCATTCAACATACAATACTCATCAAAATCATCACGTATCGCTCACAACAGTGTCCATCTCTGGCACACTGAGCTGAGAGAGCAACCATATCACTCTCGTTGTCACTCTCGCGCACGACGCCTCGAAACACGGAAGACATTAAGTTCCGACACCATAAAGATTATTATCTAAATCTATCTCTAGCATCTAGACAATAGATATCCATCCTTAATCAAGATTCGTGATGTTTATCTCTAACACAACACAAATCCAAACATAAATGCAAAAAGATCAAGGAAGACATCGATAATGATTTGTAAAGCATATATATTATACAACCATGATCAATACATGTACATAGGTTTAGAGTAACAATACAAACATAACCCAACAAATAGATAAATACATAGAGAAGAAATGGAGAAAAACCAAACATTTCATGAGTTGTCAGCTCCGATTGATGAAGGATTCGACTCCGGATCATCCTACTGCATGCTCCAATGTGTTTTCTAGCCTAATTCTACTCAAAAAATGCTATTGGATGGATTTGGAACCAAAAATATCAAAACCCATCCCTAAAATTTGTGTTTTTGGGTCTTTAATGGAGTTTCTGTCCGCCCAGTTTCGCCCAGCGGAATTCTGGGTCGCCCGGCGGCGAAAGGCGGTTTATTTTTGCAAGCTCCAGTGCTTTGACACAGCTGCGCCTTCTGAGTTTCGCCTGGCGTAATTTTGGCTTCGCCCGGCGCTTTTGAAGTTTCGCCCGGCGGATTTTTCGCCCGGCGCAGAAGGGGCGAATCACACCAGAAAATTCTGCACTGTTTTATTCGTAACTTTTGAACCGTAACTCCGATTGACGCACGGTTTGAAGCGTTGGAAAGCTTATTCAATTCTCTTTTTGAATATGGGAAGATCCCATTGCTGGAATACCTGTAAAAATAAATGAAAATCAATTAAACTCAATGATATTTACACGATACGCAATATATACACTAAAACGTAAACTATACGCATTTACAAACAAAGCGGGGTTTATTCGTATGATATTTAACAAAAAGTATCAATAAGTGCAACAAAACTTATATAAAAAAATAGGTACATTTTACACTTATCAAACTCTCCCCAACTTACATAATTGTTTGTCCTCAAACAAAAATCAAGCGACTCAAAGAAACAAAAGCAATAACCAAAGAATTACGAATCAACAGGTTTTGAAAACGAAAAACAAATGTATGGTTCAAATGAAAATGGTACACACAAAGTAAATACTTACCACTAAACTACAACGATAACATAGTCACGAAACAAATGTAAAATACAAAAATCATGCCAAACATTCTAAAACAACACAAGTTCCAACGTGAATCACACCTAGCAAAAACAATCATCGGTAGATGAAAAACACAAAATAAGGTTCTCATCACTCACACAACAATCTTGCAAACAAAAGACTAAATTATGCATACATCCACAAATTCACATTGAAAATACAAAGGCAAGAATCACAAGGGCTTTTCAAGGTTGTAGCATGGTCGGGTAAACAAACAAGGGGCGATTTCTAAAGGTAATTGAAACAAAAACTTGCCTAAACCTAAGGGAGTGAAAACTCACAAAGATTCACACACAAAATTTAAATCGAACTTCTTCTACAATCCCAAGTGCTACACAACACACAATACTTATTTAGCACAATTATTGAAACTCTTTTAGTTTCCTTTTTCAAGGATTTTTCTTTTTCTTCCTTTTTCACTTTTTTCTTTTCTTTTCTCTTTCACAAATTTTTCTTTTTTTTTCTTTTCTTTTTCAATCCTCATAGAATCCAACCAATGAGTATACAATCATCCTCTCCCCAACTTGAATTCAACCGCACCATCATGTGAATTCTCCCTACTTTTTAAGGCAAGGAAAAAATCCATACAACAACACAAAATTGAGGTCCAAGAAAAAACAAAATCCATTCAAAAATAAGTGAACTAAATACTCATAGCCAAGCATCAAGTTCAAATAGAAACATGGATCAAAAAGCTCAAAGGGGTTACGAATTCTCACACACTCACAAGGTGAATTGACTATTTGGCTAAGGTGGTTGTGCTCAAAATGAAACAAATGCCTTGATCCTTTTCATGCATTCATATAATCAACACAAACAAAAGATTCAACATAATAAAATCCAGTTAAAACAAGAATGTTGGTACTCCGTGCATATATGAATAATAGAAGGCTTCCTCACAAAGAGGTTGGGAACTAAAGTGATTCACAATAGAACAAGTATACAAAAGAGTGAACGACATGGAAGTTTGTAAAATGCCTAAGTATCATGAATATGCTAAAGTCTAGAAAGTGATAAACACATACCTTGGACATGTACAAAACTTAACAAAATCATTACCACGCATTCGCAAGTTGAAACGAACCAACTTGGAAAATCACAAAAGCATCCTCAAATAAGTCAATCAAAATCTGTGAGCAAACAACAACCAAAAACATTCTAAAAGAAAAACTATAAAACATGCTTGTTTTACGTCGTAAGCTCGACGGCTTTACAATGCTTAGCTAGCAACTTCCTCTCTTCATGCCATGGTGATGTCTCACCGCGCAACCAAAAGCAAGCGTCCTAACCAACCACTTGAACAAACGTCAAAATGTACATGTATCAATATAAACAAGTGAAAATATACAATATATACGATATCTACAAAACTCAAAAACAAAGAAACTATCGCAATGCGATTCAATATCAAAACCAATCCCCGGTAACGGCGCCATTTTGTTGAAGCAGAATAGCGGCAAGCAACAAAAGTTTTGGAAGTATTTTTCCGGGAATTTATCGTGTCCACAGAGATCGGTGCTACTGAACTGCCATTCGACAATTTAATTTTTAATGAGTTTGGGTTTAAATGGTTTGAATTAAATGCGTAAAAGTAAATATGAACATATAAAGAGTACATTCTTTGAAGAGAAGAAACCTATCAAGCATGCATATACACTACTCAGAACAAACGTAAACCTATCGATCGGTCGCATTCAACATACAATACTCATCAAAATCATCACGTATCGCTCACAACAGTGTCCATCTCTGGCACACTGAGCTGAGAGAGCAACCATATCACTCTCGTTGTCACTCTCGCGCACGACGCCTCGAAACACGGAAGACATTAAGTTCCGACACCATAAAGATTATTATCTAAATCTATCTCTAGCATCTAGACAATAGATATCCATCCTTAATCAAGATTCGTGATGTTTATCTCTAACACAACACAAATCCAAACATAAATGCAAAAAGATCAAGGAAGACATCGATAATGATTTGTAAAGCATATATATTATACAACCATGATCAATACATGTACATAGGTTTAGAGTAACAATACAAACATAACCCAACAAATAGATAAATACATAGAGAAGAAATGGAGAAAAACCAAACATTTCATGAGTTGTCAGCTCCGATTGATGAAGGATTCGACTCCGGATCATCCTACTGCATGCTCCAATGTGTTATCTAGCCTAATTGTACTCAAAAAATGCTATTGGATGGATTTGGAACCAAAAATATCAAAACCCATCCCTAAAAATTGTGTTTTTGGGTCTTTAATGGAGTTTCTGTCCGCCCAGTTTCGCCCAGCGGAATTCTGGGTCGCCCGGCGACGAAAGGCGGTTTATTTTTGCAAGCTCCAGTGCTTTGACACAGCTGCGCCTTCTGAGTTTCGCCTGGCATAATTTTGGCTTCGCCCGGCGCTTTTGAAGTTTCGCCCGGCGGATTTTTCGCCCGGCGCAGAAGGGGCGAATCACACCAGAAAATTCTGCACTGTTTTATTCGTAACTTTTGAACCGTAACTCCGATTGACGCACGGTTTGAAGCGTTGGAAAGCTTATTCAATGCTCTTTTTGAATATGGGAAGATCCCATTGCTGGAATACCTGTAAAAATAAATGAAAATCAATTAAACTCAATGATATTTACACGATACGCAATATATACACTAAAACGTAAACTATACGCATTTACAAACAAAGCGGGGTT
The DNA here is from genome assembly GCA_022829125.1 of Lathyrus tuberosus. NCBI lineage: Eukaryota > Viridiplantae > Streptophyta > Magnoliopsida > Fabales > Fabaceae > Lathyrus > Lathyrus tuberosus. The sequence goes on from JALAZF010000424.1 coordinate 52,108, forward strand.
TATTCGTATGATATTTAACAAAAAGTATCAATAAGTGCAACAAAACTTATATAAAAAAATAGGTACATTTTGCACTTATCAAACTCTCCCCAACTTACATAATTGTTTGTCCTCAAACAAAAATCAAGCGACTCATAGAAACAAAAGCAATAACCAAAGAATTACGAATCAACAGGTTTTGAAAACGGAAAACAAATGTATGGTTCAAATGAAAATGGTACACACAAAGTAAATACTTACCACTAAACTACAACGATAACATAGTCACGAAACAAATGTAAAATACAAAAATCATGCCAAACATTCTAAAACAACACAAGTTCCAACGTGAATCACACCTAGCAAAAACAATCATCGGTAGATGAAAAACACAAAATAAGGTTCTCATCACTCACACAACAATCTTGCAAACAAAAGACTAAATTATGCATACATCCACAAATTCACATTGAAAATACAAAGGCAAGAATCACAAGGGCTTTTCAAGGTTGTAGCATGGTCGGGTAAACAAACAAGGGGCGATTTCTAAAGGTAATTAAAACAAAAACTTGCCTAAACCTAAGGGAGTGAAAACTCACAAAGATTCACACACAAAATTTAAATCGAACTTCTTCTACAATCCCAAGTGCTACACAACACACAATACTTATTTAGCACAATTATTGAAACTCTTTTAGTTTCCTTTTTCAAGGATTTTTCTTTTTCTTCCTTTTTCACTTTTTTCTTTTCTTTTCTCTTTCACAAATTTTTCTTTTTTTTTTCTTTTCTTTTTCAATCCTCATAGAATCCAACCAATGAGTATACAATCATCCTCTCCCCAACTTGAATTCAACCGCACCATCATGTGAATTCTCCCTACTTTTTAAGGCAAGGAAAAAATCCATACAACAACACAAAATTGAGGTCCAAGAAAAAACAAAATCCATTCAAAAATAAGTGAACTAAATACTCATAGACAAGCATCAAGTTCAAATAGAAACATGGATCAAAAAGCTCAAAGGGGTTACGAATTCTCACACACTCACAAGGTGAATTGACTATTTGGCTAAGGTGGTTGTGCTCAAAATGAAACAAATGCCTTGATCCTTTTCATGCATTCATATAATCAACACAAACAAAAGATTCAACATAATAAAATCCAGTTAAAACAAGAATGTTGGTACTCCGTGCATATATGAATAATAGAAGGCTTCCTCACAAAGAGGTTGGGAACTAAAGTGATTCACAATAGAACAAGTATACAAAAGAGTGAACGACATGGAAGTTTGTAAAATGCCTAAGTATCATGAATATGCTAAAGTCTAGAAAGTGATAAACACATACCTTGGACATGTACAAAACTTAACAAAATCATTACCACGCATTCGCAAGTTGAAACGAACCAACTTGGAAAATCACAAAAGCATCCTCAAATAAGTCAATCAAAATCTGTGAGCAAACAACAACCAAAAACATTCGAAAAGAAAAACTATAAAACATGCTTGTTTTACGTCGTAAGCTCGACGCCTTTACAATGCTTAGCTAGCAACTTCCTCTCTTCATGCCATGGTGATGTCTCACCGCGCAACCAAAAGCAAGCGTCCTAACCAACCACTTGAACAAACGTCAAAATGTACATGTATCAATATAAACAAGTGAAAATATACAATATATACGATATCTACAAAACTCAAAAACAAAGAAACTATCGCAATGCGATTCAATATCAAAACCAATCCCCGGTAACGGCGCCATTTTGTTGAAGCAGAATAGCGGCAAGCAACAAAAGTTTTGGAAGTATTTTTCCGGGAATTTATCGTGTCCACAGAGATCGGTGCTACTGAACTGCCATTCGACAATTTAATTTTTAATGAGTTTGGGTTTAAATGGTTTGAATTAAATGCGTAAAAGTAAATATGAACATATAAAGAGTACATTCTTTGAAGAGAAGAAACCTATCAAGCATGAATATACACTACTCAGAACAAACGTAAACCTATCGATCGGTCGCATTCAACATACAATACTCATCAAAATCATCACGTATCGCTCACAACAGTGTCCATCTCTGGCACACTGAGCTGAGAGAGCAACCATATCACTCTCGTTGTCACTCTCGCGCACGACGCCTCGAAACACGGAAGACATTAAGTTCCGACACCATAAAGATTATTATCTAAATCTATCTCTAGCATCTAGACAATAGATATCCATCCTTAATCAAGATTCGTGATGTTTATCTCTAACACAACACAAATCCAAACATAAATGCAAAAAGATCAAGGAAGACATCGATAATGATTTGTAAAGCATATATATTATACAACCATGATCAATACATGTACATAGGTTTAGAGTAACAATACAAACATAACCCAACAAATAGATAAATACATAGAGAAGAAATGGAGAAAAACCAAACATTTCATGAGTTGTCAGCTCCGATTGATGAAGGATTCGACTCCGGATCATCCTACTGCATGCTCCAATGTGTTTTCTAGCCTAATTCTACTCAAAAAATGCTATTGGATGGATTTGGAACCAAAAATATCAAAACCCATCCCTAAAATTTGTGTTTTTGGGTCTTTAATGGAGTTTCTGTCCGCCCAGTTTCGCCCAGCGGAATTCTGGGTCGCCCGGCGGCGAAAGGCGGTTTATTTTTGCAAGCTCCAGTGCTTTGACACAGCTGCGCCTTCTGAGTTTCGCCTGGCGTAATTTTGGCTTCGCCCGGCGCTTTTGAAGTTTCGCCCGGCGGATTTTTCGCTCGGCGCAGAAGGGGCGAATCACACCAGAAAATTCTGCACTGTTTTATTCGTAACTTTTGAACCGTAACTCCGATTGACGCACGGTTTGAAGCGTTGGAAAGCTTATTCAATTCTCTTTTTGAATATGGGAAGATCCCATTGCTGGAATACCTGTAAAAATAAATGAAAATCAATTAAACTCAATGATATTTACACGATACGCAATATATACACTAAAACGTAAACTATACGCATTTACAAACAAAGCGGGGTTTATTCGTATGATATTTAACAAAAAGTATCAATAAGTGCAACAAAACTTATATAAAAAAATAGGTACATTTTACACTTATCAAACTCTCCCCAACTTACATAATTGTTTGTCCTCAAACAAAAATCAAGCGACTCAAAGAAACAAAAGCAATAACCAAAGAATTACGAATCAACAGGTTTTGAAAACGAAAAACAAATGTATGGTTCAAATGAAAATGGTACACACAAAGTAAATACTTACCACTAAACTACAACGATAACATAGTCACGAAACAAATGTAAAATACAAAAATCATGCCAAACATTCTAAAACAACACAAGTTCCAACGTGAATCACACCTAGCAAAAACAATCATCGGTAGATGAAAAACACAAAATAAGGTTCTCATCACTCACACAACAATCTTGCAAACAAAAGACTAAATTATGCATACATCCACAAATTCACATTGAAAATACAAAGGCAAGAATCACAAGGGCTTTTCAAGGTTGTAGCATGGTCGGGTAAACAAACAAGGGGCGATTTCTAAAGGTAATTGAAACAAAAATTTGCCTAAACCTAAGGGAGTGAAAACTCACAAAGATTCACACACAAAATTTAAATCGAACTTCTTCTACAATCCCAAGTGCTACACAACACACAATACTTATTTAGCACAATTATTGAAACTCTTTTAGTTTCCTTTTTCAAGGATTTTTCTTTTTCTTCCTTTTTCACTTTTTTCTTTTCTTTTCTCTTTCACAAATTTTTCTTTTTTTTTTCTTTTCTTTTTCAATCCTCATAGAATCCAACCAATGAGTATACAATCATCCTCTCCCCAACTTGAATTCAACCGCACCATCATGTGAATTCTCCCTACTTTTTAAGGCAAGGAAAAAATCCATACAACAACACAAAATTGAGGTCCAAGAAAAAACAAAATCCATTCAAAAATAAGTGAACTAAATACTCATAGACAAGCATCAAGTTCAAATAGAAACATGGATCAAAAAGCTCAAAGGGGTTACGAATTCTCACACACTCACAAGGTGAATTGACTATTTGGCTAAGGTGGTTGTGCTCAAAATGAAACAAATGCCTTGATCCTTTTCATGCATTCATATAATCAACACAAACAAAAGATTCAACATAATAAAATCCAGTTAAAACAAGAATGTTGGTACTCCGTGCATATATGAATAATAGAAGGCTTCCTCACAAAGAGGTTGGGAACTAAAGTGATTCACAATAGAACAAGTATACAAAAGAGTGAACGACATGGAAGTTTGTAAAATGCCTAAGTATCATGAATATGCTAAAGTCTAGAAAGTGATAAACACATACCTTGGACATGTACAAAACTTAACAAAATCATTACCACGCATTCGCAAGTTGAAACGAACCAACTTGGAAAATCACAAAAGCATCCTCAAATAAGTCAATCAAAATCTGTGAGCAAACAACAACCAAAAACATTCGAAAAGAAAAACTATAAAACATGCTTGTTTTACGTCGTAAGCTCGACGCCTTTACAATGCTTAGCTAGCAACTTCCTCTCTTCATGCCATGGTGATGTCTCACCGCGCAACCAAAAGCAAGCGTCCTAACCAACCACTTGAACAAACGTCAAAATGTACATGTATCAATATAAACAAGTGAAAATATACAATATATACGATATCTACAAAACTCAAAAACAAAGAAACTATCGCAATGCGATTCAATATCAAAACCAATCCCCGGTAACGGCGCCATTTTGTTGAAGCAGAATAGCGGCAAGCAACAAAAGTTTTGGAAGTATTTTTCCGGGAATTTATCGTGTCCACAGAGATCGGTGCTACTGAACTGCCATTCGACAATTTAATTTTTAATGAGTTTGGGTTTAAATGGTTTGAATTAAATGCGTAAAAGTAAATATGAACATATAAAGAGTACATTCTTTGAAGAGAAGAAACCTATCAAGCATGAATATACACTACTCAGAACAAACGTAAACCTATCGATCGGTCGCATTCAACATACAATACTCATCAAAATCATCACGTATCGCTCACAACAGTGTCCATCTCTGGCACACTGAGCTGAGAGAGCAACCATATCACTCTCGTTGTCACTCTCGCGCACGACGCCTCGAAACACGGAAGACATTAAGTTCCGACACCATAAAGATTATTATCTAAATCTATCTCTAGCATCTAGACAATAGATATCCATCCTTAATCAAGATTCGTGATGTTTATCTCTAACACAACACAAATCCAAACATAAATGCAAAAAGATCAAGGAAGACATCGATAATGATTTGTAAAGCATATATATTATACAACCATGATCAATACATGTACATAGGTTTAGAGTAACAATACAAACATAACCCAACAAATAGATAAATACATAGAGAAGAAATGGAGAAAAACCAAACATTTCATGAGTTGTCAGCTCCGATTGATGAAGGATTCGACTCCGGATCATCCTACTGCATGCTCCAATGTGTTTTCTAGCCTAATTCTACTCAAAAACTGCTATTGGATGGATTTGGAACCAAAAATATCAAAACCCATCCCTAAAATTTGTGTTTTTGGGTCTTTAATGGAGTTTCTGTCCGCCCAGTTTCGCCCAGCGGAATTCTGGGTCGCCCGGCGGCGAAAGGCGGTTTATTTTTGCAAGCTCCAGTGCTTTGACACAGCTGCGCCTTCTGAGTTTCGCCTGGCGTAATTTTGGCTTCGCCCGGCGCTTTTGAAGTTTCGCCCGGCGGATTTTTCGCCCGGCGCAGAAGGGGCGAATCACACCAGAAAATTCTGCACTGTTTTATTCGTAACGTTTGAACCGTAACTCCGATTGACGCACGGTTTGAAGCGTTGGAAAGCTTATTCAATTCTCTTTTTGAATATGGGAAGATCCCATTGCTGGAATACCTGTAAAAATAAATGAAAATCAATTAAACTCAATGATATTTACACGATACGCAATATATACACTAAAACGTAAACTATACGCATTTACAAACAAAGCGGGGTTTATTCGTATGATATTTAACAAAAAGTATCAATAAGTGCAACAAAACTTATATAAAAAAATAGGTACATTTTACACTTATCAAACTCTCCCCAACTTACATAATTGTTTGTCCTCAAACAAAAATCAAGCGACTCAAAGAAACAAAAGCAATAACCAAAGAATTACGAATCAACAGGTTTTGAAAACGAAAAACAAATGTATGGTTCAAATGAAAATGGTACACACAAAGTAAATACTTACCACTAAACTACAACGATAACATAGTCACGAAACAAATGTAAAATACAAAAATCATGCCAAACATTCTAAAACAACACAAGTTCCAACGTGAATCACACCTAGCAGAAACAATCATCGGTAGATGAAAAACACAAAATAAGGTTCTCATCACTCACACAACAATCTTGCAAGCAAAATACTAAATTATGCATACATCCACAAATTCACATTGAAAATACAAAGGCAAGAATCACAAGGGCTTTTCAAGGTTGTAGCATGGTCGGGTAAACAAACAAGGGGCGATTTCTAAAGGTAATTGAAACAAAAACTTGCCTAAACCTAAGGGAGTGAAAACTCACAAAGATTCACACACAAAATTTAAATCGAACTTCTTCTACAATCCCAAGTGCTACACAACACACAATACTTATTTAGCACAATTATTGAAACTCTTTTAGTTTCCTTTTTCAAGGATTTTTCTTTTTCTTCCTTTTTCACTTTTTTCTTTTCTTTTCTCTTTCACAAATTTTTCTTTTTTTTTTCTTTTCTTTTTCAATCCTCATAGAATCCAACCAATGAGTATACAATCATCCTCTCCCCAACTTGAATTCAACCGCACCATCATGTGAATTCTCCCTACTTTTTAAGGCAAGGAAAAAATCCATACAACAACACAAAATTGAGGTCCAAGAAAAAACAAAATCCATTCAAAAATAAGTGAACTAAATACTCATAGACAAGCATCAAGTTCAAATAGAAACATGGATCAAAAAGCTCAAAGGGGTTACGAATTCTCACACACTCACAAGGTGAATTGACTATTTGGCTAAGGTGGTTGTGCTCAAAATGAAACAAATGCCTTGATCCTTTTCATGCATTCATATAATCAACACAAACAAAAGATTCAACATAATAAAATCCAGTTAAAACAAGAATGTTGGTACTCCGTGCATATATGAATAATAGAAGGCTTCCTCACAAAGAGGTTGGGAACTAAAGTGATTCACAATAGAACAAGTATACAAAAGAGTGAACGACATGGAAGTTTGTAAAATGCCTAAGTATCATGAATATGCTAAAGTCTAGAAAGTGATAAACACATACCTTGGACATGTACAAAACTTAACAAAATCATTACCACGCATTCGCAAGTTGAAACGAACCAACTTGGAAAATCACAAAAGCATCCTCAAATAAGTCAATCAAAATCTGTGAGCAAACAACAACCAAAAACATTCGAAAAGAAAAACTATAAAACATGCTTGTTTTACGTCGTAAGCTCGACGGCTTTACAATGCTTAGCTAGCAACTTCCTCTCTTCATGCCATGGTGATGTCTCACCGCGCAACCAAAAGCAAGCGTCCTAACCAACCACTTGAACAAACGTCAAAATGTACATGTATCAATATAAACAAGTGAAAATATACAATATATACGATATCTACAAAACTCAAAAACAAAGAAACTATCGCAATGCGATTCAATATCAAAACCAATCCCCGGTAACGGCGCCATTTTGTTGAAGCAGAATAGCGGCAAGCAACAAAAGTTTTGGAAGTATTTTTCCGGGAATTTATCGTGTCCACAGAGATCGGTGCTACTGAACTGCCATTCGACAATTTAATTTTTAATGAGTTTGGGTTTAAATGGTTTGAATTAAATGCGTAAAAGTAAATATGAACATATAAAGAGTACATTCTTTGAAGAGAAGAAACCTATCAAGCATGAATATACACTACTCAGAACAAACGTAAACCTATCGATCGGTCGCATTCAACATACAATACTCATCAAAATCATCACGTATCGCTCACAACAGTGTCCATCTCTGGCACACTGAGCTGAGAGAGCAACCATATCACTCTCGTTGTCACTCTCGCGCACGACGCCTCGAAACACGGAAGACATTAAGTTCCGACACCATAAAGATTATTATCTAAATCTATCTCTAGCATCTAGACAATAGATATCCATCCTTAATCAAGATTCGTGATGTTTATCTCTAACACAACACAAATCCAAACATAAATGCAAAAAGATCAAGGAAGACATCGATAATGATTTGTAAAGCATATATATTATACAACCATGATCAATACATGTACATAGGTTTAGAGTAACAATACAAACATAACCCAACAAATAGATAAATACATAGAGAAGAAATGGAGAAAAACCAAACATTTCATGAGTTGTCAGCTCCGATTGATGAAGGATTCGACTCTGGATCATCCTACTGCATGCTCCAATGTGTTTTCTAGCCTAATTCTACTCAAAAAATGCTATTGGATGGATTTGGAACCAAAAATATCAAAACCCATCCCTAAAATTTGTGTTTTTGGGTCTTTAATGGAGTTTCTGTCCGCCCAGTTTCGCCCAGCGGAATTCTGGGTCGCCCGGCGGCGAAAGGCGGTTTATTTTTGCAAGCTCCAGTGCTTTGACACAGCTGCGCCTTCTGAGTTTCGCCTGGCGTAATTTTGGCTTCGCCCGGCGCTTTTGAAGTTTCGCCCGGCGGATTTTTCGCCCGGCGCAGAAGGGGCGAATCACACCAGAAAATTCTGCACTGTTTTATTCGTAACTTTTGAACCGTAACTCCGATTGACGCACGGTTTGAAGCGTTGGAAAGCTTATTCAATTCTCTTTTTGAATATGGGAAGATCCCATTGCTGGAATACCTGTAAAAATAAATGAAAATCAATTAAACTCAATGATATTTACACGATACGCAATATATACACTAAAACGTAAACTATACGCATTTACAAACAAAGCGGGGTTTATTCGTATGATATTTAACAAAAAGTATCAATAAGTGCAACAAAACTTATATAAAAAAATAGGTACATTTTACACTTATCAAACTCTCCCCAACTTACATAATTGTTTGTCCTCAAACAAAAATCAAGCGACTCAAAGAAACAAAAGCAATAACCAAAGAATTACGAATCAACAGGTTTTGAAAACGAAAAACAAATGTATGGTTCAAATGAAAATGGTACACACAAAGTAAATACTTACCACTAAACTACAACGATAACATAGTCACGAAACAAATGTAAAATACAAAAATCATGCCAAACATTCTAAAACAACACAAGTTCCAACGTGAATCACACCTAGCAAAAACAATCATCGGTAGATGAAAAACACAAAATAAGGTTCTCATCACTCACACAACAATCTTGCAAACAAAAGACTAAATTATGCATACATCCACAAATTCACATTGAAAATACAAAGGCAAGAATCACAAGGGCTTTTCAAGGTTGTAGCATGGTCGGGTAAACAAACAAGGGGCGATTTCTAAAGGTAATTGAAACAAAAACTTGCCTAAACCTAAGGGAGTGAAAACTCACAAAGATTCACACACAAAATTTAAATCGAACTTCTTCTACAATCCCAAGTGCTACACAACACACAATACTTATTTAGCACAATTATTGAAACTCTTTTAGTTTCCTTTTTCAAGGATTTTTCTTTTTCTTCCTTTTTCACTTTTTTCTTTTCTTTTCTCTTTCACAAATTTTTCTTTTTTTTTTCTTTTCTTTTTCAATCCTCATAGAATCCAACCAATGAGTATACAATCATCCTCTCCCCAACTTGAATTCAACCGCACCATCATGTGAATTCTCCCTACTTTTTAAGGCAAGGAAAAAATCCATACAACAACACAAAATTGAGGTCCAAGAAAAAACAAAATCCATTCAAAAATAAGTGAACTAAATACTCATAGACAAGCATCAAGTTCAAATAGAAACATGGATCAAAAAGCTCAAAGGGGTTACGAATTCTCACACACTCACAAGGTGAATTGACTATTTGGCTAAGGTGGTTGTGCTCAAAATGAAACAAATGCCTTGATCCTTTTCATGCATTCATATAATCAACACAAACAAAAGATTCAACATAATAAAATCCAGTTAAAACAAGAATGTTGGTACTCCGTGCATATATGAATAATAGAAGGCTTCCTCACAAAGAGGTTGGGAACTAAAGTGATTCACAATAGAACAAGTATACAAAAGAGTGAACGACATGGAAGTTTGTAAAATGCCTAAGTATCATGAATATGCTAAAGTCTAGAAAGTGATAAACACATACCTTGGACATGTACAAAACTTAACAAAATCATTACCACGCATTCGCAAGTTGAAACGAACCAACTTGGAAAATCACAAAAGCATCCTCAAATAAGTCAATCAAAATCTGTGAGCAAACAACAACCAAAAACATTCGAAAAGAAAAACTATAAAACATGCTTGTTTTACGTCGTAAGCTCGACGGCTTTACAATGCTTAGCTAGCAACTTCCTCTCTTCATGCCATGGTGATGTCTCACCGCGCAACCAAAAGCAAGCGTCCTAACCAACCACTTGAACAAACGTCAAAATGTACATGTATCAATATAAACAAGTGAAAATATACAATATATACGATATCTACAAAACTCAAAAACAAAGAAACTATCGCAATGCGATTCAATATCAAAACCAATCCCCGGTAACGGCGCCATTTTGTTGAAGCAGAATAGCGGCAAGCAACAAAAGTTTTGGAAGTATTTTTCCGGGAATTTATCGTGTCCACAGAGATCGGTGCTACTGAACTGCCATTCGACAATTTAATTTTTAATGAGTTTGGGTTTAAATGGTTTGAATTAAATGCGTAAAAGTAAATATGAACATATAAAGAGTACATTCTTTGAAGAGAAGAAACCTATCAAGCATGAATATACACTACTCAGAACAAACGTAAACCTATCGATCGGTCGCATTCAACATACAATACTCATCAAAATCATCACGTATCGCTCACAACAGTGTCCATCTCTGGCACACTGAGCTGAGAGAGCAACCATATCACTCTCGTTGTCACTCTCGCGCACGACGCCTCGAAACACGGAAGACATTAAGTTCCGACACCATAAAGATTATTATCTAAATCTATCTCTAGCATCTAGACAATAGATATCCATCCTTAATCAAGATTCGTGATGTTTATCTCTAACACAACACAAATCCAAACATAAATGCAAAAAGATCAAGGAAGACATCGATAATGATTTGTAAAGCATATATATTATACAACCATGATCAATACATGTACATAGGTTTAGAGTAACAATACAAACATAACCCAACAAATAGATAAATACATAGAGAAGAAATGGAGAAAAACCAAACATTTCATGAGTTGTCAGCTCCGATTGATGAAGGATTCGACTCTGGATCATCCTACTGCATGCTCCAATGTGTTTTCTAGCCTAATTCTACTCAAAAAATGCTATTGGATGGATTTGGAACCAAAAATATCAAAACCCATCCCTAAAATTTGTGTTTTTGGGTCTTTAATGGAGTTTCTGTCCGCCCAGTTTCGCCCAGCGGAATTCTGGGTCGCCCGGCGGCGAAAGGCGGTTTATTTTTGCAAGCTCCAGTGCTTTGACACAGCTGCGCCTTCTGAGTTTCGCCTGGCGTAATTTTGGCTTCGCCCGGCGCTTTTGAAGTTTCGCCCGGCGGATTTTTCGCCCGGCGCAGAAGGGGCGAATCACACCAGAAAATTCTGCACTGTTTTATTCGTAACTTTTGAACCGTAACTCCGATTGACGCACGGTTTGAAGCGTTGGAAAGCTTATTCAATTCTCTTTTTGAATATGGGAAGATCCCATTGCTGGAATACCTGTAAAAATAAATGAAAATCAATTAAACTCAATGATATTTACACGATACGCAATATATACACTAAAACGTAAACTATACGCATTTACAAACAAAGCGGGGTTTATTCGTATGATATTTAACAAAAAGTATCAATAAGTGCAACAAAACTTATATAAAAAAATAGGTACATTTTACACTTATCAAACTCTCCCCAACTTACATAATTGTTTGTCCTCAAACAAAAATCAAGCGACTCAAAGAAACAAAAGCAATAACCAAAGAATTACGAATCAACAGGTTTTGAAAACGAAAAACAAATGTATGGTTCAAATGAAAATGGTACACACAAAGTAAATACTTACCACTAAACTACAACGATAACATAGTCACGAAACAAATGTAAAATACAAAAATCATGCCAAACATTCTAAAACAACACAAGTTCCAACGTGAATCACACCTAGCAAAAACAATCATCGGTAGATGAAAAACACAAAATAAGGTTCTCATCACTCACACAACAATCTTGCAAACAAAAGACTAAATTATGCATACATCCACAAATTCACATTGAAAATACAAAGGCAAGAATCACAAGGGCTTTTCAAGGTTGTAGCATGGTCGGGTAAACAAACAAGGGGCGATTTCTAAAGGTAATTGAAACAAAAACTTGCCTAAACCTAAGGGAGTGAAAACTCACAAAGATTCACACACAAAATTTAAATCGAACTTCTTCTACAATCCCAAGTGCTACACAACACACAATACTTATTTAGCACAATTATTGAAACTCTTTTAGTTTCCTTTTTCAAGGATTTTTCTTTTTCTTCCTTTTTCACTTTTTTCTTTTCTTTTCTCTTTCACAAATTTTTCTTTTTTTTTTCTTTTCTTTTTCAATCCTCATAGAATCCAACCAATGAGTATACAATCATCCTCTCCCCAACTTGAATTCAACCGCACCATCATGTGAATTCTCCCTACTTTTTAAGGCAAGGAAAAAATCCATACAACAACACAAAATTGAGGTCCAAGAAAAAACAAAATCCATTCAAAAATAAGTGAACTAAATACTCATAGACAAGCATCAAGTTCAAATAGAAACATGGATCAAAAAGCTCAAAGGGGTTACGAATTCTCACACACTCACAAGGTGAATTGACTATTTGGCTAAGGTGGTTGTGCTCAAAATGAAACAAATGCCTTGATCCTTTTCATGCATTCATATAATCAACACAAACAAAAGATTCAACATAATAAAATCCAGTTAAAACAAGAATGTTGGTACTCCGTGCATATATGAATAATAGAAGGCTTCCTCACAAAGAGGTTGGGAACTAAAGTGATTCACAATAGAACAAGTATACAAAAGAGTGAACGACATGGAAGTTTGTAAAATGCCTAAGTATCATGAATATGCTAAAGTCTAGAAAGTGATAAACACATACCTTGGACATGTACAAAACTTAACAAAATCATTACCACGCATTCGCAAGTTGAAACGAACCAACTTGGAAAATCACAAAAGCATCCTCAAATAAGTCAATCAAAATCTGTGAGCAAACAACAACCAAAAACATTCGAAAAGAAAAACTATAAAACATGCTTGTTTTACGTCGTAAGCTCGACGGCTTTACAATGCTTAGCTAGCAACCTCCTCTCTTCATGCCATGGTGATGTCTCACCGCGCAACTAAAAGCAAGCGTCCTAACCAACCACTTGAACAAACGTCAAAACGTACATGTATCAATATAAACAAGTGAAAATATACAATATATACGATATCTACAAAACTCAAAAACAAAGAAACTATCGCAATGCGATTCAATATCAAAACCAATCCCCGGTAACGGCGCCATTTTGTTGAAGCGGAATAGTGGCAAGCAACAAAAGTTTTGGAAGTATTTTTTCGGGAATTTATCGTGTCCACAGAGATCAGTGCTACTGAACTGCCATTCGACAATTTAATTTTTAATGAGTTTGGGTTTAAATGGTTTGAATTAAATGCGTAAAAGTAAATATGAACATATAAAGAGTACATTCTTTGAAGAGAAGAAACCTATCAAGCATGAATATACACTACTCAGAACAAACGTAAACCTATCGATCGGTCGCATTCAACATACAATACTCATCAAAATCATCACGTATCGCTCACAACAGTGTCCATCTCTGGCACACTGAGCTGAGAGAGCAACCATATCACTCTCGTTGTCACTCTCGCGCACGACGCCTCGAAACACGGAAGACATTAAGTTCCGACACCATAAAGATTATTATCTAAATCTATCTCTAGCATCTAGACAATAGATATCCATCCTTAATCAAGATTCGTGATGTTTATCTCTAACACAACATAAATCCAAACATAAATGCAAAAAGATCAAGGAAGACATCGATAATGATTTGTAAAGCATATATATTATACAACCATGATCAATACATGTACATAGGTTTAGAGTAACAATACAAACATAACCCAACAAATAGAGAAATACATAGAGAAGAAATGGAGAAAAACCAAACATTTCATGAGTTGTCAGCTCCGATTGATGAAGGATTCCACTCCGGATCATCCTACTGCATGCTCCAATGTGTTTTCTAGCCTAATTCTACTCAAAAAATGCTATTGGATGGATTTGGAACCAAAAACATCAAAACCCATCCCTAAAAATTGTGTTTTTGGGTCTTTAATGGAGTTTCTGTCCGCCCAGTTTCGCCCAGCGGAATTCTGGGTCGCCCGGCGGCGAAAGGCGGTTTATTTTTGCAAGCTCCAGTGCTTTGACACAGCTGCGCCTTCTGAGTTTCGCCTGGCGTAATTTTGGCTTCGCCCGGCGCTTTTGAAGTTTCGCCCGGCGGATTTTTCGCCCGGCGCAGAAGGGGCGAATCACACCAGAAAATTCTGCACTGTTTTATTCGTAACTTTTGAACCGTAACTCCGATTGACGCACGGTTTGAAGCGTTGGAAAGCTTATTCAATTCTCTTTTTGAATATGGGAAGATCCCATTGCTGGAATACCTGTAAAAATAAATGAAAATCAATTAAACTCAATGATATTTACACGATACGCAATATATACACTAAAACGTAAACTATACGCATTTACAAACAAAGCGGGGTTTATTCGTATGATATTTAACAAAAAGTATCAATAAGTGCAACAAAACTTATATAAAAAAATAGGTACATTTTGCACTTATCAAACTCTCCCCAACTTACATAATTGTTTGTCCTCAAACAAAAATCAAGCGACTCAAAGAAACAAAAGCAATAACCAAAGAATTACGAATCAACAGGTTTTGAAAACGAAAAAAAAATGTATGGTTCAAATGAAAATGGTACACACAAAGTAAATACTTACCACTAAACTACAACGATAACATAGTCACGAAACAAATGTAAAATACAAAAATCATGCCAAACATTCTAAAACAACACAAGTTCCAACGTGAATCACACCTAGCAAAAACAATCATCGGTAGATGAAAAACACAAAATAAGGTTCTCATCACTCACACAACAATCTTGCAAACAAAAGACTAAATTATGCATACATCCACAAATTCACATTGAAAATACAAAGGCAAGAATCACAAGGGCTTTTTAAGGTTGTAGCATGGTCGGGTAAACAAACAAGGGGCGATTTCTAAAGGTAATTGAAACAAAAACTTGCCTAAACCTAAGGGAGTGAAAACTCACAAAGATTCACACACAAAATTTAAATCGAACTTCTTCTACAATCCCAAGTGCTACACAACACACAATACTTATTTAGCACAATTATTGAAACTCTTTTAGTTTCCTTTTTCAAGGATTTTTCTTTTTCTTCCTTTTTCACTTTTTTCTTTTCTTTTCTCTTTCACAAATTTTTCTTTTTTTTTCTTTTCTTTTTCAATCCTCATAGAATCCAACCAATGAGTATACAATCATCCTCTCCCAAACTTGAATTCAACCGCACCATCATGTGAATTCTCCCTACTTTTTAAGGCAAGGAAAAAATCCATACAACAACACAAAATTGAGGTCCAAGAAAAAACAAAATCCATTCAAAAATAAGTGAACTAAATACTCATAGACAAGCATCAAGTTCAAATAGAAACATGGATCAAAAAGCTCAAAGGGGTTACGAATTCTCACACACTCACAAGGTGAATTGACTATTTGGCTAAGGTGGTTGTGCTCAAAATGAAACAAATGCCTTGATCCTTTTCATGCATTCATATAATCAACACAAACAAAAGATTCAACATAATAAAATCCAGTTAAAACAAGAATGTTGGTACTCCGTGCATATATGAATAATAGAAGGCTTCCTCACAAAGAGGTTGGGAACTAAAGTGATTCACAATAGAACAAGTATACAAAAGAGTGAACGACATGGAAGTTTGTAAAATGCCTAAGTATCATGAATATGCTAAAGTCTAGAAAGTGATAAACACATACCTTGGACATGTACAAAACTTAACAAAATCATTACCACACATTCGCAAGTTGAAACGAACCAACTTGGAAAATCACAAAAGCATCCTCAAATAAGTCAATCAAAATCTGTGAGCAAACAACAACCAAAAACATTCGAAAAGAAAAACTATAAAACATGCTTGTTTTACGTCGTAAGCTCGACGCCTTTACAATGCTTAGCTAGCAACTTCCTCTCTTCATGCCATGGTGATGTCTCACCGCGCAACCAAAAGCAAGCGTCCTAACCAACCACTTGAACAAACGTCAAAATGTACATGTATCAATATAAACAAGTGAAAATATACAATATATACGATATCTACAAAACTCAAAAACAAAGAAACTATCGCAATGCGATTCAATATCAAAACCAATCCCCGGTAACGGCGCCATTTTGTTGAAGCGGAATAGCGGCAAGCAACAAAAGTTTTGGAAGTATTTTTTCGGGAATTTATCGTGTCCACAGAGATCAGTGCTACTGAACTGCCATTCGACAATTTAATTTTTAATGAGTTTGGGTTTAAATGGTTTGAATTAAATGCGTAAAAGTAAATATGAACATATAAAGAGTACATTCTTTGAAGAGAAGAAACCTATCAAGCATGAATATACACTACTCAGAACAAACGTAAACCTATCGATCGGTCGCATTCAACATACAATACTCATCAAAATCATCACGTATCGCTCACAACAGTGTCCATCTCTGGCACACTGAGCTGAGAGAGCAACCATATCACTCTCGTTGTCACTCTCGCGCACGACGCCTCGAAACACGGAAGACATTAAGTTCCGACACCATAAAGATTATTATCTAAATCTATCTCTAGCATCTAGACAATAGATATCCATCCTTAATCAAGATTCGTGATGTTTATCTCTAACACAACACAAATCCAAACATAAATGCAAAAAGATCAAGGAAGACATCGATAATGATTTGTAAAGCATATATATTATACAACCATGATCAATACATGTACATAGGTTTAGAGTAACAATACAAACATAACCCAACAAATAGAGAAATACATAGAGAAGAAATGGAGAAAAACCAAACATTTCATGAGTTGTCAGCTCCGATTGATGAAGGATTCGACTCCGGATCATCCTACTGCATGCTCCAATGTGTTTTCTAGCCTAATTCTACTCAAAAAATGCTATTGGATGGATTTGGAACCAAAAATATCAAAACCCATCCCTAAAAATTGTGTTTTTGGGTCTTTAATCGAGTTTCTGTCCGCCCAGTTTCGCCCAGCGGAATTCTGGGTCGCCCGGCGGCGAAAGGCGGTTTATTTTTGCAAGCTCCAGTGCTTTGACACAGCTGCGCCTTCTGAGTTTCGCCTGGCGTAATTTTGGCTTCGCCCGGCGCTTTTGAAGTTTCGCCCGGCGGATTTTTCGCCCGGCGCAGAAGGGGCGAATCACACCAGAAAATTCTGCACTGTTTTATTCGTAACTTTTGAACCGTAACTCCGATTGACGCACGGTTTGAAGCGTTGGAAAGCTTATTCAATTCTCTTTTTGAATATGGGAAGATCCCATTGCTGGAATACCTGTAAAAATAAATGAAAATCAATTAAACTCAATGATATTTACACGATACGCAATATATACACTAAAACGTAAACTATACGCATTTACAAACAAAACGGGGTTTATTCGTATGATATTTAACAAAAAGTATCAATAAGTGCAACAAAACTTATATAAAAAAATAGGTACATTTTGCACTTATCAAACTCTCCCCAACTTACATAATTGTTTGTCCTCAAACAAAAATCAAGCGACTCAAAGAAACAAAAGCAATAACCAAAGAATTACGAATCAACAGGTTTTGAAAACGAAAAAAAAATGTATGGTTCAAATGAAAATGGTACACACAAAGTAAATACTTACCACTAAACTACAACGATAACATAGTCACGAAACAAATGTAAAATACAAAAATCATGCCAAACATTCTAAAACAACACAAGTTCCAACGTGAATCACACCTAGCAAAAACAATCATCGGTAGATGAAAAACACAAAATAAGGTTCTCATCACTCACACAACAATCTTGCAAACAAAAGACTAAATTATGCATACATCCACAAATTCACATTGAAAATACAAAGGCAAGAATCACAAGGGCTTTTCAAGGTTGTAGCATGGTCGGGTAAACAAACAAGGGGCGATTTCTAAAGGTAATTGAAACAAAAACTTGCCTAAACCTAAGGGAGTGAAAACTCACAAAGATTCACACACAAAATTTAAATCGAACTTCTTCTACAATCCCAAGTGCTACACAACACACAATACTTATTTAGCACAATTATTGAAACTCTTTTAGTTTCCTTTTTCAAGGATTTTTCTTTTTCTTCCTTTTTCACTTTTTTCTTTTCTTTTCTCTTTCACAAATTTTTCTTTTTTTTTCTTTTCTTTTTCAATCCTCATAGAATCCAACCAATGAGTATACAATCATCCTCTCCCCAACTTGAATTCAACCGCACCATCATGTGAATTCTCCCTACTTTTTAAGGCAAGGAAAAAATCCATACAACAACACAAAATTGAGGTCCAAGAAAAAACAAAATCCATTCAAAAATAAGTGAACTAAATACTCATAGACAAGCATCAAGTTCAAATAGAAACATGGATCAAAAAGCTCAAAGGGGTTACGAATTCTCACACACTCACAAGGTGAATTGACTATTTGGCTAAGGTGGTTGTGCTCAAAATGAAACAAATGCCTTGATCCTTTTCATGCATTCATATAATCAACACAAACAAAAGATTCAACATAATAAAATCCAGTTAAAACAAGAATGTTGGTACTCCGTGCATATATGAATAATAGAAGGCTTCCTCACAAAGAGGTTGGGAACTAAAGTGATTCACAATAGAACAAGTATACAAAAGAGTGAACGACATGGAAGTTTGTAAAATGCCTAAGTATCATGAATATGCTAAAGTCTAGAAAGTGATAAACACATACCTTGGACATGTACAAAACTTAACAAAATCATTACCACACATTCGCAAGTTGAAACGAACCAACTTGGAAAATCACAAAAGCATCCTCAAATAAGTCAATCAAAATCTGTGAGCAAACAACAACCAAAAACATTCGAAAAGAAAAACTATAAAACATGCTTGTTTTACGTCGTAAGCTCGACGCCTTTACAATGCTTAGCTAGCAACTTCCTCTCTTCATGCCATGGTGATGTCTCACCGCGCAACCAAAAGCAAGCGTCCTAACCAACCACTTGAACAAACGTCAAAATGTACATGTATCAATATAAACAAGTGAAAATATACAATATATACGATATCTACAAAACTCAAAAACAAAGAAACTATCGCAATGCGATTCAATATCAAAACCAATCCCCGGTAACGGCGCCATTTTGTTGAAGCGGAATAGCGGCAAGCAACAAAAGTTTTGGAAGTATTTTTTCGGGAATTTATCGTGTCCACAGAGATCAGTGCTACTGAACTGCCATTCGACAATTTAATTTTTAATGAGTTTGGGTTTAAATGGTTTGAATTAAATGCGTAAAAGTAAATATGAACATATAAAGAGTACATTCTTTGAAGAGAAGAAACCTATCAAGCATGAATATACACTACTCAGAACAAACGTAAACCTATCGATCGGTCGCATTCAACATACAATACTCATCAAAATCATCACGTATCGCTCACAACAGTGTCCATCTCTGGCACACTGAGCTGAGAGAGCAACCATATCACTCTCGTTGTCACTCTCGCGCACGACGCCTCGAAACACGGAAGACATTAAGTTCCGACACCATAAAGATTATTATCTAAATCTATCTCTAGCATCTAGACAATAGATATCCATCCTTAATCAAGATTTGTGATGTTTATCTCTAACACAACACAAATCCAAACATAAATGCAAAAAGATCAAGGAAGACATCGATAATGATTTGTAAAGCATATATATTATACAACCATGATCAATACATGTACATAGGTTTAGAGTAACAATACAAACATAACCCAACAAATAGAGAAATACATAGAGAAGAAATGGAGAAAAACCAAACATTTCATGAGTTGTCAGCTCCGATTGATGAAGGATTCGACTCCGGATCATCCTACTGCATGCTCCAATGTGTTTTCTAGCCTAATTCTACTCAAAAAATGCTATTGGATGGATTTGGAACCAAAAATATCAAAACCCATCCCTAAAAATTGTGTTTTTGGGTCTTTAATCGAGTTTCTGTCCGCCCAGTTTCGCCCAGCGGAATTCTGGGTCGCCCGGCGGCGAAAGGCGGTTTATTTTTGCAAGCTCCAGTGCTTTGACACAGCTGCGCCTTCTGAGTTTCGCCTGGCGTAATTTTGGCTTCGCCCGGCGCTTTTGAAGTTTCGCCCGGCGGATTTTTCGCCCGGCGCAGAAGGGGCGAATCACACCAGAAAATTCTGCACTGTTTTATTCGTAACTTTTGAACCGTAACTCCGATTGACGCACGGTTTGAAGCGTTGGAAAGCTTATTCAATTCTCTTTTTGAATATGGGAAGATCCCATTGCTGGAATACCTGTAAAAATAAATGAAAATCAATTAAACTCAATGATATTTACACGATACGCAATATATACACTAAAACGTAAACTATACGCATTTACAAACAAAACGGGGTTTATTCGTATGATATTTAACAAAAAGTATCAATAAGTGCAACAAAAGTTATATAAAAAAATAGGTACATTTTGCACTTATCAAACTCTCCCCAACTTACATAATTGTTTGTCCTCAAACAAAAATCAAGCGACTCAAAGAAACAAAAGCAATAACCAAAGAATTACGAATCAACAGGTTTTGAAAACGAAAAAAAAATGTATGGTTCAAATGAAAATGGTACACACAAAGTAAATACTTACCACTAAACTACAACGATAACATAGTCACGAAACAAATGTAAAATACAAAAATCATGCCAAACATTCTAAAACAACACAAGTTCCAACGTGAATCACACCTAGCAAAAACAATCATCGGTAGATGAAAAACACAAAATAAGGTTCTCATCACTCACACAACAATCTTGCAAACAAAAGACTAAATTATGCATACATCCACAAATTCACATTGAAAATACAAAGGCAAGAATCACAAGGGCTTTTCAAGGTTGTAGCATGGTCGGGTAAACAAACAAGGGGCGATTTCTAAAGGTAATTGAAACAAAAACTTGCCTAAACCTAAGGGAGTGAAAACTCACAAAGATTCACACACAAAATTTAAATCGAACTTCTTCTACAATCCCAAGTGCTACACAACACACAATACTTATTTAGCACAATTATTGAAACTCTTTTAGTTTCCTTTTTCAAGGATTTTTCTTTTTCTTCCTTTTTCACTTTTTTCTTTTCTTTTCTCTTTCACAAATTTTTCTTTTTTTTTCTTTTCTTTTTCAATCCTCATAGAATCCAACCAATGAGTATACAATCATCCTCTCCCCAACTTGAATTCAACCGCACCATCATGTGAATTCTCCCTACTTTTTAAGGCAAGGAAAAAATCCATACAACAACACAAAATTGAGGTCCAAGAAAAAACAAAATCCATTCAAAAATAAGTGAACTAAATACTCATAGACAAGCATCAAGTTCAAATAGAAACATGGATCAAAAAGCTCAAAGGGGTTACGAATTCTCACACACTCACAAGGTGAATTGACTATTTGGCTAAGGTGGTTGTGCTCAAAATGAAACAAATGCCTTGATCCTTTTCATGCATTCATATAATCAACACAAACAAAAGATTCAACATAATAAAATCCAGTTAAAACAAGAATGTTGGTACTCCGTGCATATATGAATAATAGAAGGCTTCCTCACAAAGAGGTTGGGAACTAAAGTGATTCACAATAGAACAAGTATACAAAAGAGTGAACGACATGGAAGTTTGTAAAATGCCTAAGTATCATGAATATGCTAAAGTCTAGAAAGTGATAAACACATACCTTGGACATGTACAAAACTTAACAAAATCATTACCACACATTCGCAAGTTGAAACGAACCAACTTGGAAAATCACAAAAGCATCCTCAAATAAGTCAATCAAAATCTGTGAGCAAACAACAACCAAAAACATTCGAAAAGAAAAACTATAAAACATGCTTGTTTTACGTCGTAAGCTCGACGCCTTTACAATGCTTAGCTAGCAACTTCCTCTCTTCATGCCATGGTGATGTCTCACCGCGCAACTAAAAGCAAGCGTCCTAACCAACCACTTGAACAAACGTCAAAACGTACATGTATCAATATAAACAAGTGAAAATATACAATATATACGATATCTACAAAACTCAAAAACAAAGAAACTATCGCAATGCGATTCAATATCAAAACCAATCCCCGGTAACGGCGCCATTTTGTTGAAGCGGAATAGTGGCAAGCAACAAAAGTTTTGGAAGTATTTTTTCGGGAATTTATCGTGTCCACAGAGATCAGTGCTACTGAACTGCCATTCGACAATTTAATTTTTAATGAGTTTGGGTTTAAATGGTTTGAATTAAATGCGTAAAAGTAAATATGAACATATAAAGAGTACATTCTTTGAAGAGAAGAAACCTATCAAGCATGAATATACACTACTCAGAACAAACGTAAACCTATCGATCGGTCGCATTCAACAAACAATACTCATCAAAATCATCACGTATCGCTCACAACAGTGTCCATCTCTGGCACACTGAGCTGAGAGAGCAACCATATCACTCTCGTTGTCACTCTCGCGCACGACGCCTCGAAACACGGAAGACATTAAGTTCCGACACCATAAAGATTATTATCTAAATCTATCTCTAGCATCTAGACAATAGATATCCATCCTTAATCAAGATTCGTGATGTTTATCTCTAACACAACATAAATCCAAACATAAATGCAAAAAGATCAAGGAAGACATCGATAATGATTTGTAAAGCATATATATTATACAACCATGATCAATACATGTACATAGGTTTAGAGTAACAATACAAACATAACCCAACAAATAGAGAAATACATAGAGAAGAAATGGAGAAAAACCAAACATTTCATGAGTTGTCAGCTCCGATTGATGAAGGATTCCACTCCGGATCATCCTACTGCATGCTCCAATGTGTTTTCTAGCCTAATTCTACTCAAAAAATGCTATTGGATGGATTTGGAACCAAAAACATCAAAACCCATCCCTAAAAATTGTGTTTTTGGGTCTTTAATGGAGTTTCTGTCCGCCCAGTTTCGCCCAGCGGAATTCTGGGTCGCCCGGCGGCGAAAGGCGGTTTATTTTTGCAAGCTCCAGTGCTTTGACACAGCTGCGCCTTCTGAGTTTCGCCTGGCGTAATTTTGGCTTCGCCCGGCGCTTTTGAAGTTTCGCCCGGCGGATTTTTCGCCCGGCGCAGAAGGGGCGAATCACACCAGAAAATTCTGCACTGTTTTATTCGTAACTTTTGAACCGTAACTCCGATTGACGCACGGTTTGAAGCGTTGGAAAGCTTATTCAATTCTCTTTTTGAATATGGGAAGATCCCATTGCTGGAATACCTGTAAAAATAAATGAAAATCAATTAAACTCAATGATATTTACACGATACGCAATATATACACTAAAACGTAAACTATACGCATTTACAAACAAAGCGGGGTTTATTCGTATGATATTTAACAAAAAGTATCAATAAGTGCAACAAAACTTATATAAAAAAATAGGTACATTTTGCACTTATCAAACTCTCCCCAACTTACATAATTGTTTGTCCTCAAACAAAAATCAAGCGACTCAAAGAAACAAAAGCAATAACCAAAGAATTACGAATCAACAGGTTTTGAAAACGAAAAAAAAATGTATGGTTCAAATGAAAATGGTACACACAAAGTAAATACTTACCACTAAACTACAACGATAACATAGTCACGAAACAAATGTAAAATACAAAAATCATGCCAAACATTCTAAAACAACACAAGTTCCAACGTGAATCACACCTAGCAAAAACAATCATCGGTAGATGAAAAACACAAAATAAGGTTCTCATCACTCACACAACAATCTTGCAAACAAAAGACTAAATTATGCATACATCCACAAATTCACATTGAAAATACAAAGGCAAGAATCACAAGGGCTTTTTAAGGTTGTAGCATGGTCGGGTAAACAAACAAGGGGCGATTTCTAAAGGTAATTGAAACAAAAACTTGCCTAAACCTAAGGGAGTGAAAACTCACAAAGATTCACACACAAAATTTAAATCGAACTTCTTCTACAATCCCAAGTGCTACACAACACACAATACTTATTTAGCACAATTATTGAAACTCTTTTAGTTTCCTTTTTCAAGGATTTTTCTTTTTCTTCCTTTTTCACTTTTTTCTTTTCTTTTCTCTTTCACAAATTTTTCTTTTTTTTTCTTTTCTTTTTCAATCCTCATAGAATCCAACCAATGAGTATACAATCATCCTCTCCCAAACTTGAATTCAACCGCACCATCATGTGAATTCTCCCTACTTTTTAAGGCAAGGAAAAAATCCATACAACAACACAAAATTGAGGTCCAAGAAAAAACAAAATCCATTCAAAAATAAGTGAACTAAATACTCATAGACAAGCATCAAGTTCAAATAGAAACATGGATCAAAAAGCTCAAAGGGGTTACGAATTCTCACACACTCACAAGGTGAATTGACTATTTGGCTAAGGTGGTGGTGCTCAAAATGAAACAAATGCCTTGATCCTTTTCATGCATTCATATAATCAACACAAACAAAAGATTCAACATAATAAAATCCAGTTAAAACAAGAATGTTGGTACTCCGTGCATATATGAATAATAGAAGGCTTCCTCACAAAGAGGTTGGGAACTAAAGTGATTCACAATAGAACAAGTATACAAAAGAGTGAACGACATGGAAGTTTGTAAAATGCCTAAGTATCATGAATATGCTAAAGTCTAGAAAGTGATAAACACATACCTTGGACATGTACAAAACTTAACAAAATCATTACCACACATTCGCAAGTTGAAACGAACCAACTTGGAAAATCACAAAAGCATCCTCAAATAAGTCAATCAAAATCTGTGAGCAAACAACAACCAAAAACATTCGAAAAGAAAAACTATAAAACATGCTTGTTTTACGTCGTAAGCTCGACGCCTTTACAATGCTTAGCTAGCAACTTCCTCTCTTCATGCCATGGTGATGTCTCACCGCGCAACCAAAAGCAAGCGTCCTAACCAACCACTTGAACAAACGTCAAAATGTACATGTATCAATATAAACAAGTGAAAATATACAATATATACGATATCTACAAAACTCAAAAACAAAGAAACTATCGCAATGCGATTCAATATCAAAACCAATCCCCGGTAACGGCGCCATTTTGTTGAAGCGGAATAGCGGCAAGCAACAAAAGTTTTGGAAGTATTTTTTCGGGAATTTATCGTGTCCACAGAGATCAGTGCTACTGAACTGCCATTCGACAATTTAATTTTTAATGAGTTTGGGTTTAAATGGTTTGAATTAAATGCGTAAAAGTAAATATGAACATATAAAGAGTACATTCTTTGAAGAGAAGAAACCTATCAAGCATGAATATACACTACTCAGAACAAACGTAAACCTATCGATCGGTCGCATTCAACATACAATACTCATCAAAATCATCACGTATCGCTCACAACAGTGTCCATCTCTGGCACACTGAGCTGAGAGAGCAACCATATCACTCTCGTTGTCACTCTCGCGCACGACGCCTCGAAACACGGAAGACATTAAGTTCCGACACCATAAAGATTATTATCTAAATCTATCTCTAGCATCTAGACAATAGATATCCATCCTTAATCAAGATTCGTGATGTTTATCTCTAACACAACACAAATCCAAACATAAATGCAAAAAGATCAAGGAAGACATCGATAATGATTTGTAAAGCATATATATTATACAACCATGATCAATACATGTACATAGGTTTAGAGTAACAATACAAACATAACCCAACAAATAGAGAAATACATAGAGAAGAAATGGAGAAAAACCAAACATTTCATGAGTTGTCAGCTCCGATTGATGAAGGATTCGACTCCGGATCATCCTACTGCATGCTCCAATGTGTTTTCTAGCCTAATTCTACTCAAAAAATGCTATTGGATGGATTTGGAACCAAAAATATCAAAACCCATCCCTAAAAATTGTGTTTTTGGGTCTTTAATCGAGTTTCTGTCCGCCCAGTTTCGCCCAGCGGAATTCTGGGTCGCCCGGCGGCGAAAGGCGGTTTATTTTTGCAAGCTCCAGTGCTTTGACACAGCTGCGCCTTCTGAGTTTCGCCTGGCGTAATTTTGGCTTCGCCCGGCGCTTTTGAAGTTTCGCCCGGCGGATTTTTCGCCCGGCGCAGAAGGGGCGAATCACACCAGAAAATTCTGCACTGTTTTATTCGTAACTTTTGAACCGTAACTCCGATTGACGCACGGTTTGAAGCGTTGGAAAGCTTATTCAATTCTCTTTTTGAATATGGGAAGATCCCATTGCTGGAATACCTGTAAAAATAAATGAAAATCAATTAAACTCAATGATATTTACACGATACGCAATATATACACTAAAACGTAAACTATACGCATTTACAAACAAAACGGGGTTTATTCGTATGATATTTAACAAAAAGTATCAATAAGTGCAACAAAAGTTATATAAAAAAATAGGTACATTTTGCACTTATCAAACTCTCCCCAACTTACATAATTGTTTGTCCTCAAACAAAAATCAAGCGACTCAAAGAAACAAAAGCAATAACCAAAGAATTACGAATCAACAGGTTTTGAAAACGAAAAAAAAAATGTATGGTTCAAATGAAAATGGTACACACAAAGTAAATACTTACCACTAAACTACAACGATAACATAGTCACGAAACAAATGTAAAATACAAAAATCATGCCAAACATTCTAAAACAACACAAGTTCCAACGTGAATCACACCTAGCAAAAACAATCATCGGTAGATGAAAAACACAAAATAAGGTTCTCATCACTCACACAACAATCTTGCAAACAAAAGACTAAATTATGCATACATCCACAAATTCACATTGAAAATACAAAGGCAAGAATCACAAGGGCTTTTCAAGGTTGTAGCATGGTCGGGTAAACAAACAAGGGGCGATTTCTAAAGGTAATTGAAACAAAAACTTGCCTAAACCTAAGGGAGTGAAAACTCACAAAGATTCACACACAAAATTTAAATCGAACTTCTTCTACAATCCCAAGTGCTACACAACACACAATACTTATTTAGCACAATTATTGAAACTCTTTTAGTTTCCTTTTTCAAGGATTTTTCTTTTTCTTCCTTTTTCACTTTTTTCTTTTCTTTTCTCTTTCACAAATTTTTCTTTTTTTTTCTTTTCTTTTTCAATCCTCATAGAATCCAACCAATGAGTATACAATCATCCTCTCCCCAACTTGAATTCAACCGCACCATCATGTGAATTCTCCCTACTTTTTAAGGCAAGGAAAAAATCCATACAACAACACAAAATTGAGGTCCAAGAAAAAACAAAATCCATTCAAAAATAAGTGAACTAAATACTCATAGACAAGCATCAAGTTCAAATAGAAACATGGATCAAAAAGCTCAAAGGGGTTACGAATTCTCACACACTCACAAGGTGAATTGACTATTTGGCTAAGGTGGTTGTGCTCAAAATGAAACAAATGCCTTGATCCTTTTCATGCATTCATATAATCAACACAAACAAAAGATTCAACATAATAAAATCCAGTTAAAACAAGAATGTTGGTACTCCGTGCATATATGAATAATAGAAGGCTTCCTCACAAAGAGGTTGGGAACTAAAGTGATTCACAATAGAACAAGTATACAAAAGAGTGAACGACATGGAAGTTTGTAAAATGCCTAAGTATCATGAATATGCTAAAGTCTAGAAAGTGATAAACACATACCTTGGACATGTACAAAACTTAACAAAATCATTACCACACATTCGCAAGTTGAAACGAACCAACTTGGAAAATCACAAAAGCATCCTCAAATAAGTCAATCAAAATCTGTGAGCAAACAACAACCAAAAACATTCGAAAAGAAAAACTATAAAACATGCTTGTTTTACGTCGTAAGCTCGACGCCTTTACAATGCTTAGCTAGCAACTTCCTCTCTTCATGCCATGGTGATGTCTCACCGCGCAACTAAAAGCAAGCGTCCTAACCAACCACTTGAACAAACGTCAAAACGTACATGTATCAATATAAACAAGTGAAAATATACAATATATACGATATCTACAAAACTCAAAAACAAAGAAACTATCGCAATGCGATTCAATATCAAAACCAATCCCCGGTAACGGCGCCATTTTGTTGAAGCGGAATAGTGGCAAGCAACAAAAGTTTTGGAAGTATTTTTTCGGGAATTTATCGTGTCCACAGAGATCAGTGCTACTGAACTGCCATTCGACAATTTAATTTTTAATGAGTTTGGGTTTAAATGGTTTGAATTAAATGCGTAAAAGTAAATATGAACATATAAAGAGTACATTCTTTGAAGAGAAGAAACCTATCAAGCATGAATATACACTACTCAGAACAAACGTAAACCTATCGATCGGTCGCATTCAACATACAATACTCATCAAAATCATCACGTATCGCTCACAACAGTGTCCATCTCTGGCACACTGAGCTGAGAGAGCAACCATATCACTCTCGTTGTCACTCTCGCGCACGACGCCTCGAAACACGGAAGACATTAAGTTCCGACACCATAAAGATTATTATCTAAATCTATCTCTAGCATCTAGACAATAGATATCCATCCTTAATCAAGATTCGTGATGTTTATCTCTAACACAACATAAATCCAAACATAAATGCAAAAAGATCAAGGAAGACATCGATAATGATTTGTAAAGCATATATATTATACAACCATGATCAATACATGTACATAGGTTTAGAGTAACAATACAAACATAACCCAACAAATAGAGAAATACATAGAGAAGAAATGGAGAAAAACCAAACATTTCATGAGTTGTCAGCTCCGATTGATGAAGGATTCCACTCCGGATCATCCTACTGCATGCTCCAATGTGTTTTCTAGCCTAATTCTACTCAAAAAATGCTATTGGATGGATTTGGAACCAAAAACATCAAAACCCATCCCTAAAAATTGTGTTTTTGGGTCTTTAATGGAGTTTCTGTCCGCCCAGTTTCGCCCAGCGGAATTCTGGGTCGCCCGGCGGCGAAAGGCGGTTTATTTTTGCAAGCTCCAGTGCTTTGACACAGCTGCGCCTTCTGAGTTTCGCCTGGCGTAATTTTGGCTTCGCCCGGCGCTTTTGAAGTTTCGCCCGGCGGATTTTTCGCCCGGCGCAGAAGGGGCGAATCACACCAGAAAATTCTGCACTGTTTTATTCGTAACTTTTGAACCGTAACTCCGATTGACGCACGGTTTGAAGCGTTGGAAAGCTTATTCAATTCTCTTTTTGAATATGGGAAGATCCCATTGCTGGAATACCTGTAAAAATAAATGAAAATCAATTAAACTCAATGATATTTACACGATACGCAATATATACACTAAAACGTAAACTATACGCATTTACAAACAAAGCGGGGTTTATTCGTATGATATTTAACAAAAAGTATCAATAAGTGCAACAAAACTTATATAAAAAAATAGGTACATTTTGCACTTATCAAACTCTCCCCAACTTACATAATTGTTTGTCCTCAAACAAAAATCAAGCGACTCAAAGAAACAAAAGCAATAACCAAAGAATTACGAATCAACAGGTTTTGAAAACGAAAAAAAAATGTATGGTTCAAATGAAAATGGTACACACAAAGTAAATACTTACCACTAAACTACAACGATAACATAGTCACGAAACAAATGTAAAATACAAAAATCATGCCAAACATTCTAAAACAACACAAGTTCCAACGTGAATCACACCTAGCAAAAACAATCATCGGTAGATGAAAAACACAAAATAAGGTTCTCATCACTCACACAACAATCTTGCAAACAAAAGACTAAATTATGCATACATCCACAAATTCACATTGAAAATACAAAGGCAAGAATCACAAGGGCTTTTTAAGGTTGTAGCATGGTCGGGTAAACAAACAAGGGGCGATTTCTAAAGGTAATTGAAACAAAAACTTGCCTAAACCTAAGGGAGTGAAAACTCACAAAGATTCACACACAAAATTTAAATCGAACTTCTTCTACAATTCCAAGTGCTACACAACACACAATACTTATTTAGCACAATTATTGAAACTCTTTTAGTTTCCTTTTTCAAGGATTTTTCTTTTTCTTCCTTTTTCACTTTTTTCTTTTCTTTTCTCTTTCACAAATTTTTCTTTTTTTTTCTTTTCTTTTTCAATCCTCATAGAATCCAACCAATGAGTATACAATCATCCTCTCCCAAACTTGAATTCAACCGCACCATCATGTGAATTCTCCCTACTTTTTAAGGCAAGGAAAAAATCCATACAACAACACAAAATTGAGGTCCAAGAAAAAACAAAATCCATTCAAAAATAAGTGAACTAAATACTCATAGACAAGCATCAAGTTCAAATAGAAACATGGATCAAAAAGCTCAAAGGGGTTACGAATTCTCACACACTCACAAGGTGAATTGACTATTTGGCTAAGGTGGTTGTGCTCAAAATGAAACAAATGCCTTGATCCTTTTCATGCATTCATATAATCAACACAAACAAAAGATTCAACATAATAAAATCCAGTTAAAACAAGAATGTTGGTACTCCGTGCATATATGAATAATAGAAGGCTTCCTCACAAAGAGGTTGGGAACTAAAGTGATTCACAATAGAACAAGTATACAAAAGAGTGAACGGCATGGAAGTTTGTAAAATGCCTAAGTATCATGAATATGCTAAAGTCTAGAAAGTGATAAACACATACCTTGGACATGTACAAAACTTAACAAAATCATTACCACACATTCGCAAGTTGAAACGAACCAACTTGGAAAATCACAAAAGCATCCTCAAATAAGTCAATCAAAATCTGTGAGCAAACAACAACCAAAAACATTCGAAAAGAAAAACTATAAAACATGCTTGTTTTACGTCGTAAGCTCGACGCCTTTACAATGCTTAGCTAGCAACTTCCTCTCTTCATGCCATGGTGATGTCTCACCGCACAACCAAAAGCAAGCGTCCTAACCAACCACTTGAACAAACGTCAAAATGTACATGTATCAATATAAACAAGTGAAAATATACAATATATACGATATCTACAAAACTCAAAAACAAAGAAACTATCGCAATGCGATTCAATATCAAAACCAATCCCCGGTAACGGCGCCATTTTGTTGAAGCGGAATAGCGGCAAGCAACAAAAGTTTTGGAAGTATTTTTCCGGGAATTTATCGTGTCCACAGAGATCGGTGCTACTGAACTGCCATTCGACAATTTAATTTTTAATGAGTTTGGGTTTAAATGGTTTGAATTAAATGCGTAAAAGTAAATATGAACATATAAAGAGTACATTCTTTGAAGAGAAGAAACCTATCAAGCATGAATATACACTACTCAGAACAAACGTAAACCTATCGATCGGTCGCATTCAACATACAATACTCATCAAAATCATCACGTATCGCTCACAACAGTGTCCATCTCTGGCACACTGAGCTGAGAGAGCAACCATATCACTCTCGTTGTCACTCTCGCGCACGACGCCTCGAAACACGGAAGACATTAAGTTCCGACACCATAAAGATTATTATCTAAATCTATCATCTAGACAATAGATATCCATCCTTAATCAAGATTCTTGATGTTTATCTCTAACACAACACAAATCCAAACATAAATGCAAAAAGATCAAGGAAGACATCGATAATGATTTGTAAAGCATATATATTATACAACCATGATCAATACATGTACATAGGTTTAGAGTAACAATACAAACATAACCCAACAAATAGAGAAATACATAGAGAAGAAATGGAGAAAAACCAAACATTTCATGAGTTGTCAGCTCCGATTGATGAAGGATTCGACTCCGGATCATCCTACTGCATGCTCCAATGTGTTTTCTAGCCTAATTCTACTCAAAAAATGCTATTGGATGGATTTGGAACCAAAAATATCAAAACCCATCCCTAAAAATTGTGTTTTTGGGTCTTTAATGGAGTTTCTGTCCGCCCAGTTTCGCCCAGCGGAATTCTGGGTCGCCCGACGGCGAAAGGCGGTTTATTTTTGCAAGCTCCAGTGCTTTGACACAGCTGCGCCTTCTGAGTTTCGCCTGGCGTAATTTTGGCTTCGCCCGGCGCTTTTGAAGTTTCGCCCGGCGGATTTTTCGCCCGGCGCAGAAGGGGCGAATCACACCAGAAAATTCTGCACTGTTTTATTCGTAACTTTTGAACCGTAACTCCGATTGACGCACGGTTTGAAGCGTTGGAAAGCTTATTCAATTCTCTTTTTGAATATGGGAAGATCCCATTCCTGGAATACCTGTAAAAATAAATGAAAATCAATTAAACTCAATGATATTTACACGATACGCAATATATACACTAAAACGTAAACTATACGCATTTACAAACAAAGCGGGGTTTATTCGTATGATATTTAACAAAAAGTATCAATAAGTGCAACAAAACTTATATAAAAAAATAGGTACATTTTGTACTTATCAAAGTCTCCCCAACTTACATAATTGTTTGTCCTCAAACAAAAATCAAGCGACTCAAAGAAACAAAAGCAATAACCAAAGAATTACGAATCAACAGGTTTTGAAAACGGAAAACAAATGTATGGTTCAAATGAAAATGGTACACACAAATTAAATACTTACCACTAAACTACAACGATAACATAGTCACGAAACAAATGTAAAATACAAAAATCATGCCAAACATTCTAAAACAACACAAGTTCCAACGTGAATCACACCTAGAAAAAACAATCATCGGTAGATGAAAAACACAAAATAAGGTTCTCATCACTCACACAACAATCTTGCAAACAAAAGACTAAATTATGCATACATCCACAAATTCACATTGAAAATACAAAGGCAAGAATCACAAGGGCTTTTCAAGGTTGTAGCATGGTCGGGTAAACAAACAAGGGGCGATTTCTAAAGGTAATTGAAACAAAAACTTGCCTAAACCTAAGGGAGTGAAAACTCACAAAGATTCACACACAAAATTTAAATCGAACTTCTTCTACAATCCCAAGTGCTACACAACACACAATACTTATTTAGCACAATTATTGAAACTCTTTTAGTTTCCTTTTTCAAGGATTTTTCTTTTTCTTCCTTTTTCACTTTTTTCTTTTCTTTTCTCTTTCACAAATTTTTCTTTTTTTTTTATTTTCTTTTTCAATCCTCATAGAATCCAACCAATGAGTATACAATCATCCTCTCCCCAACTTGAATTCAACCGCACCATCATGTGAATTCTCCCTACTTTTTAAGGCAAGGAAAAAATCCATACAACAACACAAAATTGAGGTCCAAGAAAAAACAAAATCCATTCAAAAATAAGTGAACTAAATACTCATAGACAAGCATCAAGTTCAAATAGAAACATGGATCAAAAAGCTCAAAGGGGTTACGAATTCTCACACACTCACAAGGTGAATTGACTATTTGGCTAAGGTGGTTGTGCTCAAAATGAAACAAATGCCTTGATCCTTTTCATGCATTCATATAATCAACACAAACAAAAGATTCAACATAATAAAATCCAGTTAAAACAAGAATGTTGGTACTCCGTGCATATATGAATAATAGAAGGCTTCCTCACAAAGAGGTTGGGAACTAAAGTGATTCACAATAGAACAAGTATACAAAAGAGTGAACGACATGGAAGTTTGTAAAATGCCTAAGTATCATGAATATGCTAAAGTCTAGAAAGTGATAAACACATACCTTGGACATGTACAAAACTTAACAAAATCATTACCACACATTCGCAAGTTGAAACGAACCAACTTGGAAAATCACAAAAGCATCCTCAAATAAGTCAATCAAAATCTGTGAGCAAACAACAACCAAAAACATTCGAAAAGAAAAACTATAAAACATGCTTGTTTTACGTCGTAAGCTCGACGCCTTTACAATGCTTAGCTAGCAACTTCCTCTCTTCATGCCATGGTGATGTCTCACCGCGCAACCAAAAGCAAGCGTCCTAACCAACCACTTGAACAAACGTCAAAATGTACATGTATCAATATAAACAAGTGAAAATATACAATATATACGATATCTACAAAACTCAAAAACAAAGAAACTATCGCAATGCGATTCAATATCAAAACCAATCCCCGGTAACGGCGCCATTTTGTTGAAGCGGAATAGCGGCAAGCAACAAAAGTTTTGGAAGTATTTTTCCGGGAATTTATCGTGTCCACAGAGATCGGTGCTACTGAACTGCCATTCGACAATTTAATTTTTAATGAGTTTGGGTTTAAATGGTTTGAATTAAATGCGTAAAAGTAAATATGAACATATAAAGAGTACATTCTTTGAAGAGAAGAAACCTATCAAGCATGAATATACACTACTCAGAACAAACGTAAACCTATCGATCGGTCGCATTCAACATACAATACTCATCAAAATCATCACGTATCGCTCACAACAGTGTCCATCTCTGGCACACTGAGCTGAGAGAGCAACTATATCACTCTCGTTGTCACTCTCGCGCACGACGCCTCGAAACACGGAAGACATTAAGTTCCGACACCATAAAGATTATTATCTAAATCTATCTCTAGCATCTAGACAATAGATATCCATCCTTAATCAAGATTCGTGATGTTTATCTCTAACACAACACAAATCCAAACATAAATGCAAAAAGATCAAGGAAGACATCGATAATGATTTGTAAAGCATATATATTATACAACCATGATCAATAGATGTACATAGGTTTAGTGTAACAATACAAACATAACCCAACAAATAGAGAAATACATAGTGAAGAAATGGAGAAAAACCAAACATTTCATGAGTTGTCAGCTCCGATTGATGAAGGATTCGACTCCGGATCATCCTACTGCATGCTCCAATGTGTTTTCTAGCCTAATTCTACTCAAAAAATGCTATTGGATGGATTTGGAACCAAAAATATCAAAACCCATCCCTAAAAATTGTGTTTTTGGGTCTTTAATGGAGTTTCTGTCCGCCCAGTTTCGCCCAGCGGAATTCTGGGTTGCCCGGCGGCGAAAGGCGGTTTATTTTTGCAAGCTCCAGTGCTTTGACACAGCTGCGCCTTCTGAGTTTCGCCTGGCGTAATTTTGGCTTCGCCCGGCGCTTTTGAAGTTTCGCCCGACGGATTTTTCGCCTGGCGCAGAAGGGGCGAATCACACCAGAAAATTCTGCACTGTTTTATTCGTAACTTTTGAACCGTAACTCCGATTGACGCACGGTTTGAAGCGTTGGAAAGCTTATTCAATTCATTTTTTGAATATGGGAAGATCCCATTGCTGGAATACCTGTAAAAATAAATGAAAATCAATTAAACTCAATGATATTTACACGATACACAATATATACACTAAAACGTAAACTATACGCATTTACAAACAAAGCGGGGTTTATTCGTATGATATTTAACAAAAAGTATCAATAAGTGCAACAAAACTTATATAAAAAAATAGGTACATTTTGCACTTATCAAACTCTCCCCAACTTACATAATTGTTTGTCCTCAAACAAAAATCAAGCGACTCAAAGAAACAAAAGCAATAACCAAAGAATTACGAATCAACAGGTTTTGAAAACGAAAAACAAATGTATGGTTCAAATGAAAATGGTACACACAAAGTAAATACTTACCACTAAACTACAACGATAACATAGTCACGAAACAAATGTAAAATACAAAAATCATGCCAAACATTCTAAAACAACACAAGTTCCAACGTGAATCACACCTAGCAAAAACAATCATCGGTAGATGAAAAACACAAAATAAGGTTCTCATCACTCACACAACAATCTTGCAAACAAAAGACTAAATTATGCATACATCCACAAATTCACATTGAAAATACAAAGGCAAGAATCACAAGGGCTTTTCAAGGTTGTAGCATGGTCGGGTAAACAAACAAGGGGCGATTTCTAAAGGTAATTGAAACAAAAACTTGCCTAAACCTAAGGGAGTGAAAACTCACAAAGATTCACACACAAAATTTAAATCGAACTTCTTCTACAATCCCAAGTGCTACACAACACACAATACTTATTTAGCACAATTATTGAAACTCTTTTAGTTTCCTTTTTCAAGGATTTTTCTTTTTCTTCCTTTTTCACTTTTTTCTTTTCTTTTCTCTTTCACAAATTTTTCTTTTTTTTTTATTTTCTTTTTCAATCCTCATAGAATCCAACCAATGAGTATACAATCATCCTCTCCCCAACTTGAATTCAACCGCACCATCATGTGAATTCTCCCTACTTTTTAAGGCAAGGAAAAAATCCATACAACAACACAAAATTGAGGTCCAAGAAAAAACAAAATCCATTCAAAAATAAGTGAACTAAATACTCATAGACAAGTATCAAGTTCAAATAGAAACATGGATCAAAAAGCTCAAAGGGGTTATGAATTCTCACACACTCACAAAGTGAATTGACTATTTGGCTAAGGTGGTTGTGCTCAAAATGAAACAAATGCCTTGATCCTTTTCATGCATTCATATAATCAACACAAACAAAAGATTCAACATAATAAAATCCAGTTAAAACAAGAATGTTGGTACTCCGTGCATATATGAATAATAGAAGGCTTCCTCACAAAGAGGTTGGGAACTAAAGTAATTCACAATAGAACAAGTATACAAAAGAGTGAACGACATGGAAGTTTGTAAAATGCCTAAGTATCATGAATATGCTAAAGTCTAGAAAGTGATAAACACATACCTTGGACATGTACAAAACTTAACAAAATCATTACCACACATTCGCAAGTTGAAACGAACCAACTTGGAAAATCACAAAAGCATCCTCAAATAAGTCAATCAAAATCTGTGAGCAAACAACAACCAAAAACATTCGAAAAGAAAAACTATAAAACATGCTTGTTTTACGTCGTAAGCTCGACGCCTTTACAATGCTTAGCTAGCAACTTCCTCTCTTCATGCCATGGTGATGTCTCACCGCGCAACCAAAAGCAAGCGTCCTAACCAACCACTTGAACAAACGTCAAAATGTACATGTATCAATATAAACAAGTGAAAATATACAATATATACGATATCTACAAAACTCAAAAACAAAGAAACTATCGCAATGCGATTCAATATCAAAACCAATCCCCGGTAACGGCGCCATTTTGTTGAAGCGGAATAGCGGCAAGCAACAAAAGTTTTGGAAGTATTTTTCCGGGAATTTATCGTGTCCACAGAGATCGGTGCTACTGAACTGCCATTCGACAATTTAATTTTTAATGAGTTTGGGTTTAAATGGTTTGAATTAAATGCGTAAAAGTAAATATGAACATATAAAGAGTACATTCTTTGAAGAGAAGAAACCTATCAAGCATGAATATACACTACTCAGAACAAACGTAAACCTATCGATCGGTCGCATTCAACATACAATACTCATCAAAATCATCACGTATCGCTCACAACAGTGTCCATCTCTGGCACACTGAGCTGAGAGAGCAACCATATCACTCTCGTTGTCACTCTCGCGCACGACGCCTCGAAACACGGAAGACATTAAGTTCCGACACCATAAAGATTATTATCTAAATCTATCTCTAGCATCTAGACAATAGATATCCATCCTTAATCAAGATTCGTGATGTTTATCTCTAACACAACACAAATCCAAACATAAATGCAAAAAGATCAAGGAAGACATCGATAATGATTTGTAAAGCATATATATTATACAACCATGATCAATACATGTACATAGGTTTAGAGTAACAATACAAACATAACCCAACAAATAGAGAAATACATAGAGAAGAAATGGAGAAAAACCAAACATTTCATGAGTTGTCAGCTCCGATTGATGAAGGATTCGACTCCGGATCATCCTACTGCATGCTCCAATGTGTTTTCTAGCCTAATTCTACTCAAAAAATGCTATTGGATGGATTTGGAACCAAAAATATCAAAACACATCCCTAAAAATTGTGTTTTTGGGTCTTTAATGGAGTTTCTGTCCGCCCAATTTCGCCCAGCGGAATTCTGGGTCGCCCGGCGGCGAAAGGCGGTTTATTTTTGCAAGCTCCAGTGCTTTGACACAGCTGCGCCTTCTGAGTTTCGCCTGGCGTAATTTTGGCTTCGCCCGGCGCTTTTGAAGTTTCGCCCGGCGGATTTTTCGCCTGGCGCAGAAGGGGCGAATCACACCAGAAAATTCTGCACTGTTTTATTCGTAACTTTTGAACCGTAACTCCGATTGACGCACGGTTTGAAGCGTTGGAAAGCTTATTCAATTCATTTTTTGAATATGGGAAGATCCCATTGCTGGAATACCTGTAAAAATAAATGAAAATCAATTAAACTCAATGATATTTACACGATACACAATATATACACTAAAACGTAAACTATACGCATTTACAAACAAAGCGGGGTTTATTCGTATGATATTTAACAAAAAGTATCAATAAGTGCAACAAAACTTATATAAAAAAATAGGTACATTTTGCACTTATCAAACTCTCCCCAACTTACATAATTGTTTGTCTTCAAACAAAAATCAAGCGACTCAAAGAAACAAAAGCAATAACCAAAGAATTACGAATCAACAGGTTTTGAAAACGGAAAACAAATGTATGGTTCAAATGAAAATGGTACACACAAATTAAATACTTACCACTAAACTACAACGATAACATAGTCACGAAACAAATGTAAAATACAAAAATCATGCCAAACATTCTAAAACAACACAAGTTCCAACGTGAATCACACCTAGCAAAAACAATCATCGGTAGATGAAAAACACAAAATAAGGTTCTCATCACTCACACAACAATCTTGCAAACAAAAGACTAAATTATGCATACATCCACAAATTCACATTGAAAATACAAAGGCAAGAATCACAAGGGCTTTTCAAGGTTGTAGCATGGTCGGGTAAACAAACAAGGGGCGATTTCTAAAGGTAATTGAAACAAAAACTTGCCTAAACCTAAGGGAGTGAAAACTCACAAAGATTCACACACAAAATTTAAATCGAACTTCTTCTACAATCCCAAGTGCTACACAACACACAATACTTATTTAGCACAATTATTGAAACTCTTTTAGTTTCCTTTTTCAAGGATTTTTCTTTTTCTTCCTTTTTCACTTTTTTCTTTTCTTTTCTCTTTCACAAATTTTTCTTTTTTTTTTATTTTCTTTTTCAATCCTCATAGAATCCAACCAATGAGTATACAATCATCCTCTCCCCAACTTGAATTCAACCGCACCATCATGTGAATTCTCCCTACTTTTTAAGGCAAGGAAAAAATCCATACAACAACACAAAATTGAGGTCCAAGAAAAAACAAAATCCATTCAAAAATAAGTGAACTAAATACTCATAGACAAGCATCAAGTTCAAATAGAAACATGGATCAAAAAGCTCAAAGGGGTTACGAATTCTCACACACTCACAAGGTGAATTGACTATTTGGCTAAGGTGGTTGTGCTCAAAATGAAACAAATGCCTTGATCCTTTTCATGCATTCATATAATCAACACAAACAAAAGATTCAACATAATAAAATCCAGTTAAAACAAGAATGTTGGTACTCCGTGCATATATGAATAATAGAAGGCTTCCTCACAAAGAGGTTGGGAACTAAAGTGATTCACAATAGAACAAGTATACAAAAGAGTGAACGACATGGAAGTTTGTAAAATGCCTAAGTATCATGAATATGCTAAAGTCTAGAAAGTGATAAACACATACCTTGGACATGTACAAAACTTAACAAAATCATTACCACACATTCGCAAGTTGAAACGAACCAACTTGGAAAATCACAAAAGCATCCTCAAATAAGTCAATCAAAATCTGTGAGCAAACAACAACCAAAAACATTCGAAAAGAAAAACTATAAAACATGCTTGTTTTACGTCGTAAGCTCGACGCCTTTACAATGCTTAGCTAGCAACTTCCTCTCTTCATGCCATGGTGATGTCTCACCGCGCAACCAAAAGCAAGCGTCCTAACCAACCACTTGAACAAACGTCAAAATGTACATGTATCAATATAAACAAGTGAAAATATACAATATATACGATATCTACAAAACTCAAAAACAAAGAAACTATCGCAATGCGATTCAATATCAAAACCAATCCCCGGTAACGGCGCCATTTTGTTGAAGCGGAATAGCGGCAAGCAACAAAAGTTTTGGAAGTATTTTTCCGGGAATTTATCGTGTCCACAGAGATCGGTGCTACTGAACTGCCATTCGACAATTTAATTTTTAATGAGTTTGGGTTTAAATGGTTTGAATTAAATGCGTAAAAGTAAATATGAACATATAAAGAGTACATTCTTTGAAGAGAAGAAACCTATCAAGCATGAATATACACTACTCAGAACAAACGTAAACCTATCGATCGGTCGCATTCAACATACAATACTCATCAAAATCATCACGTATCGCTCACAACAGTGTCCATCTCTGGCACACTGAGCTGAGAGAGCAACCATATCACTCTCGTTGTCACTCTCGCGCACGACGCCTCGAAACACGGAAGACATTAAGTTCCGACACCATAAAGATTATTATCTAAATCTATCTCTAGCATCTAGACAATAGATATCCATCCTTAATCAAGATTCGTGATGTTTATCTCTAACACAACACAAATCCAAACATAAATGCAAAAAGATCAAGGAAGACATCGATAATGATTTGTAAAGCATATATATTATACAACCATGATCAATACATGTACATAGGTTTAGAGTAACAATACAAACATAACCCAACAAATAGAGAAATACATAGAGAAGAAATGGAGAAAAACCAAACATTTCATGAGTTGTCAGCTCCGATTGATGAAGGATTCGACTCCGGATCATCCTACTGCATGCTCCAATGTGTTTTCTAGCCTAATTCTACTCAAAAAATGCTATTGGATGGATTTGGAACCAAAAATATCAAAACCCATCCCTAAAAATTGTGTTTTTGGGTCTTTAATGGAGTTTCTGTCCGCCCAGTTTCGCCCAGCGGAATTCTGGGTCGCCCGGCGGCGAAAGGCGGTTTATTTTTGCAAGTTCCAGTGCTTTGACACAGCTGCGCCTTCTGAGTTTCGCCTGGCGTAATTTTGGCTTCGCCCGGCGCTTTTGAAGTTTCGCCCGGCGGATTTTTCGCCCGGCGCAGAAGGGGCGAATCACACCAGAAAATTCTGCACTGTTTTATTCGTAACTTTTGAACCGTAACTCCGATTGACGCACGGTTTGAAGCGTTGGAAAGCTTATTCAATTCTCTTTTTGAATATGGGAAGATCCCATTGCTGGAATACCTGTAAAAATAAATGAAAATCAATTAAACTCAATGATATTTACACGATACACAATATATACACTAAAACGTAAACTATACGCATTTACAAACAAAGCGGGGTTTATTCGTATGATATTTAACAAAAAGTATCAATAAGTGCAACAAAACTTATATAAAAAAATAGGTACATTTTGCACTTATCAAACTCTCCCCAACTTACATAATTGTTTGTCCTCAAACAAAAATCAAGCGACTCAAAGAAACAAAAGCAATAACCAAAGAATTACGAATCAACAGGTTTTGAAAACGGAAAACAAATGTATGGTTCAAATGAAAATGGTACACACAAATTAAATACTTACCACTAAACTACAACGATAACATAGTCACGAAACAAATGTAAAATACAAAAATCATGCCAAACATTCTAAAACAACACAAGTTCCAACGTGAATCACACCTAGCAAAAACAATCATCGGTAGATGAAAAACACAAAATAAGGTTCTCATCACTCACACAACAATCTTGCAAACAAAAGACTAAATTATGCATACATCCACAAATTCACATTGAAAATACAAAGGCAAGAATCACAAGGGCTTTTCAAGGTTGTAGCATGGTCGGGTAAACAAACAAGGGGCGATTTCTAAAGGTAATTGAAACAAAAACTTGCCTAAACCTAAGGGAGTGAAAACTCACAAAGATTCACACACAAAATTTAAATCGAACTTCTTCTACAATCCCAAGTGCTACACAACACACAATACTTATTTAGCACAATTATTGAAACTCTTTTAGTTTCCTTTTTCAAGGATTTTTCTTTTTCTTCCTTTTTCACTTTTTTCTTTTCTTTTCTCTTTCACAAATTTTTCTTTTTTTTTCTTTTCTTTTTCAATCCTCATAGAATCCAACCAATGAGTATACAATCATCCTCTCCCCAACTTGAATTCAACCGCACCATCATGTGAATTCTCCCTACTTTTTAAGGCAAGGAAAAAATCCATACAACAACACAAAATTGAGGTCCAAGAAAAAACAAAATCCATTCAAAAATAAGTGAACTAAATACTCATAGACAAGCATCAAGTTCAAATAGAAACATGGATCAAAAAGCTCAAAGGGGTTACGAATTCTCACACACTCACAAGGTGAATTGACTATTTGGCTAAGGTGGTTGTGCTCAAAATGAAACAAATGCCTTGATCCTTTTCATGCATTCATATAATCAACACAAACAAAAGATTCAACATAATAAAATCCAGTTAAAACAAGAATGTTGGTACTCCGTGCATATATGAATAATAGAAGGCTTCCTCACAAAGAGGTTGGGAACTAAAGTGATTCACAATAGAACAAGTATACAAAAGAGTGAACGACATGGAAGTTTGTAAAATGCCTAAGTATCATGAATATGCTAAAGTCTAGAAAGTGATAAACACATACCTTGGACATGTACAAAACTTAACAAAATCATTACCACACATTCGCAAGTTGAAACGAACCAACTTGGAAAATCACAAAAGCATCCTCAAATAAGTCAATCAAAATCTGTGAGCAAACAACAACCAAAAACATTCGAAAAGAAAAACTATAAAACATGCTTGTTTTACGTCGTAAGCTCGACGCCTTTACAATGCTTAGCTAGCAACTTCCTCTCTTCATGCCATGGTGATGTCTCACCGCGCAACCAAAAGCAAGCGTCCTAACCAACCACTTGAACAAACGTCAAAATGTACATGTATCAATATAAACAAGTGAAAATATACAATATATACGATATCTACAAAACTCAAAAACAAAGAAACTATCGCAATGCGATTCAATATCAAAACCAATCCCCGGTAACGGCGCCATTTTGTTGAAGCGGAATAGCGGCAAGCAACAAAAGTTTTGGAAGTATTTTTCCGGGAATTTATCGTGTCCACAGAGATCGGTGCTACTGAACTGCCATTCGACAATTTAATTTTTAATGAGTTTGGGTTTAAATGGTTTGAATTAAATGCGTAAAAGTAAATATGAACATATAAAGAGTACATTCTTTGAAGAGAAGAAACCTATCAAGCATGAATATACACTACTCAGAACAAACGTAAACCTATCGATCGGTCGCATTCAACATACAATACTCATCAAAATCATCACGTATCGCTCACAACAGTGTCCATCTCTGGCACACTGAGCTGAGAGAGCAACCATATCACTCTCGTTGTCACTCTCGCGCACGACGCCTCGAAACACGGAAGACA
This sequence comes from Lathyrus tuberosus, assembly GCA_022829125.1. Classification (NCBI taxonomy): domain Eukaryota; kingdom Viridiplantae; phylum Streptophyta; class Magnoliopsida; order Fabales; family Fabaceae; genus Lathyrus; species Lathyrus tuberosus. The sequence goes on from JALAZF010000424.1 coordinate 96,180, forward strand.
TTAAGTTCCGACACCATAAAGATTATTATCTAAATCTATCTCTAGCATCTAGACAATAGATATCCATCCTTAATCAAGATTCGTGATGTTTATCTCTAACACAACACAAATCCAAACATAAATGCAAAAAGATCAAGGAAGACATCGATAATGATTTGTAAAGCATATATATTATACAACCATGATCAATACATGTACATAGGTTTAGAGTAACAATACAAACATAACCCAACAAATAGAGAAATACATAGAGAAGAAATGGAGAAAAACCAAACATTTCATGAGTTGTCAGCTCCGATTGATGAAGGATTCGACTCCGGATCATCCTACTGCATGCTCCAATGTGTTTTCTAGCCTAATTCTACTCAAAAAATGCTATTGGATGGATTTGGAACCAAAAATATCAAAACCCATCCCTAAAAATTGTGTTTTTGGGTCTTTAATGGAGTTTCTGTCCGCCCAGTTTCGCCCAGCGGAATTCTGGGTCGCCCGGCGGCGAAAGGCGGTTTATTTTTGCAAGTTCCAGTGCTTTGACACAGCTGCGCCTTCTGAGTTTCGCCTGGCGTAATTTTGGCTTCGCCCGGCGCTTTTGAAGTTTCGCCCGGCGGATTTTTCGCCCGGCGCAGAAGGGGCGAATCACACCAGAAAATTCTGCACTGTTTTATTCGTAACTTTTGAACCGTAACTCCGATTGACGCACGGTTTGAAGCGTTGGAAAGCTTATTCAATTCTCTTTTTGAATATGGGAAGATCCCATTGCTGGAATACCTGTAAAAATAAATGAAAATCAATTAAACTCAATGATATTTACACGATACACAATATATACACTAAAACGTAAACTATACGCATTTACAAACAAAGCGGGGTTTATTCGTATGATATTTAACAAAAAGTATCAATAAGTGCAACAAAACTTATATAAAAAAATAGGTACATTTTGCACTTATCAAACTCTCCCCAACTTACATAATTGTTTGTCCTCAAACAAAAATCAAGCGACTCAAAGAAACAAAAGCAATAACCAAAGAATTACGAATCAACAGGTTTTGAAAACGGAAAACAAATGTATGGTTCAAATGAAAATGGTACACACAAATTAAATACTTACCACTAAACTACAATGATAACATAGTCACGAAACAAATGTAAAATACAAAAATCATGCCAAACATTCTAAAACAACACAAGTTCCAACGTGAATCACACCTAGCAAAAACAATCATCGGTAGATGAAAAACACAAAATAAGGTTCTCATCACTCACACAACAATCTTGCAAACAAAAGACTAAATTATGCATACATCCACAAATTCACATTGAAAATACAAAGGCAAGAATCACAAGGGCTTTTCAAGGTTGTAGCATGGTCGGGTAAACAAACAAGGGGCGATTTCTAAAGGTAATTGAAACAAAAACTTGCCTAAACCTAAGGGAGTGAAAACTCACAAAGATTCACACACAAAATTTAAATCGAACTTCTTCTACAATCCCAAGTGCTACACAACACACAATACTTATTTAGCACAATTATTGAAACTCTTTTAGTTTCCTTTTTCAAGGATTTTTCTTTTTCTTCCTTTTTCACTTTTTTCTTTTCTTTTCTCTTTCACAAATTTTTCTTTTTTTTTCTTTTCTTTTTCAATCCTCATAGAATCCAACCAATGAGTATACAATCATCCTCTCCCCAACTTGAATTCAACCGCACCATCATGTGAATTCTCCCTACTTTTTAAGGCAAGGAAAAAATCCATACAACAACACAAAATTGAGGTCCAAGAAAAAACAAAATCCATTCAAAAATAAGTGAACTAAATACTCATAGACAAGCATCAAGTTCAAATAGAAACATGGATCAAAAAGCTCAAAGGGGTTACGAATTCTCACACACTCACAAGGTGAATTGACTATTTGGTTAAGGTGGTTGTGCTCAAAATGAAACAAATGCCTTGATCCTTTTCATGCATTCATATAATCAACACAAACAAAAGATTCAACATAATAAAATCCAGTTAAAACAAGAATGTTGGTACTCCGTGCATATATGAATAATAGAAGGCTTCCTCACAAAGAGGTTGGGAACTAAAGTGATTCACAATAGAACAAGTATACAAAAGAGTGAACGACATGGAAGTTTGTAAAATGCCTAAGTATCATGAATATGCTAAAGTCTAGAAAGTGATAAACACATACCTTGGACATGTACAAAACTTAACAAAATCATTACCACGCATTCGCAAGTTGAAACGAACCAACTTGGAAAATCACAAAAGCATCCTCAAATAAGTCAATCAAAATCTGTGAGCAAACAACAACCAAAAACATTCGAAAAGAAAAACTATAAAACATGCTTGTTTTACGTCGTAAGCTCGACGCCTTTACAATGCTTAGCTAGCAACTTCCTCTCTTCATGCCATGGTGATGTCTCACCGCGCAACCAAAAGCAAGCGTCCTAACCAACCACTTGAACAAACGTCAAAATGTACATGTATCAATATAAACAAGTGAAAATATACAATATATACGATATCTACAAAACTCAAAAACCAAGAAACTATCGCAATGCGATTCAATATCAAAACCAATCCCCGGTAACGGCGCCATTTTGTTGAAGCAGAATAGCGGCAAGCAACAAAAGTTTTGGAAGTATTTTTCCGGGAATTTATCGTGTCCACAGAGATCGGTGCTACTGAACTGCCATTCGACAATTTAATTTTTAATGAGTTTGGGTTTAAATGGTTTGAATTAAATGCGTAAAAGTAAATATGAACATATAAAGAGTACATTCTTTGAAGAGAAGAAACCTATCAAGCATGAATATACACTACTCAGAACAAACGTAAACCTATCGATCGGTCGCATTCAACATACAATACTCATCAAAATCATCACGTATCGCTCACAACAGTGTCCATCTCTGGCACACTGAGCTGAGAGAGCAACCATATCACTCTCGTTGTCACTCTCGCGCACGACGCCTCGAAACACGGAAGACATTAAGTTCCGACACCATAAAGATTATTATCTAAATCTATCTCTAGCATCTAGACAATAGATATCCATCCTTAATCAAGATTCGTGATGTTTATCTCTAACACAACACAAATCCAAACATAAATGCAAAAAGATCAAGGAAGACATCGATAATGATTTGTAAAGCATATATATTATACAACCATGATCAATACATGTACATAGGTTTAGAGTAACAATACAAACATAACCCAACAAATAGAGAAATACATAGAGAAGAAATGGAGAAAAACCAAACATTTCATGAGTTGTCAGCTCCGATTGATGAAGGATTCGACTCCGGATCATCCTACTGCATGCTCCAATGTGTTTTCTAGCCTAATTCTACTCAAAAAATGCTATTGGATGGATTTGGAACCAAAAATATCAAACCCCATCCCTAAAAATTGTGTTTTTGGGTCTTTAATGGAGTTTCTGTCCGCCCAGTTTCGCCCAGCGGAATTCTGGGTCGCCCGGCGGCGAAAGGCGGTTTATTTTTGCAAGCTCCAGTGCTTTGACACAACTGCGCCTTCTGAGTTTCGCCTGGCGTAATTTTGGCTTCTCCCGGCGCTTTTGAAGTTTCGCCCGGCGGATTTTTCGCCCAGCGCAGAAGGGGCGAATCACACCAGAAAATTCTGCACTGTTTTATTCGTAACTTTTGAACCGTAACTCCGATTGACGCACGGTTTGAAGCGTTGGAAAGCTTATTCAATTCTCTTTTTGAATATGGGAAGATCCCATTGCTGGAATCCCTGTAAAAATAAATGAAAATCAATTAAACTCAATGATATTTACACGATACACAATATATACACTAAAACGTAAACTATACGCATTTACAAACAAAGCGGGGTTTATTCGTATGATATTTAACAAAAAGTATCAATAAGTGCAACAAAACTTATATAAAAAAATAGGTACATTTTGTACTTATCAAACTCTCCCCAACTTACATAATTGTTTGTCCTCAAACAAAAATCAAGCGACTCAAAGAAACAAAAGCAATAACCAAAGAATTACGAATCAACAGGTTTTGAAAACGGAAAACAAATGTATGGTTCAAATGAAAATGGTACACACAAATTAAATACTTACCACTAAACTACAACGATAACATAGTCACGAAACAAATGTAAAATACAAAAATCATGCCAAACATTCTAAAACAACACAAGTTCCAACGTGAATCACACCTAGCAAAAACAATCATCGGTAGATGAAAAACACAAAATAAGGTTCTCATCACTCACACAACAATCTTGCAAACAAAAGACTAAATTATGCATACATCCACAAATTCACATTGAAAATACAAAGGCAAGAATCACAAGGGCTTTTCAAGGTTGTAGCATGGTCGGGTAAACAAACAAGGGGCGATTTCTAAAGGTAATTGAAACAAAAACTTGCCTAAACCTAAGGGAGTGAAAACTCACAAAGATTCACACACAAAATTTAAATCGAACTTCTTCTACAATCCCAAGTGCTACACAACACACAATACTTATTTAGCACAATTATTGAAACTCTTTTAGTTTCCTTTTTCAAGGATTTTTCTTTTTCTTCCTTTTTCACTTTTTTCTTTTCTTTTCTCTTTCACAAATTTTTCTTTTTTTTTCTTTTCTTTTTCAATCCTCATAGAATCCAACCAATGAGTATACAATCATCCTCTCCCCAACTTGAATTCAACCGCACCATCATGTGAATTCTCCCTACTTTTTAAGGCAAGGAAAAAATCCATACAACAACACAAAATTGAGGTCCAAGAAAAAACAAAATCCATTCAAAAATAAGTGAACTAAATACTCATAGACAAGCATCAAGTTCAAATAGAAACATGGATCAAAAAGCTCAAAGGGGTTACGAATTCTCACACACTCACAAGGTGAATTGACTATTTGGCTAAGGTGGTTGTGCTCAAAATGAAACAAATGCCTTGATCCTTTTCATGCATTCATATAATCAACACAAACAAAAGATTCAACATAATAAAATCCAGTTAAAACAAGAATGTTGGTACTCCGTGCATATATGAATAATAGAAGGCTTCCTCACAAAGAGGTTGGGAACTAAAGTGATTCACAATAGAACAAGTATACAAAAGAGTGAACGACATGGAAGTTTGTAAAATGCCTAAGTATCATGAATATGCTAAAGTCTAGAAAGTGATAAACACATACCTTGGACATGTACAAAACTTAACAAAATCATTACCACACATTCGCAAGTTGAAACGAACCAACTTGGAAAATCACAAAAGCATCCTCAAATAAGTCAATCAAAATCTGTGAGCAAACAACAACCAAAAACATTCGAAAAGAAAAACTATAAAACATGCTTGTTTTACGTCGTAAGCTCGACGCCTTTACAATGCTTAGCTAGCAACTTCCTCTCTTCATGCCATGGTGATGTCTCACCGCGCAACCAAAAGCAAGCGTCCTAACCAACCACTTGAACAAACGTCAAAATGTACATGTATCAATATAAACAAGTGAAAATATACAATATATACGATATCTACAAAACTCAAAAACAAAGAAACTATCGCAATGCGATTCAATATCAAAACCAATCCCCGGTAACGGCGCCATTTTGTTGAAGCGGAATAGCGGCAAGCAACAAAAGTTTTGGAAGTATTTTTCCGGGAATTTATCGTGTCCACAGAGATCGGTGCTACTGAACTGCCATTCGACAATTTAATTTTTAATGAGTTTGGGTTTAAATGGTTTGAATTAAATGCGTAAAAGTAAATATGAACATATAAAGAGTACATTCTTTGAAGAGAAGAAACCTATCAAGCATGAATATACACTACTCAGAACAAACGTAAACCTATCGATCGGTCGCATTCAACATACAATACTCATCAAAATCATCACGTATCGCTCACAACAGTGTCCATCTCTGGCACACTGAGCTGAGAGAGCAACCATATCACTCTCGTTGTCACTCTCGCGCACGACGCCTCGAAACACGGAAGACATTAAGTTCCGACACCATAAAGATTATTATCTAAATCTATCTCTAGCATCTAGACAATAGATATCCATCCTTAATCAAGATTCGTGATGTTTATCTCTAACACAACACAAATCCAAACATAAATGCAAAAAGATCAAGGAAGACATCGATAATGATTTGTAAAGCATATATATTATACAACCATGATCAATACATGTACATAGGTTTAGAGTAACAATACAAACATAACCCAACAAATAGAGAAATACATAGAGAAGAAATGGAGAAAAACCAAACATTTCATGAGTTGTCAGCTCCGATTGATGAAGGATTCGACTCCGGATCATCCTACTGCATGCTCCAATGTGTTTTCTAGCCTAATTCTACTCAAAAAATGCTATTGGATGGATTTGGAACCAAAAATATCAAAACCCATCCCTAAAAATTGTGTTTTTGGGTCTTTAATGGAGTTTCTGTCCGCCCAGTTTTGCCCAGCGGAATTCTGGGTCGCCCGGCGGCGAAAGGCGGTTTATTTTTGCAAGCTCCAGTGCTTTGACACAGCTGCGCCTTCTGAGTTTCGCCTGGCATAATTTTGGCTTCGCCCGGCGCTTTTGAAGTTTCTCCCGGCGGATTTTTCGCCCGGCGCAGAAGGGGCGAATCACACCAGAAAATTCTGCACTGTTTTATTCGTAACTTTTGAACCGTAACTCCGATTGACGCACGGTTTGAAGCGTTGGAAAGCTTATTCAATTCTCTTTTTGAATATGGGAAGATCCCATTGCTGGAATACCTGTAAAAATAAATGAAAATCAATTAAACTCAATGATATTTACACGATACACAATATATACACTAAAACGTAAACTATACGCATTTACAAACAAAGCGGGGTTTATTCGTATGCTATTTAACAAAAAGTATCAATAAGTGCAACAAAACTTATATAAAAAAATAGGTACATTTTGCACTTATCAAACTCTCCCCAACTTACATAATTGTTTGTCCTCAAACAAAAATCAAGCGACTCAAAGAAACAAAATCAATAACCAAAGAATTACGAATCAACAGGTTTTGAAAACGGAAAACAAATGTATGGTTCAAATGAAAATGGTACACACAAATTAAATACTTACCACTAAACTACAACGATAACATAGTCACGAAACAAATGTAAAATACAAAAATCATGCCAAACATTCTAAAACAACACAAGTTCCAACGTGAATCACACCTAGCAAAAACAATCATCGGTAGATGAAAAAAACAAAATAAGGTTCTCATCACTCACACAACAATCTTGCAAACAAAAGACTAAATTATACATACATCCACAAATTCACATTGAAAATACAAAGGCAAGAATCACAAGGGCTTTTCAAGGTTGTAGCATGGTCGGGTAAACAAACAAGGGGCGATTTCTAAAGGTAATTGAAACAAAAACTTGCCTAAACCTAAGGGAGTGAAAACTCACAAAGATTCACACACAAAATTTAAATCGAACTTCTTCTACAATCCCAAGTGCTACACAACACACAATACTTATTTAGCACAATTATTGAAACTCTTTTAGTTTCCTTTTTCAAGGATTTTTCTTTTTCTTCCTTTTTCACTTTTTTCTTTTCTTTTCTCTTTCACAAATTTTTCTTTTTTTTTCTTTTCTTTTTCAATCCTCATAGAATCCAACCAATGAGTATACAATCATCCTCTCCCCAACTTGAATTCAACCGCACCATCATGTGAATTCTCCCTACTTTTTAAGGCAAGGAAAAAATCCATACAACAACACAAAATTGAGGTCCAAGAAAAAACAAAATCCATTCAAAAATAAGTGAACTAAATACTCATAGACAAGCATCAAGTTCAAATAGAAACATGGATCAAAAAGCTCAAAGGGGTTACGAATTCTCACACACTCACAAGGTGAATTGACTATTTGGCTAAGGTGGTTGTGCTCAAAATGAAACAAATGCCTTGATCCTTTTCATGCATTCATATAATCAACACAAACAAAAGATTCAACATAATAAAATCCAGTTAAAACAAGAATGTTGGTACTCCGTGCATATATGAATAATAGAAGGCTTCCTCACAAAGAGGTTGGGAACTAAAGTGATTCACAATAGAACAAGTATACAAAAGAGTGAACGACATGGAAGTTTGTAAAATGCCTAAGTATCATGAATATGCTAAAGTCTAGAAAGTGATAAACACATACCTTGGACATGTACAAAACTTAACAAAATCATTACCACGCATTCGCAAGTTGAAACAAACCAACTTGGAAAATCACAAAAGCATCCTCAAATAAGTCAATCAAAATCTGTGAGCAAACAACAACCAAAAACATTCGAAAAGAAAAACTATAAAACATGCTTGTTTTACGTCGTAAGCTGAACGCCTTTACAATGCTTAGCTAGCAACTTCCTCTCTTCATGCCATGGTGATGTCTCACCGCGCAACCAAAAGCAAGCGTCCTAACCAACCACTTGAACAAACGTCAAAATGTACATGTATCAATATAAACAAGTGAAAATATACAATATATACGATATCTACAAAACTCAAAAACAAAGAAACTATCGCAATGCGATTCAATATCAAAACCAATCCCCGGTAACGGCGCCATTTTGTTGAAGCGGAATAGCGGCAAGCAACAAAAGTTTTGGAAGTATTTTTCCGGGAATTTATCGTGTCCACAGAGATCGGTGCTACTGAACTGCCATTCAACAATTTAATTTTTAATGAGTTTGGGTTTAAATGGTTTGAATTAAATGCGTAAAAGTAAATATGAACATATAAAGAGTACATTCTTTGAAGAGAAGAAACCTATCAAGCATGAATATACACTACTCAGAACAAACGTAAACCTATCGATCGGTCGCATTCAACATACAATACTCATCAAAATCATCACGTATCGCTCACAACAGTGTCCATCTCTGGCACACTGAGCTGAGAGAGCAACCATATCACTCTCGTTGTCACTCTCGCGCACGACGCCTCGAAACACGGAAGACATTAAGTTCCGACACCATAAAGATTATTATCTAAATCTATCTCTAGCATCTAGACAATAGATATCCATCCTCAATCAAGATTCGTGATGTTTATCTCTAACACAACACAAATCCAAACATAAATGCAAAAAGATCAAGGAAGACATCGATAATGATTTGTAAAGCATATATATTATACAACCATGATCAATACATGTACATAGGTTTAGAGTAACAATACAAACATAACCCAACAAATAGAGAAATACATAGAGAAGAAATGGAGAAAAACCAAACATTTCATGAGTTGTCAGCTCCGATTGATGAAGGATTCGACTCCGGATCATCCTACTGCATGCTCCAATGTGTTTTCTAGCCTAATTCTACTCAAAAAATGCTATTGGATGGATTTGGAACCAAAAATATCAAAACCCATCCCTAAAAATTGTGTTTTTGGGTCTTTAATGGAGTTTCTGTCCGCCCAGTTTCGCCCAGCGGAATTCTGGGTCGCCCGGCGGCGAAAGGCGGTTTATTTTTGCAAGCTCCAGTGCTTTGACACAGCTGCGCCTTATGAGTTTCGCCTGGCGTAATTTTGGCTTCGCCCGGCGCTTTTGAAGTTTCGCCCGGCGGATTTTTCGCCCGGCGCAGAAGGGGCGAATCACCCCAGAAAATTCTGCACTGTTTTATTCGTAACTTTTGAACCGTAACTCCGATTGACGCACGGTTTGAAGCGTTGGAAAGCTTATTCAATGCTCTTTGTGAATATGGCAAGATCCAATTGCTGGAATACCTGTAAAAATAAATGAAAATCAATTAAACTCAATGATATTTACACGATACGCAATATATACACTAAAACGTAAACTATACGCATTTACAAACAAAGCGGGGTTTATTCGTATGATATTTAACAAAAAGTATCAATAAGTGCAACAAAACTTATATAAAAAAATAGGTACATTTTGCACTTATCAAACTCTCCCCAACTTACATAATTGTTTGTCCTCAAACAAAAATCAAGCGACTCAAAGAAACAAAAGCAATAACCAAAGAATTACGAATCAACAGGTTTTGAAAACGGAAAACAAATGTATGGTTCAAATGAAAATGGTACACACAAAGTAAATACTTACCACTAAACTACAACGATAACATAGTCACGAAACAAATGTAAAATACAAAAATCATGCCAAACATTCTAAAACAACACAAGTTCCAACGTGAATCACACCTAGCAAAAACAATCATCGGTAGATGAAAAACACAAAATAAGGTTCTCATCACTCACACAACAATCTTGCAAACAAAAGACTAAATTATGCATACATCCACAAATTCACATTGAAAATACAAAGGCAAGAATCACAAGGGCTTTTCAAGGTTGTAGCATGGTCGGGTAAACAAACAAGGGGCGATTTCTAAAGGTAATTGAAACAAAAACTTGCCTAAACCTAAGGGAGTGAAAACTCACAAAGATTCACACACAAAATTTAAATCGAACTTCTTCTACAATCCCAAGTGCTACACAACACACAATACTTATTTAGCACAATTATTGAAACTCTTTTTGTTTCCTTTTTCAAGGATTTTTCTTTTTCTTCCTTTTTCACTTTTTTCTTTTCTTCTCTCTTTCACAAATTTTTCTTTTTTTTTCTTTTCTTTTTCAATCCTCATAGAATCCAACCAATGAGTATACAATCATCCTCTCCCCAACTTGAATTCAACCGCACCATCATGTGAATTCTCCCTACTTTTTAAGGCAAGGAAAAAATCCATACAACAACACAAAATTGAGGTCCAAGAAAAAACAAAATCCATTCAAAAATAAGTGAACTAAATACTCATAGACAAGCATCAAGTTCAAATAGAAACATGGATCAAAAAGCTCAAAGGGGTTACGAATTCTCACACACTCACAAGGTGAATTGACTATTTGGCTAAGGTGGTTGTGCTCAAAATGAAACAAATGCCTTGATCCTTTTCATGCATTCATATAATCAACACAAACAAAAGATTCAACATAATAAAATCCAGTTAAAACAAGAATGTTGGTACTCCGTGCATATATGAATAATATAAGGCTTCCTTACAAAGAGGTTGGGAACTAAAGTGATTCACAATAGAACAAGTATACAAAAGAGTGAACGACATGGAAGTTTGTAAAATGCCTAAGTATCATGAATATGCTAAAGTCTAGAAAGTGATAAACACATACCTTGGACATGTACAAAACTTAACAAAATCATTACCACGCATTCGCAAGTTGAAACGAACCAACTTGGAAAATCACAAAAGCATCCTCAAATAAGTCAATCAAAATCTGTGAGCAAACAACAACCAAAAACATTCGAAAAGAAAAACTATAAAACATGCTTGTTTTACGTCGTAAGCTCGACGCCTTTACAATGCTTAGCTAGCAACTTCCTCTCTTCATGCCATGGTGATGTCTCACCGCGCAACCAAAAGCAAGCGTCTTAACCAACCACTTCAACAAACGTCAAAATGTACATGTATCAATATAAACAAGTGAAAATATACAATATATACGATATCTACAAAACTCAAAAACAAAGAAACTATCGCAATGCGATTCAATATCAAAACCAATCCCCGGTAACGGCGCCATTTTGTTGAAGCGGAATAACGGCAAGCAACAAAAGTTTTGGAAGTATTTTTCCGGGAATTTATCGTGTCCACAGAGATCGGTGCTACTGAACTGCCATTCGACAATTTAAATTTTAATGAGTTTGGGTTTAAATGGTTTGAATTAAATGCGTAAAAGTAAATATGAACATATAAAGAGTACATTCTTTGAAGAGAAGAAACCTATCAAGCATGAATATACACTACTCAGAACAAACGTAAACCTATCGATCGGTCGCATTCAACATACAATACTCATCAAAATCATCACGTATCGCTCACAACAGTGTCCATCTCTGGCACACTGAGCTGAGAGAGCAACCATATCACTCTCGTTGTCACTCTCGCGCACGACGCCTCGAAACACGGAAGACATTAAGTTCCGACACCATAAAGATTATTATCTAAATCTATCTCTAGCATCTAGACAATAGATATCCATCCTTAATCAAGATTCGTGATGTTTATCTCTAACACAACACAAATCCAAACATAAATGCAAAAAGATCAAGGAAGACATCGATAATGATTTGTAAAGCATATATATTATACAACCATGATCAATACATGTACATAGGTTTAGAGTAACAATACAAACATAACCCAACAAATAGAGAAATACATAGAGAAGAAATGGAGAAAAACCAAACATTTCATGAGTTGTCAGCTCCGATTGATGAAGGATTCGACTCCGGATCATCCTACTGCATGCTCCAATGTGTTTTCTAGCCTAATTCTACTCAAAAAATGCTATTGGATGGATTTGGAACCAAAAATATCAAAACCCATCCCTAAAAATTGTGTTTTTGGGTCTTTAATGGAGTTTCTGTCCGCCCAGTTTCGCTCAGCGGAATTCGGGGTCGCCCGGCGGCGAAAGGCGGTTTATTTTTGCAAGCTCCAGTGCTTTGACACAGCTGCGCCTTCTGAGTTTCGCCTGGCGTAATTTTGGCTTCGCCCGGCGCTTTTGAAGTTTCTCCCGGCGGATTTTTCGCCCGGCGCAGAAGGGGCGAATCACACCAGAAAATTCTGCACTGTTTTATTCGTAACTTTTGAACCGTAACTCCGATTGACGCACGGTTTGAAGTGTTGGAAAGCTTATTCAATTCTCTTTTTGAATATGGGAAGATCCCATTGCTGGAATACCTGTAAAAATAAATGAAAATCAATTAAACTAAATGATATTTACACGATACGCAATATATACACTAAAACGTAAACTATACGCATTTACAAACAAAGAGGGGTTTATTCGTATGATATTTAACAAAAAGTATCAATAAGTGCAACAAAAATTATATAAAAAATTGGTACATTTTGCACTTATCAAACTCTCCCCAACTTACATAATTGTTTGTCCTCAAACAAAAATCAAGCGACTCAAAGAAACAAAAGCAATAACCGAAGAATTACGAATCAACAGGTTTTGAAAACGGAAAACAAATGTATGGTTCAAATGAAAATGGTACACACAAAGTAAATACTTACCACTAAACTACAACGATAACATAGTCACGAAACAAATGTAAAATACAAAAATCATGCCAAACATTCTAAAACAACACAAGTTCCAACGTGAATCACACCTAGCAAAAACAATCATCGGTAGATGAAAAACACAAAATAAGGTTCTCATCACTCACACAACAATCTTGCAAACAAAAGACTAAATTATGCATACATCCACAAATTCACATTGAAAATACAAAGGCAAGAATCACAAGGGCTTTTCAAGGTTGTAGCATGGTCGGGTAAACAAACAAGGGGCGATTTCTAAAGGTAATTGAAACAAAAACTTGCCTAAACCTAAGGGAGTGAAAACTCACAAAGATTCACACACAAAATTTAAATCGAACTTCTTCTACAATCCCAAGTGCTACACAACACACAATACTTATTTAGCACAATTATTGAAACTCTTTTAGTTTCCTTTTTCAAGGATTTTTCTTTTTCTTCCTTTTTCACTTTTTTCTTTTCTTTTATCTTTCACAAATTTTTATTTTTTTTTCTTTTCTTTTTCAATCCTCATAGAATCCAACCAATGAGTATACAATCATCCTCTCCCCAACTTGAATTCAACCGCACCATCATGTGAATTCTCCCTACTTTTTAAGGCAAGGAAAAAATCCATACAACAACACAAAATTGAGGTCCAAGAAAAAACAAAATCCATTCAAAAATAAGTGAACTAAATACTCATAGACAAGCATCAAGTTCAAATAGAAACATGGATCAAAAAGCTCAAAGGGGTTACGAATTCTCACACACTCACAAGGTGAATTGACTATTTGGCTAAGGTGGTTGTGCTCAAAATGAAACAAATGCCTTGATCCTTTTCATGCATTCATATAATCAACACAAACAAAAGATTCAACATAATAAAATCCATTTAAAAGAAGAATGTTGGTACTCTGTGCATATATGAACAATAGAAGGCTTCCTCACAAAGAGGTTGGGAACTAAAGTGATTCACAATAGAACAAGTATACAAAAGAGTGAACGACATGGAAGTTTGTAAAATGCCTAAGTATCATGAATATGCTAAAGTCTAGAAAGTGATAAACACATACCTTGGACATGTACAAAACTTAACAAAATCATTACCATGCATTCGCAAGTTGAAACGAACCAACTTGGAAAATCACAAAAGCATCCTCAAATAAGTCAATCAAAATCTGTGAGCAAACAACAACCAAAAACATTCGAAAAGAAAAACTATAAAACATGCTTGTTTTACGTCGTAAGCTCGACGCCTTTACAATGCTTAGCTAGCAACTTCCTCTCTTCATGCCATGGTGATGTCTCACCGCGCAACCAAAAGCAAGCGTCCTAACCAACCACTTGAACAAACGTCAAAATGTACATGTATCAATATAAACAAGTGAAAATATACAATATATACGATATCTACAAAACTCAAAAACAAAGAAACTATCGCAATGCGATTCAATATCAAAACCAATCCCTAGTAACGACGCCATTTTGTTGAAGCGGAATAGCGGCAAGCAACAAAAGTTTTGGAAGTATTTTTCCGGGAATTTATCGTGTCCACAGAGATCGGTGCTACTGAACTGCCATTCGACAATTTAATTTTTAATGAGTTTGGGTTTAAATGGTTTGAATTAAATGCGTAAAAGTAAATATGAACATATAAAGAGTACATTCTTTGAAGAGAAGAAACCTATCAAGCATGAATATACACTACTCAGAACAAACGTAAACCTATCGATCGGTCGCATTCAACATACAATACTCATCAAAATCATCACGTATCGCTCACAACAGTGTCCATCTCTGGCACACTGAGCTGAGAGAGCAACCATATCACTCTCGTTGTCACTCTCGCGCACGACGCCTCGAAACACGGAAGACATTAAGTTCCGACACCATAAAGATTATTATCTAAATCTATCTCTAGCATCTAGACAATAGATATCCATCCTTAATCAAGATTCGTGATGTTTATCTCTAACACAACACAAATCCAAACATAAATGCAAAAAGATCAAGGAAGACATCGATAATGATTTGTAAAGAATATATATTATACAACCATGATCAATACATGTACATAGGTTTAGAGTAACAATACAAACATAACCCAACAAATAGAGAAATACATAGAGAAGAAATGGAGAAAAACCAAACATTTCATGAGTTGTCAGCTCCGATTGATGAAGGATTCGACTCCGGATCATCCTACTGCATGCTCCAATGTGTTTTCTAGCCTAATTCTACTCAAAAAATGCTATTGGATGGATTTGGAACCAAAAATATCAAAACCCATCCCTAAAAATTGTGTTTTTGGGTCTTTAATGGAGTTTCTGTCCGCCCAGTTTCGCCCAGCGGAATTCGGGGTCGCCCGGCGGCGAAAGGCGGTTTATTTTTGCAAGCTCCAGTGCTTTGACACAGCTGCGCCTTCTGAGTTTCTCCTGGCGTAATTTTGGCTTCGCCCGGCGCTTTTGAAGTTTCGCCCGGCGGATTTTTCGCCCGGCGCAGAAGGGGCGAATCACACCAGAAAATTCTGCACTGTTTTATTCGTAACTTTTGAACCGTAACTCCGATTGACGCACGGTTTGAAGCGTTGGAAAGCTTATTCAATTCTCTTTTTGAATATGGGAAGATCCCATTGCTGGAATACCTGTAAAAATAAATGAAAATCAATTAAACTCAATGATATTTACATGATACGCAATATATACACTAAAACGTAAACTATACGCATTTACAAACAAAGCGGGGTTTATTCGTATGATATTTAACAAAAAGTATCAATAAGTGCAACAAAAATTATATAAAAAAATTGGTACATTTTGCACTTATCAAACTCTCCCCAACTTACATAATTGTTTGTCCTCAAACAAAAATCAAGCGACTCAAAGAAACAAAAGCAATAACCGAAGAATTACGAATCAACAGGTTTTGAAACAAATGTATGGTTCAAATGAAAATGGTACACACAAAGTAAATACTTACCACTAAACTACAACGATAACATAGTCACGAAACAAATGTAAAATACAAAAATCATGCCAAACATTCTAAAACAACACAAGTTCCAACGTGAATCACACCTAGCAAAAACAATCATCGGTAGATGAAAAACACAAAATAAGGTTCTCATCACTCACACAACAATCTTGCAAACAAAAGACTAAATTATGCATACATCCACAAATTCACATTGAAAATACAAAGGCAAGAATCACAAGGGCTTTTCAAGGTTGTAGCATGGTCGGGTAAACAAACAAGGGGCGATTTCTAAAGGTAATTGAAACAAAAACTTGCCTAAACCTAAGGGAGTGAAAACTCACAAAGATTCACACACAAAATTTAAATCGAACTTCTTCTACAATCCCAAGTGCTACACAACACACAATACTTATTTAGCACAATTATTGAAACTCTTTTAGTTTCCTTTTTCAAGGATTTTTCTTTTTCTTCCTTTTTCACTTTTTTCTTTTCTTTTCTCTTTCACAAATTTTTCTTTTTTTTTCTTTTCTTTTTCAATCCTCATAGAATCCAACCAATGAGTATACAATCATCCTCTCCCCAACTTGAATTCAACCGCACCATCATGTGAATTCTCCCTACTTTTTAAGGCAAGGAAAAAATCCATACAACAACACAAAATTGAGGTCCAAGAAAAAACAAAATCCATTCAAAAATAAGTGAACTAAATACTCATAGACAAGCATCAAGTTCAAATAGAAACATGGATCAAAAAGCTCAAAGGGGTTACGAATTCTCACACACTCACAAGGTGAATTGACTATTTGGCTAAGGTGGTTGTGCTCAAAATGAAACAAATGCCTTGATCCTTTTCATGCATTCATATAATCAACACAAACAAAAGATTCAACATAATAAAATCCATTTAAAAGAAGAATGTTGGTACTCTGTGCATATATGAACAATAGAAGGCTTCCTCACAAAGAGGTTGGGAACTAAAGTGATTCACAATAGAACAAGTATACAAAAGAGTGAACGACATGGAAGTTTGTAAAATGCCTAAGTATCATGAATATGCTAAAGTCTAGAAAGTGATAAACACATACCTTGGACATGTACAAAACTTAACAAAATCATTACCATGCATTCGCAAGTTGAAACGAACCAACTTGGAAAATCACAAAAGCATCCTCAAATAAGTCAATCAAAATCTGTGAGCAAACAACAACCAAAAACATTCGAAAAGAAAAACTATAAAACATGCTTGTTTTACGTCGTAAGCTCGACGCCTTTACAATGCTTAGCTAGCAACTTCCTCTCTTCATGCCATGGTGATGTCTCACCGCGCAACCAAAAGCAAGCGTCCTAACCAACCACTTGAACAAACGTCAAAATGTACATGTATCAATATAAACAAGTGAAAATATACAATATATACGATATCTACAAAACTCAAAAACAAAGAAACTATCGCAATGCGATTCAATATCAAAACCAATCCCTAGTAACGACGCCATTTTGTTGAAGCGGAATAGCGGCAAGCAACAAAAGTTTTGGAAGTATTTTTCCGGGAATTTATCGTGTCCACAGAGATCGGTGCTACTGAACTGCCATTCGACAATTTAATTTTTAATGAGTTTGGGTTTAAATGGTTTGAATTAAATGCGTAAAAGTAAATATGAACATATAAAGAGTACATTCTTTGAAGAGAAGAAACCTATCAAGCATGAATATACACTACTCAGAACAAACGTAAACCTATCGATCGGTCGCATTCAACATACAATACTCATCAAAATCATCACGTATCGCTCACAACAGTGTCCATCTCTGGCACACTGAGCTGAGAGAGCAACCATATCACTCTCGTTGTCACTCTCGCGCACGACGCCTCGAAACACGGAAGACATTAAGTTCCGACACCATAAAGATTATTATCTAAATCTATCTCTAGCATCTAGACAATAGATATCCATCCTTAATCAAGATTCGTGATGTTTATCTCTAACACAACACAAATCCAAACATAAATGCAAAAAGATCAAGGAAGACATCGATAATGATTTGTAAAGAATATATATTATACAACCATGATCAATACATGTACATAGGTTTAGAGTAACAATACAAACATAACCCAACAAATAGAGAAATACATAGAGAAGAAATGGAGAAAAACCAAACATTTCATGAGTTGTCAGCTCCGATTGATGAAGGATTCGACTCCGGATCATCCTACTGCATGCTCCAATGTGTTTTCTAGCCTAATTCTACTCAAAAAATGCTATTGGATGGATTTGGAACCAAAAATATCAAAACCCATCCCTAAAAATTGTGTTTTTGGGTCTTTAATGGAGTTTCTGTCCGCCCAGTTTCGCCCAGCGGAATTCGGGGTCGCCCGGCGGCGAAAGGCGGTTTATTTTTGCAAGCTCCAGTGCTTTGACACAGCTGCGCCTTCTGAGTTTCTCCTGGCGTAATTTTGGCTTCGCCCGGCGCTTTTGAAGTTTCTCCCGGCGGATTTTTCGCCCGGCGCAGAAGGGGCGAATCACACCAGAAAATTCTGCACTGTTTTATTCGTAACTTTTGAACCGTAACTCCGATTGACGCACGGTTTGAAGCGTTGGAAAGCTTATTCAATTCTCTTTTTGAATATGGGAAGATCCCATTGCTGGAATACCTGTAAAAATAAATGAAAATCAATTAAACTCAATGATATTTACATGATACGCAATATATACAATAAAACGTAAACTATACGCATTTACAAACAAAGCGGGGTTTATTCGTATGATATTTAACAAAAAGTATCAATAAGTGCAACAAAAATTATATAAAAAAATTGGTACATTTTGCACTTATCAAACTCTCCCCAACTTACATAATTGTTTGTCCTCAAACAAAAATCAAGCGACTCAAAGAAACAAAAGCAATAACCGAAGAATTACGAATCAACAGGTTTTGAAACAAATGTATGGTTCAAATGAAAATGGTACACACAAAGTAAATACTTACCACTAAACTACAACGATAACATAGTCACGAAACAAATGTAAAATACAAAAATCATGCCAAACATTCTAAAACAACACAAGTTCCAACGTGAATCACACCTAGCAAAAACAATCATCGGTAGATGAAAAACACAAAATAAGGTTCTCATCACTCACACAACAATCTTGCAAACAAAAGACTAAATTATGCATACATCCACAAATTCACATTGAAAATACAAAGGCAAGAATCACAAGGGCTTTTCAAGGTTGTAGCATGGTCGGGTAAGCAAACAAGGGGCGATTTCTAAAGGTAATTGAAACAAAAACTTGCCTAAACCTAAGGGAGTGAAAACTCACAAAGATTCACACACAAAATTTAAATCGAACTTCTTCTACAATCCCAAGTGCTACACAACACACAATACTTATTTAGCACAATTATTGAAACTCTTTTAGTTTCCTTTTTCAAGGATTTTTCTTTTTCTTCCTTTTTCACTTTTTTCTTTTCTTTTCTCTTTCACAAATTTTTCTTTTTTTTTCTTTTCTTTTTCAATCCTCATAGAATCCAACCAATGAGTATACAATCATCCTCTCCCCAACTTGAATTCAACCGCACCATCATGTGAATTCTCCCTACTTTTTAAGGCAAGGAAAAAATCCATACAACAACACAAAATTGAGGTCCAAGAAAAAACAAAATCCATTCAAAAATAAGTGAACTAAATACTCATAGACAAGCATCAAGTTCAAATAGAAACATGGATCAAAAAGCTCAAAGGGGTTACGAATTCTCACACACTCACAAGGTGAATTGACTATTTGGCTAAGGTGGTTGTGCTCAAAATGAAACAAATGCCTTGATCCTTTTCATGCATTCATATAATCAACACAAACAAAAGATTCAACATAATAAAATCCATTTAAAACAAGAATGTTGGTACTCTGTGCATATATGAACAATAGAAGGCTTCCTCACAAAGAGGTTGGGAACTAAAGTGATTCACAATAGAACAAGTATACAAAAGAGTGAACGACATGGAAGTTTGTAAAATGCCTAAGTATCATGAATATGCTAAAGTCTAGAAAGTGATAAACACATACCTTGGACATGTACAAAACTTAACAAAATCATTACCATGCATTCGCAAGTTGAAACGAACCAACTTGGAAAATCACAAAAGCATCCTCAAATAAGTCAATCAAAATCTGTGAGCAAACAACAACCAAAAACATTCGAAAAGAAAAACTATAAAACATGCTTGTTTTACGTCGTAAGCTCGACGCCTTTACAATGCTTAGCTAGCAACTTCCTCTCTTCATGCCATGGTGATGTCTCACCGCGCAACCAAAAGCAAGCGTCCTAACCAACCACTTGAACAAACGTCAAAATGTACATGTATCAATATAAACAAGTGAAAATATACAATATATACGATATCTACAAAACTCAAAAACAAAGAAACTATCGCAATGCGATTCAATATCAAAACCAATCCCTAGTAACGGCGCCATTTTGTTGAAGCGGAATAGCGGCAAGCAACAAAAGTTTTGGAAGTATTTTTCCGGGAATTTATCGTGTCCACAGAGATCGGTGCTACTGAACTGCCATTCGACAATTTAATTTTTAATGAGTTTGGGTTTAAATGGTTTGAATTAAATGCGTAAAAGTAAATATGAACATATAAAGAGTACATTCTTTGAAGAGAAGAAACCTATCAAGCATGAATATACACTACTCAGAACAAACGTAAACCTATCGATCGGTCGCATTCAACATACAATACTCATCAAAATCATCACGTATCGCTCACAACAGTGTCCATCTCTGGCACACTGAGCTGAGAGAGCAACCATATCACTCTCGTTGTCACTCTCGCGCACGACGCCTCGAAACACGGAAGACATTAAGTTCCGACACCATAAAGATTATTATCTAAATCTATCTCTAGCATCTAGACAATAGATATCCATCCTTAATCAAGATTCGTGATGTTTATCTCTAACACAACACAAATCCAAACATAAATGCAAAAAGATCAAGGAAGACATCGATAATGATTTGTAAAGAATATATATTATACAACCATGATCAATACATGTACATAGGTTTAGAGTAACAATACAAACATAACCCAACAAATAGAGAAATACATAGAGAAGAAATGGAGAAAAACCAAACATTTCATGAGTTGTCAGCTCCGATTGATGAAGGATTCGACTCCGGATCATCCTACTGCATGCTCCAATGTGTTTTCTAGCCTAATTCTACTCAAAAAATGCTATTGGATGGATTTGGAACCAAAAATATCAAAACCCATCCCTAAAAATTGTGTTTTTGGGTCTTTAATGGAGTTTCTGTCCGCCCAGTTTCGCCCAGCGGAATTCGGGGTCGCCCGGCGGCGAAAGGCGGTTTATTTTTGCAAGCTCCAGTGCTTTGACACAGCTGCGCCTTCTGAGTTTCTCCTGGCGTAATTTTGGCTTCGCCCGGCGCTTTTGAAGTTTCGCCCGGCGGATTTTTCGCCCGGCGCAGAAGGGGCGAATCACACCAGAAAATTCTGCACTGTTTTATTCGTAACTTTTGAACCGTAACTCCGATTGACGCACGGTTTGAAGCGTTGGAAAGCTTATTCAATTCTCTTTTTGAATATGGGAAGATCCCATTGCTGGAATACCTGTAAAAATAAATGAAAATCAATTAAACTCAATGATATTTACATGATACGCAATATATACACTAAAACGTAAACTATACGCATTTACAAACAAAGCGGGGTTTATTCGTATGATATTTAACAAAAAGTATCAATAAGTGCAACAAAAATTATATAAAAAAATTGGTACATTTTGCACTTATCAAACTCTCCCCAACTTACATAATTGTTTGTCCTCAAACAAAAATCAAGCGACTCAAAGAAACAAAAGCAATAACCGAAGAATTACGAATCAACAGGTTTTGAAACAAATGTATGGTTCAAATGAAAATGGTACACACAAAGTAAATACTTACCACTAAACTACAACGATAACATAGTCACGAAACAAATGTAAAATACAAAAATCATGCCAAACATTCTAAAACAACACAAGTTCCAACGTGAATCACACCTAGCAAAAACAATCATCGGTAGATGAAAAACACAAAATAAGGTTCTCATCACTCACACAACAATCTTGCAAACAAAAGACTAAATTATGCATACATCCACAAATTCACATTGAAAATACAAAGGCAAGAATCACAAGGGCTTTTCAAGGTTGTAGCATGGTCGGGTAAACAAACAAGGGGCGATTTCTAAAGGTAATTGAAACAAAAACTTGCCTAAACCTAAGGGAGTGAAAACTCACAAAGATTCACACACAAAATTTAAATCGAACTTCTTCTACAATCCCAAGTGCTACACAACACACAATACTTATTTAGCACAATTATTGAAACTCTTTTAGTTTCCTTTTTCAAGGATTTTTCTTTTTCTTCCTTTTTCACTTTTTTCTTTTCTTTTCTCTTTCAAAAATTTTTCTTTTTTTTTCTTTTCTTTTTCAATCCTCATAGAATCCAACCAATGAGTATACAATCATCCTCTCCCCAACTTGAATTCAACCGCACCATCATGTGAATTCTCCCTACTTTTTAAGGCAAGGAAAAAATCCATACAACAACACAAAATTGAGGTCCAAGAAAAAACAAAATCCATTCAAAAATAAGTGAACTAAATACTCATAGACAAGCATCAAGTTCAAATAGAAACATGGATCAAAAAGCTCAAAGGGGTTACGAATTCTCACACACTCACAAGGTGAATTGACTATTTGGCTAAGGTGGTTGTGCTCAAAATGAAACAAATGCCTTGATCCTTTTCATGCATTCATATAATCAACACAAACAAAAGATTCAACATAATAAAATCCATTTAAAACAAGAATGTTGGTACTCTGTGCATATATGAACAATAGAAGGCTTCCTCACAAAGAGGTTGGGAACTAAAGTGATTCACAATAGAACAAGTATACAAAAGAGTGAACGACATGGAAGTTTGTAAAATGCCTAAGTATCATGAATATGCTAAAGTCTAGAAAGTGATAAACACATACCTTGGACATGTACAAAACTTAACAAAATCATTACCATGCATTCGCAAGTTGAAACGAACCAACTTGGAAAATCACAAAAGCATCCTCAAATAAGTCAATCAAAATCTGTGAGCAAACAACAACCAAAAACATTCGAAAAGAAAAACTATAAAACATGCTTGTTTTACGTCGTAAGCTCGACGCCTTTACAATGCTTAGCTAGCAACTTCCTCTCTTCATGCCATGGTGATGTCTCACCGCGCAACCAAAAGCAAGCGTCCTAACCAACCACTTGAACAAACGTCAAAATGTACATGTATCAATATAAACAAGTGAAAATATACAATATATACGATATCTACAAAACTCAAAAACAAAGAAACTATCGCAATGCGATTCAATATCAAAACCAATCCCTAGTAACGGCGCCATTTTGTTGAAGCGGAATAGCGGCAAGCAACAAAAGTTTTGGAAGTATTTTTCCGGGAATTTATCGTGTCCACAGAGATCGGTGCTACTGAACTGCCATTCGACAATTTAATTTTTAATGAGTTTGGGTTTAAATGGTTTGAATTAAATGCGTAAAAGTAAATATGAACATATAAAGAGTACATTCTTTGAAGAGAAGAAACCTATCAAGCATGAATATACACTACTCAGAACAAACGTAAACCTATCGATCGGTCGCATTCAACATACAATACTCATCAAAATCATCACGTATCGCTCACAACAGTGTCCATCTCTGGCACACTGAGCTGAGAGAGCAACCATATCACTCTCGTTGTCACTCTCGCGCACGACGCCTCGAAACACGGAAGACATTAAGTTCCGACACCATAAAGATTATTATCTAAATCTATCTCTAGCATCTAGACAATAGATATCCATCCTTAATCAAGATTCGTGATGTTTATCTCTAACACAACACAAATCCAAACATAAATGCAAAAAGATCAAGGAAGACATCGATAATGATTTGTAAAGAATATATATTATACAACCATGATCAATACATGTACATAGGTTTAGAGTAACAATACAAACATAACCCAACAAATAGAGAAATACATAGAGAAGAAATGGAGAAAAACCAAACATTTCATGAGTTGTCAGCTCCGATTGATGAAGGATTCGACTCCGGATCATCCTACTGCATGCTCCAATGTGTTTTCTAGCCTAATTCTACTCAAAAAATGCTATTGGATGGATTTGGAACCAAAAATATCAAAACCCATCCCTAAAAATTGTGTTTTTGGGTCTTTAATGGAGTTTCTGTCCGCCCAGTTTCGCCCAGCGGAATTCGGGGTCGCCCGGCGGCGAAAGGCGGTTTATTTTTGCAAGCTCCAGTGCTTTGACACAGCTGCGCCTTCTGAGTTTCTCCTGGCGTAATTTTGGCTTCGCCCGGCGCTTTTGAAGTTTCGCCCGGCGGATTTTTCGCCCGGCGCAGAAGGGGCGAATCACACCAGAAAATTCTGCACTGTTTTATTCGTAACTTTTGAACCGTAACTCCGATTGACGCACGGTTTGAAGCGTTGGAAAGCTTATTCAATTCTCTTTTTGAATATGGGAAGATCCCATTGCTGGAATACCTGTAAAAATAAATGAAAATCAATTAAACTCAATGATATTTACATGATACGCAATATATACACTAAAACGTAAACTATACGCATTTACAAACAAAGCGGGGTTTATTCGTATGATATTTAACAAAAAGTATCAATAAGTGCAACAAAAATTATATAAAAAAATTGGTACATTTTGCACTTATCAAACTCTCCCCAACTTACATAATTGTTTGTCCTCAAACAAAAATCAAGCGACTCAAAGAAACAAAAGCAATAACCGAAGAATTACGAATCAACAGGTTTTGAAACAAATGTATGGTTCAAATGAAAATGGTACACACAAAGTAAATACTTACCACTAAACTACAACGATAACATAGTCACGAAACAAATGTAAAATACAAAAATCATGCCAAACATTCTAAAACAACACAAGTTCCAACGTGAATCACACCTAGCAAAAACAATCATCGGTAGATGAAAAACACAAAATAAGGTTCTCATCACTCACACAACAATCTTGCAAACAAAAGACTAAATTATGCATACATCCACAAATTCACATTGAAAATACAAAGGCAAGAATCACAAGGGCTTTTCAAGGTTGTAGCATGGTCGGGTAAACAAACAAGGGGCGATTTCTAAAGGTAATTGAAACAAAAACTTGCCTAAACCTAAGGGAGTGAAAACTCACAAAGATTCACACACAAAATTTAAATCGAACTTCTTCTACAATCCCAAGTGCTACACAACACACAATACTTATTTAGCACAATTATTGAAACTCTTTTAGTTTCCTTTTTCAAGGATTTTTCTTTTTCTTCCTTTTTCACTTTTTTCTTTTCTTTTCTCTTTCAAAAATTTTTCTTTTTTTTTCTTTTCTTTTTCAATCCTCATAGAATCCAACCAATGAGTATACAATCATCCTCTCCCCAACTTGAATTCAACCGCACCATCATGTGAATTCTCCCTACTTTTTAAGGCAAGGAAAAAATCCATACAACAACACAAAATTGAGGTCCAAGGAAAAACAAAATCCATTCAAAAATAAGTGAACTAAATACTCATAGACAAGCATCAAGTTCAAATAGAAACATGGATCAAAAAGCTCAAAGGGGTTACGAATTCTCACACACTCACAAGGTGAATTGACTATTTGGCTAAGGTGGTTGTGCTCAAAATGAAACAAATGCCTTGATCCTTTTCATGCATTCATATAATCAACACAAACAAAAGATTCAACATAATAAAATCCATTTAAAACAAGAATGTTGGTACTCTGTGCATATATGAACAATAGAAGGCTTCCTCACAAAGAGGTTGGGAACTAAAGTGATTCACAATAGAACAAGTATACAAAAGAGTGAACGACATGGAAGTTTGTAAAATGCCTAAGTATCATGAATATGCTAAAGTCTAGAAAGTGATAAACACATACCTTGGACATGTACAAAACTTAACAAAATCATTACCATGCATTCGCAAGTTGAAACGAACCAACTTGGAAAATCACAAAAGCATCCTCAAATAAGTCAATCAAAATCTGTGAGCAAACAACAACCAAAAACATTCGAAAAGAAAAACTATAAAACATGCTTGTTTTACGTCGTAAGCTCGACGCCTTTACAATGCTTAGCTAGCAACTTCCTCTCTTCATGCCATGGTGATGTCTCACCGCGCAACCAAAAGCAAGCGTCCTAACCAACCACTTGAACAAACGTCAAAATGTACATGTATCAATATAAACAAGTGAAAATATACAATATATACGATATCTACAAAACTCAAAAACAAAGAAACTATCGCAATGCGATTCAATATCAAAACCAATCCCTGGTAACGGCGCCATTTTGTTGAAGCGGAATAGCGGCAAGCAACAAAAGTTTTGGAAGTATTTTTCCGGGAATTTATCGTGTCCACAGAGATCGGTGCTACTGAACTGCCATTCGACAATTTAATTTTTAATGAGTTTGGGTTTAAATGGTTTGAATTAAATGCGTAAAAGTAAATATGAACATATAAAGAGTACATTCTTTGAAGAGAAGAAACCTATCAAGCATGAATATACACTACTCAGAACAAACGTAAACCTATCGATCGGTCGCATTCAACATACAATACTCATCAAAATCATCACGTATCGCTCACAACAGTGTCCATCTCTGGCACACTGAGCTGAGAGAGCAACCATATCACTCTCGTTGTCACTCTCGCGCACGACGCCTCGAAACACGGAAGACATTAAGTTCCGACACCATAAAGATTATTATCTAAATCTATCTCTAGCATCTAGACAATAGATATCCATCCTTAATCAAGATTCGTGATGTTTATCTCTAACACAACACAAATCCAAACATAAATGCAAAAAGATCAAGGAAGACATCGATAATGATTTGTAAAGAATATATATTATACAACCATGATCAATACATGTACATAGGTTTAGAGTAACAATACAAACATAACCCAACAAATAGAGAAATACATAGAGAAGAAATGGAGAAAAACCAAACATTTCATGAGTTGTCAGCTCCGATTGATGAAGGATTCGACTCCGGATCATCCTACTGCATGCTCCAATGTGTTTTCTAGCCTAATTCTACTCAAAAAATGCTATTGGATGGATTTGGAACCAAAAATATCAAAACCCATCCCTAAAAATTGTGTTTTTGGGTCTTTAATGGAGTTTCTGTCCGCCCAGTTTCGCCCAGCGGAATTCTGGGTCGCCCGGCGGCGAAAGGCGGTTTATTTTTGCAAGCTCCAGTGCTTTGACACAGCTGCGCCTTCTGAGTTTCGCCTGGCGTAATTTTGGCTTCGCCCGGCGCTTTTGAAGTTTCTCCCGACGGATTTTTCGCCCGGCGCAGAAGGGGCGAATCACACCAGAAAATTCTGCACTGTTTTATTCGTAACTTTTGAACCGTAACTCCGATTGACGCACGGTTTGAAGCGTTGGAAAGCTTATTCAATTCTCTTTTTGAATATGGGAAGATCCCATTGCTGGAATACCTGTAAAAATAAATGAAAATCAATTAAAATCAATGATATTTACACGATACACAATATATACACTAAAACGTAAACTATACGCATTTACAAACAAAGCGGGGTTTATTCGTATGATATTTAACAAAAAGTATCAATAAGTGCAACAAAACTTATATAAAAAAATAGGTACATTTTGCACTTATCAAACTCTCCCCAACTTACATAATTGTTTGTCCTCAAACAAAAATCAAGCGACTCAAAGAAACAAAAGCAATAACAGAAGAATTACGAATCAACAGGTTTTGAAAACGGAAAACAAATGTATGGTTCAAATGAAAATGGTACACACAAAGTAAATACTTACCACTAAACTACAACGATAACATAGTCACGAAACAAATGTAAAATACAAAAATCATGCCAAACATTCTAAAACAACACAAGTTCCAACGTGAATCACACCTAGCAAAAACAATCATCGGTAGATGAAAAACACAAAATAAGGTTCTCATCACTCACACAACAATCTTGCAAACAAAAGACTAAATTATGCATACATCCACAAATTCACATTGAAAATACAAAGGCAAGAATCACAAGGGCTTTTCAAGGTTGTAGCATGGTCGGGTAAACAAACAAGGGGCGATTTCTAAAGGTAATTGAAACAAAAACTTGCCTAAACCTAAGGGAGTGAAAACTCACAAAGATTCACACACAAAATTTAAATCGAACTTCTTCTACAATCCCAAGTGCTACACAACACACAATACTTATTTAGCACAATTATTGAAACTCTTTTAGTTTCCTTTTTCAAGGATTTTTCTTTTTCTTCCTTTTTCACTTTTTTCTTTTCTTTTCTCTTTCAAAAATTTTTCTTTTTTTTTCTTTTCTTTTTCAATCCTCATAGAATCCAACCAATGAGTATACAATCATCCTCTCCCCAACTTGAATTCAACCGCACCATCATGTGAATTCTCCCTACTTTTTAAGGCAAGGAAAAAATCCATACAACAACACAAAATTGAGGTCCAAGGAAAAACAAAATCTATTCAAAAATAAGTGAACTAAATACTCATAGACAAGCATCAAGTTCAAATAGAAACATGGATCAAAAAGCTCAAAGGGGTTACGAATTCTCACACACTCACAAGGTGAATTGACTATTTGGCTAAGGTGGTTGTGCTCAAAATGAAACAAATGCCTTGATCCTTTTCATGCATTCATATAATCAACACAAACAAAAGATTCAACATAATAAAATCCAGTTAAAACAAGAATGTTGGTACTCCGTGCATATATGAACAATAGAAGGCTTCCTCACAAAGAGGTTGGGAACTAAAGTGATTCACAATAGAACAAGTATACAAAAGAGTGAACGACATGGAAGTTTGTAAAATGCCTAAGTATCATGAATATGCTAAAGTCTAGAAAGTGATAAACACATACCTTGGACATGTACAAAACTTAACAAAATCATTACCACGCATTCGCAAGTTGAAATGAACCAACTTGGAAAATCACAAAAGCATCCTCAAATAAGTCAATCAAAATCTGTGAGCAAACAACAACCAAAAACATTCGAAAAGAAAAACTATAAAACATGCTTGTTTTACGTCGTAAGCTCGACGCCTTTACAATGCTTAGCTAGCAACTTCCTCTCTTCATGCCATGGTGATGTCTCACCGCGCAACCAAAAGCAAGCGTCCTAACCAACCACTTGAACAAACGTCAAAATGTACATGTATCAATATAAACAAGTGAAAATATACAATATATACGATATCTACAAAACTCAAAAACAAAGAAACTATCGCAATGCGATTCAATATCAAAACCAATCCCCGGTAACGACGCCATTTTGTTGAAGCGGAATAGCGGCAAGCAACAAAAGTTTTGGAAGTATTTTTCCGGGAATTTATCGTGTCCACAGAGATCGGTGCTACTGAACTGCCATTCGACAATTTAATTTTTAATGAGTTTGGGTTTAAATGGTTTGAATTAAATGCGTAAAAGTAAATATGAACATATAAAGAGTACATTCTTTGAAGAGAAGAAACCTATCAAGCATGAATATACACTACTCAGAACAAACGTAAACCTATCGATCGGTCGCATTCAACATACAATACTCATCAAAATCATCACGTATCTCTCACAACAGTGTCCATCTCTGGCACACTGAGCTGAGAGAGCAACCATATCACTCTCGTTGTCACTCTCGCGCACGACGCCTCGAAACACGGAAGACATTACGTTCCGACACCATAAAGATTATTATCTAAATCTATCTCTAGCATCTAGACAATAGATATCCATCCTTAATCAAGATTCGTGATGTTTATCTCTAACACAACACAAATCCAAACATAAATGCAAAAAGATCAAGGAAGACATCGATAATGATTTGTAAAGCATATATATTATACAACCATGATCAATACATGTACATAGGTTTAGAGTAACAATACAAACATAACCCAACAAATAGAGAAATACATAGAGAAGAAATGGAGAAAAACCAAACATTTCATGAGTTGTCAGCTCCGATTGATGAAGGATTCGACTCCGGATCATCCTACTGCATGCTCCAATGTGTTTTCTAGCCTAATTCTACTCAAAAAATGCTATTGGATGGATTTGGAACCAAAAATATCAAAACCCATCCCTAAAAATTGTGTTTTTGGGTCTTTAATGGAGTTTATGTCCGCCCAGTTTCGCCCAGCGGAATTCTGGGTCGCCCGGCGGCGAAAGGCGGTTTATTTTTGCAAGCTCCAGTGCTTTGACACAGCTGCGCCTTCTGAGTTTCGCCTGGCGTAATTTTGGCTTCGCCCGGCGCTTTTGAAGTTTCGCACGGCGGATTTTTCGCCCGGCGCAGAAGGGGCGAATCACACCAGAAAATTCTGCACTGTTTTATTCGTAACTTTTGAACCGTAACTCCGATTGACGCACGGTTTGAAGCGTTGGAAAGCTTATTCAATTCTCTTTTTGAATATGGGAAGATCCCATTGCTGGAATACCTGTAAAAATAAATGAAAATCAATTAAACTCAATGATATTTACACGATACGCAATATATACACTAAAACGTAAACTATACGCATTTACAAACAAAGCGGGGTTTATTCGTATGATATTTAACAAAAAGTATCAATAAGTGCAACAAAACTTATATAAAAAAATAGGTACATTTTGCACTTATCAAACTCTCCCCAACTTACATAATTGTTTGTCCTCAAACAAAAATCAAGCGACTCAAAGAAACAAAAGCAATAACCGAAGAATTACGAATCAATAGGTTTTGAAAACGGAAAACAAATGTATGGTTCAAATGAAAATGGTACACACAAAGTAAATACTTACCACTAAACTACAACGATAACATAGTCACGAAACAAATGTAAAATACAAAAATCATGCCAAACATTCTAAAACAACACAAGTTCCAACGTGAATCACACCTAGCAAAAACAATCATCGGTAGATGAAAAACACAAAATAAGGTTCTCATCACTCACACAACAATCTTGCAAACAAAAGACTAAATTATGCATACATCCACAAATTCACATTGAAAATACAAAGGCAAGAATCACAAGGGCTTTTCAAGGTTGTAGCATGGTCGGGTAAACAAACAAGGGGCGATTTCTAAAGGTAATTGAAACAAAAACTTGCCTAAACCTAAGGGAGTGAAAACTCACAAAGATTCACACACAAAATTTAAATCGAACTTCTTCTACAATCCCAAGTGCTACACAACACACAATACTTATTTAGCACAATTATTGAAACTCTTTTAGTTTCCTTTTTCAAGGATTTTTCTTTTTCTTCCTTTTTCACTTTTTTCTTTTCTTTTCTCTTTCACAAATTTTTCTTTTTTTTTCTTTTCTTTTTCAATCCTCATAGAATCCAACCAATGAGTATACAATCATCCTCTCCCCAACTTGAATTCAACCGCACCATCATGTGAATTCTCCCTACTTTTTAAGGCAAGGAAAAAATTCATACAACAACACAAAATTGAGGTCCAAGAAAAAACAAAATCCATTCAAAAATAAGTGAACTAAATACTCATAGACAAGCATCAAGTTCAAATAGAAACATGGATCAAAAAGCTCAAAGGGGTTACGAATTCTCACACACTCACAAGGTGAATTGACTATTTGGCTAAGGTGGTTGTGCTCAAAATGAAACAAATGCCTTGATCCTTTTCATGCATTCATATAATCAACACAAACAAAAGATTCAACATAATAAAATCCAGTTAAAACAAGAATGTTGGTACTCCGTGCATATATGAACAATAGAAGGCTTCCTCACAAAGAGGTTGGGAACTAAAGTGATTCACAATAGAACAAGTATACAAAAGAGTGAACGACATGGAAGTTTGTAAAATGCCTAAGTATCATGAATATGCTAAAGTCTAGAAAGTGATAAACACATACCTTGGACATGTACAAAACTTAACAAAATCATTACCACGCATTCGCAAGTTGAAATGAACCAACTTGGAAAATCACAAAAGCATCCTCAAATAAGTCAATCAAAATCTGTGAGCAAACAACAACCAAAAACATTCGAAAAGAAAAACTATAAAACATGCTTGTTTTACGTCGTAAGCTCGACGCCTTTACAATGCTTAGCTAGCAACTTCCTCTCTTCATGCCATGGTGATGTCTCACCGCGCAACCAAAAGCAAGCGTCCTAACCAACCACTTGAACAAACGTCAAAATGTACATGTATCAATATAAACAAGTGAAAATATACAATATATACGATATCTACAAAACTCAAAAACAAAGAAACTATCGCAATGCGATTCAATATCAAAACCAATCCCCGGTAACGACGCCATTTTGTTGAAGCGGAATAGCGGCAAGCAACAAAAGTTTTGGAAGTATTTTTCCGGGAATTTATCGTGTCCACAGAGATCGGTGCTACTGAACTGCCATTCGACAATTTAATTTTTAATGAGTTTGGGTTTAAATGGTTTGAATTAAATGCGTAAAAGTAAATATGAACATATAAAGAGTACATTCTTTGAAGAGAAGAAACCTATCAAGCATGAATATACACTACTCAGAACAAACGTAAACCTATCGATCGGTCGCATTCAACATACAATACTCATCAAAATCATCACGTATCTCTCACAACAGTGTCCATCTCTGGCACACTGAGCTGAGAGAGCAACCATATCACTCTCGTTGTCACTCTCGCGCACGACGCCTCGAAACACGGAAGACATTAAGTTCCGACACCATAAAGATTATTATCTAAATCTATCTCTAGCATCTAGACAATAGATATCCATCCTTAATCAAGATTTGTGATGTTTATCTCTAACACAACACAAATCCAAACATAAATGCAAAAAGATCAAGGAAGACATCGATAATGATTTGTAAAGCATATATATTATACAACCATGATCAATACATGTACATAGGTTTAGAGTAACAATACAAACATAACCCAACAAATAGAGAAATACATAGAGAAGAAATGGAGAAAAACCAAACATTTCATGAGTTGTCAGCTCCGATTGATGAAGGATTCGACTCCGGATCATCCTACTGCATGCTCCAATGTGTTTTCTAGCCTAATTCTACTCAAAAAATGCTATTGGATGGATTTGGAACCAAAAATATCAAAACCCATCCCTAAAAATTGTGTTTTTGGGTCTTTAATGGAGTTTCTGTCCGCCCAGTTTCGCCCAGCGGAATTCTGGGTCGCCCGGCGGCGAAAGGCGGTTTATTTTTGCAAGCTCCAGTGCTTTGACACAGCTGCGCCTTCTGAGTTTCGCCTGGCGTAATTTTGGCTTCGCCCGGCGCTTTTGAAGTTTCGCACGGCGGATTTTTCGCCCGGCGCAGAAGGGGCGAATCACACCAGAAAATTCTGCACTGTTTTATTCGTAACTTTTGAACCGTAACTCCGATTGACGCACGGTTTGAAGCGTTGGAAAGCTTATTCAATTCTCTTTTTGAATATGGGAAGATCCCATTGCTGGAATACCTGTAAAAATAAATGAAAATCAATTAAACTCAATGATATTTACACGATACGCAATATATACACTAAAACGTAAACTATACGCATTTACAAACAAAGCGGGGTTTATTCGTATGATATTTAACAAAAAGTATCAATAAGTGCAACAAAACTTATATAAAAAAATAGGTACATTTTGCACTTATCAAACTCTCCCCAACTTACATAATTGTTTGTCCTCAAACAAAAATCAAGCGACTCAAAGAAACAAAAGCAATAACCGAAGAATTACGAATCAACAGGTTTTGAAAACGGAAAACAAATGTATGGTTCAAATGAAAATGGTACACACAAAGTAAATACTTACCACTAAACTACAACGATAACATAGTCACGAAACAAATGTAAAATACAAAAATCATGCCAAACATTCTAAAACAACACAAGTTCCAACGTGAATCACACCTAGCAAAAACAATCATCGGTAGATGAAAAACACAAAATAAGGTTCTCATCACTCACACAACAATCTTGCAAACAAAAGACTAAATTATGCATACATCCACAAATTCACATTGAAAATACAAAGGCAAGAATCACAAGGGCTTTTCAAGGTTGTAGCATGGTCGGGTAAACAAACAAGGGGCGATTTCTAAAGGTAATTGAAACAAAAACTTGCCTAAACCTAAGGGAGTGAAAACTCACAAAGATTCACACACAAAATTTAAATCGAACTTCTTCTACAATCCCAAGTGCTACACAACACACAATACTTATTTAGCACAATTATTGAAACTCTTTTAGTTTCCTTTTTCAAGGATTTTTCTTTTTCTTCCTTTTTCACTTTTTTCTTTTCTTTTATCTTTCACAAATTTTTATTTTTTTTTCTTTTCTTTTTCAATCCTCATAGAATCCAACCAATGAGTATACAATCATCCTCTCCCCAACTTGAATTCAACCGCACCATCATGTGAATTCTCCCTACTTTTTAAGGCAAGGAAAAAATCCATACAACAACACAAAATTGAGGTCCAAGAAAAAACAAAATCCATTCAAAAATAAGTGAACTAAATACTCATAGACAAGCATCAAGTTCAAATAGAAACATGGATCAAAAAGCTCAAAGGGGTTACGAATTCTCACACACTCACAAGGTGAATTGACTATTTGGCTAAGGTGGTTGTGCTCAAAATGAAACAAATGCCTTGATCCTTTTCATGCATTCATATAATCAACACAAACAAAAGATTCAACATAATAAAATCCAGTTAAAACAAGAATGTTGGTACTCCGTGCATATATGAACAATAGAAGGCTTCCTCACAAAGAGGTTGGGAACTAAAGTGATTCACAATAGAACAAGTATACAAAAGAGTGAACGACATGGAAGTTTGTAAAATGCCTAAGTATCATGAATATGCTAAAGTCTAGAAAGTGATAAACACATACCTTGGACATGTACAAAACTTAACAAAATCATTACCACGCATTCGCAAGTTGAAACGAACCAACTTGGAAAATCACAAAAGCATCCTCAAATAAGTCAATCAAAATCTGTGAGCAAACAACAACCAAAAACATTCGAAAAGAAAAACTATAAAACATGCTTGTTTTACGTCGTAAGCTCGACGCCTTTACAATGCTTAGTTAGAAACTTCCTCTCTTCATGCCATGGTGATGTCTCACCGCGCAACCAAAAGCAAGCGTCCTAACCAACCACTTGAACAAACGTCAAAATGTACATGTATCAATATAAACAAGTGAAAATATACAATATATACGATATCTACAAAACTCAAAAACAAAGAAACTATCGCAATGCGATTCAATATCAAAACCAATCCCCGGTAACGGCGCCATTTTGTTGAAGCGGAATAGCGGCAAGCAACAAAAGTTTTGGAAGTATTTTTCCAGGAATTTATCGTGTCCACAGAGATCGGTGCTACTGAACTGCCATTCGACAATTTAATTTTTAATGAGTTTGGGTTTAAATGGTTTGAATTAAATGCGTAAAAGTAAATATGAACATATAAAGAGTACATTCTTTGAAGAGAAGAAACCTATCAAGCATGAATATACACTACTCAGAACAAACGTAAACCTATCGATCGGTCACATTCAACATACAATACTCATCAAAATCATCACGTATCGCTCACAACAGTGTCCATCTCTGGCACACTGACCTGACAGAGCAACCATATCACTCTCGTTGTCACTCTCGCGCACGACGCCTCGAAACACGGAAGACATTAAGTTCCGACACCATAAAGATTATTATCTAAATCTATCTCTAGCATCTAGACAATAGATATCCATCCTTAATCAAGATTCGTGATGTTTATCACTAACACAACACAAATCCAAACATAAATGCAAAAAGATCAAGGAAGACATCGATAATGATTTGTAAAGCATATATATTATACAACCATGATCAATACATGTACATAGGTTTAGAGTAACAATACAAACATAACCCAACAAATAGAGAAATACATAGAGAAGAAATGGAGAAAAACCAAACATTTCATGAGTTGTCAGCTCCGATTGATGAAGGATTCGACTCCGGATCATCCTACTGCATGCTCCAATGTGTTTTCTAGCCTAATTCTACTAAAAAAATGCTATTGGATGGATTTGGAACCAAAAATATCAAAACCCATCCCTAAAAATTGTGTTTTTGGGTCTTTAATGGAGTTTCTGTCCGCCCAGTTTCGCCCAGCGGAATTCTGGGTCGCCCGGCGGCGAAAGGCGGTTTATTTTTGCAAGCTCCAGTGCTTTGACACAGCTGCGCCTTCTGAGTTTCGCCTGGCGTAATTTTGGCTTCGCCCGGCGCTTTTGAAGTTTCGCCCGGCGGATTTTTCGCCCGTCGCAGAAGGGGCGAATCACACCAGAAAATTCTGCATTGTTTTATTCGTAACTTTTGAACCGTAACTCCGATTGACGCACGGTTTGAAGCGTTGGAAAGCTTATTCAATGCTCTTTTTGAATATGGGAAGATCCCATTGCTGGAATACCTATAAAAATAAATGAAAATCAATTAAACTCAATGATATTTACACGATACGCAATATATACACTAAAACGTAAACTATACGCATTTACAAACAAAGCGGGGTTTATTCGTATGATATTTAACAAAAAGTATCAATAAGTGCAACAAAACTTATATAAAAAAATAGGTACATTTTGCACTTATCAAACTCTCCCCAACTTACATAATTGTTTGTCCTCAAACAAAAATCAAGCGACTCAAAGAAACAAAAGCAATAACCAAAGAATTACGAATCAACAGGTTTTGAAAACGGAAAACAAATGTATGGTTCAAATGAAAATGGTACACACAAAGTAAATACTTACCACTAAACTACAACGATAACATAGTCACGAAACAAATGTAAAATACAAAAATCATGCCAAACATTCTAAAACAACACAAGTTCCAACGTGAATCACACCTAGCAAAAACAATCATCGGTAGATGAAAAACACAAAATAAGGTTCTCATCACTCACACAACAATCTTGCAAACAAAAGACTAAATTATGCATACATCCACAAATTCACATTGAAAATACAAAGGCAAGAATCACAAGGGCTTTTCAAGGTTGTAGCATGGTCGGGTAAACAAACAAGGGGCGATTTCTAAAGGTAATTGAAACAAAAACTTGCCTAAACCTAAGGGAGTGAAAACTCACAAAGATTCACACACAAAATTTAAATCGAACTTCTTCTACAATCCCAAGTGCTACACAACACACAATACTTATTTAGCACAATTATTGAAACTCTTTTAGTTTCCTTTTTCAAGGATTTTTCTTTTCCTTCCTTTTTCACTTTTTTCTTTTCTTTTCTCTTTCACAAATTTTTCTTTTTTTTTTTCTTTTCTTTTTCAATCCTCATAGAATCCAACCAATGAGTATACAATCATCCTCTCCCCAACTTGAATTCAACCACACCATCATGTGAATTCTCCCTACTTTTTAAGGCAAGGAAAAAATCCATACAACAACACAAAATTGAGGTCCAAGAAAAAACAAAATCCATTCAAAAATAAGTGAACTAAATACTCATAGACAAGCATCAAGTTCAAATAGAAACATGGATCAAAAAGCTCAAAGGGGTTACGAATTCTCACACACTCACAAAGTGAATTGACTATTTGGCTAAGGTGGTTGTGCTCAAAATGAAACAAATGCCTTGATCCTTTTCATGCATTCATATAATCAACACAAACAAAAGATTCAACATAATAAAATCCAGTTAAAACAAGAATGTTGGTACTCCGTGCATATATGAACAATAGAAGGCTTCCTCACAAAGAGGTTGGGAACTAAAGTGATTCACAATAGAACAAGTATACAAAAGAGTGAACGACATGGAAGTTTGTAAAATGCCTAAGTATCATGAATATGCTAAAGTCTAGAAAGTGATAAACACATACCTTGGACATGTACAAAACTTAACAAAATCATTACCACGCATTCGCAAGTTGAAACGAACCAACTTGGAAAATCACAAAAGCATCCTCAAATAAGTCAATCAAAATCTGTGAGCAAACAACAACCAAAAACATTCGAAAAGAAAAACTATAAAACATGCTTGTTTTACGTCGTAAGCTCGACGCCTTTACAATGCTTAGTTAGAAACTTCCTCTCTTCATGCCATGGTGATGTCTCACCGCGCAACCAAAAGCAAGCGTCCTAACCAACCACTTGAACAAACGTCAAAATGTACATGTATCAATATAAACAAGTGAAAATATACAATATATACGATATCTACAAAACTCAAAAACAAAGAAACTATCGCAATGCGATTCAATATCAAAACCAATCCCCGGTAACGGCGCCATTTTGTTGAAGCGGAATAGCGGCAAGCAACAAAAGTTTTGGAAGTATTTTTCCAGGAATTTATCGTGTCCACAGAGATCGGTGCTACTGAACTGCCATTCGACAATTTAATTTTTAATGAGTTTGGGTTTAAATGGTTTGAATTAAATGCGTAAAAGTAAATATGAACATATAAAGAGTACATTCTTTGAAGAGAAGAAACCTATCAAGCATGAATATACACTACTCAGAACAAACGTAAACCTATCGATCGGTCACATTCAACATACAATACTCATCAAAATCATCACGTATCGCTCACAACAGTGTCCATCTCTGGCACACTGACCTGACAGAGCAACCATATCACTCTCGTTGTCACTCTCGCGCACGACGCCTCGAAACACGGAAGACATTAAGTTCCGACACCATAAAGATTATTATCTAAATCTATCTCTAGCATCTAGACAATAGATATCCATCCTTAATCAAGATTCGTGATGTTTATCACTAACACAACACAAATCCAAACATAAATGCAAAAAGATCAAGGAAGACATCGATAATGATTTGTAAAGCATATATATTATACAACCATGATCAATACATGTACATAGGTTTAGAGTAACAATACAAACATAACCCAACAAATAGAGAAATACATAGAGAAGAAATGGAGAAAAACCAAACATTTCATGAGTTGTCAGCTCCGATTGATGAAGGATTCGACTCCGGATCATCCTACTGCATGCTCCAATGTGTTTTCTAGCCTAATTCTACTAAAAAAATGCTATTGGATGGATTTGGAACCAAAAATATCAAAACCCATCCCTAAAAATTGTGTTTTTGGGTCTTTAATGGAGTTTCTGTCCGCCCAGTTTCGCCCAGCGGAATTCTGGGTCGCCCGGCGGCGAAAGGCGGTTTATTTTTGCAAGCTCCAGTGCTTTGACACAGCTGCGCCTTCTGAGTTTCGCCTGGCGTAATTTTGGCTTCGCCCAGCGCTTTTGAAGTTTCGCCCGGCGGATTTTTCGCCCGTCGCAGAAGGGGCGAATCACACCAGAAAATTCTGCATTGTTTTATTCGTAACTTTTGAACCGTAACTCCGATTGACGCACGGTTTGAAGCGTTGGAAAGCTTATTCAATGCTCTTTTTGAATATGGGAAGATCCCATTGCTGGAATACCTATAAAAATAAATGAAAATCAATTAAACTCAATGATATTTACACGATACGCAATATATACACTAAAACGTAAACTATACGCATTTACAAACAAAGCGGGGTTTATTCGTATGATATTTAACAAAAAGTATCAATAAGTGCAACAAAACTTATATAAAAAAATAGGTACATTTTGCACTTATCAAACTCTCCCCAACTTACATAATTGTTTGTCCTCAAACAAAAATCAAGCGACTCAAAGAAACAAAAGCAATAACCAAAGAATTACGAATCAATAGGTTTTGAAAACGGAAAACAAATGTATGGTTCAAATGAAAATGGTACACACAAAGTAAATACTTACCACTAAACTACAACGATAACATAGTCACGAAACAAATGTAAAATACAAAAATCATGCCAAACATTCTAAAACAACACAAGTTCCAACGTGAATCACACCTAGCAAAAACAATCATCGGTAGATGAAAAACACAAAATAAGGTTCTCATCACTCACACAACAATCTTGCAAACAAAAGACTAAATTATGCATACATCCACAAATTCACATTGAAAATACAAAGGCAAGAATCACAAGGGCTTTTCAAGGTTGTAGCATGGTCGGGTAAACAAACAAGGGGCGATTTCTAAAGGTAATTGAAACAAAAACTTGCCTAAACCTAAGGGAGTGAAAACTCACAAAGATTCACACACAAAATTTAAATCGAACTTCTTCTACAATCCCAAGTGCTACACAACACACAATACTTATTTAGCACAATTATTGAAACTCTTTTAGTTTCCTTTTTCAAGGATTTTTCTTTTTCTTCCTTTTTCACTTTTTTCTTTTCTTTTCTCTTTCACAAATTTTTCTTTTTTTTTTTCTTTTCTTTTTCAATCCTCATAGAATCCAACCAATGAGTATACAATCATCCTCTCCCCAACTTGAATTCAACCACACCATCATGTGAATTCTCCCTACTTTTTAAGGCAAGGAAAAAATCCATACAACAACACAAAATTGAGGTCCAAGAAAAAACAAAATCCATTCAAAAATAAGTGAACTAAATACTCATAGACAAGCATCAAGTTCAAATAGAAACATGGATCAAAAAGCTCAAAGGGGTTACGAATTCTCACACACTCACAAGGTGAATTGACTATTTGGCTAAGGTGGTTGTGCTCAAAATGAAACAAATGCCTTGATCCTTTTCATGCATTCATATAATCAACACAAACAAAAGATTCAACATAATAAAATCCAGTTAAAACAAGAATGTTGGTACTCCGTGCATATATGAACAATAGAAGGCTTCCTCACAAAGAGGTTGGGAACTAAAGTGATTCACAATAGAACAAGTATACAAAAGAGTGAACGACATGGAAGTTTGTAAAATGCCTAAGTATCATGAATATGCTAAAGTCTAGAAAGTGATAAACACATACCTTGGACATGTACAAAACTTAACAAAATCATTACCACGCATTCGCAAGTTGAAACGAACCAACTTGGAAAATCACAAAAGCATCCTCAAATAAGTCAATCAAAATCTGTGAGCAAACAACAACCAAAAACATTCGAAAAGAAAAACTATAAAACATGCTTGTTTTACGTCGTAAGCTCGACGCCTTTACAATGCTTAGCTAGCAACTTCCTCTCTTCATGCCATGGTGATGTCTCACCGCGCAACCAAAAGCAAGCGTCCTAACCAACCACTTGAACAAACGTCAAAATGTACATGTATCAATATAAACAAGTGAAAATATACAATATATACGATATCTACAAAACTCAAAAACAAAGAAACTATCGCAATGCGATTCAATATCAAAACCAATCCCCGGTAACGGCGCCATTTTGTTGAAGCGGAATAGCGGCAAGCAACAAAAGTTTTGGAAGTATTTTTCCGGGAATTTATCGTGTCCACAGAGATCGGTGCTACTGAACTGCCATTCGACAATTTAATTTTTAATGAGTTTGGGTTTAAATGGTTTGAATTAAATGCGTAAAAGTAAATATGAACATATAAAGAGTACATTCTTTGAAGAGAAGAAACCTATCAAGCATGAATATACACTACTCAGAACAAACGTAAATCTATCGATCGGTCGCATTCAACATACAATACTCATCAAAATTATCACGTATCGCTCACAACAGTGTCTATCTCTGGCACACTGAGCTGAGAGAGCAACCATATCACTCTCGTTGTCACTCTCGCGCACGACGCCTCGAAACACGGAAGACATTAAGTTCCGACACCATAAAGATTATTATCTAAATCTATCTCTAGCATCTAGACAATAGATATCCATCCTTAATCAAGATTCGTGATGTTTATCTCTAACACAACACAAATCCAAACATAAATGCAAAAAGATCAAGGAAGACATCGATAATGATTTGTAAAGCATATATATTATACAACCATGATCAATACATGTACATAGGTTTAGAGTAACAATACAAACATAACCCAACAAATAGAGAAATACATAGAGAAGAA
Source organism: Lathyrus tuberosus (assembly GCA_022829125.1). Classification (NCBI taxonomy): domain Eukaryota; kingdom Viridiplantae; phylum Streptophyta; class Magnoliopsida; order Fabales; family Fabaceae; genus Lathyrus; species Lathyrus tuberosus. Next base: position 138,353 of record JALAZF010000424.1, read on the forward strand.
ATGGAGAAAAACCAAACATTTCATGAGTTGTCAGCTCCGATTGATGAAGGATTCGACTCCGGATCATCCTACTGCATGCTCCAATGTGTTTTCTAGCCTAATTCTACTCAAAAAATGCTATTGGATGGATTTGGAACCCAAAATATCGAAACCCATCCCTAAAAATTGTGTTTTTGGGTCTTTCATGGAGTTTCTGTCCGCCCAGTTTCGCTCAGCGGAATTCGGGGTCGCCCGGCGGCGAAAGGCGGTTTATTTTTGCAAGCTCCAGTGCTTTGACACAGCTGCGCCTTCTGAGTTTCGCCTGGCGTAATTTTGGCTTCGCCCGGCGCTTTTGAAGTTTCGCCCGGCGGATTTTTCGCCCGGCGCAGAAGGGGCGAATCACACCAGAAAATTCTGCACTGTTTTATTCGTAACTTTTGAACCGTAACTCCGATTGACGCACGGTTTGAAGCGTTGGAAAGCTTATTCAATGCTCTTTTTGAATATGGCAAGATCCCATTGCTGGAATACCTGTAAAAATAAATGAAAATCAATTAAACTCAATGATATTTACACGATACGCAATATATACACTAAAACGTAAACTATACGCATTTACAAACAAAGCGGGGTTTATTCGTATGATATTTAACAAAAAGTATCAATAAGTGCAACAAAACTTATATAAAAAAATAGGTACATTTTGCACTTATCAAACTCTCCCCAACTTACATAATTGTTTATCCTCAAACAAAAATCAAGCGACTCAAAGAAACAAAAGCAATAACCAAAGAATTACGAATGAACAGGTTTTGAAAACGGAAAACAAATGTATGGTTCAAATGAAAATGGTACACACAAAGTAAATACTTACCACTAAACTACAACGATAACATAGTCACGAAACAAATGTAAAATACAAAAATCATGCCAAACATTCTAAAACAACACAAGTTCCAACGTGAATCACACCTAGCAAAAACAATCATCGGTAGATGAAAAACAAAAAATAAGGTTCTCATCACTCACACAACAATCTTGCAAACAAAAGACTAAATTATGCATACATCCACAAATTCACATTGAAAATACAAATGCAAGAATCACAAGGGCTTTTCAAGGTTGTAGCATGGTCGGGTAAACAAACAAGGGGCGATTTCTAAAGGTAATTGAAACAAAAACTTGCCTAAACCTAAGGGAGTGAAAACTCACAAAGATTCACACACAAAATTTAAATCGAACTTCTTCTACAATCCCAAGTGCTACACAACACACAATACTTATTTAGCACAATTATTGAAACTCTTTTTGTTTCCTTTTTCAAGGATTTTTCTTTTTCTTCCTTTTTCACTTTTTTCTTTTCTTTTGTCTTTCACAAATTTTTTTTTTCTTTTCTTTTTCAATCCTCATAGAATCCAACCAATGAGTATACAATCATCCTCTCCCCAACTTGAATTCAACCGCACCATCATGTGAATTCTCCCTACTTTTTAAGGCAAGGAAAAAATCCATACAACAACACAAAATTGAGGTCCAAGAAAAAACAAAATCCATTCAAAAATAAGTGAACTAAATACTCATAGACAAGCATCAAGTTCAAATAGAAACATGGATCAAAAAGCTCAAAGGGGTTACGAATTCTCACACACTCACAAGGTGAATTGACTATTTGGCTAAGGTGGTTGTGCTCAAAATGAAACAAATGCCTTGATCCTTTTCATGCATTCATATAATCAACACAAACAAAAGATTCAACATAATAAAATCCAGTTAAAACAAGAATGTTGGTACTCCGTGCATATATGAACAATAGAAGGCTTCCTCACAAAGAGGTTGGGAACTAAAGTGATTCACAATAGAACAAGTATACAAAAGAGTGAACGACATGGAAGTTTGTAAAATGCCTAAGTATCATGAATATGCTAAAGTCTAGAAAGTGATACACACATACCTTGGACATGTACAAAACTTAACAAAATCATTACCACGCATTCGCAAGTTGAAACGAACCAACTTGGAAAATCACAAAAGCATCCTCAAATAAGTCAATCAAAATCTGTGAGCAAACAACAACCAAAAACATTCGAAAAGAAAAACTATAAAACATGCTTGTTTTACGTCGTAAGCTCGACGCCTTTACAATGCTTAGCTAGCAACTTCCTCTCTTCATGCCATGGTGATGTCTCACCGCGCAACCAAAAGCAAGCGTCCTAACCAACCACTTGAACAAACGTCAAAATGTACATGTATCAATATAAACAAGTGAAAATATACAATATATACGATATCTACAAAACTCAAAAACAAAGAAACTATCGCAATGCGATTCAATATCAAAACCAATCCCCGGTAACGGCGCCATTTTGTTGAAGCGGAATAGCGGCAAGCAACAAAAGTTTTGGAAGTATTTTTCCGGGAATTTATCGTGTCCACAGAGATCGGTGCTACTGAACTGCCATTCGACAATTTAATTTTTAATGAGTTTGGGTTTAAATGGTTTGAATTAAATGCGTAAAAGTAAATATGAACATATAAAGAGTACATTCTTTGAAGAGAAGAAACCTATCAAGCATGAATATACACTACTCAGAACAAACGTAAACCTATCGATCGGTCGCATTCAACATACAATACTCATCAAAATCATCACGTATCGCTCACAACAGTGTCCATCTCTGGCACACTGAGCTGAGAGAGCAACCATATCACTCTCGTTGTCACTCTCGCGCACGACGCCTCGAAACACGGAAGACATTAAGTTCCGACACCATAAAGATTATTATCTAAATCTATCTCTAGCATCTAGACAATAGATATCCATCCTTAATCAAGATTCGTGATGTTTATCTCTAACACAACACAAATCCAAACATAAATGCAAAAAGATCAAGGAAGACATCGATAATGATTTGTAAAGCATATATATTATACAACCATGATCAATACATGTACATAGGTTTAGAGTAACAATACAAACATAACCCAACAAATAGAGAAATACATAGAGAAGAAATGGAGAAAAACCAAACATTTCATGAGTTGTCAGCTCCGATTGATGAAGGCTTCGACTCCGGATCATCCTACTGCATGCTCCAATGTGTTTTCTAGCCTAATTCTACTCAAAAAATGCTATTGGATGGATTTGGAACCAAAAATATCGAAACCCATCCCTAAAAATTGTGTTTTTGGGTCTTTAATGGAGTTTCTGTCCGCCCAGTTTCGCTCAGCGGAATTCGGGGTCGCCCGGCGGCGAAAGGCGGTTTATTTTTGCAAGCTCCAGTGCTTTGACACAGCTGCGCCTTCTGAGTTTCGCCTGGCGTAACTTTGGCTTCGCCCGGCGCTTTTGAAGTTTCGCCCGGCGGATTTTTCGCCCGGCGCAGAAGGGGCGAATCACACCAGAAAATTCTGCACTGTTTTATTCGTAACTTTTGAACCGTAACTCCGATTGACGCACGGTTTGAAGCGTTGGAAAGCTTATTCAATGCTCTTTTTGAATATGGCAAGATCCCATTGCTGGAATACCTGTAAAAATAAATGAAAATCAATTAAACTCAATGATATTTACACGATACGCAATATATACACTAAAACGTAAACTATACGCATTTACAAACAAAGCGGGGTTTATTCGTATGATATTTAACAAAAAGTATCAATAAGTGCAACAAAACTTATATAAAAAAATAGGTACATTTTGCACTTATCAAACTCTTCCCAACTTACATAATTGTTTGTCCTCAAACAAAAATCAAGCGACTCAAAGAAACAAAAGCAATAACCAAAGAATTACGAATGAACAGGTTTTGAAAACGGAAAACAAATGTATGGTTCAAATGAAAATGGTACACACAAAGTAAATACTTACCACTAAACTACAACGATAACATAGTCACGAAACAAATGTAAAATACAAAAATCATGCCAAACATTCTAAAACAACACAAGTTCCAACGTGAATCACACCTAGCAAAAACAATCATCGGTAGATGAAAAACACAAAATAAGGTTCTCATCACTCACACAACAATCTTGCAAACAAAACACTAAATTATGCATACATCCACAAATTCACATTGAAAATACAAATGCAAGAATCACAAGGGCTTTTCAAGGTTGTAGCATGGTCGGGTAAACAAACAAGGGGCGATTTCTAAAGGTAATTGAAACAAAAACTTGCCTAAACCTAAGGGAGTGAAAACTCACAAAGATTCACACACAAAATTTAAATCGAACTTCTTCTACAATCCCAAGTGCTACACAACACACAATACTTATTTTGCACAATTATTGAAACTCTTTTTGTTTCCTTTTTCAAGGATTTTTCTTTTTCTTCCTTTTTCACTTTTTTCTTTTCTTTTGTGTTTCACAAATTTTTCTTTTTTTTTCTTTTCTTTTTCAATCCTCATAGAATCCAACCAATGAGTATACAATCATCCTCTCCCCAACTTGAATTCAACCGCACCATCATGTGAATTCTCCCTACTTTTTAAGGCAAGGAAAAAATCCATACAACAACACAAAATTGAGGTCCAAGAAAAAACAAAATCCATTCAAAAATAAGTGAACTAAATACTCATAGACAAGCATCAAGTTCAAATAGAAACATGGATCAAAAAGCTCAAAGGGGTTACGAATTCTCACACACTCACAAGGTGAATTGACTATTTGGCTAAGGTGGTTGTGCTCAAAATGAAACAAATGCCTTGATCCTTTTCATGCATTCATATAATCAACACAAACAAAAGATTCAACATAATAAAATCCAGTTAAAACAAGAATGTTGGTACTCCGTGCATATATGAACAATAGAAGGCTTCCTCACAAAGAGGTTGGGAACTAAAGTGATTCACAATAGAACAAGTATACAAAAGAGTGAACGACATGGAAGTTTGTAAAATGCCTAAGTATCATGAATATGCTAAAGTCTAGAAAGTGATAAACACATACCTTGGACATGTACAAAACTTAACAAAATCATTACCACGCATTCGCAAGTTGAAACGAACCAACTTGGAAAATCACAAAAGCATCCTCAAATAAGTCAATCAAAATCTGTGAGCAAACAACAACCAAAAACATTCGAAAAGAAAAACTATAAAACATGCTTGTTTTACGTCGTAAGCTCGACGCCTTTACAATGCTTAGCTAGCAACTTCCTCTCTTCATGCCATGGTGATGTCTCACCGCGCAACCAAAAGCAAGCGTCCTAACCAACCACTTGAACAAACGTCAAAATGTACATGTATCAATATAAACAAGTGAAAATATACAATATATACGATATCTACAAAACTCAAAAACAAAGAAACTATCGCAATGCGATTCAATATCAAAACCAATCCCCGGTAACGGCGCCATTTTGTTGAAGCGGAATAGCGGCAAGCAACAAAAGTTTTGGAAGTATTTTTCCGGGAATTTATCGTGTCCACAGAGATCGGTGCTACTGAACTGCCATTCGACAATTTAATTTTTAATGAGTTTGGGTTTAAATGGTTTGAATTAAATGCGTAAAAGTAAATATGAACATATAAAGAGTACATTCTTTGAAGAGAAGAAACCTATCAAGCATGAATATACACTACTCAGAACAAACGTAAACCTATCGATCGGTCGCATTCAACATACAATACTCATCAAAATCATCACGTATCGCTCACAACAGTGTCCATCTCTGGCACACTGAGCTGAGAGAGCAACCATATCACTCTCGTTGTCACTCTCGCGCACGACGCCTCGAAACACGGAAGACATTAAGTTCCGACACCATAAAGATTATTATCTAAATCTATCTCTAGCATCTAGACAATAGATATCCATCCTTAATCAAGATTCGTGATGTTTATCTCTAACACAACACAAATCCAAACATAAATGCAAAAAGATCAAGGAAGACATCGATAATGATTTGTAAAGCATATATATTATACAACCATGATCAATACATGTACATAGGTTTAGAGTAACAATACAAACATAACCCAACAAATAGAGAAATACATAGAGAAGAAATGGAGAAAAACCAAACATTTCATGAGTTGTCAGCTCCGATTGATGAAGGATTCGACTCCGGATCATCCTACTGCATGCTCCAATGTGTTTTCTAGCCTAATTCTACTCAAAAAATGCTATTGGATGGATTTGGAACCAAAAATATCGAAACCCATCCCTAAAAATTGTGTTTTTGGGTCTTTAATGGAGTTTCTGTCCGCCCAGTTTCGCTCAGCGGAATTCGGGGTCGCCCGGCGGCGAAAGGCGGTTTATTTTTGCAAGCTCCAGTGCTTTGACACAGCTGCGCCTTCTGAGTTTCGCCTGGCGTAATTTTGGCTTCGCCCGGCGCTTTTGAAGTTTCGCCCGGCGCAGAAGGGGCGAATCACACCAGAAAATTCTGCACTGTTTTATTCGTAACTTTTGAACCGTAACTCCGATTGACGCACGGTTTGAAGCGTTGGAAAGCTTATTCAATGCTCTTTTTGAATATGGCAAGATCCCATTGCTGGAATACCTGTAAAAATAAATGAAAATCAATTAAACTCAATGATATTTACACGATACGCAATATATACACTAAAACGTAAACTATACGCATTTACAAACAAAGCGGGGTTTATTCGTATGATATTTAACAAAAAGTATCAATAAGTGCAACAAAACTTATATAAAAAATAGGTACATTTTGCACTTATCAAACTCTTCCCAACTTACATAATTGTTTGTCCTCAAACAAAAATCAAGCGACTCAAAGAAACAAAAGCAATAACCAAAGAATTACGAATGAACAGGTTTTGAAAACGGAAAACAAATGTATGGTTCAAATGAAAATGGTACACACAAAGTAAATACTTACCACTAAACTACAACGATAACATAGTCACGAAACAAATGTAAAATACAAAAATCATGCCAAACATTCTAAAACAACACAAGTTCCAACGTGAATCACACCTAGCAAAAACAATCATCGGTAGATGAAAAACACAAAATAAGGTTCTCATCACTCACACAACAATCTTGCAAACAAAACACTAAATTATGCATACATCCACAAATTCACATTGAAAATACAAATGCAAGAATCACAAGGGCTTTTCAAGGTTGTAGCATGGTCGGGTAAACAAACAAGGGGCGATTTCTAAAGGTAATTGAAACAAAAACTTGCCTAAACCTAAGGGAGTGAAAACTCACAAAGATTCACACACAAAATTTAAATCGAACTTCTTCTACAATCCCAAGTGCTACACAACACACAATACTTATTTTGCACAATTATTGAAACTCTTTTTGTTTCCTTTTTCAAGGATTTTTCTTTTTCTTCCTTTTTCACTTTTTTCTTTTCTTTTGTGTTTCACAAATTTTTCTTTTTTTTTCTTTTCTTTTTCAATCCTCATAGAATCCAACCAATGAGTATACAATCATCCTCTCCCCAACTTGAATTCAACCGCACCATCATGTGAATTCTCCCTACTTTTTAAGGCAAGGAAAAAATCCATACAACAACACAAAATTGAGGTCCAAGAAAAAACAAAATCCATTCAAAAATAAGTGAACTAAATACTCATAGACAAGCATCAAGTTCAAATAGAAACATGGATCAAAAAGCTCAAAGGGGTTACGAATTCTCACACACTCACAAGGTGAATTGACTATTTGGCTAAGGTGGTTGTGCTCAAAATGAAACAAATGCCTTGATCCTTTTCATGCATTCATATAATCAACACAAACAAAAGATTCAACATAATAAAATCCAGTTAAAACAAGAATGTTGGTACTCCGTGCATATATGAACAATAGAAGGCTTCCTCACAAAGAGGTTGGGAACTAAAGTGATTCACAATAGAACAAGTATACAAAAGAGTGAACGACATGGAAGTTTGTAAAATGCCTAAGTATCATGAATATGCTAAAGTCTAGAAAGTGATAAACACATACCTTGGACATGTACAAAACATAACAAAATCATTACCACGCATTCGCAAGTTGAAACGAACCAACTTGGAAAATCACAAAAGCATCCTCAAATAAGTCAATCAAAATCTGTGAGCAAACAACAACCAAAAACATTCGAAAAGAAAAACTATAAAACATGCTTGTTTTACGTCGTAAGCTCGACGCCTTTACAATGCTTAGCTAGCAACTTCCTCTCTTCATGCCATGGTGATGTCTCACCGCGCAACCAAAAGCAAGCGTCCTAACCAACCACTTGAACAAACGTCAAAATGTACATGTATCAATATAAACAAGTGAAAATATACAATATATACGATATCTACAAAACTCAAAAACAAAGAAACTATCGCAATGCGATTCAATATCAAAACCAATCCCCGGTAACGGCGCCATTTTGTTGAAGCGGAATAGCGGCAAGCAACAAGAGTTTTGGAAGTATTTTTCCTGGAATTTATCGTGTCCACAGAGATCGGTGCTACTGAACTGCCATTCGACAATTTAATTTTTAATGAGTTTGGGTTTAAATTGTTTGAATTAAATGCGTAAAAGTAAATATGAACATATAAAGAGTACATTCTTTGAAGAGAAGAAACCTATCAAGCATGAATATACACTACTCAGAACAAACGTAAACCTATCGATCGGTCGCATTCAACATACAATACTCATCAAAATCATCACGTATCGCTCACAACAGTGTCCATCTCTGGCACACTGAGCTGAGAGAGCAACCATATCACTCTCGTTGTCACTCTCGCGCACGACGCCTCGAAACACGGAAGACATTAAGTTCCGACACCATAAAGATTATTATCTAAATCTATCTCTAGCATCTAGACAATAGATATCCATCCTTAATCAAGATTCGTGATGTTTATCTCTAACACAACACAAATCCAAACATAAATGCAAAAAGATCAAGGAAGACATCGATAATGATTTGTAAAGCATATATATTATACAACCATGATCAATACATGTACATAGGTTTAGAGTAACAATACAAACATAACCCAACAAATAGAGAAATACATAGAGAAGAAATGGAGAAAAACCAAACATTTCATGAGTTGTCAGCTCCGATTGATGAAGGATTCGACTCCGGATCATCCTACTGCATGCTCCAATGTGTTTTCTAGCCTAATTCTACTCAAAAAATGCTATTGGATGGATTTGGAACCAAAAATATCGAAACCCATCCCTAAAAATTGTGTTTTTGGGTCTTTAATGGAGTTTCTGTCCGCCCAGTTTCGCTCAGCGGAATTCGGGGTCGCCCGGCGGCGAAAGGCGGTTTATTTTTGCAAGCTCCAGTGCTTTGACACAGCTGCGCCTTCTGAGTTTCGCCTGGCGTAATTTTGGCTTCGCCCGGCGCTTTTGAAGTTTCGCCCGGCGCAGAAGGGGCGAATCACACCAGAAAATTCTGCACTGTTTTATTCGTAACTTTTGAACCGTAACTCCGATTGACGCACGGTTTGAAGCGTTGGAAAGCTTATTCAATGCTCTTTTTGAATATGGCAAGATCCCATTGCTGGAATACCTGTAAAAATAAATGAAAATCAATTAAACTCAATGATATTTACACGATACGCAATATATACACTAAAACGTAAACTATACGCATTTACAAACAAAGCGGGGTTTATTCGTATGATATTTAACAAAAAGTATCAATAAGTGCAACAAAACTTATATAAAAAATAGGTACATTTTGCACTTATCAAACTCTCCCCAACTTACATAATTGTTTGTCCTCAAACAAAAATCAAGCGACTCAAAGAAACAAAAGCAATAACCAAAGAATTACGAATGAACAGGTTTTGAAAACGGAAAACAAATGTATGGTTCAAATGAAAATGGTACACACAAAGTAAATACTTACCACTAAACTACAACGATAACATAGTCACGAAACAAATGTAAAATACAAAAATCATGCCAAACATTCTAAAACAACACAAGTTCCAACGTGAATCACACCTAGCAAAAACAATCATCGGTAGATGAAAAACACAAAATAAGGTTCTCATCACTCACACAACAATCTTGCAAACAAAACACTAAATTATGCATACATCCACAAATTCACATTGAAAATACAAATGCAAGAATCACAAGGGCTTTTCAAGGTTGTAGCATGGTCGGGTAAACAAACAAGGGGCGATTTCTAAAGGTAATTGAAACAAAAACTTGCCTAAACCTAAGGGAGTGAAAACTCACAAAGATTCACACACAAAATTTAAATCGAACTTCTTCTACAATCCCAAGTGCTACACAACACACAATACTTATTTAGCACAATTATTGAAACTCTTTTTGTTTCCTTTTTCAAGGATTTTTCTTTTTCTTCCTTTTTCACTTTTTTCTTTTCTTTTGTCTTTCACAAATTTTTCTTTTTTTTTCTTTTCTTTTTCAATCCTCATAGAATCCAACCAATGAGTATACAATCATCCTCTCCCCAACTTGAATTCAACCGCACCATCATGTGAATTCTCCCTACTTTTTAAGGCAAGGAAAAAATCCATACAACAACACAAAATTGAGGTCCAAGAAAAAACAAAATCCATTCAAAAATAAGTGAACTAAATACTCATAGACAAGCATCAAGTTCAAATAGAAACATGGATCAAAAAGCTCAAAGGGGTTACGAATTCTCACACACTCACAAGGTGAATTGACTATTTGGCTAAGGTGGTTGTGCTCAAAATGAAACAAATGCCTTGATCCTTTTCATGCATTCATATAATCAACACAAACAAAAGATTCAACATAATAAAATCCAGTTAAAACAAGAATGTTGGTACTCCGTGCATATATGAACAATAGAAGGCTTCCTCACAAAGAGGTTGGGAACTAAAGTGATTCACAATAGAACAAGTATACAAAAGAGTGAACGACATGGAAGTTTGTAAAATGCCTAAGTATCATGAATATGCTAAAGTCTAGAAAGTGATACACACATACCTTGGACATGTACAAAACTTAACAAAATCATTACCACGCATTCGCAAGTTGAAACGAACCAACTTGGAAAATCACAAAAGCATCCTCAAATAAGTCAATCAAAATCTGTGAGCAAACAACAACCAAAAACATTCGAAAAGAAAAACTATAAAACATGCTTGTTTTACGTCGTAAGCTCGACGCCTTTACAATGCTTAGCTAGCAACTTCCTCTCTTCATGCCATGGTGATGTCTCACCGCGCAACCAAAAGCAAGCGTCCTAACCAACCACTTGAACAAACGTCAAAATGTACATGTATCAATATAAACAAGTGAAAATATACAATATATACGATATCTACAAAACTCAAAAACAAAGAAACTATCGCAATGCGATTCAATATCAAAACCAATCCCCGGTAACGGCGCCATTTTGTTGAAGCGGAATAGCGGCAAGCAACAAGAGTTTTGGAAGTATTTTTCCTGGAATTTATCGTGTCCACAGAGATCGGTGCTACTGAACTGCCATTCGACAATTTAATTTTTAATGAGTTTGGGTTTAAATTGTTTGAATTAAATGCGTAAAAGTAAATATGAACATATAAAGAGTACATTCTTTGAAGAGAAGAAACCTATCAAGCATGAATATACACTACTCAGAACAAACGTAAACCTATCGATCGGTCGCATTCAACATACAATACTCATCAAAATCATCACGTATCGCTCACAACAGTGTCCATCTCTGGCACACTGAGCTGAGAGAGCAACCATATCACTCTCGTTGTCACTCTCGCGCACGACGCCTCGAAACACGGAAGACATTAAGTTCCGACACCATAAAGATTATTATCTAAATCTATCTCTAGCATCTAGACAATAGATATCCATCCTTAATCAAGATTCGTGATGTTTATCTCTAACACAACACAAATCCAAACATAAATGCAAAAAGATCAAGGAAGACATCGATAATGATTTGTAAAGCATATATATTATACAACCATGATCAATACATGTACATAGGTTTAGAGTAACAATACAAACATAACCCAACAAATAGAGAAATACATAGAGAAGAAATGGAGAAAAACCAAACATTTCATGAGTTGTCAGCTCCGATTGATGAAGGATTCGACTCCGGATCATCCTACTGCATGCTCCAATGTGTTTTCTAGCCTAATTCTACTCAAAAAATGCTATTGGATGGATTTGGAACCAAAAATATCGAAACCCATCCCTAAAAATTGTGTTTTTGGGTCTTTAATGGAGTTTCTGTCCGCCCAGTTTCGCTCAGCGGAATTCGGGGTCGCCCGGCGGCGAAAGGCGGTTTATTTTTGCAAGCTCCAGTGCTTTGACACAGCTGCGCCTTCTGAGTTTCGCCTGGCGTAATTTTGGCTTCGCCCGGCGCTTTTGAAGTTTCGCCCGGCGCAGAAGGGGCGAATCACACCAGAAAATTCTGCACTGTTTTATTCGTAACTTTTGAACCGTAACTCCGATTGACGCACGGTTTGAAGCGTTGGAAAGCTTATTCAATGCTCTTTTTGAATATGGCAAGATCCCATTGCTGGAATACCTGTAAAAATAAATGAAAATCAATTAAACTCAATGATATTTACACGATACGCAATATATACACTAAAACGTAAACTATACGCATTTACAAACAAAGCGGGGTTTATTCGTATGATATTTAACAAAAAGTATCAATAAGTGCAACAAAACTTATATAAAAAATAGGTACATTTTGCACTTATCAAACTCTCCCCAACTTACATAATTGTTTGTCCTCAAACAAAAATCAAGCGACTCAAAGAAACAAAAGCAATAACCAAAGAATTACGAATGAACAGGTTTTGAAAACGGAAAACAAATGTATGGTTCAAATGAAAATGGTACACACAAAGTAAATACTTACCACTAAACTACAACGATAACATAGTCACGAAACAAATGTAAAATACAAAAATCATGCCAAACATTCTAAAACAACACAAGTTCCAACGTGAATCACACCTAGCAAAAACAATCATCGGTAGATGAAAAACACAAAATAAGGTTCTCATCACTCACACAACAATCTTGCAAACAAAACACTAAATTATGCATACATCCACAAATTCACATTGAAAATACAAATGCAAGAATCACAAGGGCTTTTCAAGGTTGTAGCATGGTCGGGTAAACAAACAAGGGGCGATTTCTAAAGGTAATTGAAACAAAAACTTGCCTAAACCTAAGGGAGTGAAAACTCACAAAGATTCACACACAAAATTTAAATCGAACTTCTTCTACAATCCCAAGTGCTACACAACACACAATACTTATTTAGCACAATTATTGAAACTCTTTTTGTTTCCTTTTTCAAGGATTTTTCTTTTTCTTCCTTTTTCACTTTTTTCTTTTCTTTTGTCTTTCACAAATTTTTCTTTTTTTTTCTTTTCTTTTTCAATCCTCATAGAATCCAACCAATGAGTATACAATCATCCTCTCCCCAACTTGAATTCAACCGCACCATCATGTGAATTCTCCCTACTTTTTAAGGCAAGGAAAAAATCCATACAACAACACAAAATTGAGGTCCAAGAAAAAACAAAATCCATTCAAAAATAAGTGAACTAAATACTCATAGACAAGCATCAAGTTCAAATAGAAACATGGATCAAAAAGCTCAAAGGGGTTACGAATTCTCACACACTCACAAGGTGAATTGACTATTTGGCTAAGGTGGTTGTGCTCAAAATGAAACAAATGCCTTGATCCTTTTCATGCATTCATATAATCAACACAAACAAAAGATTCAACATAATAAAATCCAGTTAAAACAAGAATGTTGGTACTCCGTGCATATATGAACAATAGAAGGCTTCCTCACAAAGAGGTTGGGAACTAAAGTGATTCACAATAGAACAAGTATACAAAAGAGTGAACGACATGGAAGTTTGTAAAATGCCTAAGTATCATGAATATGCTAAAGTCTAGAAAGTGATACACACATACCTTGGACATGTACAAAACTTAACAAAATCATTACCACGCATTCGCAAGTTGAAACGAACCAACTTGGAAAATCACAAAAGCATCCTCAAATAAGTCAATCAAAATCTGTGAGCAAACAACAACCAAAAACATTCGAAAAGAAAAACTATAAAACATGCTTGTTTTACGTCGTAAGCTCGACGCCTTTACAATGCTTAGCTAGCAACTTCCTCTCTTCATGCCATGGTGATGTCTCACCGCGCAACCAAAAGCAAGCGTCCTAACCAACCACTTGAACAAACGTCAAAATGTACATGTATCAATATAAACAAGTGAAAATATACAATATATACGATATCTACAAAACTCAAAAACAAAGAAACTATCGCAATGCGATTCAATATCAAAACCAATCCCCGGTAACGGCGCCATTTTGTTGAAGCGGAATAGCGGCAAGCAACAAGAGTTTTGGAAGTATTTTTCCTGGAATTTATCGTGTCCACAGAGATCGGTGCTACTGAACTGCCATTCGACAATTTAATTTTTAATGAGTTTGGGTTTAAATTGTTTGAATTAAATGCGTAAAAGTAAATATGAACATATAAAGAGTACATTCTTTGAAGAGAAGAAACCTATCAAGCATGAATATACACTACTCAGAACAAACGTAAACCTATCGATCGGTCGCATTCAACATACAATACTCATCAAAATCATCACGTATCGCTCACAACAGTGTCCATCTCTGGCACACTGAGCTGAGAGAGCAACCATATCACTCTCGTTGTCACTCTCGCGCACGACGCCTCGAAACACGGAAGACATTAAGTTCCGACACCATAAAGATTATTATCTAAATCTATCTCTAGCATCTAGACAATAGATATCCATCCTTAATCAAGATTCGTGATGTTTATCTCTAACACAACACAAATCCAAACATAAATGCAAAAAGATCAAGGAAGACATCGATAATGATTTGTAAAGCATATATATTATACAACCATGATCAATACATGTACATAGGTTTAGAGTAACAATACAAACATAACCCAACAAATAGAGAAATACATAGAGAAGAAATGGAGAAAAACCAAACATTTCATGAGTTGTCAGCTCCGATTGATGAAGGATTCGACTCCGGATCATCCTACTGCATGCTCCAATGTGTTTTCTAGCCTAATTCTACTCAAAAAATGCTATTGGATGGATTTGGAACCAAAAATATCGAAACCCATCCCTAAAAATTGTGTTTTTGGGTCTTTAATGGAGTTTCTGTCCGCCCAGTTTCGCTCAGCGGAATTCGGGGTCGCCCGGCGGCGAAAGGCGGTTTATTTTTGCAAGCTCCAGTGCTTTGACACAGCTGCGCCTTCTGAGTTTCGCCTGGCGTAATTTTGGCTTCGCCCGGCGCTTTTGAAGTTTCGCCCGGCGCAGAAGGGGCGAATCACACCAGAAAATTCTGCACTGTTTTATTCGTAACTTTTGAACCGTAACTCCGATTGACGCACGGTTTGAAGCGTTGGAAAGCTTATTCAATGCTCTTTTTGAATATGGCAAGATCCCATTGCTGGAATACCTGTAAAAATAAATGAAAATCAATTAAACTCAATGATATTTACACGATACGCAATATATACACTAAAACGTAAACTATACGCATTTACAAACAAAGCGGGGTTTATTCGTATGATATTTAACAAAAAGTATCAATAAGTGCAACAAAACTTATATAAAAAATAGGTACATTTTGCACTTATCAAACTCTCCCCAACTTACATAATTGTTTGTCCTCAAACAAAAATCAAGCGACTCAAAGAAACAAAAGCAATAACCAAAGAATTACGAATGAACAGGTTTTGAAAACGGAAAACAAATGTATGGTTCAAATGAAAATGGTACACACAAAGTAAATACTTACCACTAAACTACAACGATAACATAGTCACGAAACAAATGTAAAATACAAAAATCATGCCAAACATTCTAAAACAACACAAGTTCCAACGTGAATCACACCTAGCAAAAACAATCATCGGTAGATGAAAAACACAAAATAAGGTTCTCATCACTCACACAACAATCTTGCAAACAAAACACTAAATTATGCATACATCCACAAATTCACATTGAAAATACAAATGCAAGAATCACAAGGGCTTTTCAAGGTTGTAGCATGGTCGGGTAAACAAACAAGGGGCGATTTCTAAAGGTAATTGAAACAAAAACTTGCCTAAACCTAAGGGAGTGAAAACTCACAAAGATTCACACACAAAATTTAAATCGAACTTCTTCTACAATCCCAAGTGCTACACAACACACAATACTTATTTAGCACAATTATTGAAACTCTTTTTGTTTCCTTTTTCAAGGATTTTTCTTTTTCTTCCTTTTTCACTTTTTTCTTTTCTTTTGTCTTTCACAAATTTTTCTTTTTTTTTCTTTTCTTTTTCAATCCTCATAGAATCCAACCAATGAGTATACAATCATCCTCTCCCCAACTTGAATTCAACCGCACCATCATGTGAATTCTCCCTACTTTTTAAGGCAAGGAAAAAATCCATACAACAACACAAAATTGAGGTCCAAGAAAAAACAAAATCCATTCAAAAATAAGTGAACTAAATACTCATAGACAAGCATCAAGTTCAAATAGAAACATGGATCAAAAAGCTCAAAGGGGTTACGAATTCTCACACACTCACAAGGTGAATTGACTATTTGGCTAAGGTGGTTGTGCTCAAAATGAAACAAATGCCTTGATCCTTTTCATGCATTCATATAATCAACACAAACAAAAGATTCAACATAATAAAATCCAGTTAAAACAAGAATGTTGGTACTCCGTGCATATATGAACAATAGAAGGCTTCCTCACAAAGAGGTTGGGAACTAAAGTGATTCACAATAGAACAAGTATACAAAAGAGTGAACGACATGGAAGTTTGTAAAATGCCTAAGTATCATGAATATGCTAAAGTCTAGAAAGTGATACACACATACCTTGGACATGTACAAAACTTAACAAAATCATTACCACGCATTCGCAAGTTGAAACGAACCAACTTGGAAAATCACAAAAGCATCCTCAAATAAGTCAATCAAAATCTGTGAGCAAACAACAACCAAAAACATTCGAAAAGAAAAACTATAAAACATGCTTGTTTTACGTCGTAAGCTCGACGCCTTTACAATGCTTAGCTAGCAACTTCCTCTCTTCATGCCATGGTGATGTCTCACCGCGCAACCAAAAGCAAGCGTCCTAACCAACCACTTGAACAAACGTCAAAATGTACATGTATCAATATAAACAAGTGAAAATATACAATATATACGATATCTACAAAACTCAAAAACAAAGAAACTATCGCAATGCGATTCAATATCAAAACCAATCCCCGGTAACGGCGCCATTTTGTTGAAGCGGAATAGCGGCAAGCAACAAGAGTTTTGGAAGTATTTTTCCTGGAATTTATCGTGTCCACAGAGATCGGTGCTACTGAACTGCCATTCGACAATTTAATTTTTAATGAGTTTGGGTTTAAATTGTTTGAATTAAATGCGTAAAAGTAAATATGAACATATAAAGAGTACATTCTTTGAAGAGAAGAAACCTATCAAGCATGAATATACACTACTCAGAACAAACGTAAACCTATCGATCGGTCGCATTCAACATACAATACTCATCAAAATCATCACGTATCGCTCACAACAGTGTCCATCTCTGGCACACTGAGCTGAGAGAGCAACCATATCACTCTCGTTGTCACTCTCGCGCACGACGCCTCGAAACACGGAAGACATTAAGTTCCGACACCATAAAGATTATTATCTAAATCTATCTCTAGCATCTAGACAATAGATATCCATCCTTAATCAAGATTCGTGATGTTTATCTCTAACACAACACAAATCCAAACATAAATGCAAAAAGATCAAGGAAGACATCGATAATGATTTGTAAAGCATATATATTATACAACCATGATCAATACATGTACATAGGTTTAGAGTAACAATACAAACATAACCCAACAAATAGAGAAATACATAGAGAAGAAATGGAGAAAAACCAAACATTTCATGAGTTGTCAGCTCCGATTGATGAAGGATTCAACTCCGGATCATCCTACTGCATGCTCCAATGTGTTTTCTAGCCTAATTCTACTCAAAAAATGCTATTGGATGGATTTGGAACCAAAAATATCGAAACCCATCCCTAAAAATTGTGTTTTTGGGTCTTTAATGGAGTTTCTGTCCGCCCAGTTTCGCTCAGCGGAATTCGGGGTCGCCCGGCGGCGAAAGGCGGTTTATTTTTGCAAGCTCCAGTGCTTTGACACAGCTGCGCCTTCTGAGTTTCGCCTGGCGTAATTTTGGCTTCGCCCGGCGCTTTTGAAGTTTCGCCCGGCGCAGAAGGGGCGAATCACACCAGAAAATTCTGCACTGTTTTATTCGTAACTTTTGAACCGTAACTCCGATTGACGCACGGTTTGAAGCGTTGGAAAGCTTATTCAATGCTCTTTTTGAATATGGCAAGATCCCATTGCTGGAATACCTGTAAAAATAAATGAAAATCAATTAAACTCAATGATATTTACACGATACGCAATATATACACTAAAACGTAAACTATACGCATTTACAAACAAAGCGGGGTTTATTCGTATGATATTTAACAAAAAGTATCAATAAGTGCAACAAAACTTATATAAAAAATAGGTACATTTTGCACTTATCAAACTCTCCCCAACTTACATAATTGTTTGTCCTCAAACAAAAATCAAGCGACTCAAAGAAACAAAAGCAATAACCAAAGAATTACGAATGAACAGGTTTTGAAAACGGAAAACAAATGTATGGTTCAAATGAAAATGGTACACACAAAGTAAATACTTACCACTAAACTACAACGATAACATAGTCACGAAACAAATGTAAAATACAAAAATCATGCCAAACATTCTAAAACAACACAAGTTCCAACGTGAATCACACCTAGCAAAAACAATCATCGGTAGATGAAAAACACAAAATAAGGTTCTCATCACTCACACAACAATCTTGCAAACAAAACACTAAATTATGCATACATCCACAAATTCACATTGAAAATACAAATGCAAGAATCACAAGGGCTTTTCAAGGTTGTAGCATGGTCGGGTAAACAAACAAGGGGCGATTTCTAAAGGTAATTGAAACAAAAACTTGCCTAAACCTAAGGGAGTGAAAACTCACAAAGATTCACACACAAAATTTAAATCGAACTTCTTCTACAATCCCAAGTGCTACACAACACACAATACTTATTTAGCACAATTATTGAAACTCTTTTTGTTTCCTTTTTCAAGGATTTTTCTTTTTCTTCCTTTTTCACTTTTTTCTTTTCTTTTGTCTTTCACAAATTTTTCTTTTTTTTTCTTTTCTTTTTCAATCCTCATAGAATCCAACCAATGAGTATACAATCATCCTCTCCCCAACTTGAATTCAACCGCACCATCATGTGAATTCTCCCTACTTTTTAAGGCAAGGAAAAAATCCATACAACAACACAAAATTGAGGTCCAAGAAAAAACAAAATCCATTCAAAAATAAGTGAACTAAATACTCATAGACAAGCATCAAGTTCAAATAGAAACATGGATCAAAAAGCTCAAAGGGGTTACGAATTCTCACACACTCACAAGGTGAATTGACTATTTGGCTAAGGTGGTTGTGCTCAAAATGAAACAAATGCCTTGATCCTTTTCATGCATTCATATAATCAACACAAACAAAAGATTCAACATAATAAAATCCAGTTAAAACAAGAATGTTGGTACTCCGTGCATATATGAACAATAGAAGGCTTCCTCACAAAGAGGTTGGGAACTAAAGTGATTCACAATAGAACAAGTATACAAAAGAGTGAACGACATGGAAGTTTGTAAAATGCCTAAGTATCATGAATATGCTAAAGTCTAGAAAGTGATACACACATACCTTGGACATGTACAAAACTTAACAAAATCATTACCACGCATTCGCAAGTTGAAACGAACCAACTTGGAAAATCACAAAAGCATCCTCAAATAAGTCAATCAAAATCTGTGAGCAAACAACAACCAAAAACATTCGAAAAGAAAAACTATAAAACATGCTTGTTTTACGTCGTAAGCTCGACGCCTTTACAATGCTTAGCTAGCAACTTCCTCTCTTCATGCCATGGTGATGTCTCACCGCGCAACCAAAAGCAAGCGTCCTAACCAACCACTTGAACAAACGTCAAAATGTACATGTATCAATATAAACAAGTGAAAATATACAATATATACGATATCTACAAAACTCAAAAACAAAGAAACTATCGCAATGCGATTCAATATCAAAACCAATCCCCGGTAACGGCGCCATTTTGTTGAAGCGGAATAGCGGCAAGCAACAAGAGTTTTGGAAGTATTTTTCCTGGAATTTATCGTGTCCACAGAGATCGGTGCTACTGAACTGCCATTCGACAATTTAATTTTTAATGAGTTTGGGTTTAAATTGTTTGAATTAAATGCGTAAAAGTAAATATGAACATATAAAGAGTACATTCTTTGAAGAGAAGAAACCTATCAAGCATGAATATACACTACTCAGAACAAACGTAAACCTATCGATCGGTCGCATTCAACATACAATACTCATCAAAATCATCACGTATCGCTCACAACAGTGTCCATCTCTGGCACACTGAGCTGAGAGAGCAACCATATCACTCTCGTTGTCACTCTCGCGCACGACGCCTCGAAACACGGAAGACATTAAGTTCCGACACCATAAAGATTATTATCTAAATCTATCTCTAGCATCTAGACAATAGATATCCATCCTTAATCAAGATTCGTGATGTTTATCTCTAACACAACACAAATCCAAATATAAATGCAAAAAGATCAAGGAAGACATCGATAATGATTTGTAAAGCATATATATTATACAACCATGATCAATACATGTACATAGGTTTAGAGTAACAATACAAACATAACCCAACAAATAGAGAAATACATAGAGAAGAAATGGAGAAAAACCAAACATTTCATGAGTTGTCAGCTCCGATTGATGAAGGATTCGACTCCGGATCATCCTACTGCATGCTCCAATGTGTTTTCTAGCCTAATTCTACTCAAAAAATGCTATTGGATGGATTTGGAACCAAAAATATCGAAACCCATCCCTAAAAATTGTGTTTTTGGGTCTTTAATGGAGTTTCTGTCCGCCCAGTTTCGCTCAGCGGAATTCGGGGTCGCCCGGCGGCGAAAGGCGGTTTATTTTTGCAAGCTCCAGTGCTTTGACACAGCTGCGCCTTCTGAGTTTCGCCTGGCGTAATTTTGGCTTCGCCCGGCGCTTTTGAAGTTTCGCCCGGCGCAGAAGGGGCGAATCACACCAGAAAATTCTGCACTGTTTTATTCGTAACTTTTGAACCGTAACTCCGATTGACGCACGGTTTGAAGCGTTGGAAAGCTTATTCAATGCTCTTTTTGAATATGGCAAGATCCCATTGCTGGAATACCTGTAAAAATAAATGAAAATCAATTAAACTCAATGATATTTACACGATACGCAATATATACACTAAAACGTAAACTATACGCATTTACAAACAAAGCGGGGTTTATTCGTATGATATTTAACAAAAAGTATCAATAAGTGCAACAAAACTTATATAAAAAATAGGTACATTTTGCACTTATCAAACTCTCCCCAACTTACATAATTGTTTGTCCTCAAACAAAAATCAAGCGACTCAAAGAAACAAAAGCAATAACCAAAGAATTACGAATGAACAGGTTTTGAAAACGGAAAACAAATGTATGGTTCAAATGAAAATGGTACACACAAAGTAAATACTTACCACTAAACTACAACGATAACATAGTCACGAAACAAATGTAAAATACAAAAATCATGCCAAACATTCTAAAACAACACAAGTTCCAACGTGAATCACACCTAGCAAAAACAATCATCGGTAGATGAAAAACACAAAATAAGGTTCTCATCACTCACACAACAATCTTGCAAACAAAACACTAAATTATGCATACATCCACAAATTCACATTGAAAATACAAATGCAAGAATCACAAGGGCTTTTCAAGGTTGTAGCATGGTCGGGTAAACAAACAAGGGGCGATTTCTAAAGGTAATTGAAACAAAAACTTGCCTAAACCTAAGGGAGTGAAAACTCACAAAGATTCACACACAAAATTTAAATCGAACTTCTTCTACAATCCCAAGTGCTACACAACACACAATACTTATTTAGCACAATTATTGAAACTCTTTTTGTTTCCTTTTTCAAGGATTTTTCTTTTTCTTCCTTTTTCACTTTTTTCTTTTCTTTTGTCTTTCACAAATTTTTCTTTTTTTTTCTTTTCTTTTTCAATCCTCATAGAATCCAACCAATGAGTATACAATCATCCTCTCCCCAACTTGAATTCAACCGCACCATCATGTGAATTCTCCCTACTTTTTAAGGCAAGGAAAAAATCCATACAACAACACAAAATTGAGGTCCAAGAAAAAACAAAATCCATTCAAAAATAAGTGAACTAAATACTCATAGACAAGCATCAAGTTCAAATAGAAACATGGATCAAAAAGCTCAAAGGGGTTACGAATTCTCACACACTCACAAGGTGAATTGACTATTTGGCTAAGGTGGTTGTGCTCAAAATGAAACAAATGCCTTGATCCTTTTCATGCATTCATATAATCAACACAAACAAAAGATTCAACATAATAAAATCCAGTTAAAACAAGAATGTTGGTACTCCGTGCATATATGAACAATAGAAGGCTTCCTCACAAAGAGGTTGGGAACTAAAGTGATTCACAATAGAACAAGTATACAAAAGAGTGAACGACATGGAAGTTTGTAAAATGCCTAAGTATCATGAATATGCTAAAGTCTAGAAAGTGATACACACATACCTTGGACATGTACAAAACTTAACAAAATCATTACCACGCATTCGCAAGTTGAAACGAACCAACTTGGAAAATCACAAAAGCATCCTCAAATAAGTCAATCAAAATCTGTGAGCAAACAACAACCAAAAACATTCGAAAAGAAAAACTATAAAACATGCTTGTTTTACGTCGTAAGCTCGACGCCTTTACAATGCTTAGCTAGCAACTTCCTCTCTTCATGCCATGGTGATGTCTCACCGCGCAACCAAAAGCAAGCGTCCTAACCAACCACTTGAACAAACGTCAAAATGTACATGTATCAATATAAACAAGTGAAAATATACAATATATACGATATCTACAAAACTCAAAAACAAAGAAACTATCGCAATGCGATTCAATATCAAAACCAATCCCCGGTAACGGCGCCATTTTGTTGAAGCGGAATAGCGGCAAGCAACAAGAGTTTTGGAAGTATTTTTCCTGGAATTTATCGTGTCCACAGAGATCGGTGCTACTGAACTGCCATTCGACAATTTAATTTTTAATGAGTTTGGGTTTAAATTGTTTGAATTAAATGCGTAAAAGTAAATATGAACATATAAAGAGTACATTCTTTGAAGAGAAGAAACCTATCAAGCATGAATATACACTACTCAGAACAAACGTAAACCTATCGATCGGTCGCATTCAACATACAATACTCATCAAAATCATCACGTATCGCTCACAACAGTGTCCATCTCTGGCACACTGAGCTGAGAGAGCAACCATATCACTCTCGTTGTCACTCTCGCGCACGACGCCTCGAAACACGGAAGACATTAAGTTCCGACACCATAAAGATTATTATCTAAATCTATCTCTAGCATCTAGACAATAGATATCCATCCTTAATCAAGATTCGTGATGTTTATCTCTAACACAACACAAATCCAAATATAAATGCAAAAAGATCAAGGAAGACATCGATAATGATTTGTAAAGCATATATATTATACAACCATGATCAATACATGTACATAGGTTTAGAGTAACAATACAAACATAACCCAACAAATAGAGAAATAAATAGAGAACAAATGGAGAAAAACCAAACATTTCATGAGTTGTCAGCTCCGATTGATGAAGGATTCGACTCCGGATCATCCTACTGCATGCTCCAATGTGTTTTCTAGCCTAATTCTACTCAAAAACTGCTATTGGATGGATTTGGAACCAAAAATATCAAAACCCACCCCTAAAAATTGTGTTTTTGGGTCTTTAATGGAGTTTCTGTCCGCCCAGTTTCGCCCAGCGGAATTCTGGGTCGCCCGGCGGCGAAAGGCGGTTTATTTTTGCAAGCTCCAGTGCTTTGACACAGCTGTGCCTTCTGAGTTTCGCCTGGCGTAATTTTGGCTTTGCCCGACGCTTTTGAAGTTTCGCCCGGCGGATTTTTTGCCCGGCGCAGAAGGGGCGAATCACACCAGAAAATTCTGCACTGTTTTATTCGTAACTTTTGAACTGTAACTCCGATTGACGCACGGTTTGAAGCGTTGGAAAGCTTATTCAATTCTCTTTTTGAATATGGGAAGATCCCATTGCTGGAATACCTGTAAAAATAAATGAAAATCAATTAAACTCAATGATATTTACACGATACGCAATATATACACTAAAACGTAAACTATACGCATTTACAAACAAAGCGGGGTTTATTCGTATGATATTTAACAAAAAGTATCAATAAGTGCAACAAAACTTATATAAAAAAATAGGTACATTTTGCACTTATCAAACTCTCCCCAACTTACATAATTGTTTGTCCTCAAACAAAAATCAAGCGACTCAAAGAAACAAAAGCAATAACCAAAGAATTACGAATCAACAGGTTTTGAAAACGGAAAACAAATGTATGGTTCAAATGAAAATGGTACACACAAAGTAAATACTTACCACTAAACTACAACGATAACATAGTCACGAAACAAAGTAAAATACAAAAATCATGCCAAACATTCTAAAACAACACAAGTTCCAACGTGAATCACACCTAGCAAAAACAATCATCGGTAGATGAAAAACACAAAATAAGGTTCTCATCACTCACACAACAATCTTGCAAACAAAAGACTAAATTATGCATACATCCACAAATTCACATTGAAAATACAAAGGCAAGAATCATAAGGGCTTTTCAAGGTTTTAGCATGGTCGGGTAAACAAACAAGGGGCGATTTCTAAAGGTAATTGAAACAAAAACTTGCCTAAACCTAAGGGAGTGAAAACTCACAAAGATTCACACACAAAATTTAAATCGAACTTCTTCTACAATCCCAAGTGCTACACAACACACAATACTTATTTAGCACAATTATTGAAACTCTTTTTTTTTCCTTTTTCAAGGATTTTTCTTTTTCTTCCTTTTTCACTTTTTTCTTTTCTTTTCTCTTTCACAAATTTTTCTTTTTTTTTCTTTTCTTTTTCAATCCTCATAGAATCCAACCAATGAGTATACAATCATCCTCTCCCCAACTTGAATTCAACCGCACCATCATGTGAATTCTCCCTACTTTTTAAGGCAAGGAAAAAATCCATACAACAACACAAAATTGAGGTCCAAGAAAAAACAAAATCCATTCAAAAATAAGTGAACTAAATACTCATAGACAAGCATCAAGTTCAAATAGAAACATGGATCAAAAAGCTCAAAGGGGTTACGAATTCTCACACACTCACAAGGTGAATTGACTATTTGGCTAAGGTGGTTGTGCTCAAAATGAAACAAATGCCTTGATCCTTTTCATGCATTCATATAATCAACACAAACAAAAGATTCAACATAATAAAATCCAGTTAAAACAAGAATGTTGGTACTCCGTGCATATATGAACAATAGAAGGCTTCCTCACAAAGAGGTTGGGAACTAAAGTGATTCACAATAGAACAAGTATACAAAAGAGTGAACGACATGGAAGTTTGTAAAATGCCTAAGTATCATGAATATGCTAAAGTCTAGAAAGTGATACACACATACCTTGGACATGTACAAAACTTAACAAAATCATTACCACGCATTCGCAAGTTGAAACGAACCAACTTGGAAAATCACAAAAGCATCCTCAAATAAGTCAATCAAAATCTGTGAGCAAACAACAACCAAAAACATTCGAAAAGAAAAACTATAAAACATGCTTGTTTTACGTCGTAAGCTCGACGCCTTTACAATGCTTAGCTAGCAACTTCCTCTCTTCATGCCATGGTGATGTCTCACCGCGCAACCAAAAGCAAGCGTCCTAACCAACCACTTGAACAAACGTCAAAATGTACATGTATCAATATAAACAAGTGAAAATATACAATATATACGATATCTACAAAACTCAAAAACAAAGAAACTATCGCAATGCGATTCAATATCAAAACCAATCCCCGGTAACGGCGCCATTTTGTTGAAGCGGAATAGCGGCAAGCAACAAAAGTTTTGGAAGTATTTTTCCGGGAATTTATCGTGTCCACAGAGATCGGTGCTACTGAACTGCCATTCGACAATTTAATTTTTAATGAGTTTGGGTTTAAATGGTTTGAATTAAATGCGTAAAAGTAAATATGAACATATAAAGAGTACATTCTTTGAAGAGAAGAAACCTATCAAGCATGAATATACACTACTCAGAACAAACGTAAACCTATCGATCGGTCGCAGTCAACATACAATACTCATCAAAATCATCACGTATCGCTCACAACAGTGTCCATCTCTGGCACACTGAGCTGAGAGAGCAACCATATCACTCTCGTTGTCACTCTCGCGCACGACGCCTCGAAACACGGAAGACATTAAGTTCCGACACCATAAAGATTATTATCTAAATCTATCTCTAGCATCTAGACAATAGATATCCATCCTTAATCAAGATTCGTGATGTTTATCTCTAACACAACACAAATCCAAACATAAATGCAAAAAGATCAAGGAAGACATCGATAATGATTTGTAAAGCATATATATTATACAACCATGATCAATACATGTACATAGGTTTAGAGTAACAATACAAACATAACCCAACAAATAGAGAAATACATAGAGAAGAAATGGAGAAAAACCAAACATTTCATGAGTTGTCAGCTCCGATTGATGAAGGATTCGACTTCGGATCATCCTACTGCATGCTCCAATGTGTTTTCTAGCCTAATTCTACTCAAAAAATGCTATTGGATGGATTTGGAACCAAAAATATCAAAACCCATCCCTAAAAATTGTGTTTTTGGGTCTTTAATGGAGTTTCTGTCCGCCCAGTTTCGTCCAGCGGAATTCTGGGTCGCCCGGCGGCGAAAGGCGGTTTATTTTTGCAAGCTCCAGTGCTTTGACACAGCTGCGCCTTCTGAGTTTCGCCTGGCGTAATTTTGGCTTCGCCCGACGCTTTTGAAGTTTCGCCCGGCGGATTTTTCGCCCGGCGCAGAAGGGGCGAATCACACCAGAAAATTCTGCACTGTTTTATTCGTAACTTTTGAACCGTAACTCCAATTGACGTACGGTTTGAAGCGTTGGAAAGCTTATTCAATGCTCTTTTTGAATATGGCAAGATCCCATTGCTGGAATACCTGTAAAAATAAATGAAAATCAATTAAACTCAATGATATTTACACGATACGCAATATATACACTAAAACGTAAACTATACGCATTTACAAACAAAGCGGGGTTTATTCGTATGATATTTAACAAAAAGTATCAATAAGTGCAACAAAACTTATATAAAAAAATAGGTACATTTTGCACTTATCAAACTCTCCCCAACTTACATAATTGTTTGTCCTCAAACAAAAATCAAGCGACTCAAAGAAACAAAAGCAATAACCAAAGAATTACGAATCAACAGGTTTTGAAAACGGAAAACAAATGTATGGTTCAAATGAAAATGGCACACACAAAGTAAATACTTACCACTAAACTACAACGATAACATAGTCACGAAACAAATGTAAAATACAAAAATCATGCCAAACATTCTAAAACAACACAAGTTCCAACGTGAATCACACCTAGCAAAAACAATCATCGGTAGATGAAAAACACAAAATAAGGTTCTCATCACTCACACAACAATCTTGCAAACAAAAGACTAAATTATGCATACATCCACAAATTCACATTGAAAATACAAAGGCAAGAATCACAAGGGCTTTTCAAGGTTGTAGCATGGTCGGGTAAACAAACAAGGGGTGATTTCTAAAGGTAATTGAAACAAAAACTTGCCTAAACCTAAGGGAGTGAAAACTCACAAAGATTCACACACAAAATTTAAATCGAACTTCTTCTACAATCCCAAGTGCTACACAACACACAATATTTATTTAGCACAATTATTGAAACTCTTTTTGTTTCCTTTTTCAAGGATTTTTCTTTTTCTTCCTTTTTCACTTTTTTCTTTTCTTTTCTCTTTCACAAATTTTTCTTTTTTTTTTCTTTTCTTTTTCAATCCTCATAGAATCCAACCAATGAGTATACAATCATCCTCTCCCCAACTTGAATTCAACCGCACCATCATGTGAATTCTCCCTACTTTTTAAGGCAAGGAAAAAATCCATACAACAACACAAAATTGAGGTCCCAGAAAAAACAAAATCCATTCAAAAATAAGTGAACTAAATACTCATAGACAAGCATCAAGTTCAAATAGAAACATGGATCAAAAAGCTCAAAGGGGTTACGAATTCTCACACACTCACAAGGTGAATTGACTATTTGGCTAAGGTGGTTGTGCTCAAAATGAAACAAATGCCTTGATCCTTTTCATGCATTCATATAATCAACACAAACAAAAGATTCAACATAATAAAATCCAGTTAAAACAAGAATGTTGGTACTCCGTGCATATATGAACAATAGAAGACTTCCTCACAAAGAGGTTGGGAACTAAAGTGATTCACAATAGAACAAGTATACAAAAGAGTGAACGACATGGAAGTTTGTAAAATGCCTAAGTATCATGAATATGCTAAAGTCTAGAAAGTGATAAACACATACCTTGGAGATGTACAAAACTTAACAAAATCATTACCACGCATTCGCAAGTTGAAACGAACCAACTTGGAAAATCACAAAAGCATCCTCAAATAAGTCAATCAAAATCTGTGAGCAAACAACAACCAAAAACATTCGAAAAGAAAAACTATAAAACATGCTTGTTTTACGTCGTACGCTCGACGCCTTTACAATGCTTAGCTAGCAACTTCCTCTCTTCATGCCATGGTGATGTCTCACCGCGCAACCAAAAGCAAGCGTCCTAACCAACCAATTGAACAAACGTCAAAATGTACATGTATCAATATAAACAAGTGAAAATATACAATATATACGATATCTACAAAACTCAAAAACAAAGAAACTATCGCAATGCGATTCAATATCAAAACCAATCCCCGGTAACGGCGCCATTTTGTTGAAGCGGAATAGCGGCAAGCAAAAAAAGTTTTGGAAGTATTTTTCCGGGAATTTATCGTGTCCACAGAGATCGGTGCTACTGAACTGCCATTCGACAATTTAATTTTTAATGAGTTTGGGTTTAAATGGTTTGAATTAAATGCGTAAAAGTAAATATGAACATATAAAGAGTACATTCTTTGAAGAGAAGAAACCTATCAAGCATGAATATACACTACTCAGAACAAACGTAAACCTATCGATCGGTCGCATTCAACATACAATACTCATCAAAATCATCACGTATCGCTCACAACAGTGTCCATCTCTGGCACACTGAGCTGAGAGAGCAACCATATCACTCTCGTTGTCACTCTCGCGCACGACGCCTCGAAACACGGAAGACATTAAGTTCCGACACCATAAAGATTATTATCTAAATCTATCTCTAGCATCTAGACAATAGATATCCATCCTTAATCAAGATTCGTGATGTTTATCTCTAACACAACACAAATCCAAACATAAATGCAAAAAGATCAAGGAAGACATCGATAATGATTTGTAAAGCATATATATTATACAACCATGATCAATACATGTACATAGGTTTAGAGTAACAATACAAACATAACCCAACAAATAGAGAAATACATAGAGAAGAAATGGAGAAAAACCAAACATTTCATGAGTTGTCAGCTCCGATTGATGAAGGATTCGACTCCGGATCATCCTACTGCATGCTCCAATGTGTTTTCTAGCCTAATTCTACTCAAAAAATGCTATTGGATGGATTTGGAACCAAAAATATCAAAACCCATCCCTAAAAATTGTGTTTTTGGGTCTTTAATGGAGTTTCTGTCCGCCCAGTTTCGCCCAGCGGAATTCTGGGTCGCCCGGCGGCGAAAGGCGGTTTATTTTTGCAAGCTCCAGTGCTTTGACACAGCTGCGCCTTCTGAGTTTCGCCTGGCGTAATTTTGGCTTCGCCCGGCGCTTTTGAAGTTTCGCCCGACGCAGAAGGGGCGAATCACACCAGAAAATTCTGCACTGTTTTATTCGTAACTTTTGAACCGTAACTCCGATTGACGCACGGTTTGAAGCGTTGGAAAGCTTATTCAATGCTCTTTTTGAATATGGCAAGATCCCATTGCTGGAATACCTGTAAAAATAAATGAAAATCAATTAAACTCAATGATATTTACACGATACGCAATATATACACTAAAACGTAAACTATACGCATTTACAAACAAAGCGGGGTTTATTCGTATGATATTTAACAAAAAGTATCAATAAGTGCAACAAAAATTATATAAAAAAATAGGTACATTTTGCACTTATCAAACTCTCCCCAACTTACATAATTGTTTGTCCTCAAACAAAAATCAAGCGACTCAAAGAAACAAAAGCAATAACCAAAGAATTACGAATCAACAGGTTTTGAAAACGGAAAACAAATGTATGGTTCAAATGAAAATGGTACACACAAAGTAAATACTTACCACTAAACTACAACGATAACATAGTCACGAAACAAATGTAAAATACAAAAATCATGCCAAACATTCTAAAACAACACAAGTTCCAACGTGAATCACACCTAGCAAAAACAATCATCGGTAGATGAAAAACACAAAATAAGGTTCTCATCACTCACACAACAATCTTGCAAACAAAAGACTAAATTATGCATACATCCACAAATTCACATTGAAAATACAAAGGCAAGAATCACAAGGGCTTTTCAAGGTTGTAGCATGGTCGGATAAACAAACAAGGGGCGATTTCTAAAGGTAATTGAAACAAAAACTTGCCTAAACCTAAGGGAGTGAAAACTCACAAAAATTCACACACAAAATTTAAATCGAACTTCTTCTACAATCCCAAGTGCTACACAACACACAATACTTATTTAGCACAATTATTGAAACTCTTTTTGTTTCCTTTTTCAAGGATTTTTCTTTTTCTTCCTTCTTCATTTTTTCTTTTCTTTTCTCTTTCAAAAATTTTTCTTTTTTTTTCTTTTCTTTTTCAATCCTCATAGAATCCAACCAATGAGTATACAATCATCCTCTCCCCAACTTGAATTCAACCGCGCCATCATGTGAATTCTCCCTACTTTTTAAGGCAAGGAAAAAATCCATACAACAACACAAAATTGAGGTCCAAGAAAAAACAAAATCCATTCAAAAATAAGTGAACTAAATACTCATAGACAAGCATCAAGTTCAAATAGAAACATGGATCAAAAAGCTCAAAGGGGTTACGAATTCTCACACACTCACAAGGTGAATTGACTATTTGGCTAAGGTGGTTGTGCTCAAAATGAAACAAATGCCTTGATCCTTTTCATGCATTCATATAATCAACACAAACAAAAGATTCAACATAATAAAATCCAGTTAAAACAAGAATGTTGGTACTCCGTGCATATATGAACAATAGAAGGCTTCCTCACAAAGAGGTTGGGAACTAAAGTGATTCACAATAGAACAAGTATACAAAAGAGTGAACGGCATGGAAGTTTGTAAAATGCCTAAGTATCATGAATATGCTAAAGTCTAGAAAGTGATAAACACATACCTTGGACATGTACAAAACTTAACAAAATCATTACCACGCATTCGCAAGTTGAAACGAACCAACTTGGAAAATCACAAAAGCATCCTCAAATAAGTCAATCAAAATCTGTGAGCAAACAACAACCAAAAACATTCGAAAAGAAAAACTATAAAACATGCTTGTTTTACGTCGTAAGCTCGACGCCTTTACAATGCTTAGCTAGCAACTTCCTCTCTTCATGCCATGGTGATGTCTCACCGCGCAACCAAAAGCAAGCGTCCTAACCAACCACTTGAACAAACGTCAAAATGTACATGTATCAATATAAACAAGTGAAAATATACAATATATACGATATCTACAAAACTCAAAAACAAAGAAACTATCGCAATGCGATTCAATATCAAAACCAATCCCCGGTAACGGCGCCATTTTGTTGAAGCGGAATAGCGGCAAGCAACAAAAGTTTTGGAAGTATTTTTCCGGGAATTTATCGTGTCCACAGAGATCGGTGCTACTGAACTGCCATTCGACAATTTAATTTTTAATGAGTTTGGGTTTAAATGGTTTGAATTAAATGCGTAAAAGTAAATATGAACATATAAAGAGTACATTCTTTGAAGAGAAGAAACCTATCAAGCATGAATATACACTACTCAGAACAAACGTAAGCATATCGATCGGTCGCATTCAACATACAATACTCATCAAAATCATCACGTATCGCTCACAACAGTGTCCATCTCTGGCACACTGAGCTGAGAGAGCAACCATATCACTCTCGTTGTCACTCTCGCGCACGACGCCTCGAAACACGGAAGACATTAAGTTCCGACACCATAAAGATTATTATCTAAATCTATCTCTAGCATCTAGACAATAGATATCCATCCTTAATCAAGAAAATTCTGCATTGTTTTATTCATAACTTTTGAACCGTAACTCCGATTGACGCACGGTTTGAAGCGTTGGAAAGCTTATTCAATGCTCTTTATGAATATGGCAAGATCCCATTGCTGGAATACCTGTAAAAATAAATGAAAATCAATTAAACTCAATGATATTTACACGATATGCAATATATACACTAAAACGTAAACTATACGCATTTACAAACAAAGCGGGGTTTATTCGTATGATATTTAACAAAAAGTATCAATAAGTGCAACAAAACTTATATACAAAAATAGGTAAATTTTGCAATTATCACTTGGCAATACCAAGATCCCCCCATTCCCACCTTCCATTGACCCAACCACCTAAAGCTGCGATGGAAGCATCTTGCAGCCGCGAACGAGAGAACAAATTAGGAAATAGATTCTTCAAACTTCCAGCCCCTAGCCAATTAACATGCCAAAAGGCGGTGTGAAAACCATTTCCCGGTTTGAAAACACAATTAACAGAGAACATATCTTCGGGATAATGATTCGAAAGGGCTAAGATAACAAGCCACCACTTCGAACTAGAACTCCACTTCGGAAAACTAGAAACCTCGAAAGACATAAGCATTTGAATATCTCCGTAACAAGCTTTCAAGATTTTAAACCATAAACTCTCCGACACAACTAGAATCCTCCATCTCCATTTATGAAGAAGGGCCAAATTGAAATCCTTAATCCTCTTCAAATTTAGGCCGCCTTTGTCAAAGGACAAACACAGAGAATCCCACTTAACCCAATGGATTTTTCTTTTCGCCTCCGAGCTACCCCAAAGAAAACCACATTGAATTCTTTTGATATTGCTCAAAACTTTCATCGGAGCTTTGTAAAAAGAAAGATGAAAAATAGAGATACTACTAAGCACTAATTTAAGGAGGGTGATTCTTCCACCGAAACTCAAGAACCTATCATGCCAATAAGAGAGCCTTCTTTCCAACTTAGAAACCAAGGAAGACCAAGAATAAATCCTCCTAGGATTAGAACCAATCGGAATACCAAGAAAATTAAATTCTTTATCTTCCGTTCTACAAGCAAGAAACAAAGCACCGGCTTCTAGAAAACTAGGATTGACGTTAATCCCAACAAGCTTACTTTTGTGGAAATTAATTCCAAGACCCGAGGCTAATTCAAACCCTCTAAGTACCGCTTTGATCGCCCACAAGTGTCACCAACTCCCATCTCCCATCAAAAGAGTATCATCCACAAATTGAAGAATATCAATGAAACAATCCCTCCTCACCTTAAAACCGGAATACTCCCCTATCTCAACCGACCTCCTCACCAAACCCGCTAAACCTTCCGCTGCCAATACGAAAAGGAACGGAGAGAGAGGATCACCTTGTCTCAATCCTCTCTCCACTAAAAATTCTTTAGTAGGACTCCCATTAACTAATACCGACATCTTACTAGAAAAAATAATAGCCTTCATCCAACCCATCCAAATCTCACCAAAACCCATTCTCCTCATAATATATCTAAGAAAATCCAAACTAACCTTATCGTAGGCTTTCTCGAAATCCACCTTGAAAAGGGTGCACTCCTTCTTTTCCTTACTCGCAAAATCCACCACTTCATTCGCAACCAAAACACCGTCAAGCAATTTTCTACCCGAAACGAAAGCACTTTGACAAGGAGAAATAAGAGAATGCAAAACCACCTTAAGTCTAGCCCCCAAAAGCTTAGATAAGACCTTGAACACACACCTAACAAGGCAAATAGGACGATAGTCGTCTAATCCCAAAGGACTCTCGCACTTTGGGATCAAAGTTAAGAAAGAGGAAACAATTGCTTTTGACACCACCGCCGCCTTATGGAAGTCCTTGAAAAACGAAGAAAATCATCCTTAAGAAAATACCAACACTTTTTAAGGAAGACAAAAGAATAACCATCCGGGCCCGGACTTTTATAACCGTCACAACTCCAAACCGCCTCTTTAATCTCCTTATCCGAGAAATGACTTTCAAGGAACTCCCTCTCCACTTGATTAAGAGAATTAAAAGAAATTCCCTCCAAAATAGGTCTTCCCCTCTCGGGTTCAACAAATTTGGAATCAAAATGCTTCCTAACTTCCTCTTTAACCTCTTCTACCGACACCAACACCCCCTATTCGAGTTAATAGAACCAATGTGATTACGTCTTCTTCTCTCCTTCATAACACAATGGAAAAACCTACTATTGTTATCTCCATCATTGAGCCACTTAAGTTTGGATTTCTTTAATAACATATTCTCTTTTATCCTCAAATTCAACCAAAACCTACTATTCGCCTTCTTACAAGAATCAATAAGATTATCCGTCAATAACCCGTCGGCCATCTCCGCCTCCTCGTCACCTTCATTAATATCCCTAACACACTTATCAACATCCAAATCAATTCTCCCAAAAACCTCGACATTCCATCTCTTAAGGCTTCCTTTAAGAAGTCTTAATTTTTCTTTAAGGACAAAATCGCTTCTTCCTTCAACTTGCAAGCTCATCCACTCCTTTTCAATGAAAGGCAAAAAATCCTTATTAGAGAACCATTCTTTATTGAACACGAACGGTTTAGGACACCAATTCGAAGAATCCACAATAAGCCAAATAAGGCAATGGTCCGAAACATCTCTCGCGCCAATAAATTGACCAACGACTCCCCACCTACTAATAGCGCCTTCGGATAAAAAGAACCGATCAATCCTACTCATCGAGGAGCCATCCCCACTAAACCAAGAGAACCTCTTACCTTTACACGGCACATCTATTTAATCACTTTCCGATATAAAATCCGCGAACTCTTCTATTTCACCATTACAGCCTCGTAATCCTCTACTTTTCCGCTCCCAAGAAAACATGGTCGCATTGAAATATCCACCTATACACCACTCCCCGTTCGAATAAGTCGTTTTTAAATCCAAAAGTCTCCTCCAAAAAATTCTCTTTTTGTACAAATCATAAGAAGAATAAATGTTGACAACGTAGAAGAAATCGCCCCTCCATTTCAACTTAACTCCAATATAACCGTCCCCCTTAAAGCTATACATAACATCCACCGTGCCCGCCTTCCATAAAATAACAAGACCGCCAGACATTCTGGAAGAACTAGAATAAGACCATCCAATATCTTCTTTATACCAAAAACTTTTAGCTACATCTTCTGACACCAAATCCATTTTAGATTCTTGAATAAGAAACACATCCGCATTCCCTTTTTTGATAATTTAACTAATTCTTTTCCTTTTAGTCAAACTACCACCTCCTCTTATATTAAGGGATCTGATAATCATTTCCATAACAAAAGATTCGCCTTCCCCCCCCCCCCTCTTTCTACTTCGATCGACCTTCTCCAATTCATCAATCCTGGCCTTGTAATACTTTTTCTTATTAACCGCCACGACCCCCAAATTACCAATAGCCTCCCATAATTTTCCCCCGACACCAGATTCCAAATTATCCCACATTCTACCATTACTCCTTATAATATCAGATTCTGCCGAATTCTCACAATAAAATGCCGCCTCAGACGAAGACTTACCATGGACAAAATAATTTGATTTAGATAAATCTTCCAATCTACAGTTGCCCATGTTGACCACAAGATCAGAAGACTTTGACCCTCCTCCAAGTGAAGAAAAAAGTTCCGGACCCCTGTCACTTCTTTTGCTCTTATCAAAAGCACCCCTCCTGGTTTTTAAAACAAATTTAGGGAAACTCAGACTAGTATATTTAATTCTTTTTAATTTCTTCTTTATGTTACCGTGGGACCCACCGTGCTCTGCATTAAGAGAATTAACAGAACATGCCACCCGTGATTTTTGAGAATGACCTTTGAAAGAATCCTCAGAAAGTACATTATCTTTCCCATTACTATTCACATGCAAACAATTAATACCTTTCAGCTTTCCAATTGCCTCATCGAAGCCACCATCTATACTCAGTATATCATTACCTCCTGTCTTGATCGCAGAAAAACAACTGTCCGAATGCCCCACCACTTTATCGGTATCCACCCCCTTACCTACAACTTTATTAACCAAAGGTCCTTCAGCTTCATCACCACTAAAACCAACTCCTTCATCCGTACAACCAACATGATCCCCTTCATGGATATCACAACAATTCAATTCTACAACCCTCATCTGAACATCTTCCTGAAACTAATCCTTCTCAGAATCCGACGAGACCGAGGTGTAACTCTTACCCTTTTGAAGTTGCGAATCAAATCTGGCAGGACCAAAAGAGTCATCGTGAAGAAAAATAGTAAATATTTTCCCATAAATATCGACCAACACTTTATCTTTAAGGATAAATTCGGAGGATACTCTCACCAAAAATCTAGCAATGTCCATATTCACACCTTTTAAGGTATTCTCATTAGAGCAAATATAAACCCCGAAAGAATTAGCGATCATTTCGAACATCTCCAAGCACCACGC
Organism: Lathyrus tuberosus; assembly: GCA_022829125.1. NCBI lineage: Eukaryota > Viridiplantae > Streptophyta > Magnoliopsida > Fabales > Fabaceae > Lathyrus > Lathyrus tuberosus. The sequence goes on from JALAZF010000424.1 coordinate 175,453, forward strand.
GTGGCAAGGAATTCCGAAAGCTCAAATCCAAACAAACCTCTCAGCATCCACATCTTCAACCCTTCACTTCCTAACAAGACTGAACCATTGGTTCAACCAGTTGCCTCCTTCTTCGATTAAGCCGTCAATGAAACCACCCTCCATATCTTCCAATAAACATAAGTTCGAACCCAGAGGGGTATCCTTAATGGAAAAGACTCCCTCCGACTCAAAACACCGCTAAATATTATAGGGCATCCCTGGAAAAATTGTTGTTCCCACGTAAGCTTTCTCCATTCTCTCAGTCATCTCCTTTAGGGGTGAAAAACTCAGGCACGTCAATGGAACAACCCCAGCCAGTTTAACCACATTCTTATTATTCACCAGCATCTTAGCAAAAGACACCGACCCATCATATTCCTTCCCCATCGAAACCTTCCCTTTACCTTTCCCAGATTGATCCGCGAAACCTCTCTGAACAAAATCATCTTCAGTCTTCGTAACAGAAAAACGCTTCCGGACATCACCCCTCTCAAACCGCGACGGATTCGCATGAATCTTCTTGCTGTCAATCAAAACATTATCGAGTTTAACACCCAACACTCTAGCATCCTCCACCTGATTAAATCTCGCAAAACCGAACCTCATCCCCAGCTTGTTGCGACGAGGAGAAATGATCACCTCCACCATGCTTCCAATACAACCAAAAAGCACAAATAAATCCCTAACATTGGTCCGCTCAGGGAACGCCGAGATGAAAAAAGAGGATAAACCAGCAGCCTCCTTGTCGCCCAAACTCTTTCCGAAGGGAAACACGTCCCACTTTCCACCTTGAGCAATGCGATTCTTTGATCTGAACACAGTCTTCCACTCCATTGAAACGATAAAGCCGACCCGAAAGTTACCCAAAAGTTAGAGAGGTTGGAGACCATCTCTCTAAAAATTAATTTTTATGGTTTATTTTTTATCTTAAATTATAAGAGGATATCTCTATGGGCAAACATAAAATATTATACTTACACCTTATCTATTTTCACTATCCCTAAAACCTATAAATAACAAGTGTGTTTTAGATTAAAAAAAACACATTAATAACCAGATAATTAATTTACTTATTACTAATAAACTAAATATATATAGAAAAAATTAAAATGAATTATATCTAATTATATAGATTTATCCCTAATTACACAGAATTATCCCTATTATATAATATATTTAATCTGAAGCTATAGATTATATCAGGACATGTCATATGCTATATAACTCTATTTTTACCACATCAATTAAAATTCTACGTGTCACTCTTAGAATTGAATCTAACAACAAATTTGCACAATTGTTCTTCATCATTTCTTTATAATTATAAAATCTAAAACTATTTCATCCCATTCTTTATTTACTTTCATACCATAAACTTATATTATTAATTATAATTATAAATTTTAAGAATTAGGTTCTTTGTATAAAATCATCTCATATATAATATTTTAACATATGTTCTCTCAAATCATCTCAATAGTTATGATATATATTTCAAGTTATTGGGTTGTGCATAATTTTTGTATAAATTTATGCACATATCCTTAAAAAAGTTCTAATAAATTATCTCAATAACATTACATAAATTCACATAGAAAAAATTAAATGTATTTAAAACTATGCAGATAAAAAAATGAAAGGGATTTATTTTTCAAAAAATCAACATATTTATGTTTACTTTATTTGATTATTTTGAATGTGTAATTTGAAATAAAATATTACACATATAAATTGATAAATCATATTTATCAAAATAAAATATATTAACTACAGTTAAAATTTCAATAAAAAAAAATAATACACACCCGCACATCGTGCGGTTCCTAATCTAATTATCAATATAATTACATTTGCCATTCAAAATTTTAGAAAAAAACAGCCGGTTAAGATTGATTTGTTTTTTATTTTTTTTACATAATGATATCTAAAGCTTTTAGAAAAAAAAATTTAGTTAATTTGGGAATAATTGTGACTCTTCATCTCTCTTACAACGATGTATGTCACGGTTTGAAAGAAAAATTGTTTGTTTGTAGTAGGGATATTCATGGTTCATGAACTGCATTGAACCGAACCACATTTATGGTTTGGTTCAGTTTACAATAATCATTTCAATAAAAATTCAGTTAACTGCTAAAATGATTACAATCTAATTTTAAACTAGTTTAGAAATAGTTTATAAATATTTATAAACTAGTTTATAATCAATTTACAATTTTAACCAATTATATATTTTGAAATCTTTTAAAATCAAGTTTTTTAACTGCATAAAAATTTAAGTTTTTTTATATTAAAAAAAATATTCTTCAAAATATTTATTTAAAAAAATTATATTCTTCAATTAATTTTTATTTTCATATTTTGTATTTTTGAAAAAAATGTTTTCTCGTTTTTCTGAAGAAAAAAAAACTCGATTTTTTCATATTTTAGAAAAAAAACTCGACTTTTTCATATTTTCGAAAAAAACTCGACATTTTCATATTTCAGAAAAAAATCGATTTTTTCATATTTCTAAAAAAAAGCTCTACATTTTAATATTTTTGAAAAAACTAGACTTTAACATATTTTCGAAAAAACTCGACTTTTTCATATTTCCGAAAAAACTCGACTTTTTCATATTTTTGAAAAAAATCGACTTTTTCATATTTCCTGAAAAACTCGACTTTTTCATATTTTTGAAAAAACCCCGAATTTTTCATATTTCCGAAAAACTCGACTTTTTCATATTTTCGAAAAAACTCGACTTTTTCATATTTCCGAAAAAACTTGACTTTTCATATTTTCGAAAAAACTCGACTTTTTCATATTTCTAGAAAAATTCGACTTTTTCATATTTCTGAAAACATTCGACATTTTCATATTTTCAAAAAAAACTCGACTTTTTCATATTTCCAAAAAAAATTGACATTTTCATATTTCCGAAAAAAATCGATTTTTTCATATTTCTAAAAAAACTTGACTTTTTCATATTTCTGAAAAAACTCGACTTTTTCATATTTCTGAAAAAACTCGACTTTTTCATATTTCTGAAAAACTCGACTTTTTTTCATATTTCTGAAAAAAAATCGACTTTTTCATATTTTTGAAATAAACTCGACTTTTCCATATTTGCAAAATAAACTCAACTTTTTCATACTTTTGAAAAAACTCGACTTTTTCATATTTCCAAAAAAACTCGACTTTTTCATATTTTCGAAAAAAATCGACTTTTCATATTTCTGAAAAAACTCTACTTTTTCATATTTTCGAAATATTTTTTTTATTTTCAGAATTATTTTTACTCTCAGTTAATTTTTTATTCTTTTTATTAAAAACTAATTAATTTCTATAATTAAACCAGTTTATAAAAGAAAATTGGTTCTGAACCGGTTTTAAACTGAATTTGAATTGTTTTAATTAAATGGTTCAGTTCATTAACCATTTAAGTGGCTCAGTTTTTTTATAGTGCAATGCAATTCAATTCAAGTATACAATTCAGTTAACCGTATTTTTGAACACCTCTAATTTGTAGAGACAATTTCTTTAGGGATATTTGAAGATTGCTTTGGTGAACTAGGAGGTTGTTTGTAAATTCAAAAAGTTTGGCGGTTTTGGGGTCCAAGACCTAGTTAATCATGTTCTCCTTCTCCTTAGTAGTTGCTGTTAAAGGATACTCAAGGGTCGTTTATCTTTCTAGAAGTAGATTCTAATAACGGAGTATTGTGCGAAGGTTATTTTGTCCTCTTTAGGATGATGTACGTTAGGGTTTTAAGGAGAGTATTGTTGTTGTGGAGAGGGGTCTCATTATTCACAATAAAAAAAATGGACTCCAGCCTTGTGATATAACCACGTGAAAATTATGTCGCTAAAAAGAGACGTTATCACGTGAGAATCACGCTGCAACACTTTTAAAATAATATAAAAATGAAATTAAGTATTTCACTTGTGTGTGGGGTTGAAAAATTTGCAGTGACGTGCAAAACACGTCGATACCAAAAAATTAAAAAATTAAATGTAGGATAAATATGTCGACATCTTTCTTTCTTTCTTTCTCTAACACTGAACTTGTTTTATCCACTTAACAAAGAAAAAACTAACACAATTCACGCCCCCCCCCCCCCCTTTCTTGTGTTTGTTTTCTCACCTTCAACCACTTGAAACTTGATGAGTCCAAGCCTTTGACGTTGGCATCAATTTTGGTAAAACTAACTTAACAGAAAGATGTTGGACAAGATGTCGTAACATGTTGAACTGATTGCAGGTTATATTGTTAGACAAGTTGTCATATCATGTTGATTCGACATCTTTGTCTTTTACAGTTTGGAATAACTGCTATCTGATTTTCGGGTTTTATGGGAATGCGATTCTGTCCTAAGTGGCATCCGAGATTGAAGAATCAGAGATTCTGATTCTAAAAAGAATATGATGTGGCTAAATGCGGAGACACTTTAGGAAACTTAGGATTGAAGAAACTATTATAGAGAAGAATAGGTCGGAGATTCTGTGGAGCTGAATTGCTGCGATTCTGAAGCCCAAATCCAGTCCTGTTTAGTGATATAAATAGGATGGATTTAACCTAGAATATTAACGGAATATACACAACTATTATTGAGTACTAGGGTTTGTACTTTTGTGAGCCTTTCTTGTATTGCGTGAATACCTGAGTTGGACAGTTTTTATTGAGTTGTAATTGTTCAGTCACTGCTGTGATTGAATGGGAATTGAGAAGAGTCTCATACCTAGGAGTGTCATAGGTAGAAATCTAGCACGGGTAGTTTCTAGGTGTCAAGTTATAAACGGTTGAGTTTAGCTTAGAACCAATTCTTCTTAGTGGGTTTCATTCCTGGCTTGGTAGCCCCAGACGTAAGTGTTGTTGATCACCGAACTGGGTTAACAATTCTTGTGTGTTGTTTTGTTTCTGCTGTTTGTATTCTGTTTTTCATTATCCTTGTGTGAGAAGCAGATATCAAGTTTCACGACATCCTGTCCGACATCTTAGTGATCTGCTTGACCAGAATTTCAATTGGTATTAGAGCAGGCATCCTGCTCTGTATCTGGGTGAGATTCAGGGACGATACTTTCTGGTTCAATGGATAAAGAAAGAGTAATTTTAAATAGACCACTCATACTTGATGGCTCCAATTATGAATATTGGAAAGTGCGCATGGTGCCATTCATCAAGTCCATGGATGGTAAAGCTTGGAAGTCTGTGGTTAAAGGGTGGGATCCACCAAAGACCAAAGACAAGGATGGGAAGATTACTGATGAGCTGAAACCTGAGGAAGACTGGGATGATGAAGATGATAAACTTGCTCAAGGTAATTCCAAAGCCTTGAATGCCTTGTTCAATGGTGTGGATAAGAACATCTTCAGGCTCATCAAAAACTGCACTATTACCAAGGATGCATGAGAGACTTTGAAGACTGCCCATGAAGGAACGTCAAGAGTAAAATCTTCAAGACTTCAGCTTCTCACCACTAAGTTTGAGAATTTGAGGATGAAAGAGGATGAAAGTATACAAGATTTTCATATGAGCATTGTTGATATTGCCAACACATCAAGTGACCTGGGAAAGAAAATTCCAAAAGCCAAGTTGGTTCATAAAATCTTAAGGTCTCTTCCCAAGAGATTTGATATGAAGGTGATCGCTATTGAGGAAACTCAGGATATAAATACTATGAAAGTAGATGAGCTCATGGGATCACTCCAAACTTTTGAGATGGCCATCATCGAGAAGGATGAAAAGAAGAAAAGTCTAGCCTTGGTGACTAACCAAGAAGAGGGTGACTCCAATGAGGATTTGTCCAAAGCTGTGGGATTTCTTGAAAAATAGTATCACCAACTGTTGAAGAAACTGGATGAGAAGTCTAAAACCAATGTCAAGGCTCAGACTTCCAACATCTATAGATCGAGAAACTTTGGAAGAAGACTTATCTATGATAAGAAAACCAACCGAGGAAAAGGAGTTCAATGCTTTGAGTGTGGGGGTTATGGACACATAAGAGGTGAATACCCACCTTCCACAAGAAAGAGAAGAAAGGTTTATCCACCTCGTGATCTGAAGATGACTCCTCGAGCGATGGAGAATCTGCTAAACGTGTGTCTGCACTCACTGGAGTATATGATTCGGAAAAGGAATCAGAAATTGGATATCTTAACCCTGGTGAACTTGCTGCCTTATATAAGGAGGTATGCATTCAAAGTGCTGAACTATGTCAATTAGGACAAGATCAACAGAATCTTATTGCCCAACTCTGTGATGAAAGACTAAATCATTTGGGCACAATCTCTGATCTGGAGGATAAAGTGGTGTTGTTAAACTCCAAACTTAACAACATGACCAAGTATATAAGGATGCTAAATAATAGTTCAGATGTGCTGGATGAAATTCTTATGTTAGAAAGAAATACTGGAAGTGGAAGAGGTCTTGACTACAATGGTCAAGTTGAGAACAAAGGACAAAGGTCTGGTGGGAACTCAGTTCAATTGATGTCAAGAAGAAAGTCTCAACATCGTCAAAGGCCCCTGAACAACTCTCCTGGGAGAAAGAATCAAAACAAGAAGTGCCATCACTATGGCAAGTACGGTCACTTAAAGGCTTACTGCTATAAACTGAATGGTTATCCTAAATCATCAACTCGATCTAGAAGAAGAAAAAAGGTTCCTAAAGGAAAGAAGAATTGGATCCTTAAGGATCAAGCTGTCTCCTTCATAGCTCATACCTCCTTGAGAGCCTCTGCTAAAGAAGGCTGGTATTTTGACGGTGGCTGTTCTAGACACATGACAGGTGTCAAGAAGTTCTTTGTTAACATCAACCCTTATTCCACTGGCCATGTCACCTTTGGAGATGGTTCAAAAGGAGAGATAAAAGGTGTGGGTAAGCTAAAGTATGATGGTCAACCCAATCTTGATAAAGTTCTGTATGTCAAAGGATTGACAATAAATTTGATAAGTATTAGCCAATTGTGTGACCAAGGGCTTAAGGTTAACTTCTTTGAATCTGAGTGTCTGGTAACAAAAGATAAAGAGGAGCTTATCATGAAAGGTACCAGATCTAAGGATAATTGTTACTTAAGGGCTCCCCATGAAACTAAGTGTCATTCCACATGCTTGGTGTCAAGAGAAGATGAGGTGAATATATAGCATTAGAAACTTGGTCATCTGCACTTGAAAGGAATGAAAGAAGTCATATCCAAAGAGGCTGTCAGAGGTATCCCTAATCTAAAGATAGGTGAAGGCAAAATATGTGGGGAATGCCAAATTGGAAAGTAGACTAGGATGTCACATAAAAGGCTTCAACATTAGACCACCTCAAAAAACTTAGAGCTTCTCCATATGGATTTAATGGGACCTATGCAGGTTGAAAGCCTTGGTGGAAAGAGGTATGCTTATGTTGTAGTGGATGATTTCTCTAGGTACACCTGGGTGCACTTCATCAAAGAGAAGTCAGAGGTATTTGGAGTTTTCAAAGGATTGTGTCAAAAACTTCAAAGAGAAAAGGATTGTGGCATTGTCAAAATCAAAAGTGATCATGGGAAGGAGTTTGAGAACAGTAAGTTTAATGAGTTCTACTCCTCAGTAGGAATCAATCATGAGTTCTCTTCACCCATCACTCCTCAACAAAATGGTGTGGTTGAGAGAAAGAATAGAACAATTCAAGAATGTGCAAGGGTCATGCTTCATGCCAAAAAACTTCCTTATCACTTTTGGGCTGAAGAAATGAACACAGCTTGCTACATCTTAAACAGGGTAACCATCAGATCTGGGACATCTGCCACACTGTATGAGCTGTGGAAAGGTAGAAAGCCAACTATGAAGTGCTTCCATGTCTTTGGGAGAAAACGCTACATCCTTGCAGACCGTGAGCAGAGAAGGAAGATGGACCCCAAGAGTGATGAAGGAATCTTCCTAGGATACTCTACAAATAGAAGAGCCTACAGAGTCTTCAGTTCAAGAACTCAAGTGGTGCTGGAGTCCATAAATGTTGTGCTTGATGAATCACCTATAAAAGCCGGAGCTACAAATGATCTTGGAGCATTCTTTCCCATGGGGGAGGAAGATGTCACAGAGGATGTTGAAACACCATAAGATAACTCTGAGGGTGCTGCAGAATCAAATGATTTCAATCATGAACCTACTGTGACTGAGAGGGTTGACAAGGGAACCTCCATCAGAATTCAGAAAGATCATCCCAAGGAACTCATAATAGGGGACCCAAATGGAGGAAGAATGACCAGGCCACGAGATATTGTTGCCAGTGCTTGTTTTGTGTCGAAGATGGAACCCAAGAATGTCAAGGAGGCCTTGACTGATGAATTATGGATTAATGCGATGCAAGAAGAGCTATGGCAGTTTAAGAGGCATGAGGTCTGGGATCTTGTACTCAGACCAAAAAGGTCAAATGTGATTGGGACAAAGTGGGTGTTTAAGAACAAGTCTGACGAACATGGTGTAGTCACAAGAAATAAGGCTAGACTAGTTGCGCAAGGGTACACTCAGATAGAGGGAGTATATTTTGATGAAACTTTTGCTCCTGTTGCTAGACTGGAGTCTGTGAGACTACTACATGGAAATGTCTGCCTGTTGAAATTCAAGCTTTTTCAAATGAATGTCAAGAGTGCCTTTCTGAACGGATACCTGAACGAAGAAGTCTATGTGGAACAATAAAGCTTTTGTTGATCCGACATTTCCAAATCATGTATACAAGCCGAAGAAAGCCTTATACGGGTTGAAACAAGCTCCAAGGGCTTGGTATGAAAGGATAATTGACTTTCTTGTCACCAATGGCTACAGAAAAGGAGGAATTGATAAAACCCTCTTTGTCAGAGAAAGGGAAGGCAAGCTCATGATAACACAAATTTATGTCGATGATATTGTATTTTGGGGAATGTTGGAAGAGATGGTACAACACTTTATCAAGCAAATGCAATATGAGTTTGAAATGAGCTTAGTTGGAGAATTAACTTACTTCCTTGGTCTCCAAGTCAAACAAATCGAAGACTCTATATTTCTCTGTCAAGGGAAATATGCCAAAGACATTGTTAAAAAGTTTGGTTTGGAGAATGCAAAACACAAGAGGACTCCTGGTCCTACTCACTTGAAGTTGTCTAAAGACGAGAGAGGGGTAAGTGTTGATCAAAGTCTATATAGAAGCATGATTGGAAGTCTTCTATACCTTACAGCTAGCAAACCTGATATAAATTTTGTAGTAGGAGTTTGTGCAAGATATCAGGCCGAACCCAAAGTTAGTCACATTAATTAGATCAATAGAATTCTAAAGTATCTTAATGGTACATGTGACTATGTATTAATAGGATATTGTGATGTTGATTGGGCTGGAAATGCAGACGATAGGAAGAGCAACTCTGGTGGATGCTTCTTTCTAGGGAACAACTTAATCTCCTGGTTTAGTAAGAAGCAAAACTGTGTCTCCTTGTCTACTGCTGAAGCTGAGTGTGGATGAAGCAAATGTTGATTGAATATAATGTCATGCAAGATGTTATGACACTCTTCTGTGACAACTTGAGTGCAATCAATATTTCAAAGAATCCTATTCAGCACAGTAGAACTAAACATATTGACATCAGACATCACTTCATTCGAGATCTTGTGGAAGACAAAATCATATCCCTGGAGCATGTTGTCACAGAGAATCAGTTGGCTGACATCTTCACTAAAGCTTTGGTTACGAATCAATTTGAAGTGTTGAGAGGCAAGCTTGGAGTTTTCCTATCTGAAGATATATAACATTCCACTGGGTGTGGGAATACTATTCAAGTATCTGAATTTGTATTCCCATCAAGGTTGAGAGGATAGTCAAGCATTCTCTCAAGTTCTAGTTTATTTTATTTTTTTGGTTTTGTAAGGGATTAATGCCCAGGATAATTTTCTTCCGGTTGGGTGTGTACTTTAATTAATCTATACTGTTTACTTGGTGTTTGAGTTAGTCTTTCTGCCTTTGTCATATTATGGCTAAAAAGGGGGAGTAATACTAACTTTACTAACCACTGCTGACTGTTGACTGCTACTAACCATTGAGGGGGAGTAGTGATGCTTGTAGAAGAAGAAGGTACTGGTTGAGGGGGAGACAAATTTTTTGTTCCGCTGCTGCTCTGATGGTCTGGTCTCCCTGTTCTGAATAATTCTGTCAACAAGTTAATTGTAGTTAGTTTTAGCCAAAATCTACCAAAGGAGGAGATTGATGAGTCCAAGCCTTTGAGGTTGACATCAGTTTTTGTAAAACTAACTTAACAGAAAGATGTTGGACAAGATTTCCTAACATGTTGAACTGACTGCAGGTAATGTTGTTAGACAAGATGTCCTATCATGTTGATTTGACATCTTTGTCTATTACAGTTTGGAATAACTGCTATCTGATTTCCAGGTTTTATAGGAATGTCATTCTGTCCTAGGTGGCATTCGAGATTGAGGAATCCGAGATTCTGATTCTAAAATGAATATGCTGTTTCTAAGAGTGGAAACACTTTAGGAAACTTAGGATTGAAGAAACTATTCTAGAGAAGAATAAGTCGCAGATTCCGTGGAGCTATATTGTTGCGATTCTGAAGCCCAAATCCAGTCTTGTTTAGTATATATAGGATGGATTTAACCTAAAATATTAATGGAATATACACATCTATTATTGAGTACTAGGGTTTGTACTTTTGTGAGCCTCTCTTGTATTGCGTGAATACCTGAGTTGGACAATTTTTATTGAGTTATAATTGTTCAGTCACTGCTGTGGTTGAAAAGGAATTGAGAAGGGCCTCATACCTAGGAGTTTCTTAGGTAGAAATCTAGCACGGGTAGTTTCTAGGTGCCAAGTTGTAAACGGTTGAGTTTAGCTTATAACCAATCCAGCTTAGTGGATTTCATTCCTGGCTTGGTAGCCCCTAGACGTAGGTGTTGTTGATCACCGAACTGGGTTAACAATTCTTGTGTGTTGTTTTCTTTCTGCTGTTTGTATTCTGTTCTTCATTATCCTTGTGTGAGAAGCAGAGACCAAGTGTCACGACATCCTGTCCGACATCTTAGTGATCTGCTTGAGATTAGGTTTATCAAGTTCTTGCTCTAGGAATTTGATAAATTATTAATTGGCTAAGTTGTCAAAGATACTTGAGAATCCTCTCAAGTCCACTCAAAAGGCTTCTCAGTTGTGCATCTGGAGTCTTCTAGTTACTCTTCTGACTAGAGGGTGTTTCTGTGAAATATAAACCTGAAGAAAGTGGAGGTGATTTATTTTCACCATCCAAAAGTGCAAGGAAGGATTCATCTATCTTAATCCTAAGGATGAATCCATTCTGAATGGAGTTTTCAGAACTGTTGAGGTAAATAGGGTTCGTTCAGAGAGAATCTTAGTTACTTGAGTCAAGGGTGGCAGCCTTGGTATCTCAACACTTTATTTGTCAAGGAAGATACTTGCAAAGATTGAATACTTGATAAGTGTTCATGAGGGATCTGTTGGAGTATGGCTTCAACAGAGACACATGGTTATTAAACAAGGATTTAAGATCAATTGCTATTTGTGATACTCACAAATATTTAATTAATTATCCTTGTATGTGAAGTTCAAGATTACTGATGTTCAATAAGATGTTGAAACATCTCTTCATCTGGGTTTACGCAGAATCATGGGAGGGGTACTGCATATGCTTTTGGATCTATTTTCTCTTGGGTGTTAACCTAAGAATCTGCTTTAGTTTGGTGTGGCAGAAGCATCTGATCTCTGGAGAGTTTCCTGGCAAGAAACTGGTCTAGACAATGGTGATGTTGAAGATAAATAAGAAGACATCATATTTTTGATGAATATTTCTTGGATCAGTTTATTTCTAATCTAGGAGTAGTGAAGTGCAGCAGATGTGTTCCAGTTGCATCTGATGTTTATCTGGAAAGTGTCCTAACAAGAGACTTGTCCAGAATATGGTGCTGGTGATGGCATAACTTGGGTCTGTTTATTTCTGATCTAGGTACATAGGAGCATGTGATATTGTTCATCTTGGAAGTCAAGGTTAAGTGGCAGTTATCTCTAACTTTCTACAGACTGCTCTACTTAAGGAAAGTGGCATTCTTTGGTATAGCTGTGGTGTAGTCTATGACTACTTCTCTTCTGAAGAATCAGACTTCGCACGTTTGAGCTCTTTGGAGTTGTGAAGCAGATATTCATCAAGGTGTGAGCTTGCATTAAATACCTATGATATGATTAAGTAGTATGGAGGTTGTCTACTCAAACTTGGTTGTTGAATCAAGTCTATGAGAACATGGAACTCTTGTTCTGTTATAGGGAGGAGACTCTTCTAAATGGCAGAAGGAAGGGCTGAATTCCTCAGCTGGATGTCTGATCAGATGTCATGACATCAAATAGAAACTTCAGGGTCTTAGTTGATGTTATGGTACATCCTCGTAAGATAAGTTGATCTTCTCAGAAAGAAATGGAATTAATGTTTCAAAAAGGTCTATCTCATGCAGTTTGCGAGAGCTGTGGAAGGAGAAGATGTTACATGTCTAAGGCTTGGTGGATCCAAGATGGCTTGCTATGTGTCATACCCCAAATTTTGACCACTAATATTTCCCATTATTGTGTAAATTATCATCACAATATGGATGAACTATTAGTCTCCCCAAAGATGGGTGATATTCCACTACCATCAGAATTAGGGTTTCAAGCCTTCTCAGAGCTCTTAGACAAAGGATCAATCAAGAAATGACATGATATGCAACTTGTCTAGCCTCTCCAACATCCACAATGGATCAAAAGGACTCCCACTTCAAGGATCAAGCACAAGGTTGCTCCCTTCTAAGTGGATTAAGCCTCAAGATCACCAGTGTCACCAAATTAGGGTTTTGGTCGACCAGGGCCTCCAGATGGAAATTCTCCTCTGGGCATGAGCCAATGCTTCAAAGCATAACCTATGATGCTCCAAGGGACATCATGAATCCAATCATCAGGTCAATTTTACCTCAGGGGATGCACTCATAAAAAATCAGGAATAAGGGTTTCTTGACCTAATTCACCTCTAAGTTGACTTTTGGGGCAAAACATGAGCCAAGACCTCAAGGGAGGATTTAAGGGTGTCTAACACACTACATTGATCCATTTTCAACAATGGATTGGTCCTTGAAGCTTGAGCAACAAGTTTCAATTTCGTCTGAACCACAGTTAGGGTTTCGCGAGAAAAGTCAACTGTACCTTTGACTTTTGACCAGGACATGCTCCCAAACCCTAGGACATGATTCAATACACCCTATAACACCTATGAAACTAATCCACCAAGTTTGATTTAGGTCAAGGACTTGATTTCATAGAGGATCGCACAGTTTGGAATTCATCTGACAAAAAGTCAACTGTGCACAAAAGTCAACTTTGACTTTTTGAGATTTTTCACAAAAATGGGTTTTTAACCATAAAATGATGTTAATGTGTGATTTGAATCATCATTCATCAAGAAAAATCAAGAAAAGTGGGATAACTTGTAAAAGGGGTAACCATAAAAAACTTAGAAAATTTTCTAAGTTATGGAACAAAGTGGCTAGGGTACCAACTTTGAACAAGACACCAAAACACCGTTTCCTCCCATAGAATAGGAGGAACTACGATCGCTCTGATTTCCCTGTTTCGGTAAACGGGAATACGTAGGCATAAGATTGAAAGAAAAATCTTAGTGAGCACACCACATCAAAAACCTCTGGCCACAAATCCTCACATATCCATCAAAACATTAGAGTCTGTATCCCCCACCAAAAGTCTAAACTCGATCAGAATAAACCTAAGAGAGGCCCCCCACATTGATCGCATCTGTAAACCAACAATTTTGACTGTTTAACCTCAGTTTGCAAAGCAGGGTTAGTTGGAGACATCTATTTCCCTTCCTTCATCAGCTCCAATAGGATAAAAGATGAATTGACCTGTAGTACCCTCCCAGAGCGACAGTGCTTAAGAACCACGTCCAAAATCGCTCGCTACAGAAAAATGGCGCCCACTGTGGGGCAAAAAAGTTTTTCATCTATGGGGTAGAAACCAAGGAGTGGGGACTTCACTGGGGTTAAGACTTGTTTGTTGACTTCACTAGGATCTTAGGTCAAAACCTTTAAGTTGGGAAAGTGCCATAGAATGGCGACTCCGTCGGGGAGCCATTTTCTGTCAGGAACATAGGATTCATAGCTCTTAAAAGTCTAGGACATTAGGACAAATATATATACTGCTTTTCCTAATTGATATCTGTGTTTATTTTTCTGCTAATGGGAATGCGTGTGATATCTGAGTATACACCTAGGAAAAACCTCTTTCAGTAGTGCGGAAGCTATCGGAAATAGTTGTCACGCGATACTACCCTCTTCTGAGGTTCTTCGAAATAACATCACCTAGCACGGTTCCCGGCCCGCTGATGTTATCTCAACAAGAATCAATGATTTTGAGAGACAGGTACAAAAATCACTAGTATAAACCTTTGGGATGGGTAGAGCCTTGACTTCATGACACCGACCCTTTGACCTCATGTTTTTTCTATGTTTTTGTGTGCTGCATTCATGCATTCATTTAAAAAACCTTAAGCAAATAAAATTTTCTCTTCTAGTATCTCTTTTTCAAATTAAACTAAAACAATGATTGCAAATAGCAGAGAAAAAAAGATTGCGCTCATGGATTTCGGTAGAAGGAGAACTCATAAGTACACCTTCAAGGTTCCAAAGTTAGAGGATTTGAGAGGTTTGGAAAGGAAGATCACAAACCATGAGGCTTTCAGAGCTAAGTACAGAGGTCTGCTACCTCTGTTAAGGGTCCATGTGATTTAAAGAATCATGGAGGCACTCATTCAATTTTACGATCCAGTCTATCACTGTTTTACATTCCCGGATTACCAGCTCGCACCAACGCTGGAGGAGTATTCTCACCTGACTGGTTTACATATTACTGATCAAGCTCCCTTTTCTGGACTGGAAGAAATTCCAAGGGATAAAATCATTGCAAGAGCAATTTATTTGGATGAGTCAGAAATCAAGACTCACATGACCACCAAAGGAGGAATCCCAGGTTTACCAGCCAAGTTTCTGGTAAAGAAGGCTCTGTACTTTGCTAGTATAGGGAACGTGACTACTTTTGAAAGCATCTTTGTTTTACTCACCTACGGGTTATTTCTGTTTCCCAACATTGATAACTTCGTCGATATACACGCCCTTAAGGTTTTTCTCATTGGAAACATCGTACCAACCTTGCTCGCAGATGCGTATCATTATGTACACTTAAGGAATTTATACAGTGGAGGAATGATCACGTGTTGTGTACCCCTGCTATATAAATGGTTTATCTCCCATTTGCCTAAGTCTGCCACTTTTTGGGATCATAAGAGTGCCTTACGTTGGTCACAGAAAATCATGTCTCTTACCAACTCTGATATAGATTGGTACAATAGGATTTATGACGGGATCAGAATCATTGACCGTTGTGGAAACTTCCCCAACGTACCCCTCATAGGAACTAAGGGGGGAATCAATTATCATCCAGTCTTAGTTCGTCGTCAATTTGGATACCCGATGAGGCATGTCCCGCGTAACGTTCATCTGGAAGGTCTTTTCTTCAAGGAAGGAGAAAATGACAGGGCACTAAAGATGGAAATAGTGTAGGCTTGGAAACATGTTCATAAGAAAGGACGAGAGTCTCTAGGAAAACTGGACTGTGTCTCGGTGGAGCCTTATCTCCACTGGGTACAAACTAGAGCTCTCAAGCTAAAGATGCCTTATCCTCGTCACGGAGTTCTTCCACCAAGGGAATCTGTCATGTACTTCATGACTGAAATGGAAAAACTTCAGGATACTCTCAACAAAGTTCAACAGGAGAGGAGGTCTTGGAAGAACAAGTACAGCATTCTCAATATGGAATGTACCAAAATACAGCAACTGCTGAAAGATAAGGATGCTCTAATTGAGATTTTGGAGCAACATGCTGTAGAGAATCAGGATGACCAAAGGAATTTGCTCGCTCCTTTCACTTGGCAAAGGAATGACGACCCGAAAACGGCTCAAGAGCCCCGGTCCAAGAAAAGGAAAGTACCAGAATCAGCACCCGAGTTCTCCTCAGAGAGGACTCGGGACCCATTAGCTTAGGTTTCTGTT
Organism: Lathyrus tuberosus; assembly: GCA_022829125.1. Taxonomy (NCBI): domain Eukaryota; kingdom Viridiplantae; phylum Streptophyta; class Magnoliopsida; order Fabales; family Fabaceae; genus Lathyrus; species Lathyrus tuberosus. The sequence goes on from JALAZF010000424.1 coordinate 191,554, forward strand.
TCCAGCACCTTGTAAATTACTGTATTTCCATTTCTGCAATCCTTTGAATTCAATAAAACGGGGATTTCCCCACTGTTTGATATTTGCAATCTAATTATCGAAGTTTATTTTGATTAAACAAAAAAAAACACAATTAATATAATCATTGCATTCATCATTCTCACGTCACGTATTCTTCTTACCTACGAATCTCACGTCTGTGTCTCGGTTCTAGAGTCAAACTGACTCATTCGTACAATACTCGGGCCAATCGTCAGAAAAAGATGGATGATCTTGAGGAAGAGAACAGAGAGTTGAAAGAAGAGATCGACGCTCTGAGAGAAGATATGAGAAAGCTTCGTAACGACATGCAAGCCATGGCAGAAGCGCAGCTACAAAGAACTGTGATCTCAGAGATCACCTCAACGCCCATAGTAGAAAAGTATGATCCTAGGTATCAAATGCCGAAAGATTGTCCCTGGGGCATGTCTGTTAACTATATTCTGGAAGGATATGTTCCGCCGATCACTGAAGACCAGGGAATCATAGCAGAAGCTGTTGCGCCTGAAGGTTACAAACTTCGGGAAAGCGAGGATACCAGAGGCATATTGAGGACTCCTGAAGGTTACAAACTTTGGGAAACGCCGAGATTCACTTCCGTAGTAACGGTACCACCCCCTGTGGTACACACTATCCCGGAAGGACAGATTCCACAAATACCTTCTGGTAGAAAGGAAAGTATGTTCGATAGAATGGATGAATTCCAGGAGCAGTTCTTGGAAATACAGAAGGAACTGCAGGCCCTTCGCGGTCAGGATTTATTTGGAAAAGATGCTATGGACCTCTGCTTGGTCCCCAATGTGAAAGTCCCGCACAAGTTCCAAGTACCCGATTTTGAAAAATACAAGGGTAACTCTTGCCCTCAGAGCCACTTGGTGATGTACGCTCGGCGAATGTCAGCTCAGACGGAGAATCAGGATCTACTGATTCACTACTTTCAAGATAGTTTAACCAGTGCCGCATTAAAATGGTACATGGCTTTAAACCGCGCTATAATTAGCACTTTCAGAGATCTTGGCACTGCCTTCGTACAACAATATAAATACAATTTGGACATGGCACCAGACAGAGATCAACTCAGATCAATGTCACAAAAAGACAAGGAAACCTTTACGGAATACGCTCAAAGATGGCTTGAAATTGTCGCCCAGATTTGTCCACCTCTTGAGGAAAAAGAGATGACAAAGATCTTCTTAAAGACCTTAAGCTCATTTTACTACGACAGAATGGTTGCCAGTGCACCCAGTGACTTCACCGAGATGGTGGGCATGGGAGTTCGTCTTGAGGAAGCCGCCCGAGAAGGAAGTTTAGTTAAAGACGTTGGATCGTCAAGTAGTACAAAACGATACGGTAGTGCTCTCCCTAAGAAAAAAGAGCAAGATATTGGGAATATCTCTCTCGGAAAGAAAAGGCGACGGTATCAACTAGTAGCAGCTGTAACTCCTGCTATCAACCCTACGCCTATTTCTACGTATCAACCTCAGGTTGCTCAAAGCCAACCACATTCGCAGCAATTTCAGCAAAGGACACAACAGCCTCTTCAGCAGGCTCGTCCTCAACACAACAACAACCGTGCAACGCGGCCACCAGGATTTGATCCTATACCCATATCATATGCAGAACTATTTCCGTTACTACTGGCTAAGGGGCATGTCTAGACTAAGTCTCCTCTTACAGTACTGGAAAATCCGCCTTTTTGGTTTAAGGTGGATTAGACTTGCCCTTACCATCAAGGAGGACCAGGGCATAACATAGAGAACTGTCTCAGTTTCAAATCCGACATGCAAAAGCTTGTTAGGAACCGGGTCTTATCTTTCAAAGATACGAATCCGAATGTTCTCACAAACCCGCTGCCTCAACACGAGAAGGCTACAGCAATTTGATAGAAGGAGAGTCTAACAACACCTATCAAATTTGCGATGTACTCTTACTGAGGGCCAACTTGGTCAAGATGCATTGTAGACAGAGTGGATATGGCCATGTGCCACCTCATAATTATCACCAATGTGATATCTGCTCTAAAAGCAATCGAGGATGTTCTGTGGTGCAATCAGCTCTACAGAAACAGATGGATCTCGGATGGATCCAAGAGCACTGAGTTCGTAGAGTTAACATGGTTTATACGAATTCCAACATCATTCAAAACGACGATATCCGTGCGATGAATGTCAACCTGGTGGCAATGCACTCAAGGCAAAGCCAGTATCATAATCTTCCACGTCACGATTACAATTCTTGTCTGACTTGCTCGGTAAACAAACATGGATGCTCTTTCATACAGGAGGCCCTCCAGCGTCAGATGGATCTTGGATGGATCCAAGAAATCAATATGGTTCAAATCTTTGATATTCGCTTGATGAATACCAGGATGGTGGAGTTACATGCTAAACAGGTCCGGCTCGGGTTCCTAGTACCACATGATTATCAGGGCTGTAAAGCGGGTTGCGAAAACGATCAGGGCTGTGCCCTTGTCCAGGAAACACTTCAGCACTTGTTGAACCACTGGTGGCTTCCAATCTATATGGATGAAGACACCCAGCAAGTTAGTATCACTAACGAGAATCCTACTAGATATCAAAGTCAGGATGTTCGGTCGATGGAAACAGATCTAGTAAGGTTACACTGCATTCAAAGCGGATATGGCCAGGTGCCACTACACAACTATGAGCAGTGTGGAGTTTGCTCAGTGAATAATCAAGGATGCTACCTCGTGCGAGCAGCCCTTCAAAGTCAGTTGGACCGCGAGGAGATTCAACCATGGTCAAGTTCGGGATCAGTCAACCACCTCGTTGATCAAATCAAGGACGTTGTCGTAATCTCTGATCATCAGAGGGCTTTGGATGTTTGTGCCATCATCTCTCTATTGGACGAATCGAGAGTTCCCAACCAGGAACGGATCGAAATTACTTACGATGGTCAGAAAAATTAGAAGGCTCCCATAGTCATCTATTTACCAGGATCACTAACGTATAAATCAACTAAGGATATCCCTTACAAGTACGGTGAAACCACAGTCGAGAATGGAAAGGAAATTCCATTACCCTCCGTCGTGAATATTGCAGACATCAGTCGAGTAACACGGAGCGGTCGAATCTTGAACCGAGGAGTTGGAGAACTTAACAAAGAAAAGGAACTTCAGACGGAAGCTCCTGATCCACCAGTCGGTCAATCCAGTAATCCCGACCTCTCGAAAAACAATGATGAGATGCTGAAGCTCATCCAAAGGAGTGAATACAACATTGTTGATCAACTATTACAAACTCCATCAAAGATCTCAGTGCTATCACTTTTACTCAGTTCAGAAGCGCACAGGGAGGCTCTACAGAAAATCTTGGAGCAAGCCTTTGTAGAACAGGATGTAACAATCAGACAGTTCGATAGCATTATCTCTAACATCACTTCCTGCAATAAGTTATGATTTAGTGATGAGGAATTACCTGAAGAAGGTCGCCGTCATAACATGGCGCTCAACATTACAGTCAACTGCCAGGACGATGCTTTAGCCAGCGTACTGGTAGACACAGGGTCAGCCCTGAATGTTATGCCGAAGTCCACTTTGATGCAATTATCATTCAAAGGACCTCCGATGAGAACCAGCGAGGTTGTCGTCAAAGCATTTGACGGATCCAGAAAAATGATTATCGGCGAAGTCGACATTCCCATAACTATCGGTCCTCACACTTTCCTAGTCACTTTCCAGGTCATGGACATCCGGGCAACATACAGTTGCTTATTAGGAAGACCTTGGATACACCAGGCTGGGGCAGTCACTTCGACACTGCACCAGATACTGAAGTTCGTCAAGAACGATCAACTCGTCACAATCTGTGGAGAACGGGCCTTGCTCGTAAGCAACTTATCATCATCTACTTATGTAGAACCCGAGGAGGATGTTGGGACTCAGTTCCAAGCGCTTACGGTGAGCAATAAGAATCAATCAGAGAAGGGAACTTCAATTTCCTTGTACAAAGATGCTATCAAAGCGGTCGAGAGTACCAATACAACAGGATGGGGACAGCTTGTCATTCCTACTGACAATAAGAAAAAGAAAGGTCGTGGCTTTTCCTCATCCTGTACTCAGACTGCTACTAATGATGAAAGTCTTCATCCCATTCAGGACTTCTTCCACAGTAGAGGTGTGCCTCAAGCAGTCTATACCATCAATGAGGGAGATTCCTCCAATACAGATGAGGAATGGAAGTCCTATCTTAACGAGGACGGTTATATGTCTCAGGGCGAAACACAAACTCCCTTTTGCTTTCCTGCACAGATCCCGAGATTTATACCAAGGTCAGACGTCGAAATGATATATGGAGATTGTGATCCGGAAGGATGCCTTGCTCCACCAAATTCATTAGAGGAGGACACTCTAATGAAAGACAGCTTTGACCACAACTATTATGGCCCAATGGATGGCTTGCCTATCTGGCAGCCGTATCCCGGAGACTTGGGGGAAGAAAATCAGCCGAACAATGAAAATCAGCTGAGCATCATTGAACAGAATAACTGTGTCCCCGCCATGTCATGGGATCAACACCCAGGTTATCCTGAAAATACCTAGCACGATGATGAATTCACAACATTTGCAGGACTATAATTCATTAACTATGCTTTTCCTGAGGTCAACGTCATCGAGAGGGATGACTCCTCCAGTTCCAAAGAAGTGTGGGACACCTTAGGATAACCGAGTGGCAAGTACGACTTCATGGTCAAATACACCGCTCCTGAAAGCTCTCGTATCAGGTTTGAAGACATCCAGCCAACTGGATGAGGAGATACAACTGAGAGTACAAATACTATGCAAAATACAACAGAGGAATCCTCCTACGACAACTCTGCCTGGGAGACAGATTCCAATGATCCTGCTCCACCAGAAATCAGGGTTATTTCTGAAGATAAATCAAGGAAGGTACTAGACTTTGTGATTCACTGAGGAGTTTGCCGCTAATGGGTCGTTGTCGATGTTTCGAAGATTGTTCATAAGTCAAAGTAATTGCCATCTTTACTTTAACCTTTCACCTTGCCCAGGTGAAACAGATGTTTTGATAGGGCTCGCTTTCTGTAATTTCCCCTCTTCGCTTTGCCCAAAGCGACAGAGTTTTGTTTTATAGGGTTTTAGTTTCAAGAATCGACTTGTTTATTAATAAAATAATGTCGTTCTGTAAATTCCGCATTAATTGTTGTTTTCTCTTTTCGCTTTTCATAGAAAATGGTAATCCTAAAAAACAACTCAATAATAAAAACAAGCAGTTTGTCCAAAAAAAACACTGCACACACTTGCATTCTCTCTATCTCTTCTAAACACAAATCATCACGTCATGCAGATTGCTTGTTTTAAACCCAGTTGAAACATATGATCTAATGCCTTCTCCCAACTTTGAGTTCCCGGTATTTGAGGCTGAAGAAGAAAATGACGACGAAATTCCAGAGGAGATCTCCCGACTACTCAAACAAGAGGAAATGTCCATCGAACCTCATAAAGAGTCGTTGGAAACGGTAAACTTAGGTTTGGAAAAGGAGAGAAAAGAAAACAGGATTGGGGCACTTCCCAGTCCAACTGCCAGAGAGGGTTTGATAAAGCTTCTCGAAGAGTTTCCCAATGTATTTGTTTGGTCCTATCAGGATATACCAGGGTTGGATACCAGCATCGTGGAACATCATCTACCGTTAAGGTCAGAATGTCCGCCAGTAAAACAGAGGTTGAGACGGAGTCATCCAGACATGGCCTTCAAAATCAAAGAGGAAGTACATAAACAGATTGGCGCGGGTTTCCTCGCTACGTCTGAATATCCTCAATGGTTAGCCAACATTGTACCAGTTCCAAAAAAGGACGAAAAGGTCAGAATGTGTGTCGATTACAGAGATCTAAACAAGGCTAGTCCAAAGGACGACTTTCCTTTACCACACATTGACATGCTGGTAGACAGTACAGCAAAGTTCAAAGTTTTCTCCTTCATGGATGGATTCTCGGGCTATAATCAAATCAAAATGGCGCTGAAAGACATGGAGAAAACTTCGTTCATCACCCCATGGGATACCTTTTGTTACAAGGTAATTCCATCCTGTTTGAAGAATGCCGGGGCAACCTATCAAAGGGCCATGACTACTCTGTTTCATGACATGATACACAAGGAAATCGAGGTATATGTCGATGATATGATTGCCAAATCTAAGACAGAGGAGGAGCATGTGACCCACCTGTCAAAACTATTCGAGCGGCTGAGAAAGTACAAACTCCACTTGAATCCCAACAAGTGCACATTTGGTGTTTGTTCGGGGAAACTCTTAGGGTTCATCGTCAGCCAGAAAGGAATTGAGGTTGATCCTGACAAGGTCAAGGCCATTCAAGAAATGCATTCTACGAAAACTGAAAAACAAGTTAGAGGATTCCTGGGATGTTTGAACTACATCTCCAGATTCATATTCCTCATGACCGCGACGTGTGCGCCGATTTTCAAATTATTGAAAAAGAACCAGGACTGCATTTGGACAGAAGACTGCCAAACCGCCTTCGACAGTATCAAGGAATACCTGTCGAACCCGCCAATTCTATCACCTCCAGTGGAAGGAAGACCACTGATCATCTACCTCACAGTCTTGGAAGACTCAATGGGTTGTGTACTTGGCCAACAAGACTAAACCAAAAGGAAAGAGTCTGCCATCTACTATCTGAGCAAGAAATTCACCGACTGCGAGACTCGGTACACTATGCTTGAGAAAACTTGCTGCACTTTGGCTTGGGCAGCCAAACGTCTTCGCCAGTACATGATTCGTCACACTACTTGGTTAATCTCTGAAATGGATCCAATCAAGTATGTCTTTAAAAAGCCTGCTCTCACGGGAAGGATTTCCTGTTGGCAGATGTTGTTATCAGAATATGACATAGAGTACCACGCTCAGAAAGCCGTTAAAGGAAGTGTTTTAGCCGATCATTTGGCTCATCAACCGATTGAAGATCAGGAACCAGTCGGATTTGACTTCCCAGACGAAGATATCATGTATCTAAAAATGAAAGATTGTGATGAACCGCTACCCAGTGAAGGGCCAGAACCAGATTCCCAATGGGGACTTATCTTTGACGGAGCTATCAATCATTACGGAAACGGAATTGGGGCAATTATCATAACACCTCAGGGCACCCACATTCCTTTCACCGCTAGACTTATGTTCAAGTGCACAAACAATGAGGCCGAATACGAAGCTTGTATCATGGGTCTCGAGGAAGCGATCGACTTAAGGATCAAGAACTTGGATGTATATGGCGACTCAGCTCTGGTTATCAATAAGATCAAAGGAGATTGGAACACATACCAATCAGGATTGATTCCTTACAAAGATTATGCAAGAAGGTTGTTACCATTCTTCTACAGAATCGAGTTTCATCATATCCCTCGTGAAGAGAATCACATGGCTGATGCCTTAGCCACCCTCTCTTCCATGATTAGTGTAGGTCAATGGAACGACTTACATAAGATCGACATAATGCGCCTTGAAAGGCCTGCTTACATCTTCACGATCGAAGCAGTCATAGACGACAAAACTTGGTATCACGATATCAAATGCTTCCTTCAGAAACAGGAGTACCCAATTGGGGCATCCAGAAAGGACAGGAAAACCCTCAGAAGACTAGCAGGTAGCTTCTTCCTGAGCGGTGATACACTCTATAAGAGGAACTTTGACATGGTCTTGCTCTGATGTGTAGACAGACCAGAAGCAAACATATTGATAAAGGAAATTCACAAAGGGTCCTTTGGCACTCATGCCAACGGACATAAAATTGCGAGAAAAATTCTAAGAGCAGGGTACTATTGGTTGACAATGGAATTCGATTGCTACAAGTACATGAGGAGATGTCATAAGTGTCAGATATACTCAGACAAAATCCATGTACCGCCAACGCATCTCAAAGTTCTTTCTTCCCCATGGCCTTTTTCCATATGGGGAATTGACATGATTGGCATGATCGAGCCCAAATCTTCAAACGGACATCGGTTCATCCTAGTAGCCATTGATTACTTCACCAAGTGGGTCGAAGCAGCATCATATGCCAACGTAACCCGACAAGTGGTGGTCCGATTTATCAAAAACAATCTCATCTACCGTTATGGTGTTCCAAGCCAGATCATTACTGATAATGGATCTAACTTGAACAACAAGATGATGAAGGAGTTATGCGCTAAGTTCAAGATCGAGCACCATAACTCATCTCCCTGCCGACTCAAGATGAACAGAGCGGTAGAAGCGGATAACAAGAACATCAAGAAGATTGTTCAGAAGATGGTTGTAAGCTACAAAGACTGGCACGAGATGCTACCCTTTGCCCTTCATAGTTATCGCACATCTGTCCGCACTTCAACAGGGGCAACCCCTTTCTCTCTAGTATATGGCATGGAAGCAGTGCTCCCCATCGAAGTAGAGATCCCATCAATCCGGGTATTGATGGAAGCTAAGCTAACAGAAGCTGAATGGTGTCAAAGTCGACACGACGAACTTAATCTGATCGAAGAAAGTGAATGATGGCTTTGTGTCATGGTTAGTTGTATCAACAAAGGATGAAGGGAGTGTTTGACAAAAAGGTCCGACCTCGTGTCTTCAGGAAAGGAGACCTTGTGCTAAAAAAGATACAATCCTTTCTCACTGATTCTCGGGGCAAATGGACTCCGAATTATGACGGCCCCTATGTGGTCAAGAAAGCTTACTTAGGCGGTGCCTTGAGACTTGTAACCATGGACGGAGAGGAATTTGCCTACCCCACAAATGTTGACGTAGTCAAGAAATACTTTGCCTAAATAAATAAAAAAACGTCTCGGTGGATTGAAAACCCCAAAGGGCGGTCCAGGAAAAAATTAGAGACATGATAAAAAATCATCCCGGTGTATTGGAAACCTCAAAGTACAATCCAAGAAAAAATTAGGGATAATGGAAAGTAACTATGTTCGACAAAGGGGCAAGTCCCTCGACAGCAGTTACATCATCCATCAGGAAAACTCCGATCAAGGTCATCTTCGACAGAAGCTCAGGATGCCCAGAATTCAAAGTTGGTAGAAGGATAGTGGTCGTTATGTTTCGATGTATCCCTTTTCCCTATAAATTACCATTTTCTAACTTTGTATATACTCTTTGGAATCACGCGTTTGGCTGATTTCCATCCTATCAATAAAGTTTGAGCCCTCGTGCTTTTGTTTGCAATTCTTATTTGTTTTAGCTTTACAGAATGACATTTTAACATGATCAACGATTCTTGAAATTAAAAAAAAAATGAATTTACTTGTAAAATTTTTCCGCTTAAAGTAAAGGTGGCAATTTCTTTTGACGGTTGAACATCGAAAGAACATCGATCGCTTCTCCAGAAGTAAGCGAGCTTCAAAGTACAGAATCAAAGTACTCCTTCTAAAACCAGTGCACCTGAACGAATGATCAACTGTGTCAGAGACCATGGTTCATCTGACACCCCCGGCAGAGTTCTTACCTCCTAACCCCCGACCAACGGTTGTTCCCCGCAGGGACTACTTCTCCTAAGCAAGGCAGAATTGCTATTTTTGGGTCAGCGGTACTTCTTCTCCCTGCGATGGCCGAGTATCCAGTCATGTTCATCTATTAGTCTGTATGGGGCATTAGTTTTGTCAGCATATACATACATGCATCATGCATTATTGATTTACATTCGTATTCATATTGCATCACTATCTCTCTAGTCGGTCTTGTCCCCTAGTGATAGACAGTCCTCTCAATCGAGTTGTCAGTCCTTTCCTCGTCAGGAAATGTTGCGTCTGAACAATCTCTCTCCTCTCGTGTATTTCTGGGATGAAGTTGGTCCTTGATCACTTTGATAACTTGAACCTATAAAAAACCAGAGAACCCTCGACAAATGTCACCCTTCGCCATCGAAGACGATATCTTTGCGTTCCCGGATTAAGGAAAATCCCTAGAGAAAGCCTCTTAAGCAGCGATTCGACAATACAGCAGTTATTCTCTGAAAATACCGCTGATGAAAAGGTCATCAGCACCTCAAAATTAGATCACATCATATGGCATTTCTCCGAGAAGATCCCGAGAAAAGTATGATGTAAAACCCCAAGCGAAAGTAGTCTCTCAAGAGACCTGCTTTCCCCTGTAGAGCCGACAAATGGCGTCTCCAACAGAGAAATTTGTACACCTCTACAACTCAGACGATTGGGTTCCCCCAGCAAGTCTGACATCAAAAGTTTTCCCATCAAATGGCATCTCCCCAGGAAAATTCGGCGAGAAGTTTGAGGAGAACCGCTACAAATAGCGTCCCTTGTCAATGAAGTTTATTGACAAAATAAACCAAGACCAGATCCTTGGTAGGAAACCAGGATCGATGGGAGGTTTATATCGGAAACTGAGACCAGTTCCTTGGTAGGAAACCAGGATCGAGGTGAAGTTTAATTCGGAAACTGAGACCAGTTCCTTGGTAGGAAACCAGGATCGAGGGGAAGTTTATTTTAGAAACTGAGACCAGTTCCTTGGTTGGAAACCAGGATCGAGGGGAAGTTTACCTTTTCTAAGTATCATTGCTTAGCAAAAGAAGATGGATGCACAAACTGCCATTCATAACCAGCATCAAAATTTTGGGTATTCCGATATTTAATCATCTTGCACCTCGAATGCCAGAATACCTTCGGCATTCACACCTTCGGGTCCAAGAAGATTAAATAGGGGCATCTGTCATACCCCAAATTTTGACCACTAAGATTTCCCATCATTGTGTAAATTATCATCACAATATGGATGAACCATTAGTCTCCCCAAAGATGGGTGAGCATCCACTACCATCAGAATTAGGGTTTCAAGCCCTCTCAGAGCTCTTAGACAAAGGATCAATCAAGAAATGACATGATCTGTAACTTGTCTAGCCTCTCCAACATCCACAATGGATCAAAAGGACTCCCACTTCAAGGATCAAGCACAAGGTTGCTCCCTTCTGAGTGGATTAAGCCTCAAGATCGTCAGTGTCACCAAATTAGGGGTTTGGTCGACCAGGGCCTCTAGATGGAAATTCTCATCTGGGAATGAGCCAATGCTTCAAAGCATAACCTATGATGCTCCAAGGGACATCATGAACCCAATCATCAAGTCAATTTTGCCTCAGGGGATGCACTCATAAAAAATCAGGAATTAAGGTTTCTTGACCTAATTCACCCCTAAGTTGACTTTTGGGACAAAACATGAGCCAAGACCTCAAGGGAGGATTTGAGGATCTCTAACACACTACATTGATCCATTTGCAACAATGTATTGGTCTATGAAGCTTGAGCAACAAGTTTTAATTTCGTCTGAACCACAGTTAGGGTTTCGCGAGAAAAGTCAACCGTACCTTTGACTTTTGACCAGGACATGCTCCTAAACCCCAGAACATGATTCAATACACCCTATAACACATATGAAACCAATCCATCAAGTTTGATTTAGGTCAAGGACTTGATTTCATAGAGGATCGCACAGTTTGGAATTCATCTGACAAAAAGTCAACTGTGCACAAAAGTCAACTTTGACTTTTTGAGATTTTTCACAAAAATGGGGTTTTAACCCTAAAATGATGTTAATGTGTGATTTGAATCATCATTCATCAATAAAAATCAAGAAAAGTGGGATAACTTGTAAAAGGGGTAACCATAAAAAACTTAGAAAATTTTCTAAGTTATGGAACAAAGTGGCTAGGGTACCAACTTTGGAGGATCATAACTCCTAAACCACAAGGCCATTTTTTCCCATCCAAAGCTGGATTTATAGATCTCATGGCCCTCTACAAAAGCTTCAACTACACCTCATTCCAATTCATTATGGATTTTGAGTTATGGAATGATCAAAATGGCTGAAAACATGAAATGCCACTTTTTCCAACACTTAGTGAAATTTTCACTTAGTTAAAATCTGTCTTCACTTTTTTCTAAATGTAGGGGCATTTTTCACTTGGATCCAAAAATTATCAAAACCAATTATGATCAAACAGTTATTGTATCATATGAGGGCTTTCCAAAATGGCCAAGAACATCACCAAACTCAACTTGAGCCATGAGATATGACCATGGCAACATGCCTTGCTAAAAACTGCCAAGGCAAGGCAGATTTTGGAGTTTTGCTCGATTTGCTCAAATTTTGCAAGGGGAAAGCAACTCTATCCATCTGAACACCTCAAGGGGGGACCAAGGAGGAACCAACACTGATCTCAAGCCTCCCAAGTCTTTGGAACCAAAAATAGCATGCCAAACCTAGAAATCCCTAAAAGAGGGACAAGACTCCAATTTTGGATTGGAGCATTTAATGGATGCACCAAGGTGGCATAGACTGACACATTTGCAACTGAATTCAGTCAAGAATGATCCAACAACTAGGGAACCACAGCTCTGTGCTCTAACCTCTAGTCAATGGCTAGAGGAGACTTGGATTCTCATTTGCCAACATTGGCCAAACCTCTGCTGCAGTTGCCATTCACTATTGCTTGCAAAACAAACTTGCTCTACTATAAATAGAGCTCATTTGTGCTCAGTTTGAGTGCACCAAAGCCATCAAACAGATGCTTTCCTCAAAATCACCTTCTCACTACCATTTTTTCCTTCTAAGGCAAGTGACCATCGGGTTTTGAGTTTGAGAGCTATTCCAATCAAACCAATCACACACACACACCTCATAAACATCATATAGAAGTGATCCAAACACTCACATAACATCTGGAACACCAAAATCAAAAAATCACCAGCCAATTGCTCAAGCCTTTGACAGATTTGCAGTTGGGGTACCATCTCAAGTTCCAGATCATTTCAATCCATTCCAAGCATCCAGACACACTCCATAGCACCTAGGGAAGCTGTCCTTAACCTTGGAACCAAGCTGTAACACATCTAACACCAAACACGATCACCAGCTGCAAGTGGTAAGCATGAGCTCTTCTAACTCTATGATCCATGCAATTTTTGCTGCACAATAATTTGGCCATATGTTCATAATCATGCATGGAGTGTTTTCCCTCAATCAATTGCATTTGTTGAATCGTGTATGGAATTTTTGAACCTTCATGCAGAATTTAGGGTTCTTGATGTTTCTCTTTGATTTCTTATTCCATGCTTAAAATAAATGAAATTAAAGACCATAGACATGATCGTGAGGTTGAAACGAGTAGATTGATATGTAGATTGCATGATATAATCAAGTATTCAGTGAGATTGGATAGAAAACACAAATCTGCAGAAATAGAGGGTGGCGCGTGTTCTTGCCCTTGTTCTTGGCACCCTTTTTGAAAATTCAAATATTTGAATTTTGTGATTTTATTTAATTGATTCAAAAATTAATTTCTCTCTGAGTTTTAATGATTTTGAGTTGATTCTATTTTTAATAATTCACAAAAATGTTAAAATATTTTATTTTACCAAAAAATCCCAAAATATTATTTATTTCATATAATTGATATTTTTGCCGAGAATTAATATTTTAATTATTTTTGACATTTAAAATATTTTTTCCTTCTTAATTTTGCAAATTTTTATGATTTCTAATCATTTTGTAGGTCAAAACATGATTTTTGAAACATTAATCTAAGATCACAATTTGTTTTACACATGTTAAACAATTTTGATCATTTTAATTGAATTTTTTATTCAATTAAAATACATTTTGGAAATAAATTAGGGTTTTGATTAATACAACCTTCATCAAACCTTTCAAAATCATTTTTGGGCCTCTAATAGAGTGTAAGACCCAATCCTTTATAAATACAAACTTATTTTGGGTCTCAAATGTTGTATAAGTCCCATTGTATTTCAAAAGTTCGGCGCGATCATCGCCCGTTTAAAACAAACCATCTTGGCCTCTCCTCGAGCTATAAGACCCATTCAAAATCATTTTTGGGCCTCTAATAGAGTGTAAGACCTAACCCCCCTTTTTGAAACCAAAAACTTTTGGTCCTCAGTCATTGTATAAGACCCGCAGTGTTTTCAAAACCTCGGCGCGATCGTCTCCCATTTCAAAATTAACCATTGGGCTTCTCCTTGAGCGATAAGACCCATCTTTGTCCACTTTCAATCATTTTGGGCCTATTGAGAGAGTGTAAGACCTATCCCCTTATGCGAAAAACCTTTCTTGGGCCTCAGTCACTTGTATAAGTCCCTGTACAAAACGACAGTGCGATCACTGATAAAACCCTGGGCCTCTCCTTGAGCTGTAAGCCCCAACAATCTTTTCAAAGCACTTTATCCTTTGATTTTGAATATAATATTGTTATCAAAGCTTTCTTTGTTGAACAACTAACAAAACAGCATGGAAGTGTATTGTGGGGCTGCTCACAGTAAGTCTTCTTTCACAAACTTTTATATACTTGTCAAATATCAACTGTGTAATACTAGTATAGATATTTAGAGTTTTCCCCGGAAACTATGTCTAGCACTAGGTAAAGCCCTGTTGGTCACTCTTAAATACAAAAAAAAACTAGATCCCCATAGGATTACCAGACACAGTCTTCCCTCCTCTTGGGGTTAAAACAATATGGAGACGTGAAAGGCAGCATTCTCGGTGAACCCTTTCACAGACTGTCACCCTTAGACATTGTCAAAGAAACTCTACTCCCCAGAGATGATCTTTTCTCCGTGAATGGCATCTCTTGAGTTTCTTCCAAATTCTCGAACTTTCCTGGCTTGATCTATTCTCTGTGAATGGCATGTCTTGAACTTCTCAGGGTTTGGGGACCCACAGGCTTCCTAAAAGCATCCCTGCCTCCTCTTGGCCGGTGTACAAGGACCCGTCGGCTTCTTAGAAGTTTTCACAGCCTCCTCTTAGGCTTTGTATAATGATTCTTTCCCCGGGAAGATAGCCTCCTCTTGGGCTTAGTACAAATTGTCCCTCGGCTTCTTAAAAGTTTTCTCGCCTCCTCTTGGGCTTCGTACAAATTGTCCCGACGACCTCCTAGAGGTATAGGAACAGAAATTAGTCATCTTAATAGAACAGTCTTTTAAAGAGTCTAGATCTCACTACTACTGTTTCTTAAGCACGGTATAAAGGATAAGACCCGTAGACTTGGGTAGTCTCAATACCCTTCGGATTCCCCGTTTCCTTAAAGAACAGGAAATAATCCCGGTCCTCAGATCAAATCCATGAGTACAACATTACCCATATAAGAACTGATTTTCTCTTTTAACCAACATACTGGACCTATCACTCAACTGAAACAGTAATCCTAGCCTCCTCTTGGGCTTTGTACAATGATTCTCCCCAGCATAGTTAATCTTTTAGCCTCCATCTTGGGCTTCGTACGAGATACAAAAACACTCTCTTGTTGAGTATAAAAGACTCTCTTGTTGAGTCAACCCCTTTTAGCCTCCGTCTTGGGCTTTGTACAAGACACATACAAAACACTCTCTTGTTGAGTATAAAGAGACTCTCTTGTTGAGTCGATCACCTTTAGCCTCCATCTCGGGCTTCGTACGAGATACAAATCACTCTCTTGTTGAGTATAAAAGACTCTCTTATTGAGTCAAACCTTTAGCCTCCGTTTTGGGCTTCGTACAAGACACATACAAAAGCACTCTCTTGTTGAGTCAACCCGTCCAGCCTCTCTCTCGGGCTTCGTACGAGACACAAAAGTATCCTCTTGTTGAGTCATTAGCCTCCTCTTAGGCTTTGTATAAGAAAACCCCGGTTGAGTCAATCAACCTTTTAGCATCAAAGTTGTGCCTCGTTCACAGTATACAAACATCAACAACTCCTTTCCCCTCCATCTAATTGCTGTAAGCGGCAAGCCTCTGGATTATTTACATCCACGCCACTGTCCCTCTTTTAGCATGAGAAATTCCTAAGGAAAGATGACATTGCTCTAAACTGAGTTAAAGTCTTCTCCTTTTGGTTAAAAATCCCCTATAAAGTAAATTATGGCATTGCTGGATTCACATATCCCAGTTAAAGTAATTCTCCTTTATAACTACTCACCCAACAGCTGTGACAAACAAACCAAATATCCCCTTTAGAGATGACAAGTTCTCTCTCATCAATAAACCCTTTAGCTTCATATCTTGGGCTTCGAACAAGATACAAATAGACCCTTCAGCTTCACATCTTGGGCTTTGAACAAGATACAACCCACCTTTAGCTTCATGTCTTGGGCTTTGAACAAGACACCAAAACACTGTTTCCTCCCATAGAATAGGAGGAACTACGATCGCTCTGATTTCCCTGTTTCGGTAAACGGGAATAAGTAGGCATAAGATTGAAAGAAAAATCTTAGCGAGCACACCACATCAAAAACCTCTGGCCACAAATCCTCACATATCCATCAAAACATCCGAGTCTGTATCCCCCACCAAAAGTCTAAACTCGATCAAAATAAACCTAAGAGAGGCCCCCCACATTGATCGCATCTGTAAACCAACAGTTTTGACTGTTTAACCTCAGTTTGCAAAGTAGGGTTAGTTGGAGACATCTATTTCCCTTCCTTCATCAGCTCCAATAGGATAGAAAATGAATCGACCTGTAGTACCCTCCCAGAGCGACAGTGCTTAAGAACCACGTCCAAAATCGCTCGCTACACTATGGAGTAAGTAGATCATGTAACTTGAATATTAGGTTTCATTGGTGGATCAGAAGATTGTCTGAAACTCTGAAGAAAAGTTAAGATGAACCAAACAGTGGCATTTGGTTGACCTTTATTGTGCATTCAAGCAGGGAGCTTGGAACTAATTACTCTTGGACAGAAGGGTAGTTGATTGAAGACTTAAGGAGGTTCTGGTTCAGTTCTATCTTGGAGCTTGTGGTAGAAGTTCTAAGTTGATTATGGAAGATTACCTTCTTTTAGTGGATGAGAGTTTATTTCTCTCTTTGGTTATCTAGAGTTCTTGTTGATCAAGCAGGTGGCGCAGTATTGTTTGAAGGTCTTCAGTTGGAGTACTATACAGATAGTAAGTCCAGTGGTGGAGCATATCAAGAACTATGTTGGTTGGTGTCAGTGATATGTGAAGGATGTCCTAACTGATGTTAGAACATCTTCTGGGTTGGTTATCCTTGGAATAGGATTCTTAGTTCTGTGTGTGGAACTTGACACTCACATCTTGTCTAAGAGGTATTTATCTTGTCATACGGGAGAATAATGGGTAAAGAACTATCTTGGAAGTCTGTTGTGAATGTGGTATCAGACTGAAGTGGATCATGGGTTAATTGCATGAAGGTCTGAATTATGATGTGTTCAGAATATGGAAGCTAATATTCACCAGTTGAATAAGAAGTATTCTATCTTATCATATGGGAGAATGGTAGATTGAAAACTGTCTTGGATCGTGGGATGTTTATCTAGAAGACTGACTCTTGCTGAAGTCAGAATACTTGTGGAGAAGTGGTTTCTTCTGCTACAAGACATACTAGACAGAAGTGGATCAGTTTAGTGCATGTGGAGCAAATAAGCTGAGGATTTCTGGAGCATGTATTTGATGTCCTTCAAGTGTGAAGAACATCTGAGCGAGATAGCAAACTAAGGGGCTCTGTATGTCTCTTTGAGGAATGTGAAGCATTTAGATTCAATTGAGTTGTATCTCAGGGAAGAAGGAGATCTATGCATGAGAGTTCAGGAGGAATTCATGTGGTGTACGGATGGTTTCTGGACGAGATCAATCAATGGTGTTTTGGTCTCAATCGAAGAGTTTATTGGTTGTGGTACAAGGATGCGTTCCTGGTACTCTCACTATATGATCATGAAGTTGTCATGGGATATCATGTGGTGATTTTGGGTATTTCTTGCTGAAGAAGCATTTGTTGAGAAAGATAGGGGGATAACTTTTTTCTGTTAAATGTACTAGTGTGGTACATGGATGTCTTGAGGGTCAAGCATTAGGTGAATGCGTTCAGCAAGTGTGTTGAACAAAGGGTGCGATCTTGAAGACATGAAGATGCATCTTATGTTTTCCATTTATTCAGGGTGTTCTTCAAGCAAAGGAGCACTGGTTATCTACAACAGGGGGAGTTAGACTTCTGTTTTGGATATATAGCTGCAGTGGTGCAGTTTATTATCAAGACTGATTGTGGTTTTCAAGCAATTTGTGTTAGATTGCCTCAACTGAGGATGATATGTTGAGAAGGATGTCTTGACATTGCTCTGTTGTTGCAGGTTATGGGGTATTGATCAACACATAAGTTTTTGGTAGACAATGTCTGACATGATGTCAGGACATTGTTAAGGACATGCTTTTAAAGTAATTGGTCCTTTGGACGGTGTGCCTTGGACAGTGGAGAACATGCACGTGTAAAACATGTTCATCGTTACTTGCATTATTTTTGGACGATTTTCTTTAAAGAAGAAACAGTCAAAGCATTCTTGGCCGGTGCGCATTTGTTTTGGGTGAAGTTACATCCATTGATTAATGATTTCATTGAATTGACCATCGTTATTTTCAATGGTTTGTTACATTCGGTATTTAAGGGAGTCATTGGCTTAGTTTGTCTCAGGTTGTGTTTTCTTTGTGGTGTGTTCCAAATGTCTTTTGTTCGAGTCTGGATAAGTATTGGTTGTGTATGGGAATGTCTTGGCTACCTTTGCTAATTTTTTTCTAAAAAGGGGGGATGTGAGTCACTGGTACAGGGGATGCGTGCGTTGTTCTTGCAGTTGCTTTGCAAGGACATTGAACAAGGTGTTTGTTTTATCATCTTGTTTATGTTTCCTTTGTGTCTTGTGATTTGAGTTAAAGAACAGGTTGTGTCTTGTGACCTGAGTTACATGGCCTATGTACTCAGAACTACGAAGTCAACAACTGTTCTCTGGAGGGGGAGGGTGTTTGATATGAGTGTCTAGTGTTCTTATGTTTCAGACTTCCTTCTTGTTTCTTTAGGAGTCTCATCTTCTGGACCTTTTTTAACTTCACTCACCCTGGGATTATTCTTCCTCTCTGGTGAGATTATACGGATTCATGTGTAAGAGGGAGTTTGTGTTATCTTCCTCCTCGTGTACACCAACATGAATTCGGTATGCACGGTATTCCAATCATAGCCACCACTCAGACTAAAATAAATCCAAGAGCTTCCTGGGTTTATTGTCCAAGAGGAGTTATAGCAAAAATTTGTTAAAAGGGAGAGATTGAAAGCTCCTATGGTTTGACAAAGTTTTGGAAAAACATTTTGTTGATAAAGATGAAGAAATCTGGCCATGAACAAAGATGTCGAAGAAGATATCTCAACCTAAAGACATGACATCCTGGATTAATATACTGATTTAGCAGGTTTTTAATCTGTAACAAATCTGCCCAAGAATTGATGTGTTGTTTAGGAGTGTATCAAGGACCAAAGATATGAAGCCCAAGACATCTGAAGCCTATATAAGACTTAGACCTAGGGTTTAAGATATACCTTTTGTAATCTAGTTCTCTTTTGTAAAAATAAGGGTTTAGGGTTTTGAGAATCGTTGGATCTCTGGGTTTTGTAAGTCTCTCTTTGTATCGTTTGATGCACTGTGGTAGGCATAGGTATCACACAGATCCAGAAATCTTTAGGTAATGGATTGTGTATTGTTCTTGGATGAAGCTTTGAAGCAAGTCCGAGATAACTTGTTGGTCAAGAATGTTTAACAGAATTTTGTATTGACAGAGATGTATCAGCTGCAAGTGGCGGTAGCTGTTTAGACATCACAAATTGTGATTAGGGGAAGTGAGTTGTGGTTCTCATATCAAAGATAGTGTCTTTGGTAAAGATTTCATTGGGTAATGATTAGGAGAAAAAGTTGTAAATGGGGGAGTTTAGCTTTATAATTGTACTACAGATAGTGGAGTCTTCTTCTTGGATTGGTATCCCCCAGAGTAGGTGAATTGCACTGAACTGGGTTAACATATCCTGTGTTATTTATCATTATGCAATTTAAAGTTTTGCTATGTTCTTGATAAACATGTCACAACAGATGTTGCGACTTTGTGTTGATTTTTGAAGTATCAACTGTTTTGTTCTTGTTTAATAATTATGCAGAACAATGTCTTGACATGTGTTAGGACATTTGCTGTCTGATATGCCATAATTTCAAAACTTTTACATTATTTATGTTATATTGGTGCCTTATATGAGCTTTCTCACCACCTTACTAGAATGATTTCTTCCATTTTTCTTAGTGATAGAGGCTTTTCTTTTAAAAAAAAAAAATCCTTTCATCACTTGAACTTATAGAATAAATAGTAGGTGAGTTATGAAGGTGTGTTAGTTGTCCTTTTAGGTTTTTGATTTCAAATTTCAATATAGGAGACTTACCACACTCGACTACATCAACCTTTCCTACTCGAGTTTGAGAAACACAAACTTGGTCACTAACAAGAGATGTGTGATCTTCTTTTAACGATTATAAACCACTTTTTAGTTTCAAAATTTTCTTCCTCAAGTTTAAAAATTATAAATTTTTAAAAACTTTTAGAGCACTATCATGTATATCATATCATGAAAGACATTAGACAATTCATTATATGAAGGTATGTGAATCCAAATTACTTACTTCCACATTTGTTTGCATGTGTATTTCCATTAAACAAAGATTATTCATTTCTTAGCTTGAACTTTAGTTAGAAGATGATGAGTTTTAATCTTCTTCCCAAGAAATGATTAAAATATGTCATTTGCCTTTGCTCTCGGACTTATAGAACTCTTGTTTGCTTTTATGCTACAAAAATCTTGGATAATTAATTTGATTGTGACTGTGTTTACCACACTGAAAGCATGTTTCTTTCCTTTCTTCCATCTTGTTTTATCTCCTTTTCTGTGGTGGGTTGGATTTTCTAAATTTCACCAAGTTTTTCTCGAAGTGTTTAAGACCATTTATTTTTTTATACTTGTTGTAACGACAAACAAACAAACCCAACTTTTCATCCTTTGAAAGTCTTCATTGGAGCTGTATTCATCGTCCTTTATGATGATGTTGGAAGTAGAGGCATTTAAGGAGGGTAATCATTGGAAATATCTTCATCATGCTTTTTAGCTCATGCTCATATTCTATAAGATTTTCAAATAGAGTTGAAATATCTAAGGTCTTCAAGTCACATGACTCTTTAATCATTGTTACTTTTGGTTGTCATTCCCCACACATAGACCTTAACACTTTGTTAGTATAATCCTGGTTAGATAAAGTCTTTCTTAAATTTTCTAGCCTATTATATGAATAAAGCATATGCATTGATTCCACGGTTTCACCAGGTTCCATGCAGAAAATCTTGTATTCTTCTGTCAATGTGTTACCCTTGGATTAAGTCACATATTCAGTACCCTCATTAAGTATCTGAAGTGTGTTCCACATTGTTTGAATCGTCTTACAATGGAAAATTGAATAATATACATTAGTACTCAAGGCGGAAATTACTATACACCTCACTTTCAAATCATAAGAAGCTTTCTTAGTTTCTTCATCATTATGAATCCTTTCGGGGTTTTAAAATTTCATTTCCATCAACGATGCTTTTTGGGATAAAGTAACTGTATTTGATAGCAACCCAAAGCATTCTATCATTTAACATTAAGTGAATATACATGTTATATTTCCAATGCACATAACTTTCACCTTTGAATATGAGATCTCTATTATACGCACCTTTCAAATCCTTACCCATATTTTCAACTTTTGAAGTTGCAAGACTTGATTAAAATACAAACTCCGAGGCTAATTATTGGGTAGAATATAGGTGTATAAATATCTAGAAGGGGGTTGAGTAGACCTTTCCCCTAAAACCAATTTCAAAATGTTTTCTTTGAAATAATATTTTTACAAAAAATGTGGCCGTGGAATATTTTCAAAAGATTCATTTTGATTGATTTCACGGTTTACTATAAATAATAGAAAATACAATGAATATGGAAGATGAAGATGCTAAATAATCCATGCGTCAACTAACCAAATTCAATTTACAGAAGAGTTTTTAATAAATATTATTAATCAAACAATCAATCTAACATTACTAGTGTATGAAGTTATGATCACCAAAAATAAGATTTGAATAACTAAATTAATTACATACCCACGCTTACACATAAATCTCTATAAGCTGTTTAAAACCTTGTCACATGTTATTTTATAAAAGAGATAAAATCTAATATCATACAGATCTATACTATAACTTAAAAGAGATAAGGAAAGAGAAATTGTTCACCAAATTTATACCAGTTCACTGCATTTTTCCTCTCTAGCACTAATTCAATCTCCAACGGTGAATCATTGAAAATTTGTGAGAAATACAAATTCATACTCATGTGTGTCTGTGTGTTTGTCCGTGTGTGTACGTGCGTGTGTTTGTGTGTGTGCGCGCGCGCGTGTTTAGAGAGAGAAATATTGAAATATTTTATATATGTTTTAGAGATAAGGAAAAAAATTTATAAAATATTAAGCAATTGATTTTAGTAAGATCTTACAATTATGATTTGATTCATATGAAAGAGTGACTTGAATTAAGATGATAAAATTTGGAAATAAATTGCTTGATTCAGATCATGATTTGAATCATGTGATTTAAATCAAGTAATTACATGAATAGAATCACACAACCAAATGAGATTTCCAAAAGAATTCATTTAGTCATGATTCAAATGAACCATAATTGTGATTTGCATCAGGCTATCTTTGATTTGAATCAAACAAAACCTTGATACAATCAAACTCACATTGCATAATTCCAAAATTCACTTTTACTTTTGATTCGGATATGCCAATGTTGTGATTCAAATCAAGCTTAAAAAACATCTTGTTTTAAGACTTATAACTTGTGATCCAAGTCATACATAGTTGACTTTTGACAATTTTTGTAAAATGAAAATATATTGCAATGGTTTCAACCTAAGTGAGTGTAAGGGGTGACTCAAATAACGATACCACAATAAATGGTAAAATAGAAATTATGATAAATTGGTCAATTAAAACTATAAGAGGCGATAGTTCAAAAATATTGAAAATACGACATAACATCAAAACAATCCCCTTGATTTATCATTTTGGAGGTTGTTTTTATCAGTGACCAAAATAAACATCTTGTTGGTCTTATGGGGGCGTGAGGTGAAGGGTGTTTGGGTGTGGAATTTCAAGTAGGGATGTGATCTATATTTTTTGGAGGAAACACTTCTAGCTAGCATGGTTCTTGCTTTCCATGGTAAGGTGAAACTGGTGTAAGATGATCAGTGGATTTGAAAGTTAATGTCAATCGAGTATTTTTTATGAAGTTGGCATTTGGTTTGATTATGAGTCTGTCTAAGAGTGAGGAACCTAGGTTAATGAGAGTGATTAAGGTGTAAAAGTTAGGGTGGAAGAGTTAGGCACCATTTAAAATGGTGGCTTTCTCTTTCTGGTGGCCATTTGGTCTAAAGTCTTGAGTTGGTTTGACTTTTGTTTGGTCCTTCCGGGATCAATTATTAGGTTGTTATAGGGGATCGAGTGGTTCGGGGGTAGGGTGGAGGGAACTATACTCTATGATTCTTATTGAGATTTGACACGCAGGGATCTTAACTATATGAAAATCTCATAACAAATTTATTTTAAAAAAAAACTCAATTGTTGATCATGGTGTGAGCACAATTGTTGATCTTTTGTGGCAGTGGGTTTAACCACAGCTTTTTGGGTTTCACAATCTCTTTTAGGGATTAAAAGGAGAATATATTCATTTGTTTGGAAAGATAATATTATGTTGGGTTGTTTGTTATGTTTGCTGGTCTCTTTTTGTTGAGGCCGTTAAAAAGGGTAAGGTTGTTTTAGGTGCAGAAGCGATTCAAGAACAACCAAACTTTAGAAGGGTTAAGGTTGAAGCCCAGTATACAACTTTATTCGTGAAGACCTTAGTTGGTAAGATGCATGAAAAGGCCAATCCTTTTGTGATTCAGAAAGCTTTGTTTGAAGAAGGTGTTTTTGATATCTTGGCCACACCTTTAGGGACTAGTTTATGCCTCCTAGAATCTAAGGAACAGAGTGATATCCAGAATTTTGTTGATCAGGCTAAAGTGTGGTGTGACAAATGGTATCTTGACGTTAAACCTTGGACTATTGATGTAGTGGACGATTTTAGATTTGCATGGGTGCAATGCAGAGGAATCCCTTGTTTTGCTTGGAATAATCTTGTTTTTAGTTGTGTGACGAAGAACATTGGAACTTTCATCAAGGCTGATTCGGTAACGGTGAAGAAAACAAGATTTGACGAGGCTAGACTGCTTATTAAAACCAAGTTCGTTGAGGCGATACGGGAAGTGGCGGTTTTAGTGATAAATGAAAAGGAGTTTCAAGTGAGATTAAGTGAGTTTCTCCCGGGTCCTGATGCTAATGACTTTTTGGAGGATGATTTTGGTGTTGATAGATCTATTTCTTCGGACTTTGATGATGAAGAATCAAGCGAAAGGTCATCAGAAGAAGATATTGAGTATGAAGAGTCAACTCCTAGTGGCAATAGGGAGGCTGATAGTCTGTTACGGTACGAGGAGAATCATGATGACCTAGGGAGCAGTGCTAGTTATGCACTTTCACACGTTAGTGATTCTGTGGGTGAGGAAACAGAAATTAACAAGGAAAAGGTGCCTTGTGAGGATGTCTTTTTGGTTAAAGACAAAAGGGATTTGAAGGCTACTTATGAGGCAGAGGTAGACCTTATAGCTGATCTTGCCTCTGTTTTCCCAACATCTTTGGCTGGTCAATGTGTGCCAGGTGTAGGGTTGGATATCCAATCGAACTTGGGCTTGGTAGGTGGGCCGATTTTAGATGGTTTCGGGTCTTCAACTGGGTCTGATTCAATTTCCCCCAATATTGCCATTCCAGATGGGCCCAATTATGGGATTAAAGAGAAAAAGAAAAAAAAACCTCTCTCTGTTTTCTACGATAACATCCAGATTCCCTTCACCCCTTCCTTTTATTCCACCAATATCAGAGTTTCACCCGCTTCACCCTTTACTAGGTCGAAATCTAGAGCAGCTTCGAAGAATTTAAAATGGTTGCTCCTTATCCTCGAAAATGGTGGTCCTTCTGGTTTTTCACAAGGTTCTTTTGGTAGTTCTATTGATGAATCGGATATTTATAGAAGTAATCCTAAATGTAAGGAGGGTTTGGATGGAGTTCCCCGTAAGATTTGGAATATTGTTCAACTTTTGGGCATTAAAGCTGAAGAAGATGAGGAAGTGATTGAGAGCGTTGTCAGGGTTCTTGAAGATAGATACAGGAACCTATTTGAACAAAGGAAGGATGTTGACAATTGTTTCCAATGATTTTTGTTTCTTTTAACCTTCGCGGGTGCGGCTTACCTGTCAAAAGAAAGAGAATTCGTCATATTCTGCAGGAAGGAAAAGCTGATATTGGTCTTTTACAAGAGACTAAAATTTCTAGTATGAAGGAAGCTAAGGTTAGAAGTATGTGGGGTCATAAAGATTTTGATTGGTCTGCTTGTGATTCTGCTGGTTCTTCTGGAGGTCTTCTGACCATTTGGCGTAAGGATCTTTTCCATCCTATCTCCACTTATAGAGGTAATGGATTCTTGTGTTCTAATTTTATTTGGAGAGACATCAACTTGTTTGTGGTTAATGTGTATTCTTCTTGTGCCTTAAGGGATAAAAGGAGACTCTGGTTAGATCTTTTAGATTTCAAAAACGCTCATTCTGATGGGAGGTGGATTATAGGTGGTGATTTTAATTCGGTTAGATCGTGTGATGAAAGAAAGGGTAGACGAATGTCTTCTGTTCGTGAGTGTGTGGAATTCAACACTTTTGTTTCAGATTTGGAGTTAGTGGATCTCCCTTTTGTGGGAAATCGTTTCTCTTGGTATAATTCTAATGGAATGAATTGTAGTAAATTGGACTGCTTCCTTGTTGATGATTTTCTAGTAGATAAGTGAGAGTTTAAAGCTCAGTTTGTAGGGAAGCGCGACATTTCGGACCACTGCCCGATTTGGGTCAGATCAATCAACGCTAACTCGGGTTCAAAACCTTTTAGGTTCTTCAATTGTTGGATTCAGCACAAGGATTTCATGACTTTTCTTAAGGAGTCGTGGAATTCGTTGCACTTTCAAGGTACTCCAATTTTCGTCTTTAAGGAAAAGCTTTCGGCTCTTAAAGCTCATCTCAAGTGGTGGAATGTCAACGTTTTCAGGTGGCTTGACCTTAAAATAGAGAACCATGTTGAGACCCTTAATGATATTGATTTGGTGTTAGTGAATGGTATAGAAGGGTTGTCGGATGAGATGCTTAAAAAGAGGGGGGATTCTCAAGAAAAGTTTTGGAGTGATCTCCGCTTCAAAGATAGTATGATCTTCCAAAAATCGAGATCGAAATGGTTGGAGGAGAGGATGTTAATACCCGGTATTTCCATTCTTCCCTAAAACACAAGACAAGATTGAACACGATTGCAACCATTGGGTCTTCTGAAACCTTAATTGAAGATCCTCGATTAATTAAGGAAGTAACTTTCGATTTTTTTCAAGCTAAATTTCAAAGGGTGGGTAATTCCAGACCGGTTATGGACATGAGCTCTGTCTAGAAACTGTGTGCGGTGGATAGAGCTATGTTGAATGCATAATTTACCACTCATGAAATTCGGGCAACAGTGTTTGATTGTGACAGTTCTAAGTCTCCTGGCCCGGATGGTTATTCGTTCGGTTTTTTTAAATATTGTTGGGACATTGTAGGTACAGACTTTGTTAACTGTGTGCTGCATTTTCTGTGACAGGAAATCTTCCTAAGGCCTTTTCTTCTTCTTTTTTGGCTTTAGTCCCTAAGGTGGACAACCCTCAAGGGTTCGGGGACTTTAGACCGATAAGCCTTATCGGGTGCGTTTCTAAAGTAATTTCGAACCTCCTTTCTAAACGGTTGTCAATTGTTATCTCCTATTAGGTTTCTTCGTCGCAAACGACCTTCATTCCTGGAAGAAATTTGTTGGACGGGGTATTACTACCTAACGAAGTTATTGACTTGGCAAAAAGGGATAAGAGAAAGTGTCATCTTTTAAAAGTCGATTTCACCCAAGCCTATGATTGTGTAGATTGGAAATTCTTAATCCAAGTCCTTTCGGCAATGAACTTTGGGCCTAATTGGATTAAATGGATCAAGGGAGTTGTGTGTTCCAGGTTTGTTTCAGTCTTGATTAATGGGAGCCCGTCAAGGGATTTTGAGGCCACGAAAGGTTTGAAGCAAGGAGACCCGTTAGCGCCTTTCCTCTTTGCGTTGGTTGCCGAAATATTGGTTGTCCTGGTCAGAAAAGCTACTCTCTTCAACCTTTTAACGGGTTTTGATCACCATGTAGGATCCTCTATTGAGCTGCTCCAATTCACTGACGATACTCTATTATTTAATGATGGAGATTATGCTAATTTGTGGGCTTTTAAATCTATTTTGCGTGGCTTTGAAATAGTCTCAGGTCTGAAAATTAACTTGTCAAAAAGTTGTATTCTTGGAGTGGGCCTTGATGATGGATTTATAAAAGCAGCTGAGAGTTTTCTCCATTGCAAGTCCGGCGAATTTCCTTTCAAATTCCTTGGAATCATCATAGGAGGTAACCATAGAAGACTTTCGTTTTGGAACCCGATTCTTTCTTGTCTTAAGGCTAGATTGAACTCGTGGATTGGAAGAAATCTTTCGATGGGAGGCTGAGTCACTCTCATTAACTTTGTGCTAGCAAACTTGCCTATTCATTATTTATCTTTCTACAAGGCCCCAACGAAAATTGTGAAAGAAATAATTTCCATTCAACGTCGGTTCCTTTGGTCCGGGTCGAAGGATAAAAGTTCTATAGCTTGGGTTAAGTGGAGTGACTTGTGCAAGCCCAAAGACAAAGGAGGATTGGGTATAAAGCATGTCGGTTTATTTAATAAATCCCTCCTTGCTAAATGGCTTTGGAAATTCCTTAATGAGGGTCAAGAAATTTGGAGGAATTTTTTGGTTAGTCGATACGGTAGATTGAGTAAATGGGTGTAGGACTTTGAATCTGCTCATCACCCGACTACTGTCTCCTTGTGGCTTAGAGATTTGCTGAAAGTTAAAACCTTGGTGCCTGAAATTAATTTCCAGATGCTTGTTAAGCCTGTTGTTGGATGTGGCTCTAATGTTTCCTTTTGGAGTTCTACTTGGTGTGGGGATTTTCTTCTCAAGACGGCCTACCCGAACGTCTTTTCTGCTGCTGCTGTCAAGTATTGTAGTATAGCAGACCTTGGTGCCTGGGGCCATGATATTTGGCGATGGAACTTAGATCGTCTTAGCCTGATACTTCGCTGTTGGATGCTGGAATTGTTACTAACTTCCAGAATTTTCTTGTCGGGTTTCAGGTGATGAATAATGATGTGGATACGTGGGAATGAAGGTTAGACTCTATCAGCGGTTTTTCGGTTAGATCTATCTATTGATATATAAACACTTTGGCAATCAGTGTTAATTTTTTAGAAGAGGATAGGCTTTTACTCCAAGTTGTTTGGAGAACTTGTATACCATTGAGAACTAAGATTTTTGCGTGGAGACTTGTTTTGGATAGATTACCAACTCGTAAAAACCTCGGGTATTAGAGGGATAGTCGATTCCCCTCATGATAAGGTGTGTGTCTTTTGCTTTCAAGAAGAAGAGGTAGCCCTCCATCTTTTTCTCACCTGCCCTAAAGTTCAGATTCTTTGGAGGAAAATTTATGCTTGGTTAAAATTAACTCTGATTTTAGCGGACTCCCTTAGTAAACACGCTTTGCTCTGGTTGTTGGCGTTGATAGAAAAGTTCAAGGAGGATATGGCTTGTTTTTTGTGGTTTGCTACGGTTTGGGGTATTTGGAACTTGCGGAATAACATCATCTTTAACAATGCTATTTGTAATGTCGAGGAGCTTTTTTTTTCGTATAGTGATTGTTTCTTGTAGGTGGTTGGAGATAGGTCGTAGGAAATGTATTCTTTACGATTGGTTGAAACATCCTCTTGATTTTTTGTAATTGGTTTTAGGGAGTTGTCCCTTTCTCTCTTTTTACTTGATTGGCGTTTGTATTGGGCTGGAGAACCCCTTTTTCTCCCTTAAATACAATTTTGGTTATCAAAAAAAGCTCAACAACGATCTAGTGCATCCTTCCATCGACTTGATGTTTCAGCAACGGTCTTGTTGAACTCATTAAAAAAAGTATATTATAGGAGTTGATTGTAAAATAAGTAAGATAACTAATGGTTAAAGTATCAGTAATATTATTAAAATTTAAAGAAATGGTTGATCTAGAAACATTAATGAAAATTAAAGTAACCAAATGTTTTCATCTGGTTGTATTTGGCCAAAAGGTCATTTTGGTTTTGAGATTGTATTATCGTTTTTTTTTTTAATTAAGAAAGTTATAGAATTATGGTCAGTAGTTATATATATATATATATATATATATATATATATATATATATATATATATATATATATTACTTTTCAGCATTGTTGAAATGATCAAATGGTTTGCTAAGATTTTGTTATTGATTAAGTCTATGATAAAATGTGAACTTGATTTAGCATTGTGCTTTCATGATTTAATTCTTGCAAGTCATGAAACTCTTATATTTATAGAAGTTCGTGCATGGAGTGCTCATGCATGGATATCTCATGTCACCATGCGACACTCCTCTACACATGTGTGTGGTGATCTATGCCTACAAACTCTTAACCATACAAATTCATGGTGCAATATATCACATGCTAAAACATAAAATCCTATCTTGAACTACTCTTTTAAAACTCCCCACAAGATCAAAAAGGGATGTAAGTCGTGACTTTGAACTTGGTCCAAAGATCTTGAAAAGTAGTTTTGTGATGGTGTCTACCACTTGTATATTTCTAGGAACATGTTGGATCATCATTATCTTTGGTATAACCCTCTCACAAACAAAGTAGATATCTACCTCAATATACTTTGTCTTGGCATGAATAATTGTATTGTGTCACAAGAGCACTACACTAAGATTATCACAAAAGAGAGTTGGAGGATGCAACGACACGAAAACTTCATTGAGAAGAGATTATATCTAAAGTATTTTTGAAATAGTGTGATCAAAGGCATAATATTCATTACTTCTTAGAGCTTATCAACATGAGATTTGGTCCAAAAAAGATTCATGAACTTGAAGTAGATCTACAATCATCTGGATCGCTTGTCTAATCCAAGTCACTATAGGTTCTTAAAGAGAATTTCTGTAGTAATGAAGTTAGAGTGACAAGTAAGCCATGTGTGATGGTCCCAATTAGATATAACAAGATTATTTTAACTGCATACCGAAGAGATTAAGATGGGGAGGCCATGAATTAGAAAGATTTATTCACACTAAAGGAAATGTAAGGTCTTATGAGAGTGACATATCGTAGGGCCTAACCATTGATCTATAATGATAAGTATATGAGAGTGTGGAAGAATCATGCTTGCTAAGTTTGTAGGTCCTCAACATAGGAGTTGTAACACCATTTTCATTGCACATCTTGGCTCGAGTGAGTAGATCTCAAATGTATTTGTTCTGAGTAAGGAGCATACAATCCAACAATTCTATTTGCAACTACATAAATTAATAGTCACAAAATCTGAATAAAACTTGAACAGAGAAACATGAATAGCACACATCATAATGTCAAAGCACAAACGGTTGATTCATGAAATCCAACAAAAGACAACATCATTAATGTGTTAAAAACAAAAACCAATATGCCTAGCAAATGGAATAAACATTTAGAAAGATGTATTCCTACTACTAACCACAACACGAGAGAGAGAGAGAGAGAGAGAGAGAGAGAGAGAGAGAGAGAGAGAGAGAGACCGTACTTCAAAGAGGGGGGAAAAGACCAAGAAATGATTTTCGTTCCATGAAATGAATGAAGAGGGTGAAGATTGGACATTC
This sequence comes from Lathyrus tuberosus, assembly GCA_022829125.1. NCBI lineage: Eukaryota > Viridiplantae > Streptophyta > Magnoliopsida > Fabales > Fabaceae > Lathyrus > Lathyrus tuberosus. The sequence continues at coordinate 222,375 of JALAZF010000424.1, forward strand.
CAAATTAATGAAGATGGTGAAGATGAAGATTTCGCTATCAATGTCGTCTCGTTCGCCAGGGCATGTGTTATGAAGAAAATAAAGAACCTGTTATATTTTAATTTTGTAGTAAAGAATTTCACCACGATTGCAAATACCAACTCTAGTGAAATATAGAACATATAATAACGCTTGATTAAAACAACCATAGTTATTATTATGAATCGTTATGAAAAGTATTTTAATGAAAAAAAAAACCAGGCACGTAAAAATAAGATATTACTACGGTTGACATAATGGCTGTAGTGATATGATGTTACCAAAGATATATTTCGTAGTAGTGACAATATGTCGGGTTAAGCGATTTTACCCACTCTTTCTATATAAGCTTTGTTGTGAAACGATGTCGTCAATGATAGAACAAAGTTATAAGATAAAGATTGAGTTTCTTGAACAAACACAAGAACCCTAATAGGTTTTACGAAAGAGATAGAAGAAGGGAGAACAATCAGAATTGGTTTAAATTGTTTTACTATTCGCTTTCTCAATAAAGATTCAAAGATTGCAAGTGAATAACAACAATTAACCTCTTTCCACAACCTTGAGAGAATTAGCCTATTTATAGACTACTATGCTAACTTAGGCTATAAGATAACTTAACAATTGTACTTACAAGCAATGTCCAACTCGACATGCTAACTTAAACACAAAGCTAACATATTTCGAGAACATGCTTGAACAGACTTTGACTACAGCATGCACAACTCCTGTCTAACCATAAGGCTACCCTTGTCGACACTAGAGTTCGATCCAAATACCACAAGCTTCATAAGCTCCAATTTAAGATATCTTGTCGCTCTCACTCTATACAGCTTACGAATACTTCGCCGACTTAAATATTAAAGTGATAATCTTGTAGGTCCATCTTGCTTTTCCGTACCAGAAGTACTCACTGCCCCAATGTAAAACTCCATTCCTATCTCGTTTAATTTCGTATTCTTGGTTCTAAAAAATAGTCAACTTATATGATCGTTAAATTTATTCATATTAACGGTTGAGGTTTGGTGTAAGACTTTTATATTTACTTCTAATGTCATTCTTTGGATATATATATATATATATATATATATATATATATATATATATATATACAAAAAAATATAACTCTATCAAAAGGTCATTTCGGTAATTAAGTAAATCAGACTAAAACTTTAGTTGCTTTTCACCAATTGATGCCAAGTGTTGAGTGCTCATTGGTTCCAATTAAAATATTACTTTTTCCTCCAACCAAACACTTGTCTCCATTCCAAATTCAAATTCACACTTCTCTCTTTCCACACTTTTCAGTTTCCTCATTTTTCTCTCTCTATTCTCTCTCTCGTTTTCTCTGTATGCCCACAAACCCTAATTCCTCCGCCACACTTTTTGTTTTTTGATTTCGCTTTGTGTTTTGATTCAGATTTATTATCATCAGCGTTGCTTCGTTTGTAATGACACAACATTTGTAATGGTGTTTGTATCGTAATTTTACTATGTGTTCTGTACATCATCTCTTATCACTTTCTCACTATCATTTCCATTCTCTCCATTTCATTTTTCCTTTCAATTTCCATCCCTTTCATATTTTCTTTAGATTTTATGCTTTGTGGTTTTTATGGTTTTTATGGTTTTTATGGTCTTTAGATTTCATTTCCAGGCCTCCCTTTTTATGGTTTTTTATGTTTTGTGAACTTATTTAATATGTTCCAAACTAATTGCAGTTTGTGATTATAGGTTTTTATTTGGAATATGGACACTTTACAAGGTATATTAAAGTTGAAGATATGGAAGCTCCGGTTTTCAAAGTTCACATAAGTTTTCTGTGCTTTCTCTTTTCATATAAGTTTGGAGTCTTTCCCTGTGTTTTCCCCTTTTCATTGCAAGGCCTAAAAATTTTAGAGGTTTGTTTTAGTTAATTGAACTTCTATTTTGTCACAAACATCATTAAACTCAAGGCCTGAAGTCAGTATGCTGCTATTCCATCATAATACTTGATATATTCTGTTTTATTCCATCAAGGCCTGAATGTAAATTAACATTATTCAAGCTCACAGTTGTTGGTTTATATATTTTTAAACTTTTGAATATATTTTAAAAAGTAAGCAATCATACTGTTTTTGGTCAAATCTCTTATATTTTGTTATAATAACAAACAGTTGCTCCTTTTAGGATCTTAAGGTGCTAATGATATTGAATTTATGCAATGTTTATACACTGCATATGCTTGATTGTGTAATTTATTCATTTTTAATGTTTCTGTTTTAATAAAAGTTGTACTCTTGCTATTTCAGGTCGAGAAGCTCCAAAGGGTTTGTTTAAGAAATCCTGTTAAGGTATAACCATCATAATAATATTTATAAATATATGTTTATGGATAAGGAAAATTATACTCCCCTTCCTTGAAAGATTAACATTATTGTAGTTTAGTCGGTTTTATTGCCTCAGAGACATTTTTTGCTTTGGATTTTATTGTAAATGACTGTTCACTTTGAACCTCAACTATTGTCTTTGGGGACCTAGACCGGTAGAAAATAAAATGAAAGTTTTGGGTGAAACTCCAAAGCTTGTAATATGGTTTTTAAAATTTGTTCGGTCTTTGTCTTAGAATCAATAATATTGTGTTCAAAGGGTGATCTCCGTGACATTGAAAATTTGACAGAAAAAATGTCCTTTGGTGGTTTTGCTCACTGTACCGCCATTAATTAGTTCATTTACATTAAAAAAGACTTTAGTCTAGCATAATATTTCATCTCACAGGGAAAGGACGAGAAGGAGTTGTGGTTTACTGGTATATACACAGGCTTTTCACAATTTTATATTCACTTTAGATCGAAGCATCAACCAAGTATTCTACCGTGGACCCACTGAAGCAACAACTCCGCTTTTTGCCAGCAAAACATAAGGTATCTGTTCTCCGTTATCCAAAAAAATGTTGGATTTTAATAATTTCGGCTACCAATTTTTATTTGAACTTCTTACTATTAGATTGTTTCAAGTTTATTTTATAGTACTCATTTTTGAGGGAACAATTTGAATGCCTTAAGCCAGTTACACTTATATTTTTTTAATTAAAAACATGTAACAGTACCCTGCATCAAACGAGGGTAAACAAATTTGTTTGCTTTTTGGAGTATATATTCTTAGAATTGGGTGGGACTTAACTCAACCTTAACTGGTTTGTAAGGTTAGAGGTGTTTAAGCTTTATAAGCACTACATAGGCCATAACTTTAGGTAATGGGAAACTAAATAGACTGCATGACAGGAATGAAATTTTGTACTACAGAGTGAGTTTAATGTTGAAGTTTATTTTTTGATGTTGTTCTTTTGAACTTGACATGCTTGGTTATTTAAGAGTATAACCAATTTTGTGTTTGATTCTTATGTTGCCATTCTTCAGGTTTTTATTGACAATATTAAAGAGTTTACTCCAATAATATATACTCCCACAGTCAGATTAGGTTGCTGGATTGTTACATTTTTTTCTCCTCTAATTAGGATTATGCTACTTGAGCATAATGAATTACATTTTGCATAATCAACACAAATAGATGGCTTTTAAGGATATTAATTTGAATCTTTTAATTTATTTTGTCTCTAGAAAGAAAGTTTGCATTGTTTTATTTCATTTATAATTCTGACTGGATTCACAGATTTGAGCATCACCAACTGCTTTCTTATTGTGTTACACAGTTTGTTGAAAAAGGTGTCAAGTTAGTTGATACTGTGATCAGAGGTCTTTTGAAATATTGGCCTGTAACTAATAGTGCAAAGGAGGTAATGTTCCTTGATGAACTGGAGGAAGTTTTAGAAGCTACTCAAGCAGCAGAATTTCAGAAGTGTGCAATGGGATTGTTTCCACCTATAGGGAATCTTTTTGTAGCCTCTGTAAGTTTGTACGTTCAAGGTTAGAGAACTCATTGTCCATCAGGCTGAAGTCTTCATCACTAACTTATTTCAGGTGTAGGTGTTACATAAGCTTCTTCCTACATTCTATCATTTTGTCGCCAATATCCAGCTCTGCATCTGATGCTTGTCTTTTTGTCAACGGATGAAACTGAGGATCCAAGAGCCGAACCATCAACTGAACAAGGGGAATCAGACATGATTTGGTTTGCCCACATTCCAAAGTTGTCCTGACTTTGCAATCTGTCATTGATCAAAGTGTTTAAGGAATCAACACCAATTGAAGAGACAGGCAATTGTAGTATCCATTAGAAAAGAAGAAAAAAATGTTGTAAGCAGTTTGTTTAGTATATTTTTCCTTACAATCTAGGCAACAACAATTTGAGCAGAAAAAACATATATATTCGGCTTCTTCGGTAATATGAGCAGAACAAAATGTGTTGGAAAGAATTTATGTGCAATTATCTTATATAGACACATGGGATGTTTTCTTTTTTCTGAACATTAAATTATAATTGTTTCAAATGAATGTCAAGATTTTGAGATAGTTTGAATAAACTTCCCTAGAATCACTTATAGGGGAAAATATAGCACATTTATGAGTTTTATAAACAATAGATTGTGGAAAAAATCAAAATTAGCTTCTGCATCTCAATTTTTCATATGCATTCTCATTTAACATAGCCATATACAATTACAACTATAAGCTCATAAATACTTTTCGTAATATTAAATTGTTTAGAAATTATCATCAACACATGAAATAAGACAAAGCTTGAGACCTAAAATAAAAGGGTTATTCCACTTGGATTATATCAATCGTCAAATCTATTAAGCCTACAAATCCAATGTTGGACTTGGATTATGCCTTCTTAGGCATGTAAGGGTAAACAAAGGTACACAAGCTGCTTCTGAACACCCAAAAACAAAAGAGACTATGTACGGCTCACAAAGAACAAATTAAATTTCCAACCAGACCGATTGAAAATACTTTTTTTCCGTAAAAAAATATGGAAGTTGATTATTGGCGTTCTTGTGACAAAGTACTACAAGGACCATCTATGATTCTTATCTTTCTCCAATGACCATCTATAATTAAAATAAGTCACTTTCTGATTAGTGGTTTAGGAGGATTTGATATTCATGATTTCATGTCAAGTTTCTTGTCGTGGTTGTACTTAATTTGGTTGCTTACATATTGAAATTCTGGTACCAGATATGTGATGTTACGTGTCATGTCACAACAACACACTCTGCAATGGACAATGTAAAACAATAGAAAAGACACAAAGAATTGTTCACCCAGTTCAGTTAAATAACTTACTCTGGGGGCTACCAAGCCAGGGATGAATTTCACTATTAGTAGTATCAAATTACAGACTCAACAACCCAGTTGACATCTCCTAAACTTAATCACTACTTAATGAACCTTCTACCTAAGAGACCACTTAGGTATGAGAACACTACTCAATCCCTAAATCATTTCAGTGATATAATTCAAAGATCACACACTTTGAATAACACAACTTGATTCTGCTTCACAACTTTGATCAAGAACAACTCAAAGCAACAACACCAATTCACACTAGAATGGTTTACAACACATACACGAAGACACAAACGACTCTCAGTCTTTAGCTCTCTTTCTTCATTTTCTTCTTCAAAGGATTGATGCGCTTTATATAGCTATTTGATCTGGTCTTAGACCTCCTACAATATCTAACCTAATTTGTTATTTAAAAACTGAATATTCAAAACAGATTTTCTCTCTCAAAATCTTCTTAAATCTTCAATCTTTAAACACTCCTACAAATCTGCATCAAATCTGTTTGCAACAGAAAATATCTCCTCCAAGATATTCGTATCCAATAACTCTAACAGCTCTCCCAATATTCCAGCTAATACGCTTAACCCTATAAACATCTCAAACATGATATTTTAATGAACTGCATATCTGATGTCATGACATCGCATGTGACATCAGACTTCAAAACTTCAACAACTTAAACACCTAACATTATCCAATGTTAAGACTCAATGTTAAGACATCACCCATGTGACATCAACATTGAACAACTTTGTTTTACCAAAATTCTAGCCAACCCAAGAGCTAACAATCTCCCCCTTTGGCTAATTTTGGCTAAAAAAATCTCTGCAACATCAGAGACTTCAGCAGCGGATAAAAATGTTAAAAATGTTAAAAACTCCTAGCAGCACTCCTACAAAATGTTGCACATACTCCATCAGGAACATACTCCATCAGCTCAGCAAAGGGTCAAGCTCCCCCTCAAAACCAGAATCATCATACAGCTGCACAAACATACTCCCCCTCAACTTCTGCAGCACAGGATCCACATCCGCATCACAGGATTCACAACCAAACCTTGGCTTAGCTAACTAACTCTCCCCATTTTTAGCCATAATTGGACAACAACCTACTAACTACCAGTTAGTCCTAAGCTAGCTCTCATTGTCAGTCTAAAGTTAGCATTCAAGACAAGACAAATAATAGAACATAAAAAGTGCTTAAAAAGCCACAATATTCAAATTACATAATTAAGCACATCAAGTGCAGAACAAAACAACAAAAGCAAAAAAAAAAACTATTGTTTAGCAGAAACAACAAAAGAAACTTAATCTTCATCAGAGCTAGGCCCATCTTCATCATCCTCATCATCTTCCTCAGAATTAACACCTTCATGAACCTCATCATTATCATCTTGTTCCAAGGATTGAATCAGCTTTTCAATCTCCTTCTCTCTAGTCATGCTGGTACTGATCACAACATCCAGATCCTTGCAAGTAGCCTTCAATTCTGCAAGCAAATCAGCCTTAGTACTTTTCTTCTTGTTACCAGCATCTGATGTTGAGACAATGTCTGGAACATGACTCCCAACAAACAATTTTGGATGCAGAGATAAAGTAGACTCCCTCTTGCAGGCTGTGTCTGAGCTTGTCAATATGCCAGGATGTTGTTTCACAATTACTCCACAAATGAGAGATGGGAATGCTATAGGCATTTTGATAGCATTAGTGGTGGCATGTTTCACAGTCTGTTCAAAAATATATGATCCATAGTCAAATTTCTTCTTAGTGCCCACAGCATAAATGAACCTTCATAATCCCACAGCTGTTGTTGTTTTATGATTAGTAGGCACCCAATTTGCAGCTCCAATTCTGTGCAAGATAGCATACTTCACACTAAGTTTGCTAGTTGAGAATTTTCCTTTCAAGGGCCACACCTTTACTTGACCAGTAGTTATCTCCTTGCAGACATCATTATCAGTAACTTCTAACTCTTTAAACTCTTCTTCTTTTCTTCCTAGGTAACTGTTGATAACCTCAGGAGAAAACTCAATACATTTGCCTCTAACAAACACTTTCATGAAATCCACACTTCTTTTGTCAGAGATATTTATAGGGATGTTAACCATAAATTCCTTAACCAGGCTGCCATAACACTTGGAGAAGCCACACATAGTCTTCATCAATCCAGCAACCTTTATCACCTCTATGACTTCTTTAATTTCCATAGCCTCTTTGCCAATATCTCTTTCAAGAGCAAGTCTTCTTTGACAAACAAATTTCCACATGGAAGCACTGCTTGCATAATGGAATGAAATGTTGTCAACAGGAACATCAGGTATCTTGTCAGCAATTCTTTTCAAGATTGACTTTCTCACAGGAGTGATGTCTTGAACATCATACTCTGATTCAGATTCTTCCACTAGCTTTCTCTTTCTGGGATTCACATCAACTTTGTTCCATGTTTTTGTAGGTCCAACAATATAAGTCTTTTTCTTCTTTCCTTCAGCTGACTTCTTAGGAGAAGGTTCCACATTCTTTCCTTTCCTTGTTTTCAGTCTCTTGGCAAGACTAGGAATAGCTTTTCCAATCACTTCATCATCAGACAGGTCAACAACATTTACCACATCTTCATTCTTCTTTCCACCAGGGCTAGTTTCAACATTCCTTTCAGGCGATGTTCTGACATTTGTTTCAACATCAGCTTCCTCATGAACAACTTCTTCTTCGCCACCTTCTTCAGCATCCTCAATAACAGACATAGCCAGTCTGTGAAGATTTGTATCAGCACTTTGCATGTCCTCCTTTTCAGCAGGCATTTGTCTAAGGGGAACAGAGATGCCTTTAACAGACAAACCCTTATCCAAAATTTTGGTGGCAATCTGATTAAGACTGCGATCAACATCAAACCGCTCTTCAACAGCTTGAGAGGTGGAAGACCTAGATGCAGATTTATCAGTAAAAAGTACACTAGTGACTAGCCTCTTAGTTTCATTATCATTAAATTTAGCTGAAGCCCTTTTGGGTTGAAGTTTGGAAGGTCTTAACTTACCAGATTCAAGAACCATCATGGAGATGGGTGTTATATTCAAAGCTTCTTCTGCAGAGCACTCTTCTGTAGAAACCCTAGCTTTATCTCGCGATGAACTTTGTGAAGCAGATTTTTTAGATGGAGATAATATACGCTTTGACATTGTTCCTGTGAAGCACTTGAGGATCAGGGAAGGATTTCTACTTCTGTTGATGGAGAAGGAGACGAACAATCTAGGGGTATGGTTTTTGATGAAGCGTGTGATAGCTACAATAGGAAATGATGGCCTAAAGTATGGAGCCTGATTTTGTGGATTACTTAAATGCCCATCAATGAGTTTCTCCCTCCAAAATAACTTTCCTTTTAAATTTTTAAAAGAATTCACACCATAAGTTATTAACCCTAATTGACCTTTCACCATGTTCAGACTTTCACACTTAATGTTACAATCTGATGTCACAACATCAAACTTAACATCATTAGATGAGCAGACCTCTTGAGGTATCCATTGATAACAATTATCTCTGGATCTGACTCCTTTCATAACTACCTCATTTTCCTCATTAGTTATCAAACACTCATCTTTAGTGTAGCTGACCTTATATCCATCATCACATAGTTGACTTATGCTAATCAAGTTAGCACTCAAACCTTTGACAAGAAGCACATTGTCAAGATCAGGTCCATCATGACACTTCACTTTTCCAACACCTTTTACCACCCCTTTCTCTCCATTTCCAAAAGTAACATCAATTGAGGAGCAAGAATTGACATCCACCAATTGGTTTTTGAATCCAGTCATGTGCTTTGAACAGCCACTGTCAAAGTACCATTCATCCTTAGCAGATTGTCTATCTGAAATGTGAGCCAATAGAAATGTAACCTCAGCCTTAGGAACCCACTGTTTAACAACCTTGGGTCTGTTATTCTTCTGTCTAGGTTGAGGGATAGACTTGGGATAGCCATGAAGCTTGAAGCGAGAAAATTACATATGGCCAAATCTTCCACAATAGAAGCACCTTACTCTTTCTTCTCAGAAGTTGTTAAACTTCCTGCCACCTTGATGATGAAACTGCTGTGGCTGCCATCCATAGTACTAGTGTTGTTTTCTTCCATAGTTTGCATGTCTCCTGTAGTGAGGATTCTGTCTCTTAGGTTGTCTTCTATGGTGATGTGGCTTCCTTATTCCATAATAATGAGGCACAACATTATTATATTCAAAGCCATACATGTTCCCCTGATGTTGAGACATCTGATGGAACATGTTGAACCTAGGATCTTGCATACTCCTATGGTATTGAGGAGGCATATACTGCCTAGCTCCATAAGTATGTACCTTCCCTTGATGAGGACCATGAGCATACCTTTTCCCAACATTTTGAGGTTGTTGGTGAGCAACCTGCTTGGGTTTAGGATTATGTCTCTTTTTGTTATGTTGAGACATTGGTTGAGACATGTCTTTTTTGGTTCCTGAAGTACTAGCTTCAGCAGAAATCTTCTCCTCAACAAATCCTAAGCCAGATTTGTCTCCTGCTACTTTTTCTGCCTGAAGGATCTTATCAAGAGTATCAGATCCACTGTTCAACATTCTAACAGATTTTGTCATTTGATTAAGTTGAGATTTAACCAACAAGACTTCATTTTCAAGATCAGCTTTGACAGTCTCAAGCTGAACAATTTGTTTCTTTTGTTTCTCACTTTCTTGACATACCTCTGCACTCTTCAGACATAACTCTTGATAGGAGGCTTCTAACTCCTCAAAAGTCAGTTCCTCATCACTTGATTCTCCATCAGACACACATGTCCCTGTCAAAGCTTTGACATGCTTGGCTGACTCTTCTTCACTTTCACTGTCAGTATCAGACCAGGAAACTGTCATGCCCTTCTTCTGCTTCTTAAGGAATGTAGGACATTCTTTCTTGACATGTCCATATCCTTCACACTCAAAGCATTGAATCCCTTTGTCTTGAGCAGTCTTCTCTTCATCCTTCTCTTTTGACTTGCTCATGTCAGAGGAGATGTTCTTAACATTAGGTTTGTAGTTCTTATTCATCCTCTTGAAAACCTTGTTAAACTGTCTTCCCAGCATAGCAATGGCCTGAGACAGCTCCTCCTGAGATTTAGCACCATTCCCTTTCTTCTCTTCTTGAGTATTAGATACCAAGGCTATACTATTGGTCTTCTTTTCAGGTTCCTCTTTATTCAACCCTAACTCAAAGGTTTGAAGAGATCCAATTAGCTCATCAACTCTCATTTTGCTGATGTCTTGAGCTTCTTCAATTGCAGTCACCTTCATATTATACCTCTTGGGAAGGGACCTAAGGATTTTCCTCACCAGCTTTTCTTCAGTCATTTTTTCTCCAAGAGCACTAGAGGCATTAGACAGCTCAAGAATACTCATATGAAATTCATGAATAGTTTTATCTTCCTTCATCTTTAGACTTTAAAACTTTGATGTCAGAAGTTGAAGTCTTGACATCTTAACCTTTGAAGTTCCTTCATGAGTAGTATTCAAGATGTCCCAAGCTTCCTTAGCAACTTCACAGGTATTGATCAACCTGAATATGTTCTTATCCACTCCATTGAAAATAGCATTTAAAGCTTTTGAATTACCAAGGGCAAGCTCATCTTCTTCCTTGATCCATTCTTCTTTAGGTTTCAGTTTTGAGTTGCCTTCTTTTTCTTTCCCAGCATCATCTTTCTCAACAACAACAAGTGCTTTCCATTCTTTTATGATAGCCTTCCAAGCCCTGTTGTCCAAGGATTTCAAAAAGGTAATCATCCTTGGCTTCCAATAATCATAATTAGAGCCATCCAAAATATGGGGTCTATTCACAAATCCACCAACTTCCTTGTCCATCTTTACCAGAAAGTATCAGCCCTAGATCTCACCCAGATGCAGAGCGGGATGCCTGCTCTGATACCAATTGAAATTCTAGTACCAGATATGTGATGTTACGTGTGATGTCACAACAACACACTCTGCAATGGACAATGTAAAACAACAGAAAAGACACAAAGAATTGTTCACCCATTTCAGTTAAACAACTTACTCTGGGGGCTACCAAGCCAGGGATGAATTTCACTATTAGTAGTATCAAATTACAGACTCAACAACCTAGTTGACATCTCCTAAACTTAATCACTACTTAATGAACCTTCTACCTAAGAGACCACTTAGGTATGAGAACACTACTCAATCCCTAAATCACTTCAGTGATATAATTCAAAGATCACACACTTTGAATAACACAACTTGATTCTGCTTCACAGCTTTGATCAAGAACAACTCAAAACAACAACACCAATTCACACTAGAATGGTTTACAACACATACACGAAGACACAAACGACTCTCAGTCTTTAGCTCTCTTTCTTCGTTTTCTTCTTCAAAGGATTGATGTGCTTTATATAGCTATTTGATCTGGTCTTGGACCTCCTACAATATCTGACCTGATTTGTTATTTAAAAAGTGAATCTTCAAAACAGATTTTCTCTCTCAAAATCTTCTTAAATCTTCAGCCTTTAAACACTCCTACAAATCTGCATCAAATCTGTTTGCAACAGAAAATATCTCCTCCAAGATATTCGTATCCAATAACTCTAACAGCTCTCCCAATATTCCAGCTAATACGCTTAACCCTAAAAACATCTCAAACCTGATGTTTTAATGAACTGCATATCTGATGTCATGACATCGCATGTGACATCAAACTTCAAAACTTCAACAACTTAAACACCTAACATTATCCAATGTTAAGACTCAATGTTAAGACATCACCCATGTGACATCAACATTGAACAACTTTGTTTTACCAAAATTCTAGCCAATCCAAGAGCTAACACATATTATTTGGAAAATGGAGTGACACTGCCAAAAAGAAAAATAGAATAACTTTGCTTGGAGTTAGAACAAAATATGGGACTTCACAAAGATCATGTCTGAGAACATGTTAAATTCAGGAAATAAAACATGTATAAATATTGTTTAGTCGGATGTGAAATATTTTATGAAGTGATACGGAACACAACCTGTTAGATCAAGATAACAAAACATGCATAAATATTGCAATCCATATGCATTTCAGTACAATTGTATAGTACAAAATTATTTCTCACGGGTCACTACCATAACAATACCTATTTGTTTTTAAGTATTTTTTTTTTCAAATTTACAGATTCATTTAAATATATTTTCTATCATATTAGATAAATTTATCCGTGCGGATGCACATGTATGTTGGATCATTACTATAGCCAAATAACTATTTTTGAGATGATTACTCTTGATATATATATATATATGTATATATATATATATATATATATATATATATATATATAAACTTTATTAATTATTGTTAATACATGTAAAAATGTATTAAAAAAGAGCCACAAACATTTATATTTTTTATCAAATGATTTAAGATAGGAATCAACTTACCCGTGCGGACGCACGGGTCTTCTACTAGTGTTAATATAATAATGAGGCCATGGGGCGCAGCGTTTCTTCTTTCATGCTGAGAAATAAGTACAATGATGACAGTTAATGATAGTATAATAAATTGAGTCCATGGGAATTGATGCCATGCGGAACCCATACAATGCTACAGCAAGGTGAAAACGTAACCAAGGTGAAGAATAATCGTGGCCTGCAAGGTGAAGAATAATCGTGGCCGTGGGATTGCAACAGGAATAATCGTAACATTGACAAAAAGGATGTGAAGTTAATTGTGAATAAATTTTGATTAATCTTAAACCTAGAAAGAGCTGTTGTTCTACTGCATCCATTATTTGTGAATAAATTTGTTTTTGTTCACCTACATACAATAATTAATGTGAAGTTAATAGAAAGTGAAACCAAGACAAAAAGAAAAAAAGAATAATAAAAACTGCACATGTTATGATTAACATATAATTATATATATTGAATTACAGTTTTATGAATCTAAAGCAAAAAAAAATAGGAACAATAGTATCACATGAAATCTGGCATTAATAAAAAAGGATGTGAAGTTTATTCACAAATATTCGTAACCAAGGTAAAGAATAATCGTGGACGTGGGATTGCAAGTTTATTGTTGCCTGGTGGAAAAACAACCCTTTCTAGGTTTAAGATTCCTGTCCCTACTTTGGAATCCTCAATATGCAACATTGACAAAAAGGATGACCTTGCTAACCTGTTAAAATTGACAGATCTTATTATTTGGGATGAGGCTCCAATGGCTAACAATTTTTGCTTTGAGGCTCTAGATAAATCTTTGAAATATATTATGAGTGAAATCCCTCATGCTGCTAAGAAACTATTTGGAGGCAAAGTTGTGGTTTTTGGTGGTGATTTTAGACAAATACTTTCGGTTGTCCCAAGAGGTGATCGATCTAATATTATTCATGCAACAATTAATGCTTCCTACATTTGGGATCAATGTAGAGTCCTCAAGCTTACAAAAAGCATGTGTCTTCAAAGTGGTGCAATAACTTCTAATCAAGAGGATGTTCACTTATTTTCTGAGTGAATATTGCAAATTGGAGATGGTACCTTGTCTGAGCCCAATGATGGTTATGTTGACATCTCAATTCCATATGAGTTCCTTATTTCTAATTTTATTAATCCCATTGAGGCTATTGTTGAGAGTACTTATCCCAATCTAATTCAGAACTACCATGATCCCGCCTATCTTTAAAGTCGTGCGATTTTGGCATCAACAATTGAAGTTGTCGATGATATTAACCAATACATCATAAAACTTCTTCCAGGTATTACACATGTTGTTCAATTTATTTAATCATACTACTTTACCCGACTTTTTATTAAAATTGTTATGACATTTGTCTTTTGCTTTCATTTATTAGGGGAGGAAAATGAGTACTTCAGTAGTGATTCTATTGATAGATCTGTAGGCACTGATTTTGATGCATTTGAACACCTGACTCCTAAATTCCTAAATGCATTGAAAACTTCTGGATTACCAAATCATTCAATCAAATTGAAGATTGGTTCCACTATTATGCTGATGCGGAACCTAGATCACTCTAAAGGATTATGCAATGGTACCAGACTCACAATAACAAGGTTTGCTAATCATGTCATTGAAGCCAAAATCATTTAAGGAAAAAATATCGGTAATACAATTTATATTCCTAGAATGTCTTTGTCTCCATCACAATCCCCATGGCCATTTAAATTGGTCAGGAGACAATTCCCCATTATTGTATCTTTTATTATGACAATAAACAAATCTCAAGGACAATCATTAAACAATGTTGGATTATATCTACCAAAGGATGTTTTTAGTCATGGTCAATTATATGTGGCATTGTCTCGTGTTAAAAGTAAATAAGGTCTGAAAATTTTGATTCATGATAAAGACAAGATCGCTTCATCCTGTACCACTAACATTGTTTTCAAGGAGTTTTTTCACAATATATGACTTCATTTTAATTTCTTTCTATCAAAACTGTATATCTAATTTTGTTTACATTAATTGTATGTGACTTCATTTTTTTGCATTAGTTTTCAGGTAGTATCCTTGAAGCATACTTTCAGACACGTCTCACTTTTGAAGCATTTTTGCTTTTTGGGTGCATAACACCTTGGTGTTGCACTTTTTTTTTTCATTGTAATTATATTAGACTTTTGTATGCAAATTTCCAGCTTTTTTCATACTGTGTATTTTACATCCACTTAGTTTGTGCATCTTCCACAATTTTTTTGTGATTGATCATTCTATCTATGTTCTTATATACATGTAAGATTTACCCGTGCGGGAGCACGGGTATTCGACTAGTATATATATATATATATATATATATATATATATATATATGTTAAGACTCCCACATCGGATAATATATGGCATGAACATGTGTTTATAAGTGGGAGCAATCCTCACTCTACCAACCGATTTTGTAGGGTTGAATTAAGCCCAACCACATTTCTTAACATGGTATCAAGAGTTTATAAGTGGGGGTAATTCTCATTCTACCAACCGATTTTGTAGGGTTGAGTTAGGCTCAACCATATTTCTTAACAATATATATATATATATAAGCTAAATTATATATAAGATTAGGGGTATAATAGGGGTACCCCAACCCGTATACAAAAAACACCAACCAGAACGTCAAAAACTACAAAAAATCACTGGAACATTTAACCCAAGTGTAATAATTACAAGTATGGAAACTATTGTGCATCCTACCTATCCATCTCCACGAGAAAAAAATAATACGGTTTGTAATCGTATCCAAGTCCCAAAATTCATCCTTAAAAATGATGTTGTTTCGGGATGTCCAAATGGTCCAACAAATTAACATCCACAAGCCAACAGAGTTACTACACTACGCCAAAAATAGGAATAGACAGCACCAAAAAGACAATGCTTTTATAAAAAAGCGCTGCTAAAAAGAATTAAAAATTTTCGCTATAAAAAAGCGCCATAAAAGACAGGCTTTAGAAAGCGCTTTTAAAAAGCGCTGGTAAATGCCATAAATGGATGCCACCTTAGAAAGCGCTTTTTGGAAAGCGCTGCTATAGGTATTACTTTAGACAGCGCTTTTAAAAAGCGCTGTCTAAAGGTAACCTTAGAAAGCGCTTTCAGAAAAGCGCTCTTATAGGTCTTAAATTCTTTTCACTTTAGAAAGCGCTTTGTAAGGAAAGCGCTCTTATAGGTAGCACATAAGAAAGCGCTTTCTGAAAAGCGCCCTCTAAGGTCATTTACGAATTAAAATATAAAACAATTTCTAAACATTTTTAGACACTTCTATTCATTTTCTTCTCTCGACCGTTTCTTCCACTGAAACCCTTGCCGTCGTTCTTGCATTGCCATTGTCGTCGTTCTTGCATTCCCATTGCCGTCACCGTTGTCGTCACTGTTGCTGTCACCGTTGTCGTCACTGTTGTCGTCATTGTTGCATTCAATTCGTGAAAACGTTGTTGTTATTGTTGTTCTTATTCTCTTATCCTCTGAAAACGAATAAGGTACGTGTTTGCATTCGTCTTTGCATTCTGTTGTTGTTGCCCTAGCCTCATTGTGTTGTTGATGTTGTCGTGTTGCTGTTGTTGTTGCCCTATATCAGAATGTTGTTGTTGCTTATGTTCTCTGTACTCAGAATTTTTTAAGTTGATTATGAGATTTTCAAAGATTAATGTCAGTTTATTTTACTTTTGATAAACAAATAATTGAGTTGTGAATAAGAGGATAGGTATTTGTTTTACTGAAGAATTAGAAATGGGGTGAACTTCATTTGATGATCTATTCAACTTCAAAATATCTACACTTGTGTGATTTAGGGTCAAATATTTCATTGTAAACCTTTTTCTTTTTTATGTGTATCCATGCATCTTTTTATTTTCTAGAACTTGTGACTTTTTGTTATAAGTTAATTGTCTACTTTATACTTATTGAGGAGAGAATTTTTTTGATACTTTAAATTATAATTTTTCGTGGTTTTTAAAGTTATATTATAAGTCAATGAGCATATATTAATGGTTGTCTCTCACCTTTCTTAGAGTTAGGTAGTAATTTTAAATGTTTAAATTATGCAAAAGATCTAACACACTCTATTTTATACTTACATCATATTTTATACCATGAATACATACGATTCATTTTTTAATAATATTGTCTCACTTTGAAATCCATGCAACACTAGATCAATTACATACATACGGCGTGTAAAAATCGGGTGTCAACCAAGCATATCTCATTTCCAAATGCTCCATACTGAATTTGATGTTTAAAACAATACATATTTAATGGAAGGTACTTGGAATATTTTTCTTAGTGATCTGTTCTCTAAACTTAGTGATTCTATCAACATTATCAACATTGCATAGTTCTTCTTGTATTTTGATATGTTCTCTAAACTTAGTGATTCTAAAGTATTTATTTTACTCTTGAGTATTTGGTCAAGTACTTGGAATATGTAGGTGTTTACCTCTAATTGTTACTTGTTTGTGATTACATGTTGCCACTTATCAAGTTATGACTCATAATTGGTCAATTAATGATATTTCATTTTATGATACGTGTACAGGGGGTCTTGTTAATTCTAACCTATCTGGACATTGTGTGGGTCTAGAAGTTGTTTACATCTCTAAAGGTAATTAGTTGTTCTCTCTCGCCACTGTAATTAGTAGTGCTTTGAATGAACTGATATGATGGAGTTACTAACTTATTGAATTTGCTATATATAGGGGTTACTTGTGATCAAAGTGTGAAAGTCGGATCGTTTCCCTACAGGTATAACATTTTTTCTTTTTGTTTTTGTTTAGTTTAATTATATAACTATGGATAAGAAATGGATGTCTTCAAGTCGATTGTCGAAAGAGTACGACAATGGGGTATCGGAATTCGTTAAGTTTGTTGTTGCACACGCCAAAGACCCCAGTCGAATGATATGTCCTTGCTTGGGTTGCTTTTTTGGGAGTCGGGTTGACGCGGTTCAGTTGGCATCGCATTTATTGAGGTGTGGAATTGATAGAAGTTATACATGTTGGAATTTGCATGGTGAGAAAATTAACGAGAATGTTGAATCGGGGGATAATACGACCTATGCTTCATACGACAATGGCACAGATACATACGATTCTGATCGAGTCGAAGAGATTGCAGAAGCACTTGAAGAAGATCTTAAGGATTGTCCCAAAATGTTTGAGAGGTTGGTAAGCGATGCAGAGAAACCGTTGTATAATGGTTGCACCAAATTCACAAGATTGTCTGCGGTATTAAAGTTGTACAACTTAAAGGCGGGCAATGGATGGTTGGATAAAAGTTTCACAGAGTTATTGGCCCTTATGAAAGATATGCTTCCAGAGGATAATGCTCTTCCCAATCGAACATATGAGGCCAAAAAGATGTTGTGCTCTATTGGCATGAGCTATGATAAGATACATGCCTGTCCAAACGATTGCGTATTGTTTCGAAATGAGTATGCATCGTTAAATGAGTGTCCTAAATACGGTGTCTCTCGATATAAGAAAAAGTTGTCTCCAGCAAAAGTCTTATGGTATTTTCCAATAATTCTGAGATTTAGACGCATGTTTCGTAGTGAAACCGATTCAAGACACTTGACTTGGCATGCAGATGAAAGAATTATTGATGGAAAGTTTTGACATCCGGCAGATTCACCACAGTGGATGAAAATTGATGATGATTATCCTGAATTTAGAAAAGAAGCAAGAAACCTTTGCTTGGCATTATCTACTGATGGAATAAACCCACACGGTATTCAAAGTATCTCACATAGCACTTGGCCTGTGATCATAATGATTTATAACCTACCTCCATGGCTATGTATGAAGCGTAAGTACATGATGTTATCTATGTGAATTTTTGGGCCTAGACAACCAGGGAATGACATAGACGTATACTTGGCACCCTTAATCGAAGATTTAAAATTTTTGTGGGAGAACGGTGTGGAGGTTTATGATGGGTATAGGAAAGAAAGCTTCAACTTGAGGGCGATGTTGTTTGGCACAATTAATGATTTTCCAGCATACGGAAATCTATCAGGGTACAACATAAAAGGTCAATGTGCGTGTCCTATTTGTGAAGATAAAATAGATTGGACGCGATTGGAGTTTGGTCAGAAGAATGTCTTTCTCGGTCATCATAGATTCTTAAATTCTAATCATCACTATCGTGGGTGGAGAAAAACATTCAATGGAGAGGCAGAACATGGTAGAGCTCCAACTATATTGACAGGTGATCAAATTTTTGAAAAGGTGAAAGATGTGAGAACTCAGTTTGGAAAGCTTTTTGCACTTACACTTGTCAATAGTGGGTGGAAGAAGAGGTCAATTTTTTTTGAACTGCCATATTGGAAGTCGTTGTATGTAAGACATTTTCTCGATGTTATGCATATTGAAAAAAATGTATTTGACAGTGTTATTGGTACGTTACTCAATATACCAGGAAAGTCTAAGGATGGCCTTAAAGCAAGAAAGGACTTGATACATATGGGGATAAGAACTGAATTAGGACCCTTGAAGAAAGGAAAATGAACATATCTACCACCTGCTGTGTATACTCTATCTAGAAAGGAGAAAAAAATATTGTGTAAGTTTCTAAGTGAAGTTAAAGTTCCAGAAGGATACTCTTCAGATATTAGAAGACTTGTGTCTATGAAAGACCTCAAGTTAAAGAGTTTAAAGACGCATGACTGCCATGTTATAATGGAACATTTTCTACCAATAGGTATATGTTCTATTCTGCCAGAAAAAGTAAGAAGCGCAATAACTAAATTGTGTTTTTTCTTCAAGTCATTTTGCAGTAAGGTGATCGATCCTGCGATCTTACCAACATTGCAAAAAGAAATAGTTATTACTTTGTGTGATCTTGAAATGTATTTTCCTCCCTCATTTTTTGACATAATGGTTCATCTAGTTGTTCATCTGGTGAAAGAGCCACAATTGTGTGGACCGGCTTATATGAGATGGATGTACCCTGCTGAATGTTATATGAAAATATTAAAAGGGTATGTGAAAAACCGAAGTCGACCAGAGGGTTGTATTGCCGAACGATACATTGTTGAAGAAGCGGTTGAGTTTTGTACTGAATATCTATCCAATATACAATCAATTGGACTCCCCAAATCTCATATTGTCGAAAAAAAATAAGGAAAAAAGTTAATTGGAAATGAAGTTGTGACAGTATCAAGGGTCGAACGGGATCAAGTGCATTTGTATGTTCTGCACAATGAGAATGAGGTTGAGCCGTATGTTGGAATGCACAAGGATGTTCTCCGAGGTTTAAATCCGAATAGAAATGAGAATTGGATAGTACGAGAGCACAATCGAAGTTTCATACCTTGGTTTAAGGATCATATTTATTCAAAGTATTATTCAGGCCGCGCTTCAATAACAGAAAGGTAGAGATGTTTAGCATATGGTCCAAGTATGGTCGTGTTTTCTTATAGCGCATACGCAATTAATGGATACACATTTTATACCAAAGAACAAGATGATAAAAGTACTATGCAAAATAGTGGTGTCACCATGGTAACTGAAGCAATGCACATTTCAAGTGTGAAAGACTTAAACCCCAAATTTGCAAATCTGTCATATTTTGGGGTTATCGAGCGCATTTGGGTGTTTGATTATGAGAAGTTTCAGATTCCTATATTTCGTTGCAAGTGGGTTGAAAATGATAATGGCGTACGAATGGATAAGTCAGGATTTTTGCAAGTGGATCTTAATAGGGTGGGGTACAAAGATGAGCCTTTTATTCTAGCCTCTCAAGCTAAACAAGTGTTCTATGTCACTGATCTGACAAGTACAAAATGGTCTATAGTGCTTTTATCTAACAAAGTAATTGATGAAAACGTTGGAGATCAAGGTGATATTGATGTTGATATTGAATCATTTACTAGAAATGATCAAGATGAAAATATTATAGCGAATGAATCATATACTAGAAATGATCATAATGAGGGTATTTGGATCAATCCAACCGTCCGTGTTGTTAAGAGACGGGTAGAACATATTCCAACCAAGAAAAGAAAGAGACGTTAGTGAAAAAGGTACTAGTTGTAAAATTATAGCTTATATCATTCAATATAGCTTATATCATTCAATGGATTAGGATTATGGATTTTTATATTTGTCATTTAATTTTTGTTTTTTTCTTTCTTACAGGTCAAATGTCTAGTAACCAGGAAGATACGCAAGAGATACATGATACACATGAAGCTCAGAATGAAGCTTCGAAAGTAGAACATGAAATAAAAAGAGGAAAAACCATTTTGAAGTCAATCATCCGTGCTAGAGATAAAGGGACGAAATTTGATGTAGATTGGAGTGACGAGAACCAACTAGTTGAGCCTAACGGTTCAATGATGTCTTCATACATTGGTTCACTTGTCCGTCAGCACATTCCAATCACTAGTGATAATTGGAGGAGTAAATCGTTGGATGCCGGTAAAGAAAAGATATGGACTGAGATACAGGTACTTACCAAATATGATTGATGTTATTAGATTTTTGTTGACGATTAAATCTTTAATTTACTTATACTAACACACTTTATGTTTATATGTGTATGTTTTTTCGTAGAGGTCCTTTAATATTGAAGAAAGCCGGAAAAAGTATTGTCTTCAATTGGCCGGAAAGAGACACAGAGGGTTTAGAGCCTTATTATCAAACAAATATCTTAGGGATGAGGACAAAAATTTTGTTGAAGCAGAACTTCCACCGTTGTATGCGGATGTGATTACACCGGAAGAATGGGGCATTTTTGTAGCCAAACGAAAAACCGAAGAATTCAATGTAATGTTATCTTGTCATGTCTATTGATTGTATTATATATTTGTTTCATTAGTTTGTTTTGATATGACTTAAAATTTTTTATCCAGAAATTGAGTGCCATTAATCGCGAAAGAGCATCAAAACCCTCGTATCCATACAGAAAAGGGCGTTTGGGATATGCACGGTTACAACAAAGATTGGTAAGTATATATTAATGCTATGATTTTATTAACTGTATTATTGTGTTATAATTGATGAACTTATTATTTAACTAAATGTGTAGTTAGAAGAGTCTAAAAGTGAAGAATCATCACTTCCGGACCACGTTTTGTGGAAGGAAGCTCGCGTGGGTAAGGATGGAGCTGTTAGAGAAGATGTTCAGCATGTTTATGACGAATGTGTAAGTATAACATTGTGTCTCAAAGTTAATCGAAATTTTATTAAAATATAATTAATTTTTAATCCCCACTAATAATTTTCGATTTGTCAATGAATTTCAGGAGAATCTATCTAAATCCTTACCCACAGATGAGGATGATTGCAGGAGCATTCTTAGCCGAGTACTAAATGTTCCTGAGTATCCCGGTCGGGTGAGAGGTAAAGGATTTGGTGTGACTCCATCTTCCCTGTATAAGCAACCAAAGAGAAAAAATCCCAGCAACCAAGAAGTCATGCAAACTTTGATGGCACTACAAGCGCAAGTCCGTGAATTACAACAGGATAAAGAGAGGTATGAGGCAGAAAAGCGCGGTTCCGGTTTGAAAGATACTAGCGACAAAGCTAGTATCAATTCTCCAAATAAAATTCCCGAGGTAATTAGCACATATTTATTTTAATTAAATTAACACATTTATTTTAATTGACCTTTATACATATTAACAGTTACATATTTATTATTGCTTCAGGGCATTTCATCTTGCCAGCTGTATTTGTCGTTACCGACTTATCGCATGGTTGGCAAGGGAAAAGTGCATAACCTTGTGGGAGCGTTACTTCACCATCAACCGCTCCCTAATGGATATCTGAAAGTGTCGGTTGATATCGCTTTAGATACGAATGCGGTACTAGCCATACCTGACTCGGTTTCAGAGGTTACATTGTTGCGGGATGCAATAGGTTCGTTTGTTGCATGGCCGTTAGACCTCATTTCCATAGGTGATGAGGTATGTTGAAAACCATTACGAATCTCTTAGTATTCAAATGTTAATTCTGAACGATTATGAAAATCATTCTGAACCATTACTTACATTTTTTTTACATGGTAATGTTAGACTCCTACAAAACCCGTAGCTAAGAATAAAGGGGTTTTGCGGCAAAATGAGTCTGTTGAATCACACAGAGAGGTAGCTTTTAAGTGTTATTCTATTATCCGAATTCAAAAGTTTCATGATTTTCTACTTTACCTAACTTATATGATTGTTAGGTTTCTGCTCATGCTTCACAACAGACCGGCAAGAAAAAAGCTCCTACAAGGACCGTGCAGGAAAAAAGAGCTGGCTTTCAGTCGTGTCTAGAAACACTTATGACAATGTCAGATTTGATGGATGGTGTTGTTCGTCAAATAGACATGGTCGAAGGTGTTTTTGGTTTTCCGCATTCCGAGATAATCGAAAAATAGGACATGGAGCAGATATTCAAGCATACTGAATTAGGCATCGGTGTTATACATTCATACATCTGGTACTCCAATCAATCTATTATTTATTTAGTTGAACAATTTATTTACACATTTCAATGAAAATAGTCTAATGTTTATTATGTTTTTATTTAAGGTGCATGTATGAAAAATTCATGCGGGGGACGGAATTGTCAAACAGATTCCGTTTCTTCTCTTGCAGCCTTGTTAATGCACCGAGAATTGGTATGAATGCAATTGAAGTAAGAGACCACTTACTTGAGCGATTTATGGCCAGCAACACAGAAAGTCTGTTTCTTTTACCGTATAATACTGGAAACGGGTAAGATTTTCATTCTAATTTCATTCTAATCTTTAATTTGTATCTTTTGCGTAGAAATTATCCATCTAAACTTTTGTTATATTTTACAGTGGACACTGGTTGTTAGTTGCCATTAATCCTATAACAGAAGTGGTCTATTATCTTAATTCATTGGATACTGATTGGTCCACATATCAGAATATGAAGGATGTGGTTGACATGTAAGTGAGATTATTCAAAATATGCGTGTGTATTTGTATATTTAATTATTTATGTGACATTGTTCTAAGTTTACGTTTTTCTTTTATAGAGCTATACTACTATACCGTGCACAAAGAGAGACTCGAGTAGCACACGCCAAAGCAACCAATATTACATGGGTCAAAGTGGTGGTATATTAATTTTCACAATATTGCTTATTAGTGATGCTACTTGATAACACAAAACATCTATATATTATTTCTTATTTGTTTGTCTATGTGTAGTGCCCTCGTCAGCGTAATGGCATAGACTGCGGGTACTTCGTTTTGAGGTTCATGAGAGAAATCATTCAAATGGAACAATTGGAGATTCCTATTACGGTATGCATGGTTTTATAACTTAGGATTTATTTTAATATTTATCGGATATGTCATATAATTTATTATTTTTAACTAAATAATGCGTATTTTGTTTTGTTATGTAGTATTTCGATGATATGGCGTGTCCTTATTACACGAGGAAACAATTGCAAGATATTAAGGAGGAATTGTGCGAATTCTTTATTGAAAGAAGAATTCTTTCTTGAATGTATAGTTTTGTGAATGTAAATTCTAGTTTATTGAAATGTAAATTCTATACAGGTTTGAAACCATACAATAGAATTTGTGCGAATTCTGCATGTAAATTCTAGTTTATTGAAATGTACAAATTCTATACAGGTTTGAAACCATACAATATAAGGAATTGTGTGAATTCTGCATTAATGTAAATTCTAGTTTTGAAATAGAATTTGTTAATGGAAATGCGTATCCATACTGGTTTATTGAAATGTGAATTATACAGGTTTATGGAAATGTGAATTATACAGGTTTCTGCATAAAAAAATGGTTAAAATGGGATTTTTAAAAAAAATCTTCAAAATTATACGTAGACAAAAGACAGCGCTTTTGAGAAAAAAGCGCTGTCTAAAGGTATAGGAAAAAACGCTCTCTAAAGGTATATAAAAAAAATCTAAAATTTTATACGTATACATTAGACAGCGCTTTCAAAAGCGCTGTCTAAAGTCCCCCTTTTGAGAGTGCTTTTAAGAAAAAAGTGCTCTCTAAAGGTATATAAAAAAAAATCATTATACGTATAAATTAGACAGCGCTTTCAAAAGCGTTGTCTAAAGTCCCCCTTTACAGAGCGCTTTTGAAGAAAAAAACGCTCTCTAAAGTATATAAAAAAATTCTTTAAAATTTTAAACGTATACATTAGACAGCGCTTTTGAAAGCGCTGTCTAAAGTTCCCCTTTTAGAGAGCGCTTTTTTATAAATAAAAAAACGTTGTCTTTACCTACGACAGCGCAGCCTTAGACAGCGCTTTTAAGCGCTGTCATAGGCCAAAAAAAACGCCTTCTTTTCCCTTGTTTAGCGTAGTGCTAATTGAGAACTTTCTGCCTATACAACCTGACATCCAACATGATATGTGATTTAACAAACAACTAACCGTAATATTTGGAATGCCTAACCATTTGCATACGACTTTCCATACAAGGGCAGATTTGTAACAACGGAAAAGGACGTGATCAGCAGATTCGATTTCTTGGAAGCAAAAAGGACACGACTCTTCATGACGGTTAGTGATAATACCTCTTCGGATTAGATTGTCTCTCGTTGGAAGTCTCTTATGAACTAGCCGCCAACCGAACACTTTCACTTTAGGAGGAACCTCAGCTAACCAAATAAGTTTGAATACCGCATTAACATCTTTAGGAATATATATATATATATATATATATATATATATATATATATATATATATATATACTATTCCATCGGATTACGTGATGATTCAAGTGAACACTACATGTTACATAGCCAGTCCTACACTCCTACATATGTTTAATCACCTTTAACACGGACGACTGATCTACAACTTTCGGATTCTCATACCAGCTGTTTGGAAATAATAATGGTTACGTGAGCCAGAAGAAATTTCCTCCAAAAGTAAGCACATCACTTACTAATAATACAGTAGTCTTTTGAACAATTCCATCTCCACAATGTTAATGTTGTTAGGTGCATTCCAGTTTCCAGTTAATGACACAAGAAAATTAAACTTCTAAGACAGTTCCATGTTTGTTACGTAAAATCAATGTACCAAATATCAAGGTCAAGGTCAACACCTATTATACTAGTATTTATTTTTTATTGTTGGCAATTCAATAACAACCAATAATATTTTGAAAAATAAATAAATAAATGACTCATTTACAAATATTTAAATAATTAATTTAGTTGCTTGTTTTTCCTTTCTTTTCCTCACATTTTCTTATCAAATCTCACATTTTCTTATCAAATCTTATTATTTAAACCCTCTTCCAAGGGCAATATTTTCATCTCAAACAATCATTCCTAATAGTTTATTCATTACCTATATTTCTTATAATAGTCTACTTTAGAAACGAAAATTCTAATAGATATGGAAGGAAAACAACAATCACAGATATTAGAAATCAACATTATTTCTGGACAAAACATAAACGCGTCGATGGAAATATACAGGCAGAATGTGCATACGTAGTTGTTCGTGCCGAATCTCTCAACTCTTGCACTACGAAAATGGTGAATGAGGACGAGGGTTTACTTTCATGAAATGAAAAATTCATGTTAGATATTTCCCCACATGCAAGGTCAATAACGTTTGAAGTACAATGTAAGAAGTACAAAGGAATTCGTCATATTGGAGTGACTAGGATAGCCCTTTCTGATCTTCTTGATGACAATGTTTTGTTAGAAAGTTGTGATCAAACTTTGAGTTATGGGTTAAGAGATTGGGATGGTAGGAAAAATGGTGTTATTAACTTTTCTGTGAGGAGGGTGACAGAAGAGGAGAACGCGTGTTTAGAAAAAGAACAGGTTTAAGGTGAGGATGAAAAATATTCAAGTCACTCTGTCATTGAAATTCCAATTTTTGTAGTCTTGTTTCTCTTAGGATATTCTCTTTTCTTTATTGTTCTTCAGTTATAATGATGAGTTGGAATATTATTTATACTTTTATAAATATAATTATTTTGTCATTCAAAATTTTAGAAAAAAACAGTCGATAAAGATTGATTTGATTTTCATTCTTTTCTACATAATGATATCTAAATCATTTAGAAAAATTGTTTTAATTAGTTTGGTATAATTAATGGCTAAATGTAAGGCCTCAATCGTCACAATTATCTTCTTCATCTCCCTTACAAAGATGTATGTCACGGTTTAAAAGAAAATTATTTATTTGTAGAGACAGATACTTTTGGAGTGAGGGTAGAGGAGATTCGAAGATTGCTTGGGTGAACTAGGAAATTGTTTGTAAATTCAAAGAGTCTGGCGGTCTTGGGGTCCAAGACCTAGTTAATCTTGCTCTCCTTCTCCTTGGTAGTTGCTATTAGAGGGTGCTTAAAGGTTGTTCGTCTTTTTAGAAGCATATTTTGTTTGGTGGTGAAGTATTGTGCGGAGGTTATGTCGTCCTCTTTAGGATGTAGTACGTTAGGGTTTTAAGAAGAGTGTCGTTGTGGTATAGAGGGGTCTCATTGTTGGGCTCTAAAAGTGACAGTTGTTGAGACGGGTTCAAGGAGGGTGTTTTGAGGATTATTTAGAATGGTCTTCGAACTAGATTTTGGAAAGATGTGTATGTTGGGTAGAATATGGGTGTAGAAAGGTCTAAAAGGAAAGGGTTGAATATATTTTTTTTCCTTAAAACCAATTTCAAAATGTTTTCTTCAAAAGTAGTGTTTTACATTAAAAAAAGTGACACCAAATCTTTTTGGATAATGAAACCTCAAGTTCAGCTTCAGGATAGATTGATGAAAAATCTATAAGTCTGAACAAGGTCCGAGTTGGCGTTAGAAGCTTAGAGGATGTTCTGGCGGAAGCCAGTGATATCAAGGATAATCAAGGACCGTCTTTTGAAGGAATGTTCATGATTCTTTGAGCAATCTTCTAAGAGACTTCTCAGATTGTTCAAAAGTTGACCAAGACAGTTGCATTCATCAAAAAGCATGTGTTAGGAATGGGAATAACATATGATGATGATGATGATGATGATGATGATGATGATAACAATTAGTAGTCGTCTTGCATCATGTTTGTTTATAACTTTTTGTGTGCTTACTTACATCAATTTCCTACTTTATTGTACTTTCACAACTACAAAAACATATACAACAACAATTGGAAAACGGGTAACATCACGCGTGACCTGCCGTTGTTACGTAGGTTGTGGTTGTATATGCGCTACTTACAATCACGGCCTTATGGTCATTGTAGAAAACCTGAAAGAGCGCTATATATGATCACAGTTGCTATAACTAACCGTTGTAATATATTAAATGTCCCAGGTTTGATTCTCAACAACACATCTTTTGGTGTAATACATTATTCTGGACAGCGTTCACTATACAACCACGGTTATATATTACAATTGTCGTTAAATTATATGCTTTTTGTTAAAATAATTTTTCTGCATTTTGAAATTTTTCCATTTTTTAACCTGTATTTTTGTGAACCATATCAGAACAGAAACAACAATTGTATCATAATGAAGAATTGTATTGTATTACATCAAATCCATACATTGGATTAAGAACCAAACATTGTATATATATTACATCAAAAGAAAAATGGCACAAAACAACCTACAAATATTATATAACATCACATAATTGTATCTTATAGTGTTTTGGTGTCTTGTCTCTTGGTGTATTAACTTTAAACACCTACAATTTCAAATAATCATGCTTGTTAGTAAATATACTTAGAAATAATGACATACATTAATTAAATTATGAATAAAGAATAAAATGTTAATTACTTGTTAATTTTTCCATATGCCTTCATTATGATCGATACGAATAGCATGCACTTCATCTCTATCAACTTCATCATAAGTGGTAGGCACTTTTGTTGTGTAAGAAGAAGTAGAAGGAATATCAAAACTTTCTTCACTACTAGGAATATCTTTTCCTCAGAGAACAATTGACCATTTCCCCGATGTGTGCGAAGGGCCAGTCACGTAGAAAACTTGTTTTGCTTGTGAAACCATGATGAATGGTTCAGTCATATAATTTGCTTTGTCAAGGTCAACCCGAGTGAATCCTAAGTCATTAGTTTGTACACTATTAATATTATTGGGAACCCACTTTCATTTAAATAAGGGCACTCTGAAGATAACATAATCAATCTCCCAAATCTCCTCAATGACACCATAGAATGCACTAGATGTCAATATTGGATTCTTATTTTTCGAACTAGAGAAATACATGGATTCCGCCTCAACCATAACCCTACTATTTTGCATTGTACTACAATCATCTTTTGATTTTGTATAAAAGGTATAATGACCAATGTCATATGAAGTCCAAGTTGTCACATTAAATTTTGGCATGAACGGTAACCATTTAATT
Organism: Lathyrus tuberosus; assembly: GCA_022829125.1. Taxonomy (NCBI): domain Eukaryota; kingdom Viridiplantae; phylum Streptophyta; class Magnoliopsida; order Fabales; family Fabaceae; genus Lathyrus; species Lathyrus tuberosus. The sequence continues at coordinate 251,452 of JALAZF010000424.1, forward strand.
GTCTCAGATGCACTATGATCTTTTGGTATCCTTTTGTTAAACCAATCTAGGAATTTCTTGTTATGCTCGATCAACAATAACTTGTCACTCATTCGTGGATATCTTTTCTTCAAAATTCTTTTGTGCATAGCCACGTAAGGTTGAACTTCGTCAAGATTTTCAATATATAGACATGTGCCTGAATAACTACATCCCGAGCCATTAACTTAACATTTAAACCTTAAATACCTCTACCTTCAGTGTCAACATGCCGAGACTTTGGAATTCATATAGACTTTGCTTCAGACAAATAGTTTGTACAAAACTCAATAACTTCTTCTATGATGTACCTTTCAACAATCGAAGCTTCCGGTCGGTGATGTTTCTTTGTATATCCTTTAAAGATCTTCAATTATCGCTCTTCAATCCAATTTAAGATCCAAATACCGCAAGTTTCATAAGATCCAATTTAAGATATCTTGTCGCTCTCACTCTAAACAGCTTACAAATACTTCACCGACTTAAATATTAAAGTGATAATCTTGCAGGTCCATCTTGTTTTGCCGTACCAGAAGTACTCACTGCCCCAATATAAAACTCCATTCCTATCTCGTTTAATTTCGTATTTAGGGATGTAAATGAATATTCGTGAAGACAAATACTATGATATCTGTATCCGCCTCGTTAGATAAATATGATATCCATATCCATCCCATATCCATGCAGATATCCGTTAAGCGGGTAATCCGTGGGATTTACAGTATCCACGAATATTTACATATAAAAATTATTTTTTGAAAAAAATATTTTTAACTTCTTTTAAAAACACAAAACGTTATTATCACATACCAACCATACAATTCGCTCTTAATTTAATGATAAATTTTTATCACATTAATTTCTTCTTATTCATCAAAACATAATTAGATCCAAATATCATATTCATACATTTAATTTTTAATCAAACAAATAAAAGATATTGTGATTGTGAGTTATGATAGAAGATCGGACGACAGAGGAGTAGGAAGGGAGACACTAGTTCGACGGAGGAATGACGATATTAGTTGGTTGGATTGTGAAATTGATGAAGTGAGGTATGAAGTATTGAAGAGTTTAAATATGAAATGACTAATAGAATTTGAATAAAAAAGTGAAAGGTTTTATTCAAAGAAAATTTCAAAAAAAAAAGTATAAGAAGACTAATTTTTTTAGAAGATGAAAAGATAAGGTATAATAAACTAATGATATTTAAATAATTTATATAATTTATAAACGAATATGGATATCCGCGGGTATGGATATCATTAAACTCATATTCATATCCATATTCATTAACAAACGAGTATTTAAATATCTCTTTATTTTATCCGTGAATATCCATTAAGCTATCTGCCACATATCTGTGACGGATTTTATCAAGGATATCCGCGGGTATGGACTTTTTTTGCCATTCCTATTCGTATTCTTGGTTCTAAAAAATAATCAACTTATATGATTGTTAAATTTATTCATATTAACGGTTGAGATTTGGTGTAAGACTTTTATATATATATATATATATATATATATATATATATATATATATATATATATATATATATATATATATATATATATATATATATATAATATTAAAGAAACTTTTCTTAAGTGGTTTTCTTTTTCCAAAAGTAGTAGGGTGAAGAAAGGGATAGAAGGTTGTATTTGGTTGGCTACGACTTGGTTTTTGTGGAATTTGTGGAACGGTATTATATTTAGGAATGATAGTTGGAACGTGTTGGATACGGTTTGGAATATTAAGGCGTTGGTGTGGAGATGGTCGTTCATCGGAAAAATTATCCGCTCCAATTATGGCTTTTATGAGTTTAGTAAGTTTCCTTTGTATTACTTTTTCTTAAAGCTTAATTGGGTTGTAATTTTCAATTTGATATCGACGTTAGTCTCTATTTTTGGAAGTGGTTTCGAAAACTTATTGTTTTTGCTATTAATGAATTACTTGCTTATAAGAAAAAAAAAAAAAAAAAAAAATATATATATATATATACTATTCCATCGGATTACGTGATGATTCAAGTGAACATTACATGTTACATAGCCACTCCTACACTCCTACATATGTTTAATCACCTTTAACACGGACGACTGATCTACAACTTTCGGATTCTCATACCAGCTGTTTGGAAATAATAATGGTTACGTGAGCCAGAAGAAATTTCCTCCAAAAGTAAGCACATCACTTACTAATAATACAGTAGTCTTTTGAACAATTCCATCTCCACAATGTTAATGTTGTTAGGTGCATTCCAGTTTCCAGTTAATGACACAAGAAAATTAAACTTCTAAGACAGTTCCATGTTTGTTACGTAAAATCAATGTACCAAATATCAAGGTCAAGGTCAACACCTATTATACTAGTTTTCTGTTGCTTACATATATATACACTACAATATTTATTTTTTATCCTTGGCAATTCAATGACAACCAATTATACTTTGAAAAAAATAAATAAATGACTCATTTACAAATATTTAAATAATTAATTTAGTTTCTAGTTTTTCCTTTCTTTTCCTCACATTTTCTTATCAAATCTTATTACTTAAACCCTCTTCCAAGGGCAATATTTTCATCTCAAACAATCATTCCTAATAGTAGGGGTGGCAAAATGGATGGATTGGATGGATATGAATTGGATTGTTAATGGATGGATCAAAACAATTCATTAGTCCATTAACAATCCACTAAAATTTTCTTACAATTATCCAATTCAATCCATCCATTAAAAATGAAATTCATCTAATCCATCCATTAACATATTTTTAATGGATGGATAACCAACCATCCATTTTTTTATTTTAAAAAAATTGGGTTTTTTCCGAAAAAAAATCGGTTTTTTTTTCAGAAAAAAAGTAAGCTTTTTTTAGGAAAAAAAATCAGTTTTTTTTCGGAAAAAAAAATGTCAGTTTTTTTTTAAGGAAAAAAAAGTCGGTTTTTTTTCGAAAAAAAATTGGCTTTTTTCAGGAAAAAAAATCAGTTTTTTTTCGGAAAAAAAGTCGGTTTTTTTTAGGAAAAAAAAACTGTTTTTTTTCGGAAAAAAAATCGGTTTTTTTTCAGAAAAAAAATTCGGTTTTTTTTCGGAAAAATAAAATCAGTTTTTTTTTCGAAAAAAAACTCGATTTTTTTCCGAACAAAATCAGTTTTTTTTCGGAAAAAAAATCGGTTTTTTTTTGGAAAAAAAAGTCAGTTTTTTTTCGAAAAAAAAAATCGATTTATTTTCGGAAAAAAAAAGTCAGTTTTTTTTCTGAAAAAAAAATCGGTTTTTTTTCAGAAAAAAAATCGGTTTATTTCGGAAAAAAATCAGTTTTTTTTTTTCGAAAAAAATATCAGTTTTTTTGGGAAAAAAATTCATTTTTTTTGGAAAAAAATAAATTCTTTTAAAAAAAATCCATTTTTAATTATTTTTTAAAAAATAAATCTAACGGAGATAAAAATAATCCATTAGATCCTTAAAATATGTTGGATGGATTGAACCAATCTCTGCATATAAACGGATGAATTTAATCCATTCCATTAACTTACTTTTTATGTGGTGGATGGATTGAATAAATTTTTTGATGGATGGATTGGATAGATTTTGCCTTAATGGATCCAATTGCCACCTCTACCTAATAGTTTATTCATTACCTATATTTCTTTTAATAGTCTCTACTTAGATATAGCAAACGAAAATTCTAATAGATACGGAAGGAAAACAACAAGCACAGACATTAGAAATCAACATTATTTCTGGACAAAACATAAGCGTCGATGGAAACATTCAGGCAGAGGATGCATATGTAGTTGTTCGTGCCGAATCTCTCAACTTTTGCACTACGAAAATGGCGAATGAGAACGAGGGTTTATTTTCATGGAATGAAAAATTCATGTTAGATATTCCCCCACATGCAAGGTCAATGACGTTTGAAGTACAATGTAAGAAGTATAAAGAAATGCGTCCCGTTGGGGTGGCTAGGGTAACACTTTCTGATCTTCTTGATGACAATGTTTTGTTACAAAGTTGTGATCAAACTTTGAGTTATGGTTTAAGATATTGGGATGGTAGGAAAATGGTGCTATTAACTTTTCTATGATGAGGGTGACACAAGAGGATAAGCCATGTTTAGAAAAAGAACAGGTTTAAGGTGCGGATGAATAAAATTCAAGTCATTCTGTCATTGAAATTCCAATTTTTGTGGTCTTGTTTCTCTTAGGCTATGTTTGGATTGACGGAATGCGACGGAATGGAGCGGAATAGAATGGAATAATGTTATATTCCACCATTTGGATTGAAAAAAAGAGGATGGAATGGAGCGAAACATGATGGAATGCATTCCATCCAATTCCATTACTGACCCTCATTTTTATTCCATCTGATTTGGGCGGAATAACATTTTTTACTACATTCCATCTTAAAATATCCAAACAATAGAATGGAATATCGATTCCGCTCCGTTCCATTCCACTCCGCTCCATTCTGCTCTACTCCGTTCGTATTGAAATATCCAGCCTTAGGATATTCTCTTTTCTCTTTTGATCTTCGGTTATAATGATGAGTTGGAATATTATTTATACTTTTATAAATATAATTACTTTGCCATTCAAAATTTTAGAAAAAAACAGCCGGTAAAGATTGATTTGTTTTTCATTTTTTTCTACATAATGATATCTAAATCATTTCGAAAAATTGTTTTAATTAGTTTGGTATAATTAATGGCTAAATGTAAGGCCTCGATCATCACAATTATCTTCTTCATCTCCCTTACAAAGATGTATGTCACGGTTTAAAAGAAAATTGATTGTTAAAAGAAAATTGTTTGTTTGTAGAGATAGATACTTTTGGGGTGGGGTAGAGGGGATTCGAAGATTTCTTGGGTGAACTAGGAAATTATTTGTAAATTCAAAGAGTCTGGCGGTTTTAGGGTCCAAGACCTAGTTAATCTTGCTCTTCTTCTCCTTGGTAGTTGCTATTAGAGGGTGCTTAAAGGTTGTTCGTCTTTTTATAAGTATATTTTGGTGGTGAAGTATTCTGTAGAGGTTATGTTGTCCTCTTTAGGATGTTGTACGTTAGGGTTTTAAGGAGAGTATCGTTGTGGTGGAAAGAGGTCTCATTGTTGGGCTCTAAAAGTGACCGTTGTTGAGACTGGTTCAAGGAAAGTGTTTTGAGGGTTATTTAGAATGGTCTTCGAATTAGATTTTGAAAAGATGTGTATGTTGGGTAGAATATGGGTGTAGAAAGGTCTAAAAGAAAAGGGATTGAATAAATTTTTTTCCCTAAAAACAATTTCAAAATGTTTTATTCAAAAGTTATGTTTTACAGTAAAAAAAGTGATAGTGAATCTTTTTGGATAATGAAACCTCAAGTTCAGCTTCAGGATAGATTGATAAAAAATATATAAGTCTGAACAAGGTCCGAGTTGGTGTTAGAAGCTTAGAGGATGTTTCGGTGGAAGTCGGTGATATCAAGGATAATCAATGACCATCTTTTGAAGGAATGTTCACGATTCTTTTAGCAATCTACTAAGAAACTTCTCAAATTGTTCAAAAGTTGACCAAGGCAGTTGCGTTCATCAAAAAGCATGTGTTGGGAAAGGGAATATCATATGATGGTGATAATGATGATAGCAATTAGAAGTCGTCTTGCATCATGTTTGTTTATAACTTTTAGTGTGCATACTTACATCAATTTCCTACTTTATTGTACTTTCACTACTACAAAAAATATATACAACAACAGTTGGAAAACGGATAACATCACGCGTGCTCTGCCGTTGTTACGTAGGTTGTGGTTGTATATGCGCTACTTACAATCACGGTCTTATGATCATTGTAGAAAACCTGAAAGAGCGCTATATATGATCATTGTTGCTATAACTAACAGTTGTAATATATTAAAGGTCCCAGGTTCGATTCTCAACATCGCATCATTTGGTGTAATATATTATTCTGGATAACGTTCACTATACAACCATGGTTATATATTGCAATTGTTGTTAAATTATATGCTTTTTTTTAAATAATTTTTCTACATTTTGAAATTTTACCATTTTAACCTGTATTTTTTTGAACCATATCAGAACAAATAAAGAATTGTATTGTATTGCATCAAATCCATACATTGGATTAAGAACCAAACATTGTATATATATTACATCAAAAGAAAAATGGCACAAAATAACCGACAAATATTATATAACATCACATAATTGTATCTTATAATGTTTTGGTGTCTTGTCTCTTAGTGTATTGACTTTAAACACCTACAATTTTAAATAATCATACTTGTTAGTAAATATACTTAGAAATAATGACTTACATTAATTAAATTATGAATAAAGAATAAAATACTAATTACTTGTTAATTTTCCCATATGCCTTCATTATGATCGATACGAATAACATGCACATCATCTCTATCAACTTCATCATAAGTGGTAGGCACTTTTGTTGTGTAAGAAGAAGTAGAAGGAATATCAAAACTTTCATCACTACTAGGAATGTCTTTTCCTTGGAGAACGATTGACCATTTCCCCGATGTGTGCGAAGGGCCGGTCACATAGAAAACTTGTTTTGCTTGTGAAACCATGATGAATGGTTCATTCATATAATTTTCCTTGCCAAGGTCAACCCGGGAGAATCCTAAGTCATCAGTTTGTACACTATTAATATTATTGGCAACCCACTTGCATTTAATAAAGGCACTCTGAAGATAACATATTCAATCTCCCAAATCTCATAAATGACACCATAGAACGCACTAGATTCCAGTATTGGATTCTTATCTTTCAAACTAGAGAAATACATGGATTCCGCCTCAACCATAACCCAACTATTTTTCATTGTACTACAATCATCTTTTGATTTTGTATAAAAGGTATAATGACCAATGTCATATGCAGTCCAAGTTATCACATTAAATTTTGGCATGAATGACAACCATTTAATTGTCTCAGATGTACTATGATCTTTTGGTATCCTTTTATTAAACCAATCTAGGAATTTCTTGTTATGCTCGATCAATAACAACTTGTCACTTATTCGTGGATATCTTTTCTTCAAAATTCTTTTGTGAGTAGCCACGTAAGGTTGAACTTCATCAAGATTATTCAATATATTGAAATGTGCCTGAATAACTACATCCCGAGCCATTGACTTAACGTTTAAACCTTAAATACCTCTACCTTCAGTGTCAGCATGACGAGACTTTGGAATTCATATAGACTCTGCTTCAAACAAATAGTTTGTACAAAACTCAATAGCTTCTTCTGTGATGTACCTTTCAACAATCGAAGCTTCTGGTCAGTGATGATTCTTTGTATATCCTTTAAAGATCTTCATGTATCGCTCTATTGGATACATCCACCTTAAATAAACTGGACCAAAAATTCTGATTTCTCTAACTAGATGAACAAGTAGGTGAACCATAATGTCAAAAAATGATGGAGGAAAATACATCTCCAATTGACACAAGATTGTGGCAGCTTCATCTTCTAATTCATCTAGTTTTTTGAAATCAAGAACTTTATTACATATGGCATTGAAGAACAAACACAATCTGGTGATAGTTACTCTCAAATTTTTTGGTAGGATGCCACGGATAGCCACTGGTAGAAGTTGTTGCATCAAGACATGACAATTATGAGATTTCAAACCAATTAACTTGAGATCTTTCATTGATACAAGTTTCTTGATGTTTGATGAGTAACCGTGGGGAACTTTGATACCATGCAAACACTAGCAAAAACTTTTCTTTTCCTTTTTACATAGAGTGTAACAAGCCGGAGGCAGATAAGTTCTTTTCCCTTTTTCTAATGGAGCCAATTGTTTTCGTATACCCATCGCCTCCATATCGAGACGAGATTTCTTACTATCTTTAGTCTTTCCTGGAATGTTTATAAGCGTTCCAATCAAAATATCACACACATTTTTCTCCACATGCATCACATCAAGACAATGTCTTACATCGAGACTTGACCAATATGGAAGATCAAAGAACACATACCTCTTTTTCCATATATTTTTATTAACAACTTGCCCTTTTTCTTTTTCTCTCTTTCCAAGGACAACATTAATGTGTTTCTTTCGTTGATAAACTCCATTCTCGGTTAAAGGTTTAAGAGCGATATCAAACTTTTGCTCTCCATTAAAAGTCTTCCGCAATCTACAATAAGAATGATCGGGTTTTAGAAATTTCTGATGCCCAAGGTAAACATTCTTTTTTCCAAACTCAAGTTGGTGATAACATTTATCAGATTCACAAATAGGACACATTTTGTGTCCTTTGACACTATATCCATCCAAATTACCATATGTAGGAAAGTCGTTCATTGCTCAAAATATCATTACACACAACTTAAACTTTTCACTAGAATATGCATCATCAACTTCAACGCCTTCCTCCCACAAAAGTCTTAGATCTTCAATTAAAGGACTTAGATAAACATCTATGTCATTTCCAGGTTGTCGTGGTCCAGAAATCATCATACTTAATAACAATTCTCATTCTTCATGCACAACCAATGAGATAGGTTGTAAATCATGAGAAGAACAGGTCACAAAGAATGGTTGGTACTCATATTACCAAATGGGTTCATTACATTGGTAGCAAGCCCAATCCTAAGGTTTTTTGGCTCAGTGCCGAAATCCAGAAACAACGAATCAATTTTCTTCCATTGCAAAGAATCAGCTACATGGTGTATGTTTCCATCAAATTTTCTTTCATCTGCATGTCATCTAATATTCTATGCGTCAACCACATTAGCAAAGAGTCTCTTGAATCTTGAAATTATTGGCAAGTACCATAACATTTTAGCAGGAGGCCTCTTCCTACTAACATTGTCATTGTGACTGTCATCACCATTGTTGTCCTTTAGCTTGTAACGCGACACCCCACATTCCGAACATTGATCAAAATTTTCATACTCTTTCCTATCTAATATGCAGTCGTTAGGGCATGTATGTATTTTGATATACTCCAAACCCATTGGAAACAATATCTTCTTGGCATCATAACAACAATCATGCAAATTGTTATCTTCTGGTAGCATTTGTTTTAGCAAATGAAGCAATTCCGTGAAACTTTCATCCGACCACCCATTTTTTGCTTTCAGATTAAGCAATTTTAAAACCGCAGACAATCATGTAAAACTTGTGCACCCGTTATATAAGGGGTGTCCTTATCATTATATAAAGTATCATAAATATGGGCTTTCTTAAAAGAAGATTCTCAAATATCACGGAACATATCTTCTAGACGGTCACCCATATATTCATCTTCATCAACTTCGTGACTTTGTGACGTTGGGTTTCGATTTTTTTCTACCTCAAAATACCACGTCCATATTGTATAATTTTGACATATACCATCAAAACATAGGTGATGGAATATCTCATGCATCCTTTGTACCTTTCTTTATATTCCCGCAATTAACACATGGACAACAAAAGATACCATTATTGTCAGAAAGATTTTGATATGCATATTCAAGGAATTCAAGAACTCCTTTCTCATATATCGGACCTAATCTATCAACTTTCATCTAACTATGATCCATAATAAATTCTGAAATTTATATCAAAACAATATTGTGAATGGCACAATAAAATCTAATTCTAAAGCATGTCGAAAATCTAAAGCATATTCAGTACAACAATACAACTTTAAATCATAAGCATATGGATAAAGCATATGATATTTGCAAGAAACAGACCACAAAATCCAACAACCAAACATAAAGCATATTCAGTACAATAATACAACTCTAAATCTTAAGCATATGGATAAAGCAATGAGCTTTGCAAGAAACAGACCACAAAATCAAACAAGAATGAAGATGGTGAAGATTATCAAGAATTAGGAATATGAGGAAGAGAGTGAAATTTGCACGAAATATACCGTACTTCAAAGAGACCAAGAATGAATATAGTGAAGATTATCAAGAATGAAGATTCAAATGAACGGAGATTGTGAAGATGAAAATTTTGCTATTGCTATCGCTGTCGTCTCTGGTTCGCTGGTTCGCTAGTTCACTAGTTCGCTTAGGGCATGTTATGAAGGAAATAATGAATCTGTTTTGTTTTAAATTTATCTGGAAAAACTTTAATCGCGGTTGATATTTTCAACCGTAATGTAATATAGATATTATTACAATGGTTGTAGACTAAAATCGTGGTTAAATAGTGTTCAATTTTTTATTTATTTTTTAACTTAAGTGACACGCGCTTTTTGTCATAGAAAAAATGGAAAAAAAATGTAGTTATTAGGATTCGAAGCTTGTAACTATTACTTTATCACCACGGTTTTTTATATCAACTGTGATTAAATAACTTTCAAAAACTAAAAAATATATCAGGCGCATTCAATTTACGATATTACAACAGTGGAATGCATAACCGTAGTAGAATTAGTGTTACCGAAAGCATATTTTGTAGTAGTGATTGAATTTATTTCATTTAGGTTAATAATAAGTATTTTATCTTCTTATTTGAAATTCCTGGTCTATGTACTTGAATTTGCTTTTCTATTTGTGTTATTTTTCGCTTTTTTTTTATTATGCAAAAGAGGGAAAAGTATACTCTCAAGGAGAGTAGGGTATACTCTGATAACACGAAAATGTATCGTATTTTTAGACCCGATTCACATGCTACTTAGTGTCTTTTTATTATGTTTTCGCAGTATTATGTTGTTTTATTGTCCTATTTCAGGCACCTCAAGTAAAATCGGCCACGAAGGAGATTTGAAGTAAAAAAGGAAGAAAATGAAGAAAAAAATTACAAGACAAGGCCTAGGTGGCGCCCACCACCACAAAAGTGTGGCACCTGCCATACACTTAGGGGTGTGGCGTCCACCACCTAAGCATGTGGCGCCTGCCACATTAAAATGCAAGGAAATGGTGGTGCCTGCCACACATGAAGACGGTGGCGCCCACCACCACTAAGTGTGGCACCTGCCACGTCTAATCAACCAAATGTGGCAACACTCATATGACACCTGCCACTTCTCCTATATTTTCTCCACTTCTCCTGCATTTTCTCATTCAAACCAGTCACGTTCTCCATACATTTTGTTCAACCATTGTCCAAGTATTATAGATTGGTTGGAAATTTTTATGCGAGGAGTAGAGTATAAATTGGGGAGTTTATCTTAGTTGTGGGGGGCCGAGTTTGTGCGCGGAAGCGCTGTTCATAGTTTTAGGCAGAAATTACATTGTAAAAGTGGTAGTTTTCTCACATTGAGGAACTGCCACACAATTAGAGTTTAGGCTTACAATTGGTGTAACATGCTTGGATCAACAATATTGCCTTCAATTTAATATCAAATTTATTTCAGGTTCACTTACCTTTACCGCATATTATTTTCCTGCTTTTATTTTCAGCTATTTATATTTATGCTTTATCTTTCTGCCACTGTTTTTTTTCAAGCTTTTACTATTTTCTTCAAGTACCACTTTAAAACAACTTTAAACCGCTTATTAAATGACATGATGTCCTTGAATACAATTATCATGTTTAGTTTGTATATGTTTAAGTCCATGTGTAGTTAAATTATCTAGAGACCGCCATATGAGGACCGTCGTAACCGGCGGGACTCCGTAGAGATAATAGGTATGAAATTGTGATTGTATGTCATTTCGGTTGTAATTTCTAATCATAATTTAAGTAGCTTTGTCACGAGATTGAGAGGTTATTTATCAATTTTTTGTCACGAGAGTGAGAAGCATATAAAGGTTTAAGCCGAGATTTGCGAGAGCGTGAGGAATGAACCGGATAGTAGAAATTAGGCATCATATCTAAATACAGTGAGAGCGCTTTAGATAGCGATTAGGATATTATGGGCTTTCAAAGAGTGCTTCTTAGTTACCGGGCGAGCGAGAGCAAAATCTTGGGATTAGGAAGTATGGCATTAGTTAATACCGCGAGAGCGTGAGGCGAAGTCTTTAAGTCGGTATATTCTAGGGGATAGGCATATAGTCGTAATTAGCACCCATATTCTACAAATCCTTTAGGTGTGCGGAATTCATATTTTGGGCTCATTTTAGTATTATTCTCAAACCTTTAGTAATTAGCGTTTATATTTTCGTTCGTACCATTTTAGTCATAGCCTTAGCTTTACATCGCAGCGATAGATAACGGTAGGTTGACATTGGTCTTTGTGGGTTCAACAATCTTTTATATTACTTCGATAAATCCGTGCACTTGCGGAGCATCAAGTTTTTGGCGCCGTTGCCGGGGGCCAACAGTCAATATTTTGATTCCGTTGTTGCACCGTATAGACTAAGGCACTTTTATATCAATTACTATGTATCACCCAGATTTCCTTTACAATTACCACTCCCAATATTTTGAGGAACGCAAGAATCCCATAAATCTGACCTCAAAATATTAATGGAGGATTTCTATGCGACGCTAACTCATTCTCACCCAAATTCCCTCTATGATTACCACTCCCAATATTTTGAGGAACCACAAGATTTCCATAAATCCGACCTCGAAATACTAATTGAGGGATATAATGCAACACTTACTCACTCTAGGATAGAATCTATGATGGAACGTTTTGTGGAGACACAAACTCTCCAAAATGAAGACTTTAGAAAACAACATCTCCAAATTAATGAAAATCTTAGGCAGATGAACACTGTGGTCGAGTCCCTTGTGACTCACAACGAGGCATTGGAGACTCAAATCTCCCTGCTTGCACAGACACGTATAGAAACCTACCCTGAGGAACATGTGGATGTTGTAGAAACCAGTAGGAAAGAACAAATAGAAAATTCTAGGGAGAGTGATAATGAAATTGAGGCGAGTTCTGGTGGGAAAAGCGTAGAGAAAGATCCACCAACGCCACCCGAAAGGGAGGTTGTCGAAGAGGTGGAGAAGGAAGCATCTATTGTAGTTCCTCCTCCCTATACCCCATTAATTCCTTTCCCGCAAAGGTTTGTAGAAGCTAAGTTAGATACCCAATCCAAAACATATGTGGAGGTATTGGAAAACATCCACACCAACGCACCTTTGTCTGTGGTCCTGCATAAAAAACAGAAAATTTGAGGACCATGAAACTAGGAATATCATTACTGTTAAGAGGGTAAGGTTAGCCTTTGAGGTGGTGGATGAAAGAACTAAGCCCAAACTTGAAAAACTCATACACAGGATAGATCCAGAACCACGACCACAAGTTAAAAAGAATGAACTACCCCACAGAAGGAAGAAAAGAAAAGGTGAGGGATATGAGATATGGCTTGATAAGTGGCCATGGAAGTCTAAGACTATTAAAAGCTCGACCGAGGAACTATCCTTGAAAAAACCACCTTGAGTACTTGCACTCCTTAGCCATCGAGCTATCGACATTAAACAAAGCGATGCGTGGGAGGAAACCCACGAGGTTTTTATTTTAAGTTGTTATGTTTATTTGAATTTGTATAAAATAAAGAAATGTATTGCTTGTCACGTCTTAGCTACATCTAGGCGAAAATTCTCGGATGACAACCTTGGAGATAAGCTGGGGCCCACGGACATTCCTATGAATGTCGCTGCTGGTGGTGACACCGATGATGAGTATGATAGGAGAGAGCATGTCTCTCCCGTCCATAACTCACCTCTTCCTCGTTCTTTACATGGTCAGTTTCCACCTGCACACACCGCACCATATTTTTCTAACACTTTTGCATGTACTTCCTCCAGAAGCGGGTGAATATGATGATCTAGTTCAAGAATTGCGTAATTGAAGATCTCATAAGATGCCAGACGTAGGAGTAGAAATGGCCCGTGAAGACATGGATAACAAGAAAAGGATCAGAGTAAAATTGGTTGTGGTGGCACGCAATGACATTCATACAGGTTCTATAATTCCTTTTTCCACCTTTTATCAAAACATTGAGGACAATGTTTGGTTTAAGTGTGGTGGAGGAAATTTACCGCTTTCTAGTTAGATTTACTGTTTTCTAGTTTATTTCATGACTTTATGATTTTTTTCTTTCTTTCCTCTGTTTTAATGTTCCGATGAGTCTTTGAATGTGATGTCGAGTCTTTATGCGTGGTTTATGTTGTTTATCGATTTTCCCATTTTCTTGAGCCATATCAAATATTTTGAATTAGAAAAAATAGTGTTTCTTTTGAAAATCTTAGGTTACAAACGAAATTAAGGTTGGATTGTGAGACTTGGGAAAATTCCGCAAGATCAGTATCGTTTTAACACCGTGAGCCTCCCAATTATGGAAATTAATTTGAGTACTTATTATGTCATAGCCTTAAGTTCTCACCCTTTAGTAGTCCCTAATTAGTTTATTTAGCAGTCAGCACCATCCTAAGCGCACACTAAGTAGGAAGTCGATGCAAATAAGTGTATGATCTCAGGCTTAAAAAGTAAATTAAGAAAAAGAAAAAAATTTGAATGAAAAGATATGTTCCTTCTAAGTTAGGTGATCCTCACCCGATCACTTAGCCCAATGGTGCAAACTTCTTTATCTATTGATATAAAAAGCCAATGTTTAAGAAAAAGAAAAAAAATAATAACAATAATAATGAGATCATAGTCACTAATAGGTTATCCTACCATGAGTGTGAAGGGATAACGAGCTTAATGTGATTGGGTCGGAATGAAAAGGGACGAAATAAGGATGAGTGAGTTAGGCTTAGGTATAATGACATGATTAGGATTGGTTTGTATAGGAGGGAGGTTGATGACCGCAAATGCGGAATTATGTTGTTACGATATCCTTAGTGCGTGAGCAAGTACCTATTGACACAAACCTAACCGAAGTGCAGTTGGTAGCTTAGGATGAGTATCTGTATGCACTGTTTCTCTTACGAGTCATGGTTTTCTTGAGGACAAACAAAGGTTTAAGTGTGGGGGAGTTTGATAACACGAAAATGTATCGTATTTTTAGACCCGATTCACATGCTACTTAGTGTCTTTTTATTATGTTTTCGCAGTATTATGTTGTTTTATTGTCTCATTTCAGGCACCTCAAGTAAAATCAGCCACGAAGCAGATTTGAAGTAAAAAAGGAAGAAAATGAAGAAAAAAATTACAAGACAAGGCCTAGGTGGTGCCCACCACCACAAAAGTGTGGCACCTGCCATGCACTTAGGGGTGTGGCGCCCACCACCTAAGCATGTGGCGCCTGCCACATTAAGATGCAAGGAAATGGTGGCGCCTGCCACACGTGAAGAGGGTGGTGCCCACCACCACTAAGCGTGGCACCTGCCACGTCAAATCAACCAAGTGTGGCAACACTCATATGGCACCTGCCACTTCTCCTATATTTTCTCTACTTCTCCTGCATTTTCTCATTCAAACCAGTCACGTTCTCCATGCATTTCGTTAAACCACTTTCCAAGTATTACGGATTGGTTGGGGATTTTTACGCGAGGAGTGGAGTATAAATTGGGGAGTTCATCTTAGTTGTGGGGGTCCGAGTTTGTGCGCGGAAGCGTTGTTCATAGTTTTAGGCAGAAATTACATTGTAAAAGTGGTAGTTTTCTCACATTGAGGAACTACCACACAATTAGCGTTTAGGTCTACAATTGGTGTAACATGCTTGGATCAACAATCTTGCCTTCAATTTAATATCAGTTTTATTTCAAGTTCACTTACCTTTACCACATATTATTTTCCTGCTTTTATTTTCAGCTATTTATATTTATGCTTTATCTTTCTGCCACTGTTTTTTTTCAAGCTTACTATTTTCTTCAAGTACCACTTTAAAACTACTTTAAACCGCTTATTAATTGACATGATGTCCTTGAATGCAATTATCATTTTTAGTTTGTATATGTTTAAGTCCATGTCTAGTTAAATTATCTAGAGACCGTCTTATGAGGACCGTCGTAACCGGCAGAACTCCGTAGACATAATAGGTTCGAAATTGTGATTATATGTCATTTCGGTTGTAATTTCTAATCATAATTTAAGTAGCTTTGTCACGAGAGTGAGAGGTTATTTATCATTGTTTTGTCACGAGAGTGAGAAACATATAAAGGTTTAAGCTGAGATCCGTAAGAGCGTGAGGAATAAACCGGGTAGTAGAAATTAGGCATCATATCTAAATACAACGAGAGCGCTTTAGATGGCGATTAAGATATTATTGGCTTTCAAAGAGTGCTTCTTAGTTACCGGGCGAGCGAGAGCAAAATCTTGGGATTATGAAGTATGGCGTTAGTTAATACCGCGAGAGCGTGAGGTGGAGTCTTTAAGTCGGTATATTCTACGGATTAGGCATATAGTCGTAATTAGCACCCATATTCTACAAATCTTTTAGGTGCGCGAAATTCATATTTCGGGCTCATTTTAGTATTATTCTCAAACCTTTAGTAATTAGCGTTTATATTTCTGTTTGTTCCATTTTAATCATATCCTTAGCTTTACATCGCAGCGATAGATAACGGTAGGTTGGCATTGGTCTCTGTGGGTTCGACAATCTTTTATATTACTTCGATAAATCTGTGCACTTGCAGAGCATCATACTCCATATATTAATCATGGGTAGTTTAACCAGTTCAATCATTTATATGTTTCTCTGTTTGTTCCATCTCCGTGAGAGATGCATTGACATCATCAAAAAGAGATAGAAATGTAGATCTATGTGCTTTTAGGTACAATGTATACATCATCATATATCCACGATGGATTTATAATGAAAACATAATTTACATATCATTATATATCAACGTTGGAGAAAAGGTATGTGTTGGCATGGAAACAATCAATTAGGGTGGATCTTACCTCAAAGGGAAGCTCAAATCCTATCTTTACCGACCAGGCATGGTTATTGCAGAGCTGGATCGACTCAAATTCACTGCTTGGAATGTGCCAAACTTCAACCTCGCATGCGTCCAGGTTGAATGTATTGGTATCCCTCGAATCTTCTTCTGTTCCTACCACCAATGCAAGAATGTCCTTAAGGATTAACTCTTTGATCCTCTTTGCTTCCTCTAGGTCTATGCTAACATCGGCCTGTTTCCTTCTTTATCATGATAAATTCCCTTTACATGTATCTGAGAAGCTACTGCATCTAGCTTTGTTTGGAAGGATATCCCCATAATACCCCTGAAGGTGTTCCTACACAGAATAACAAGGAAGTTGAGAATTACCTTTATCTCACACACTCATTTTCTAATCTCCAATGTTAGATCGATCATTCCACAATGGCAAGTGATCGAGTCGTTGAAGGATAACAGATCTCCCCTACTATACACATTTAAATATATCTTCTGAATGCCTACACGTTTTAACGTGCCCGTGTAGAGGATGTTGCAAGAGCTTGTATCATCCACGAGGAATCCTGTCAGATTTTAAAATCAGAGGTAGGTCAAATTTTGAAATTCCATTGATCTTTTCACAATTTAGAAATCCTAACTTCAATCGGTCTCTGCTATGTTGAATGCCAATATTTTTCGTTAGTAAAAGGAACTCTAATGACATGTAGATATTGGATTAATGATAATCGATGGAGGAACGAATCGGAGGATAGAACAAATTTCCTGGACATGACTAACGTAGTTAATGCTTCTCATCCCTCTATTTTTGGTAGAGATCTGATCTTTGGATCGAAGATTATCTGCTTGTAGAATTTTGAGGAAATTAAAAGAAGATTTTCACAGATGGTGCCACTATTCTATTCTAGAAACAAAATTGGATGCAAGTTGGTGAAGCAGAATCCTAAATTGATGGTGTTGATTTCTGATACAATGACGCGAGATTGCACCTGCAAGGTTAGCATCCTAACGCCCAAGTCATTTCAAGATTCAAAATGAGTCACTATAAGAAATTTTCCATATACCAACGGAGATTTTTAGCAATGGCTAAAAATTTCATAGGTATAAACAAGATTTTTTGTTTAAAAATAACCACTTTTTAAAAATAAAATACTAAAATAACCATTGTTTCAATATTTTTTTTACAGAAATGACTATGTTTGATAGAAAGAGGAGTAACCAATACTGTTGGCGCATGCATTTTTATGATACACATAAGGGCCATCCTAATTGACGCATACATTGTTTTGTCGCCACTACAAGAGGCGTATGCCTATGTATGTTGTAAAAAATACAACTCATGCGCCATACCGAATGGCGCATGTTCCTTTTTCTATACATGCTCCTTTATACAATGTATGAATCATTTAGAACATAAAAAAATAGTAGCTCACACAGTAGAAAAAAATAGCTCACAGAATGTATGCACCATTCTCTTGGATAACTTTTCAAATAAAACAAATTACTAAATTAATATTTTATTGTCTTGTTAAGATAACTCACACATAAAATAAATAATTAAATTAATATTTTATTATTCTTTTAAGGTAGCTCAATTGATAGATGCATTAATTACAAAAACGCGAGTTTAAACCTAATATATATATATATGATCGTGAAGGTTGGATCAGATCATGTTGAAGTGGGCCACCAAGTACGTCTGAGATGCTGGGCGTATGAAGAGGAGGGGATCTACCTGCAAGGCACTCCGACGCTCAAGTAAGTAAAGGTCAGAGAAAAAGGGGCAAGTACAAAGAGTGAGTTTCAAGGGTGATTTTTTAGATACCTGACCCTCTCAAGCGAGAGGGTTTATATAGTGCCCCCAGTGCGTGGCCAACGGTCTTATTTTCGGAGAGAAATAATCGTTTTCCCGAAGAATAGGTAACTGCCCAAATTAGCCGTTATGTCGGGCAGGGTGCCCAAAACTTTCTGTTTTGTCGGGCATAGGCATGGTTTTGGGCGCATGCCCTTGGCTGTTCGGGGAGTGACGAAGTCGTACCGAACAGGCAGCTGTTCTGGGGAGGAGCGATGCATTCCATGCTCGACTGGAGGGGCAGAAAGGTAACTTTTTCTCCTTTGTGGATTGGACTTAGGCAATTGGGCCGTTCTGGGAGCATAAGTGGATTGGGCCGTGCCTGGCCATTGGTCCAGTCCAGAACAGGAGCCCCCCAAGTCGTTGCTCCCGAGCATGGGAGTGATGACTTAAGGACAGCTCGTGGCTCCGGGGAGCTAGTGTGAGGTCGTCATTTGTTGATGGAGAAAGCTGTCTCGTGGTGCTCGTGACCCTTGATATTCGTGGTATTTATATCCGTGTCTGGATTGCCCGTCATATGGGGAGACTAACGGTTAGGAGGAATGGGAAACGTTAGGGTGCCACGTGCGCCTCGAGCCTTGCGCAGCAGTTACTAGGCAATGATGGCTAGTTAATAGCCATTATGACCTACGAGGGTGTGCCACTGCATGTGTCCCTTAGTATAAAAGGGGAAGACTCAGTTCATTTTAAACTTTTCGATTTTTCTTCTCTCCGTCTTCCTCAGAGCGTCTGTTCGTCGCCGCCGTTCGTTATTCCGGCCACCGTACCAAGTCCCGAGCAACCGATTTTCATCTTTTTTACCAAGTAAGTTTGCTGATTTCGTGATCTTTTGTCCTTTTTTATGGTTATTTGTAGATTGCATGCGGTTAGGTTTAGGTTTAGAAGATGAATTGTTCCATTTCTGGCGGTTGTTGGTGGTGGACAGTGGTTAGGCCATTTTCTGCCGCTGGGATTTCAGGATATCTCGCGAGTAGCGCGGTTTCTGGCGTCTTCGCGGTTGCTCAGGTTCCGGCGTTACGATGAAGCTTTCGGTTGAGCGTTTGCAGTTTCCGGTGAAGCTTCAAACGAAAACTGGGAAGTGGCTCGAGGAAGTTCCTCGTACAGAAGCGGTTCATTCCGAGCGTCTCCTCATGGAAGACTCTTAAGTTTTTTGTTTGATGTTAGGGCTTAGGCCAGGGACGTCATCCTCAGCCACTTGTGCGCCCTTTCACTTGACTAGCGGTGGAAAGGTGGATTCGATTCTTCGTCGAATTCACTTTTTTCTCTGCTTTTCAGGTGATTGACATGGCGACAGGGCCAGATGGGGAAGTTATACTGGATTCGCCCGAGGAGGAAGTAAGTTCCTCGGAAAGCAGCAGTTCGAAGGCCTCGAGTGTCCCTAGCGAAGCCGGGGAGGAGGAGGAAACTGAGGAGGAGGTTGTCGAAGGCTCGACGGAGGAGTGGTCGGTGGCTGAGCCTACCGAGCACGTGTCCACTTTTATGACATATCTGGGGGATGTCTTTACAGTCGTCGGGCCAGAGGGGGAGTGGAAGGTGCACTTTCCCTCCGAGGATGATAGGGTCTGCACAAATTTTGGGGAGTGTTTCGCCATGTACGAGTACGCATTCAAAGAGCTGGGACTGAGGCTGTCGTTCACTGATTTCCAGTAGTTAGTGTTCGTGCATCTGGATTTGGCCCCGACATAGCTGCATCCAAACTCGCTGGCCTTTATCCGGGCATTTGAGCTGACGTGCGAATATTTGGGGATAGGGGCTACTCTCCCTTTGTTTTTCACTGTCTTCCATGTTGACGGGGAGGAAGTATGGTCGGGTTTCGTTGAAACAGCCCCGCAAGCTGTTCAAGGCCTTTTCAGAGTCGAATCGGACATTCAAGGAGAGGTTATATATTATAGAGCCTGTATCGGGAGCCGCCCAGGATAACATGTATGCCTGGACGATTAAAGTTGACGAGGAGGGTAACGACATGCCCGATGAGTCTGTGAGGTTTATCGGAGAGAGGTTATTCAAGTTCCCTTTTCGCTGAGGACCTGGCCATTTTACCAAGGAGCCCAACGAGTATGTTCTCCAACCGCACAATCTGGACGGGCAGGACACGGTTGGCTATGAAAGGTTGGTGACATACGTTAACTCCTTCCGGCTTGCTGAAATTTGGACGAAGAAGAGTGACCCTATCTTCGAGGAGGATGGTAGCCAGAGGGTGGAGTATCGTTTCATTAACACCAAGGCGCTTTTAAAGTGCAAGACTCTCGCAGAAGCTTACAAATTTCTCGGTAGTTTTAGTCATTTGACTTGTCCGACATATTTTTTCTTTGTCGTCTAATGCTTTTATTTTGTTTGTGCAGGTGAGATGCCTCTTACTCACGAAAGGATGGTAAAGAATGCTCTCGCGAGGAGCAAGCTCGGGACGGCTGCTCCCAAGTCTCAATTTTCCCAGCGTGCTCCTACTCCTCCTCAGCCTGTTGCAGGGACCTCTTCTCCCACTCCTGCCCCCCAGGGATCTCCCTTACCTCTGGCCTCACGGTCCAAGCGGTTCAGGGCCACTGAAGGGGTATATCTTACCCGGGCGCCGGAAAAGGGGAAGTTCGAACTTCCTCCATGTATTCTTGACAGAAGGTTCTTTGAAGGGACATCGTTGGTCGTGCCGCGGGCAGAGTCCCTCCAGCTGAAGGCATGGATCGCCTGAACAAGAGGGCGCTGATGGCCCAAGATGCCTCTGCGCTGGTCAGAGTTTTGGAGATGGAGGTCATCTATGCCGAAGGGGACTCTGCAACCGAATCTGAACTTAGAGCTTCCCAGGCTACCATGACATCTCTTGAAGAGACGGCGAGAAAAGCCAGGGAGGAGGCCAGGAGTGCTGAGGATGCCCGAAAGAAGTCGGATGAGGAGGTGACCAAGCTGAAGGGGGATAATTCTAAGCTGGCTGCGGAGAAGAAGGCGCCTGAGGAGCTGGTCGAGCAGCTGAGGACGGCCAATGCTCTGGGCGAAGATGAACCCGAGGACATGAAGGAGCTAAAGACAAGGTCTAAGCTGGTTGCCCATATGTTGGCTGTCGAGGATGACAACATCGTCATTATGGACGAATCCTTCAGGAATGCCGTGTCTCAATTGCGGGTGGTGAACCCCGAACTTGACATTTCCAACGAGGGTACCCACTATCTGGCACACGTCGCAGACGGCCGGATAATTAGACCGGACTCCCTCCTCGAAGAGCATGTCGAGAATCAGACCGTGGAGAGCCAGGAGCCCCAGCCTAACACTGAGCAGACTGACCAGATGGATGAGTGAAGGTTTTTGTTGTTGTTGTTGTAATTTTGTCCGGCCTGTGTGCCGTGTAATTTGTTGTAACTTATTTTGAATGGGGGCATGGCTCCCGGTTTATGTAACAAGCACAATTGTGGTCCTTGCGGCCACTCATTACTTTTAATTATGTATGTGTCCGGCCCTCGTGGCTGGTTTTGTGATGTGCATGGTTTTATCTGCTTTAAATTCTGCTAAGTGTTGTACTTTTGCTCGATATGCATGTGTGCCCGTAATAGGGATTATATTGATTTACGTTAAGTTTCAGGGAATTGCTCATTGTAGATGTGTTCGGCAGTGAGGGGTACAGGTCGAATGGCCGGGGAATATCCGGGCTAGGATGCGGAGCTCAGGTCACGTTTAAGGCCTGAGTTCGCGGCGTGAACCTCCCATCGCGAGCTGGGTGTTCTGCCTGTCGTGGTATTTTGACAACGGCGGTGCTCGATTGAGGGACCGCTGTCGAGCAGAGACCCGGCTCATTCCTGAGTAGAGTTCTGCTTCACTGGCATGCGACGCTTGTACCTAGGCGTGCATCATGGTCGGTAGGCGATGCTCGTCGTCGTGACGGATCAAACCGATAGTTAAGGCCTTAGCTGTAGTATTATTTTAAATTTTCGACATTCCATGGTCGAGCAAGTTCTTCCCCATTGAGACATTCCAGGTAATAGGCCCCATTCTCCGTTTTTGCCCGGACACGATAGAGTCCTTCCTAGTTGGCGGCTAGTTTGCCTTCGCGAGAGTCTTTATGGTTTCTCCGTAGGACGAGGCTGCCCACGTCAAACTCTCATCGTATGACTTTGGCATTGTGCCTGATGGCAATTTTTTGTTTTAACGAGGCTTCAAGGAGGGTTGCCCCTGTTCGGATTTCCTCGACGAGATCGAGTTCCTCCCTTAGTGCTTCATTGTTCATTTCTTCGTCGAGGGGTGATTCTGTCCGCCTGGAGGGTACGTGAACTTTGATGGGGATCATGGCTTCAGTCCCATAGGCCAGACGAAAGGGTGTTTCCTCGGTTGAAGAGTGTGGAGTTGTACGGTATGCCCATAAGACGTTGTGCAGTTCCTCGACCCAAGCTTTCTTCGTTTTGTCTAGCCTTCGTTTGAGGCCTCAAAGGATGACTAGGTTTGCCGCTTCAGCTTGCCCATTTGTCTGAGGATGTTCGACGGATGCGAAGTGTTGCTTCGTGCTGAGCTGGGCGACGAAGTCCTGGAACTTCCTGTCCATGAACTGTGTCCCATTCTCCGTGACTATCGCCTGGGGGATACCAAAATGTGCGAGGATGTTTCATTTGTAGAAATGCCGTATGTTAAGGGCAGTTATCTTGGCTAAAGCCTCCGCTTCTATCCATTTTGTGAAGTAGTCCACGCCTACTATTAAGTATTTATTCTGATTTGATCCTATCACGAATGGTCCTAGGATGTCCAGGCCCTACCAGGCAAACGACCATGGGGAGGGCATTACCTTGAGCTCGTTAGGAGGAGCTAGGTGTATGTTCCCGTGTCGTTGGCACTTATCGCATTTCTTCACATGCTCTTTAGCATCATGCTACATGGTTGGCTAGTAGTACCTTGCTCGGAGGGCCTTTCGGGCAAGGGACCTTTCTCCGAGATGTTGGGCGTTGATTCCTTCGTGAATTTCGCGCAAGATATGGGCGACCATTTCTTCCTCGACACACTTGAGTAGCGGGATGGAGAACCCTCACCTGTAGAGTTTATCTTCGACCATGACGTAGGAGCAAGCTCTTCTCCTAACTATGCTGGCCTCTTTGGGGTCGAACGAAAGTTCGTATTTAGCAAGGTAGTTGTAAACAGGGGTCATCCAGTAATTGCTGTCGCCGATCATCTGTACGTCAAGAGTCGGGGAAGCCTTCTCGATACTGGGTCGAGGAAGTACCTCCTGTATGACAGACTTGTTTCCGTCTTTCTTCTTCATGCTGGCTAGTTTGGACAAAACGTCTGCCCGGACATTGTGTTCGCGGGGAACATGTTTTACCTCTACCGCTGCGAACTTCGTCATCTTCTTCTTAACCAGGGCTAAGTATTCGGTTAGGTTGTCGTTTTTGGCTTGATATTCCCCTCGGAATTGAAGGGCCACGAGTTGTGAATCTGTGCAAATGACGATTTCTTCCGCGCCCAGGTCTTCGGCCAAGCGTAACCCGGCGAGGAAGGCTTTGTACTCAGCCTAGTTTTTAGAGGTGGGGAAGGATAGAGTGAGTGAAACTTTAATGATGATTCCCTCGTCGCTTTCCAGTATGATGCATGCCCCGCTTCCCGCCGAACTGGAGGCCTCGTCTACGAAAATGGTCCATTTGCGTGCTCCGCAAGTAGGGGAGTCTGCGAACGTCATTTCTGCGACAAAGTCGACCAGGTCCTGGTCTTTGAGGGCTTTCCTGCTCTCATACCGGATGTCAAATTCGGACAGCTCGAGCGATCATTTAAGCATTCTACCGGCCATGTATGGTCGTCCCATTAGCTGCTTTACGGGTTGATCTGTTCGAACCACGATTGTGTGGGCTAGAAAGTAATGTCTCAGTCTTCTAGCTGCTCTGATAAGGGACAGTGCCACTTTTTCTATCTGTTGGTATCTTAGCTCCGGTCCCTATAGTACGTTGCTCGTGAAATAAATGGGCTTCTACCCGTCAGGTGTCTCGCGGATAAGAGCGACGCTCACTGCCTCGGTTGCTACGGCGAGATACAGGTACAAAGTTTTGTCGTTGTCCGGGCGAGAGAGGACTGGTGGTTATGAGAGTGCTCGTTTCAGATGGAGGAGTGCTTGGTCACATTCCTCGATCCATTCGAACGCTGCCTACTTGCGGAGGAGTTTGAAGAATGGTAGGGCGTGCTAGGAAGATTTGGCCACGAAACGGGACAACGACGCGAGCATCCCATTGAGGGACTTGATGGATTTCTTTGACTTGGGCGTTGGAAATTCGGAGAAGGCTCGGCACTTATCGGGGTTGGCTTTGATTCCTTGTTATGTTAAGTAGAAACCGAGGAATTTGCCTGCCCGAACACCAAACGTGCACTCCTCCGGGTTGAAACGCATCTGGTACTTTCTAGCTTGTTCGAAGACCTTCCTCAGATGGGTAGTATGATCGGTTTCCTCGTGGGATTTAACAATCATGTCGTCCATATAGACTTCGAGCATGTCGCCTATCTCCCCCAGAAGACCTTGTTCAACATCCTTTGATAGGTTGCGTCGGTGTTCTTCAGGCCGAAAGGCATTAGGTTGTAGTAATAGTTGCCCGATTCGGTCATGAAGGCCATGTATTTTTTATCGCTCATTGCCATTGGAATTTGATTGTAGCCCGAGTAGGCGTCCATGAATGATAAAAGTTTAAAACCGACAGAATTATCAACAAGTTTATCAATATTGGGGAGGGGTAGGCATCCTTCGGGCATGCCTTATTAAGATCGGTGTAGTCAATGCACATTCGCCATTTGCCATTAGATTTCTTTACAAGTACAACGTTGGACAACCAAATGGTGTACTTGACTTTCGAGATAAATTTTTCCTCGAGGAGTTCTTTTACAGCTTTTTCTGCAGCCTCTGTTTTCTCTAGGGACTGCTTTCTCCCATGTTGTGCTATTGGTTTGACAGCCGGGTCAATCGTAAGTTGATGGCAGGCGACAGATGGGTCCAATCTGGGCATCTCGGCGGCGCTCCAGGCGAACAGATCAACGTTATCACAGAGGCAAGCTTTGAGTTGCTTCCTCACGATGTCGGGGAGATCTGATCCAATCTTCACTCCCTGCTGGGGGTCGTTGCCGAACAAAACAAGCTCGAAGTTGCCATCCGGGATTGGGCGCATCGGATGGGAGCTGCTGATGGACGGGGCGGGCGAGCTGGTTGAAGCTACTTGGTCCTCCTATTGGTCTTCTTCGGGGAAGTGGCTGTCGAGGTCAATGGAGTCGACCTGAGGCAGAGGCTTGGCCTCCTCGGAACTATTGGGCAAGGCTGGCTTGTTCGAAACCTTTGGCTTAGACGCGATGGCGTTGAGTCCCTTTATGGCTGCTTCGAAACATCGTCGTGCGGCTTCGACGTCGTTGTGGAGGGTGGCGACTATCCCCTTTGAAGTGTAATACTTCATGTTAAGGTGTACGGTTGAAGGCACAGCTACCAACTCGGCCAATGTTGGTCTTTCGAAGATACACTGGTACAGTGACGGGCAATTGATCACCAGAAACTGCACTTTGACGGACCTGGTCATCTCTGCTGATCCAAAGGTTACGATCAGTTTGACGTACCCCCAGGTTTTGGTCACTGATCCGTTGAATCCTTGCAAATCATACGCCACATAAGGGGTGAGGTGTGATTCGCCCAGCTGAAGTGTTGAAAACAGCTGGGAGTACATAATGTCGACAGAGCTTCCTTGGTCGACGAGGATTTTGTGAACACCGAAGTTCGCCATTCGAGCTCTGAAGAGTAGGGGTATGCTCGAGTTTGGAGATCCTCCGAGGAGTTCTTCCGGATAGAAGGAGATGGGGACAGAGCCCTTCTGGGCTTGGTCGAGCTTGGTCACCTTATTGGAGCTCGAGCTGATTAGGTGCTCGAATTTTCTTTTCACGGAGCCCACCGTGACTTTATTAAAGCCTCCGCCCGGGATGACCATGGCAGAGGTGAATGTTTCCCACGGGCTATGGGCCGCGAAATAGGCAGAAGCGTTGAGTTCTTCTGGGACGTAGAAGTCTTCTGGTCGCGATACGAACATGGCGACCTGGATGTTGGCCTCTTCCGAGGAAGGCACTTCTTCCTCTATCTTCTTGGACTCCTGGGCGTCTTGCCGGGGAGCGTCTTTCTTTTTTGTGAACTATTTCAGGTGGCCATCCCTGATCTGTATCTCGATAGCATTTTTCAAATGGATGCAGTCTTCGGTAGTGTGGCCGTGACTCTTATGGAAATGGCAGTACTTTGATTTGTCGGCGTTGGGTTTGGCCGGTATTTGTTTGGGGAAGCGGACCCCTGCTTTCTTGAACTCCGAATTCACGCATTTGGACAGTATCTTCTCCCTGGAGACGGTCAGGGGGTGTAGTCGTGGAATTGTCCGGAGGGTCCCTTGTTGTCGCGGGAGTCCCGAGGACGGTCTTCACGCTTCATTTCTCCTCGACGGGATGTCGAGGCCTCTTCGCCTCTGGAGGCCCGAGCGTTCTCCTAGTGGCAGGAGGCTCGAACGGAGTTGGCCGCTTCTTTCTCCTCGTACTGAATTGTGACTGTGCCTTGAGGAGGAGGGCATCCAGGTTCCTCGGAGGTGCGAGGCCGACAGCTTTAGAAAATTCTGAGCTCGGGCGAAGTCCTTGCTCGAGCAGAAATTTTTTTCATCTCGTCCGTTTTAGGGACCTGTACCGCTTCTTTGTTGAACCTCTCGATGTATGCCCGGAGAGGTTCATCCTTCCCTTGGATTATGGCCTCAAGGGAGGCTTCAGTCTTGGGGTGGCGGCGCGACGCTGTGAAATGCCGGGAGAACATTCTGTCCAGTTGCTTCCACGAAGTAATGGACTCTTCGGGCAGCTGCTTGTACCAAGTCATTGCCCCTTTTCGGAGCGTGGTTGGAAATAGCCGACACTTGATGGCGCCCCGGACGCCACGGTAATCCAACAACGCGTCAGTGTTTTCGATGTGCTCGTCGGGGTCAGTCGTACCGTCATACGTGTCCAGTGTTGGGGGCTTCTCCAGGCCCTTGGGGAGGCGTGTTGCCAAGATTTATTGGGATAACGGGCCGTGAGGCTCATCATCGCTGCTGGAACTGGTTAGTGACGAGGACCGGACGACTCGCTCGTGCCGACGACTTCTTCGGGGTGAAGGTGAATGGGCTCGGCCCTTTGACCTGACCGGAGGTGACTGCTCGTCTCTTCGGGTCCTCTTGTGGCCGGGAGAATGCTGATTCCGTGGGGAAACCTGGTCGCGTTTCCGGGAAGCGTGAGATTATGGTTCTTAGTGCGGCCTTCGGTCGGATTCTCGCCGAGGTTGCGGGCTCTTGGATCGTCGATGGATCTTCCTCGGAGGAGGGGATCTTGGACGGGAGGATTCCTCCAATGCCCCTATCCTTTTGTTCTGCTGAAGGATAAGGAGGTTGGTCTTGTTGAGCGCCTCCAGAAGGGCCACCACGGCTGGGTCGGCGTTGGGTGGAGCAGGAACGAGCTTGATGGCCAGCGAGGGCTGGTCGTCTTCGCGATCAGCAGGAGTATGGGAAGGAGAGGCTGTGGCCCCATCTCTCAGAAAACGGGGATCTTCGAGGAGAGAAGATGGACCGTCAACGTCAGTCTTGTTGACGGGGAGGACAGCGGATTGGAGAGCACCTTTGGCGTGATCTTGAGAGGCCATGATGATAATCTTGGAAATTTGCTTTGATCTTTAGTTTCCGGGGAAAGAAAGATGGGGAGAATAAGATTTCCCACAGACGGCGCCACTGATCGTGAAGACTGGATCAGATCCTGTTGAAGTGGGCCACCAAGTACGTCTGAGATGCTGGACGTATGAAGAGGAGAGGGATGTACCTGCAAGGCACTCTGACGCTCAAGTAAGTAAAGGTCAGAGAAAAAGGGGCATGTACAAAGAGTGAGTTTCAAGGGTATTTTTTAGATACTTAGCCCTCTCAAGCGAGAGGGTTTATATAATGCCCCCAGCGCGTGGCCAACGGTCCTATTTTCGGGGCGAAATAACCGTTTTCCAGAAGAATATGTAACTACCTAAACTAGCCGTTATGTCGGGCAGGGTGCCCAAAACTAGCCGTTTTGTCGGGCATAGGCATGGTTTTGGGCGCATGCCCTTGGCTGTTCGGGGAGTGACGAAGCCGTGCGGAACGGGCAGCTGTTTCGGGGAGGAGCGATGCATTCCATGGCCGATGGGAGGGGCAGAAAGGTAACTTTTGTCCCTTTGTGGATTGGACTTAGGCAATTGGGCTGTTCTGGGAGCAGAAGTGGATTGGGCCGTGCCTGACCATTGGTCTAGTCCAAAACAAAAAATATATATATATATATGGAACATATCATATGAGAATGCTATTTTTATGTGAGAACATGATAATGAATCTGAATCATTAGATTTTCAAATAAATGATGGAGATTATGTGTCAGTTTTTTTCTCTCTCCTCCATCATTTATTTTAATAATGGAGGAGAGAGAAAAACAAAAACCACACATAATCTCTACCATTCATTTTAAAATCTAATGATTCAGATTTATTCTCATATTTTTACATAAAAATTGCATTCTCATATGATATATATATATATATATATATATATATATATATATATATATATATATATATATATATATATATATATATATATATATATACTAAATGACTTTTCATATAGATAAATCATTAAAAAGAGTCAGATAATCAATTTGAAATGAAAAAGGTGAAAAAAAAACTATTCAAGTTTACTAAACAAATTAATTTTGTGAATAAAAATAAAAGACAACAATTATAATTAAGCAAAAAAATTATTAATATTATTTATAATTAAACAAATTTTATCACTTAAAAATAAATAAATAAACCATCAACCTTTCAAACTCATATCCATAGTATGTTGAAACTGATAGAAATGACGCATACATTGTACATTTATTTATTTATAATACACAGTTCTAAGTGAATGGCGCATGTATTGAAGAAGAGAACGGCTCATACATTGTGTGAGCTACTTTTTTTTGCTACTTTTTGTTTTATGTGTGAGCTACTTTTTCTTTTTTGTTTCTAAATGACGCATACATTGTAAAACGAGCATGCATAGAAAAAGGAGCATACGTCATTTGGCTACTCTTTTTTCTGTCTCTTGAAATATGGTTATATTAGTAAAAATTTTGAAATAATGGTTATTTTAATATTTTATTTGAAAAAAAATGGTTATTTAAAAAAAAACTATAAAGAACCTATAACTAAAGATATTTAATACGCGGTTGGTAAAAGTTTCTTAATCCATAAATACAGAAATCATACATGTAAGAGGTAAATAATAAAAGACTTTAAATATTAAGTAATAAAAAATGAAAGTCAACAATATTTTATGTAAAACAAATTAATAAATTTAAACGGTCTAGTAAAATGTAATTTAGTCACTCTAATATTAATTTTTTAATCAAACCTAAATTGATCTCTAAATTAATTGCACAACTCTATTGTAATTTAATACAAATATTTATTATATTAGTAAATAGTTATACATATGTTTTTTAATATCATTTACTGCTTAATTAACATACATTTTTAAAATTAATTTTATATATCCTCAAAATAATTATAATATATATTTTTATGAATAGTTAATTTACTTTTAGATGTCTAAATTAATTTATAAATAAAATTTATATGTTGAATAATTTATTTTACTGGAAGTATTATGAAATTAAAATAGCTAAAATGAATTATATAAATAATTTATCAATAAACAAATGAAGAATAGTTGGATTATCAATATAATATCAATGTCCTATAGATAACTTAATTTAAAATTTTATTTTATTTATCAATAGATTTACATGTAAATAAATGACATGTAATAGAATAGTTGGATTATATATATATACCGATAAAAAAATAATACTACTGTATATAAGTAAATTAATATAAAAATGAAATTTAATAAATTAATATCAATAATTAATAATAATTATTAAATGTAATATAAAAGAATTTAGGATTTTTTATTAGCGGTTTCATTGAGATTGTTACCTTTTTGCCACAAGGCTGGAAAAAAAAACCTTGAATGCCACATCTTCAAAAGTAATACTCAAACTGTCATTTTTTTTTGTCTTTTAGTGATCTTATTATATTATTATTTAGACATCACCATCCCAAATGGCGACGTGTCAGACCCTTAGTTTGGGTCTGCCATCTGGGATGACGCCCCTCCCTTTTTTTTCGTTTTATTATTCTGAAAAATTTTTAAAATGATTTTAATTCTTTTTTTAATATTTTAATTATTTAAATATTAAATAATATTATTATATTTAATAATTTTTTTAATAGTTTAATTAATGATATTATATTTAAGGAGAATATTAATTTTTCAATTTTTTTATGTAAATATTTAATGAAGTATTTAATTTAAGATATTTAATTAGATTTTATTTAATAAAATTGAATATTAAATAATTTTAAATGACAAATTAGGAAAAAAACAATATCATATATAAAATTATAAATTACAATAGGATTGTGCTAAAAAAAACTAATCTTCCTCTTCATCTGAATCTTCATAAAGGAAATGACTACCGGTTTCACATCTTGCAGGAATACGAATTTTGTAACCACGACCTACATTTTCCGTTGGATTAGGTGGAAGAGTGCTTAAAGTTATGGGCGGATTGGTAGAGGTCAGAATGACGGAAGTTTGATTTGCGAAAATTTGAAATGGCTTAAAATTCTCAAAAAAGTCATTTGGAGGAATGTCGTTAAATGCTTGTGAGAATTGAGTGGGGTTTGGGGTTGTAGGCTCGATGGTTGCGACATAATAGTCGGACATATCGAGGGATGAGGATAGTTGGTTTCTGTTTGAGTAATCGAATTTTGGTTGTGGAATTGGTGTGTGATGTCGTGGTGGCCGGTGGAGTTATTGTTGCTGGGTTTGATAGGTGTAGTGTGGTTGTTGTTGAGGAGTTTGGTAGGTGTAATGTGTTGGTGTAGGTTGAGTCTGTGGTTGGTAGTTTTGGGGTTGGTATGATGTGGATGTGGATGTGTGCTGGTTTTGGAAATTCGGTCGTGGTTGATTTGGCATCTGTTGTGTGGGATAGCTTC
Organism: Lathyrus tuberosus; assembly: GCA_022829125.1. Classification (NCBI taxonomy): domain Eukaryota; kingdom Viridiplantae; phylum Streptophyta; class Magnoliopsida; order Fabales; family Fabaceae; genus Lathyrus; species Lathyrus tuberosus. The sequence goes on from JALAZF010000424.1 coordinate 283,071, forward strand.
GACGGGGGTCAATTAAGAATTGTTCCATTGATGTATATTGAAATGGGAGGGTATAAAACCAATTCAAATATTCTTGAGTTGATTTCATTTATCTTTGAAACGGTACCCCAGTCAAGCATAACCGTTGTCTGTTTGCCCAAAGTCTACGTTCAGATTTATTTAGATCTGTGTAGGCATACTTCCTTGACTCTTGCATGGTCATATTATGTTGATCTTTGAGGCATTTTGGAGGGTTGGGTATTTCTTGATAATACCCAAACTGCAATTTAACCCTATCAGACTGATGCATCTCAACAATCCATAAACATAAGATATGGGTGGTTGCATTCCAAATCAGATGATCGTCATTTTGTAATGGTGGATATTCAAGATATGGCCTCCATATGAACTGTAATTGTATGAATAATAAATATTAGTTCTAGCAAAATATTTATTGGAATATATAAAAATAGTTAATGGTGGTAAAATTATGTTTTCTGGTAACATGTGATCTATGAGGAGACGGTAACTAGTGAGGTAATGGCGAGGGTTGTGAGAGCAATTTTTCTTCTTCCTGGGGTCTGTAACCCATCTAATATATAAAAGAAAAAAATTAGGATATTTAAACAATTTAAATAATAGAGATATAAGAATAAATAGAAACTTACAATGATGCGTACGGGTATCTTGGTGTGTTAGAACTGATTGGTGCCAAAAATGGCATCCTTGAAAATCCCCACGCTTGTAAAAGAATAACACAACCCCCCATTCCATCAACAGTAATATCAGTTGCTTTGCACATTTCTCTATATAAATATGCCAATACAGCTGATCCCCAACTATAAGTACCACACTTTTCCAAGTCATTAATAAATGGAATCCACATAGAATTAATATCTTTGGCACATTTGTCGGGGAACAACACGAGCACAATCCATATGCGCAAAAAATGTCCAAATAGGGCTGGACCTTCCAGTTAGTTGTGGAACAAGTTTTATTTTATTTTTTCGTACTTTTATTTATGAAAATCGTGTATGTCCTTCTCCAACAACAACAACAACTTTTATATTGAGCTTAACAAAATAATTTTACAACTCATTCAGGATGACAACATAACCAAAACTTCAAAATAAACATACAACAAGGTTACTAATACAACAAACCAATATGATTGATCATTTTGGCATATTAAACAACAACAACTAAGACGAGTGGATCTGCAACGCCTCGGTTAACTTCTCCGCTATGTGCGAAAAACATACACTGGACATCCAAATAATCTTCAACTCGGTCCCAGTAATGAAGGTAGGTACCATCTGGGCTGGCATCCGTTAGAGTTATGCAGGGACAATAATATTCAATTTTCCTAACGCATCGAATTGGACCACCCAACTGTCGAAATCATGCATTGATGGCATAAACCAATTGTCAGAACTTCCATTGTGGATTCAAAGACACCCTCATGTGTTTATCTGTTTCATAAAAAATAACACACGCCACAGACATGACTATGAAATAGACGAAACAACTAGGCAAGGACGGAAAAAATGGAATGATTTTTTGTGTATTCGACACCTCTATTTATAGTAGATTATATGGAGGGAAAAAAATATTAAACAACAAAATTGGCAGGAAAACAATAATTAAATATTATTCAATTATTCAATTATATTTATTAAAAATTAATTAAATGGATACAATTAAATAAATGGATACAATTTTATTTAAAAAATATTGGGAATTAAATAAATAAATCCTTATTAAACTATTAATTTTTTTTAATATAATAATATTATTTAATATTTAAATAATTAAAATATTAAAAAAAGAATTAAAATCATTTTTAAAATTTTCAGAAAAATAAAACGAAAAAAAAGCGAGGGGCACCATCCCAGATGGCGGACCCAAACTAAGGGTCTGACACGTCGCCATCTGAGATGGGGGTGTCTGAATATTAATTTAATAAAGCCAATAAAAGACAAAATAAGTGGCAGTATGGGTATTAATTTTGAAGGTGTGGCATTGAAGACATTTTTTTTAGCCTTGTGGCAGGTTGGTCAAAATCTCGGTTTCATTTCACATTCTACTACAAAAACAAAATTTACCTAATCGTGTGAACCTTTTCAACAAATGAAAGTGAAAATCTCACGCCCAAAATTTCAAAACATTAATTAGAAATCCTTTGAACTCGTGTTCGCATTTCATTATATGTCTCTTCTGTCTGTGTTTGATTTTTCAGTGTTGCAAGTATATTCTTTTAACCTAATATGTCGGAGCCGCTAATCTTCATCAACCGAAGCTCTTCGACAGCTCTCGGTTTCACCGCCTCATATACATTCGCTTGAACCATTTATGGTTGCCAACAAAAATATCCTGAAAGTTTCAATTTCACCCTAATATATATATATATATATATATATATATATATATATATATATATATATATATATATATATATATATATATATATATATATATTCAATTTTTCTCTCTTTTTTTTACCGGTGATAATCAGATAAGGTAAATTTCATGACAAGATCCAAGGCGGGGGTGATATAAAAGATCTTCGTCTTTCCATGGTGACAACACCATGCCTACTGCTACAATCCGCAGTTTAAAAATTGTTCTCGGTCTCTTAGCTTACTGGAACATCATGGTTCTGGTGTCAGAAGGCCTTCCTAGACATCCTTCGAAGCTTCTCCCAAGGTTATAGTTCTCGAAAGCCTTGGTCCTGTTCAGATATGTTGAGATATTAGATATAATCTAAGTTGTATTATGTGACCCAAGTCCAAGGCTAATTAGGGTTTAGAGTTTGTTATTTAGTTTGTTAATTTAGTGTATATAAATATACACTTTGTAATTCAGTTTCAATCATTCAATAATATCAATCCGTGTTTCTTTATTTTCTCTCTTTCTCTCCTCAAGTGCCTCACACACTAACAAATTGGTATTTAGAGCTCCGGTTAGATTCTTGATCGTGTTTTCAAGAATCACACGTTAGAGATCGTGTTTTCGGGATAGTGGGTTATTGTTGATCAATCGCTGCAAAGATGAATGGTAAAAAAAGTTTACCATACTCCCTTCCAACTCTTGACGACAAGAATTGGCTCCGATGGAGAAAACCGATGCAATTTCTATTTGGTTTTCATAAAACCCTAGAAGTGGTTACGAATGGCGTTACTGCGCTTGGTGAAGATGCAACCAACATATAGAGAGCCACTCACAAGGAGGCCAAGAAGAAGGATTGCAACGCGGCGTTCTACATCCAATTGGTGGTTGATACGACTAATTTCGAAAGAATCGCTAATGTTGAATCGACGAAGGAGGCGTGGGACATTCTTGTCAAGTACTATGAAGGAGGCGAGAAAGTTAAGGTTGTCAACTTGCAAACTTTGCTACGACAATATGAATTGTAGTCAATGGGAGAAGATGAAAATATTGCAAGCTATGTGTCGAAGGTGCAGAAACTCTTCCATCTCATGAAGGGTTGTGGTGAAACCCTAACTGATAAGACGATAGTTGAGAAGGTAATGCGTACGCTGACCTTTCACTTTGATCACATTATAGTAGCTATTCAAGAATCTAACAATCTTGAAACCCTAAGACTGAAAGATTTGGTTGGTTCGTTGAAAGCGCATGAGATTAGGATTGTCGAAAGGAAAGGAGTTCAAGACTCGATACAAGCACTACAAGCTCAATCGTGGAAGAAGAATGGTGGTTCCAACAAGTTCCAAGGAAAAATCGACAAGACTCGGGGCAAGAAGTTTTGGTCAAATTCTCACAAGAATAAGATCGATGATAGAACTTCTGAATCCTCGAAAAGAGGAGAAGGAAATTCCTATCAGAAAGACAAAGTAGAGAAAAAAGGTGTGTAGTACTATAACTGTGAAAATTGGGGTCACTTGGCCAAGCATTGTTGGTACAGGAAAGACACGGGTTCGAAAAAAGACAAGGACGAAGGAGCAAACCTTGCACATCAAGATTCAGATGATTCTGATGATATGGTGGTTATGACTGCAGTTTCAGATGGCCATGTCGAATCCAAGATCTAGTTCCTAGACTCAGGCTGCTCGAGTCACATGACTGGTCGAAAAGTATGGTGGGTAGATTTTGCTGATAATAGCTTACTGCAAGTAGAAGGTACTGGCAACATAGTTATTCAAAGGAGTAATGGAGCAAAAGGATTGATCAAAGTTGTACTCTATATCCCTGGAATGAAGTGCAATCTGCTAAGTGTTGGACAACAGGTCGAAAAGGGGTTCTCAGTGGTTATGAAAGATGGAGCCTTATAACTTTTCGACATCTAGAATAACTTGGTCTTGAAATATCCTCTATCGAAGAATAGAACATTTAAGACCATGATCAGTTCGACTGAGGTACAATGTCTGAAAACAGTTGTCAACCATAAGAATAGTTGGTTGTGGCATCTGAGGTTTGGCCATTTGAACTTTAGGTCACTAAATCAACTAATCACTCAAGATATGGTAACTGGTATACCAAGTCTTGAGATGCCCGACAAACTCTGTGAAAGTTGTCTAGTCGAAAGCAGTCTAGGAAGTCTTTCGTTTCAACTATGCCAATGAGATCATCCTGCATACTCGAAGTTGTACATTCAGATGTATGTGGTCCTTTTGAAGAGCATATCATTAATGGAAATAGGTATTTCGTCTCATTTGTCGATGAGTACAGTCGAAAGATCTGGATCTATATGATCAAGCGAAAGGACGATGTATTTGTAATCTTTAAGAGATTTAAGATACTTGTCGAAAACCAGGGTGAAAAGAAAATTAAAGTTCTTCGGACAGATGGAGGTGGCAAATACACATCCAAGATATTTGAAGCATTCTGTGCAGAACATAGTATTGATCATGAGATAACTGCTCCTTATACTCCTCATCATAATGGAATAGCAGAAAGAAGAAACAAGACCATATTGGACATGGCAAGATGCATGTTGAAGCAGAAGAATTTGCCTGAATCCTTATGGGGTGAACCTGTTTTGACAGCTGTTTATATTTTGAACAGGTGCCCTACCAAGACGCTGAAAAACAAGGTTCATGAAGAAGTGTGGAGTGGCAAACGACCATCAGTGAGTCATCTAAAGGTGTTTGGCTCTATTTGCTACAAGCATATTCCTGATGCTAGGAGAAGGAAGCTTGATGATAAGAGTGAAGCTATGATTCCGGTAGGATATCATAAGACTGAAGCATACAGGCTGTTCAATCCAATTAATCAGAAGATTGTGATGAGTTGAGACTTTGTGATTGATGAAGATTCTGCATGGGATTGGAATTCTAGTAATGCAATTAACAAGCCAGTGATGAGCCGTGATTTCGACGAAGCAAGTAATGATGTCGAAGTCGAATATGGATGTGTTGGCTCTTAATTTCGAAGCTTGTTTTGATTTATGGAACAAATAAGGAAAAAGGAAATTTTCTGCAAAGTTATGATGGATTTCGACTAGGAAAGTACAATATTGAGGGCCCTGTCGAAGTTACTCCTTATGCAAGGAAAGATGGCTAGATGGACTTAAGGAAATTTTCCTAAGTTTGAAATAGCATTTCGACGGGGATGCTACTGATGGTATCTTAGATTTAATTTTGAATTTGAATCAAAGAGGGACTGTTGTCTTTATCCAGTTTTCAAAAGAAGACACGTGGAGTATGCTGGAAAGTCAAAGACATGCCGAGCACCACTTGTCTTAATTTAGGAGAAAGGCCGTTAGAGGCAGTTATTTCGATTCAGTATAAATAGGAAGTCTTAGTGTTAGGATTTTGTGTGTATTCAAGTTTGTACAAAATCACTCAAGATACTCAAAGTACCCAGTGTGTAGAGAAACGAGTTGTTGAGAAAATGTACGTTTGATGAAACACCATTTATTTTCTTACATTTTAATAAAGGTCAGTTTATGCTTTTACCCATAAATTTATCTTTATTTTGTACAAGTTACTTTCTGCACATTTTACTGCACTTTCGACCATTCCCTTGTCACAAAATTTTCTTTATCTTTTTGAAGCGAATTGTTTTCTAACTATGAATACTGTCGAAGTGTTCATTGTTTCTCAAACTTTAATTTAAAAACACTAAGTATATGTCCTAGGATTCACTGGTTGATCCTGCAAGTTAACCAATATTTGGAGACCAGCTGTTGTTTACCAATTTTCACGGTAAACAAATTGGCACGCCCAGTTGGATAATGCTATAGTGTGTAAAACATTTTCTTTTACTTTTAAAGTTCTTCATTTTTACAATCTTTCTACGGTTCATTGCATGAGACTTAGGAGTGGTAAATTAGCCATTAGTAACGAAGAGAGACCTAGAAGGAGATACATAAGAAGAATGGTGAATCCAAATCTGCCAAATAATCAAACTCCACCAAATGATGGAGAACCACCCCCTGCCTCTTCGCCTGGGGGCAGTACAGTTTCAGTATCAGTATCTGAGGCCATACCATCAATCGCGGGTTCGACGCCAATGTAGTCGATTGTCCAAAGTGACACAGAGTCCGCAAACGACCCCTCCTCCAGTGGGAAGTAGGCTATTCAGGCCTTATATGCCTGGATTATCTATGCCTCCGATGGGTCGAGAACAACCTTATGGTATGCCAACGTCGGTGATGGCAAGTTTGCATAATCCTTCGCCAGCATTTGTAGAACCAGTGGTGAATGTGACTTCGCCACTACAAGGATCTGGTTCAGGTATAAACCATATGGGTCGAATGAGTCAACCTTTAGGAACTGGATATCCTACCTATATGCCAAACATCACCAACAATTTTGTAGCAGTGATAAGGCAACAAATGGACGAAAGTAATCATGATATGGTCCAAATGTTAACCCAACAAATGGGGGTTATATTTAACCCTTTAATCCAAAATACTACCCAAACCAACCAGCAATTGGCAGCACAGATGACGCGTATTGCTGATTTTTTTGGTGTCCCACAACCCCCTCGACATCCTCAGAGGGAGTGGATGGTACAAAATACTGGGGTGCTTTTAGAAGAAGACCCTACAATTAATCAAGTTCAACCAAATGTATTTCAGGCGAACGTTTTAATCCAAGGAGGAGTAGTCGAACAACATAGGGTTGAACAGAGTTGAACACCCAATCCAAGGGGAACCAAGGGTAGTAATGCTAAATAAAAACCAGAACGCTGATGAAGTTATAAATCAAGTTCGACGCGAGGATGTAGCAGAAGATAACAATTAGCAGTCATGGTCGAAAGGATTATGGCCATAAATGGGGTAAATATTGGCCTACATAGGCCAAACTATACGTCACCCTTATCTGAATGTATCTTACAGTCAGATTTACCCCCTAGATGGAAAGTCCCCAAATTCACTAAGTTTTCTGGGGATACTAGTGAGTCCACAGTCGAACATGTGGCAAGATATTTGATAGAGGCTGGCGAAATTGCAAACAACAAAAATCTAAAAGTGAAATATTTTCCAAGTACGCTCACCAAAAATGCCTTCACTTGGTTTACAACCCTGTCGGCAAATTCGATCCACAATTGGACTCAGTTGGAGAGATTATTCCATGAACAATTCTATATGGGACAGGCAAAGATAAGCTTAAAAGAATTGGCTAGTATTAATAGAAATTTTTTAGAGCCAATTGATGATTACCTAAATAGGTTTCGATTGCTTAAGGCAAGATGCTTTACTCAAGTGTCTGAACATGAGTTGGTCGAAATGGCTGCCGCTGGCCTCGACTACTCAATTAGAAAGAAATTGGATACCCAGTACTTGAGAGATATGGCCCAATTAGCTGACAGAGTTCGACAGGTCAAACGATTGAAGGCTGAAAAAGTTAGGGAAAACAAGAATAGAAAGGAGAGGGTAGCCTATGTCGGAGTTGATGAAGATGACAAAGAAACATATAACGAGTCTTTAGACTTCGACGAGAACGAGGTTGACCTTGCTGAACTAAAGCAATGACCACCTTACTCTTGTAAGGTCTTAGCCCCCTCAAATGGAAAAAACTCAGTCGAAACTGAAAAGAACGATAAATTCCCTAAGAAGACTTACACTTTCGACGTCACAAAATGTGACGAAATCTTTGATTTGTTAGTCAAGGATGGCCAAATGATAGTGCCTTCGGGTGCTAAAATGGCTCCTTTAGAGAAAAGGAAAAAGAAAGGTTTTTGTAAGTATCATAAATTTCTGGGTCATAAAACATCTCAATGTTTTCTTTTCAGGGATCTCGTTCAGAACACAATTAAGGATAGAAGACTCAGATTTGGAGAGAAGTCGAAAAACCAAATGAAGATCGATTCTGATCCTCTTGAGGTGGATGATGCCCACTATACTGAGCCTTCTATAATCAAAATGGTCAAAGTTACTAAAGACTTCACCAACAATATCAACATGGTCGAATTTATTGAAGACTTCGCCAACAAAATTGACATGGTTGAGGTTACTGAAGACTTCGCCAACAAAGCTGACATGATCGAAGTTACTGACGACTTCGTCAATGAAGCAGTCATGGTTACTGAGGATCTTGACAAAGAAATCATTGAAAATTACATTTGTGAAGTCACTTAAGGCTTCACCAACGGAACCACTGAAGGTTTCGACAAAGAAACTACTAACAGTTTCACCCATGGAGTCACTAAGGGCTCTACTGAAGGAGTTACTGAAGGCTCCAACCAAGGAATCGCTAAAGATCCCAATTCGATGATAACAACAGAAGAAACCACTGAAGGTTTCGTGTAAATTAAAAATTTTATTGAGGCTACTGAAGCCCTTAGAGTGAAATTAGAAAAGCTAGACATCGCTGGAAAGGCAGGCGCAAGCGTAAACATGGTCGAAGTCTCACACGGAACTTCGATGGAGGTTGATGAGGACCATCGACACGAAGAGTGTAACAAATTAGCTTACCCAAAGGAGGAAGAAAGCCTGACTGATTTCCTTCATAGGTGTCAGAAAAAGAAATCAAAGGTCATGATTTCCCTCGATGCAGTGCAGTCTTCGATAAAAAGGCAGCATAGAATCTCGAAGGAGTTAATAGAGCTATGAGTAGAAGAAATTGGAAAGCATCTCATGGCCACCAGAATTTTGACAACAAGAGTGATCCAAGGAGACGGGAGCATGCAAATCGAAGATTAAATGGCAATAAACCTACTACTTTCAAACTTTCGACGGAAGCTCCCAAAGACAAATGAGTCAGACCAGTTGGAAATCAAGAGCAGGGCCAAAGGAAATGGAAGAACTTCGAGGTTCAGAGAGGCTCTTCTATGACGTACAAGAAAGAATTCCAAGCGTCGAAGTGGATGGCAAATCCTTCAGAGAATTATAAAGGTAATAATCCAATGTCAAGATCCCAGTGGAGGAGGCAACAAAGGCGAAGGAAAGCTGAAAAGGAAGCCATGGAGAAGGCGAAGCCTGAATCTAGTAGCAACATATAGGCGAAGAAAGAAGAAAAGAAACTTGTTATGAGGAAATTGTTCTCTCCTCAGAAAGAGGCATCTTCAAAAAAGACTGACCATGAGGACGACGAAATGACTGATGATTTCGACTGTGGGTCAGAAGCCTCACTAGACATCATGTGTAATGTGGTGTCAATACTCCCTAGAGAGTACGATCAAGTGATGGAAGTAGAGGAAGAAGAAGATACGATGGAAATGGAGATGGCTCGACATAAGCCTGTCTGTTACTACATCATGAATAACGGCTGCGTAGAGGAACAAGATACATTCTTCGAGAGGTTTGATGATTCAATGATAAGCCATTTAAAACCTTTGTTCATCAAAGAGAAAGTGGGAAATGTCGGAGTAAATAAGATCCTGGTCGACGATGGAGTGGCAGTTAATTTAATGGCGCATTATATGCTTAAAAAGATTGGGAAAGATGACACAAATACGAAACCCCATAATATGGTGATGTCGAATTATGAAGGCAAGATAGGAACCACAATGGGGGTTATACAGGTGGATTTGACTGTCGGTACTATAACTAGACTGATGATGTTTATGGTGATAACCTCGAAGGCTAATTATAACCTTTTGCTTGATAGGGAATGGATTCATAGCATTGGTGCCGTTCTTTCTTCAATGCACCAAAGGATTACAATTTGGCGCAATGATGGAATCGTCGAGAACATCAAAGCGGACCAGAGTTATTTTATGGCTGAAGTAAATCAGGTTGACAGAAGGAGTTTTGACTGGAATTTGGCTTATTTTGGTCCATGTAGTCCTACGGAATTCGATATGGCGCCAACGGACAATGCTTTTTGTTCTCTCTATCTACACCCACTACTACAAAATGCTAAAACAACAACTCCAGGCTTACAACGCAACCTTTTATGCCGTTGTAATAGGTTAACAATTTCGCGCCCAGGAAAAAGCTGGGTCATTTAATGACGGTTGACTTAAACCACCGTAGTAATAAATAAAATGTATCCAGCTTCAATTCCCTGCAACTACATTTTTTCCATTTTTTAGAGTACATTTAACGTGTGTCACTTAAGTCCATTATTTAAAAAATAAATTGTAAATGATTTTACAACGGTTAAGATAAACAACCGTAGTAATAAATGAAATGTAACAAGCTTCGATTTCCTGCAACACATTTTTTTTTCCATTTTTTAGGATACATTTAGCGTGTGTCACTTAAGATTCCACTACAGTTTGTTTCTCCAACCGAGATTAAAAGCTTTACTGATAAATTAAAACAAAACTTATTCTGTATTTCATTCATAAGACGCCCTAATCGAACAAGTGAGCTAGAGACGCCCTAACCTTTACCCTCTTCGTATCCATTCATTTGGAGCTTAAATATTGACCGTCTTCATTCATTTGCTTCTTCAGCTTCGAAGTAAGGTACTCTTCAACATCTTCATTCCTTTTTTCTTGGTTTATGCTCAAATATTGACCGTCTTCATTCATTTGCTTCTTCAGCTTCGAAGTAAGGTACTCTTCAACATCTTCATTCCTTTTTTCTTGGTTTATGCTCAAATATTGACCGTCTTCGTTCATTTGATTCTTCAGCTTCGACGTACGGTACTCTTCAACATCTTCATTCCTTATGTTCATTTGATTACAGCTTCGAAGTACGGTATTCTTCAATATCTTCATTCCCTTTTTCTTTGTTCATATTGTATATGCTCAAGTCAGAATGAGATGTTTCAAATGGTTTACGTTTAGTATGAGAGTACATCTTCATTGATTTTTTCTTTGTTCATATTGTATATTCATATGCTTGAGTTTTTGGATTAGATTTTGGTGTGTCATTCACATTATTATACATGTATAAATTTCAGAAGTTGTAATGAATCGTAGTTGGATGAAAGCCAATAGATTAGGTCCGGTTTATGAGAACGCAGTTCGTGAATTCCTTGAATACGCTGATAAACATCTTCCCGGCAATAATGGTATCTTTTATTGTCCTTGTGTTGTTTGCGCGAATATCAAAAAGGGTACAAAGAAAGAAATACACAATCACCTTTGTTGTGATGGTATATGTCAAAATTATATAATATGGACGTGGCATGGTGAGGTGGATAATAAGGAAAGTCGGGCGTCACAAAGTCAAAGAGTGGAGGAAGATAAATATAAGGAAGATCAACTAGAGGATATGTTCCGTGATATTGGGGAATCTTCTTTTATGAATGCTCATATTTATGATAATTTATGTAGTGATAAAGACACCCCTTTATATAAGGGATGCACAGAGTTCACACGATTGTCAGCGGTGTTAAAGTTGTTTAATCTGAAGGCAAAAAATGGATGGTCTGATAAAAGTTTCACGGAATTACTTGAATTGCTACAACAAATGTTACCAGAAGATAACAAATTGTCGGATCGTTGCTATGAGGCCAAGAAGATATTGTGTCCACTGGGTCTGGATTATATGAAGATACATGCTTGCCCTAATGATTGCATATTATACCGGAAAGAGTATGAAGACTTGTTTCAATTTCCGAAATGTGGTGTGTCGCGTTACAAGCTGAAGGCTAACAATGGTGATGACAATGATCACTATGACAATGTTAGTAGGAAGCATCCTCCTGCTAAAGTGTTATGGTACTTGCCAATAGTTTCACAATTAAAGAGACTTTTTGCTAATTCGAATGACGCAAAGAATCTTAGATGGCATGCAGATGAAAGGATTCGCGATGGAAATATTTGCCATGTAGCTGATTCATTGCAATGGAAGAAAATTGATTCGTTGTTTCCAGATTTTGGAGTCGAGCCAAGAAACCTTAGGCTTGGGCTTGCCACCGATGGAATGAACCCCTTTGGTAATCTGAGCACTAATCATACTTCGTGGTCTATTCTTCTCACTATTTACAGCTTATCTCCTTGGTTGTGCATGAAGCGCAAGTATATACTGTTAAGTATGATGATTTCTAGACCACGACAACCTGGTAACGACATAGATGTTTATCTAAGTCCATTAATTGATTATTTACGACTCTTGTGGGATGAAGGCGTTGAAGTTGATGATGCATATTCTAGGGAAAAGTTTAATATGCGTGCAATGTTATTTTGCACAATTAACGACTTTCCGGCTTACAGTAACTTGGCTGGATATAGTGTCAAAGGACATAAAGCGTGTCCTATATGTGAAGATGATACTTGTTATCACCAACAAGAGTTTGGAAAAAAGACCGTTTACCTTGGGCATCAAAAATTTCTAAAACCGGGTCATCCTTATCGTAGATTGCGAAAGGCTTTTAATGGAGAGGAGAGTTTGGTGAGGCTCCTAAACCTTTAACCGGGGATGAAGTTTATTAATGGCAGGAACACATTAATATTGTCTTTGGGAAGAGAGAAAAAGAAAAAGGTGGGAAGAGAGAAAAAGAAAAAGGTGAGAAGAGAGGAAAAGAAAAAGGGGCAGTTGCGAAAAATATATGGAAAAAAAGGTCCATCTTCTTTGATCTTCCATATTGGTCAAGTCTTGATGTTAGACATTGTCTTGATGTGATGCACGTGGAGAAAAATGTGTGTGATGGTTTGATTGGCACACTTCTAAACATTTCGGGCAAGACTAAAGATAGTAAGACTTCCCGTCTTGATATGGAGAATATGGGTATACGAAAACAGTTGGCTCCAATAGAGAAAGGAAAAAGAATTATCTGCCTCCAGCATGTCACACTCTATCTAAAAAGGAAAAGAAGATGTTCTGCGAGTGTTTGCAAGGTATTAAAGTTCCGCAAGGTTACTCATCAAACATCAAGAAACTTGTATCAATGAAAGATCTCAAGTTAATTGGTTTAAAATCTCCTGATTGTCATGTATTGATGCAACAACTTCTACCAGTGGCTATCAGTGGGATCCTTCCAAAAAATGTGAGAGTAACTATAACGAGACTGTGTTTATTCTTCAATGCTATATGTAATAAAGTTCTTGATTTCAAAAATTTGGATGAATTAGAAGATGAGGCTGCCATAATCTTGTGTCAATTGGAGATGTATTTTCCGCCATCATTTTTTGACATTATGGTTCACTTACTTGTTCATTTCGTAAGAGAAATCAAAATTTGTGGTCCAGTTTATTTAAGGTGGATGTATCCAATAGAGTGATATATGAAGATTTTTAAAGGATATATGAAGAATCATCACCGACCAGAAGCTTCGATTGTTGAAAGGTATATCACAGAAGAAGCTGTTGAGTTTTGTACAAACTATTTGTCAGATACAGATTCTATAGGAATTCCAAAGTCTCATCATGCTACACAGATGGAAGAGGTATTCAAGGTCTAAATGTTAGGTCAATGGCTCGGAATGTAGTTATTCAATCACATTTCTATATATTGAATAATATAGATGAGGTTCAACCTTACATAGATACTGACAAAAGACTTTTGAAGAAAAAATATCCCCGAATGAGTGACAAGTTGTTGTTGATAGAGCATAACAATATATTCAGGGATTGGTTTAATAAAAGTGTATCTAATGATCGTAGTGCATCCGAGATACTTAAATGGTTGTCGTACGAGATAAAATTTTGTGTCATTACCTGGAGTGCATACGACATTGGTCATTATACCTTTTATACAAAATCAAAAGATGATCGTAGTACAATGCAAAATAGTGGGGTTATGGTTGAAGCCAAATCGATGTATTTCTCTAGTTCGAAAGATAAGAATCCGGTATTGGCAACTACCGCGTTTTATGGTGTCATTGATGAGATTTGGGAGATTGATTATGTTATTTTCAAAGTGGCTTTATTTAAATGCAAGTGGGTTCCCAATAATAGTAATGGTGTAGACATTAATGACTTAGGATTCACCCGGGTCGACCTTGGCAAGGCATCTTTTAATACAGAACTATTCATCATGGCTTCTCAAGCAAAACAAGTTTTCTATGTTACCGATCCATCAGACATATCGGGGAAATGGTCAATCGTTCTCCAAGGAAAATACATTCCTCTTAGTGATGAAAGTATTGATATTCCATCCACACCTTCTTACACAACACAAGTTCCTACCTCATATGATGAAGTTGATGGAGATGTCGTGCATGCTATACGACTCGATCATGAAGAAGGCATATGGGAAAATTAACAAGTACGTAATTTATTATTTATTCATAATATATTAATTGTATGTTATAGTTTAGAAATATTTTTACTAACAAGTATAATTATTTGAAATCATAGGTATTTTGAGTCCAGACACCAGGCCAAGAGACAAGACACCAAGAGACAAGATACCACACCAAGTTACAATTATGTGAAGTTATGTAATGTGTGTAAACTGTAATATGGTATATGTGATATTTTATTTATGTAGGCTATTTGTTCTGATAAACTGTAATGTGGTATATGTGATATTATGAATATGATACAATTAATATTATTATGAAAACTTTATCACAAAATGTGAATTATATTTTTCTGCTGTGTTGTGATATGGAGAACAATAATACATGTAAAAAAATGGGATTAATTATAAAAGCAGGATCATATTTGTTAATTTTACAGAAACTTTAACGACGGTTATATTTCATAACCGTTATAATATCTGGCGCGCTGTCCAGGAAAAAATAAATATCAAAACTGCGCTGCAGGGAATCAAACCGAGGACAATTATTTTTATTACAATGGTGTATTGTAAAATCCGTTGTGATAGTTATCGCCCTTTCTAGTTTATTACAACGCCTACTAGTCCGTGGTTGTAAGTATCATATATACAACGACAATCTACATAACAACGCCCTCGCCCGCGTCATTATATGTCATTCCCAACCGTTGTTAAATGGGGTTTTCGTAGTAGTGACTGAAGGAGTTACTGAAGGCTCCAACCAAGGAATCGCTAAAGATCCCAATTCGATGATAACAACAGAAGAAACCACTGAAGGTTTCGTGCAAATTGACAATTTTATTGAGGCTACTGAGGGCCTTAGAGTGAAATTGGAAAAGCTAGACATCGTTGTAAAGGCAGACACAAGTGTAAACATGGTCGAAGTCTCTCACGGAACTTCGATGGAGGTTGATGAGGACCATCGACACGAAGAGTGTAACAAATTGGCTTACCCAAAGGACGAAGAGAGCCTGACTGATTTCCTTCATAGTGTCGCTCCCGAGGATTTGCATCCATGGTACAAACGCGAAAGTGGCGCGGAAAACAGAGTCACCAGCAATGTGTATTTATCCCAAGAGAGGGAAAGGAAACACTGCGTAAACCTGAGGGAAGGGAAAGTGCATGGTCTCACGACCAAGAGAAACGGGTAAGGGAGTCGGTTACGTGAAGGGAAGGTGTTAGCACCCAACACGTCCATCGTACTCGACGGGATCCACGCTTGTTGTCTCGATTAAAGGGTGTCGTTGTCTGGAGCTCCACTGCTATTGGAAAGGAGAAGAAATAGGAACGGAAAGGAACGAAGAAACGAAGAAGAAAAGAAAAAGAAATGACTCGATAGGACATCGCTCGTCCTATGCCTACGTAATCCCTCGTGCAATGGGAAATTCAGAGTCAACGTAGTTCGGACACGAACTATTGGGGGAGGTTGCTCGCCAAGACATCGCCGTCTTGTGCCTACGTATCCTCAATCGGACGAGAAAGAGGAAATCAGAGCAGTCGTAGTTCGACCTGACGAGGTCGGTTAGTGTTTTTTATGAGCGACGTTAGATTCGCGTCCGGCAGTTAGGGTCGATGCCTGTTTGCGACGAGACGGAAGTAACGTGCCCTTTTCTGAAAATAATCTGAACTTGAACGATCCCGAAGGATAAAAAGGTTTGAATTTGTTTTGTGTTTTTTAAGACAGAAGTGATTTGAAGTTAGTTCATAACTTGCATTGCACCCAAGTCTGTAACACAGGAACGAATACTTCGCGCATCGTCCCCAATAGGACGTACACTAAGTACCCTAGAAGAATGAAGGGAGACCTCCCATACTTCACTTCCCATATGTAAGGCTCGTGCGCAATACATGTTAATCCTTTATTAAGTGTTTTAGGATTGTTATGAGATGAGAAGAGAAGACTCAAAGGAAAAGAAAAACACTAAGGGGAAACTATGATCATAATGTTATCATGCAAAGGTGGTCCTATAGTTGAGTTTGAAAGGGGGAATATCTACCTAAGTTAGCATACATGGATTGAGAGCCTAATGTCTCTCCTACCTCTAGCTTAATCAGAAATTAAGTGGAGCTAAGAATCCTAAAGGATCATGTGCACAAGCACAAGTAAACATTATCCAATTTAATCACAGATATCAACAAAATCAAGACTTAAACAAGTCTCAAGAAAAGAAGAAGAAAGAAAACTCAAATATGTACAAGTGTTCAATCATCAACATTTTGACACAACAAAGATACAAAGCATTTAAGTACTAAACATGATGCACAAACAGAGCCTACTTTGAGGTAGGGCATCAGATGTACTCAATATGCTTCTAACATGGATACAATCCTAGAATGATGCATGAAAGATAAAATCAAGATTCTAGGGGTACCTAACGGAGAAGGTCCGTTGCCTCTTCAAAGCGTTCAAATAAGCTCAAGAATTGTTAGAAGCTTCACGACTATCCATCCGATTAATCCTCAAGTGTCCAACGTCACAAATCAACATCCAAGATCAACTGAGCTAACATCAAAAGTGCTAACAAGGGAATAAGAAAGTTAGCAAGAACTTAATAAAAGAAAGTCAATCAAAATTCTAATTAAAATCCACTAAGAAATTAATCATAGGCCTCAATAACAATTCTATCCTAATTAATCAAAGTTTAAAAATCGCTATTCTACAAACTAAGATTAAAAAAAAAAAGATCAACATTTAAAACCAACAATAAAGTTTTACAAAACCAAAATCAGAATCAAAATTTAATGTAACATGAAATTAAATAAAAACTTTAAATCAAAAGTTAATATTAAAATTTAATTAAACACGGGCTGAGCCCATGTATCCACTCGGTTCACAAACTAAAGGGGGGTGGTGCGTGTAGCACCATGGGCTCTAGAAATCTCAAAGGCCAAACAAAGTGACAGAAGGATCACTCATCAAAGAACACACGGTTAAACCATAAATCAAAACCATACTTCAACTCTTGAAATGTCACTGAGAAACATCAACAGCTTCACATCCTTCATCATGTTAAAGCAAAACAACATCAGAAAAATAAATCAAGGTCGCGCTTCGGAGAAAACTCAATCTTCCATTTTCGCTTCCATGTGCGTCTTCCTCTTTCCCGCTCGAGCTTCGTTCGCTTGCTTCATCTTCTCACTCGTTCAAACCGGTTCGCACGGCTTAGATCTGTCTCGGTTTCCACTTTGTTTTAACAGGTTTGTTCATCTGATGTTCTTGTTTGGATTCGTCTTGAGTTGTTGTTTCACTCAAACTTCTTCTCTTTCTGGTTTAAGCGATCTGGGTTTCTGAAGTTTGTATTGAGTGATTTGGGTTGATGTTTGGAGAAGAGTATGGAAGATTGACGGTGGCTGGGTTGTCGTTGAAGGAGAGTGACCATAGGACGAAGGTTGTGTATGTTGTTTGATTTGAATGAGTGGTAGGAAGTGATTCACATGGTTGAAGGCAAAGGTCGTTTTGATGAGTTGTTTTTGGATGCAAGAGAAATTATGTTGGTGGTCTTGAAAATGGTTCTGCGTTGAGTTGATTTAGGAGGTGAGGCGAGGTTTTTTGAACGAAAAGTTTCTGAGATTTAGGTTGTTCGATTTGTTTGGTTGAGGGGAGAAAAAAGGTTTGAGAATATGGTGAAGGAGGTTTGAATTGATTCAGTTTTGATTTTGGCAGAGTTTCTGTAGTTCCAAGAACTTGAGGTTTTGAGGGAGAGAAGTGCTTCATTTATAGGGAAAATGAAGGGCAAAGATGGGAGACTTGGGGAGAAAGTTTGTGGATGGATTGTTGGTTGTAGTGTGAAGCGTGAATTGTGTGTTGGAAGTTTTATGCAGTATTTGTGAAAATGGTTTGCGTCTTGCTGTGGGGTCCTCGTGTGTGATTTGTGCTGAGTGTACATACGCGTAAAACACGTTATTGCAGGTTTTTAGAGGTGGCATTACTTTTTGCTGTGTATTCATTTGGTGCGGGCTGGGATAATGTATGCTTTGTAGACAAGGTTTTGCGTGGAATGGTACGGTTCGTGGCGTAACAAATTGCTTGGTGTATGAAGTCAATTGTGTAGTAATGTCAGTTGGTATTGTATCGGTGTGATGCGTGATTTGTGGTCGAGGCAGGTTCATATGTGTGGGGTCACGTTGAGTTAATTGGTCCTGAAGGAGAAAACAAATATTCTGCTGCCCCCAAAAGTTTTGTTGTTGATGTAGGTGTGTGAAACGGTTTATGGTCTGATGTTTGGCAAGGTTGAAAAGTTGTTGTACTAGCAGCTGAAGGTTGGTGCGCTACTAGCTATTGTGGCTAATAAAAAAATGGCTCTCTTTTTATTATTTTTCAATTTATATGTAACAATATAATATAATGTAAATGGAATTCTTTTGATTGTAAGAAAAATGGAGATGGGCTTAATTGGCTGAACTGGAGAATTGGACTATGGTTTTTTTAAATGATTTATGAACCTTTAACAAATTTGAATGAATGACTAATATAAATGGAGTCGGTAAATTGATTTGGATGTTGAGAAATGGATTAAAAATGTAAAATGGAAGAAAGAGAATGGTTAACTGAATTGACGTGGGTTATGGACTTGTACATGGACAAAGAAAAATGGTTCCAAAAGTGGATAACCATATTACACCAATTCCAAACTTTTCACGACATCACAACAGCCATCAACTTTACCTTTTAATTCCAACACCTCAAACTGAATAACAACCCATTTCGGCTTGAAGACGGATCTCTGAATCTCTGATAACAAATGAAACAAGTCCTGAACCACTTTGAACCCGCCTGAATAAATCTCTGGGAAAATAAATCCACAGATCCTGACTTTTAAATCGACCCCACATGAACCAATGCTTGATAACTTGACTTCCAAGCACATAACAAACTGACCCTTGATGCGCACTGTTTGAGAAATAAACCATTGACACAGATAACTTGCGCTTGAAGCAAAACTCTTGATGATTTGACCAAGATGAGGTCAAGCTTCCACCTAATCCTGACTATGTCTGAATAAACGACACCTGACTTGAAATTGAACACCTTAACCCGGAACCAATGCTCTTGAAATGTTGAGAATGATTCAAACCCTAATTCACAGCCTTCCCAATTAAAACCATGGTGGAACCCTAATCTCTTGATGCCTCTTGAGAAATCTTGAAGTTGATGGCCAATGAGAACTCAAACTTCTGCCAAACTTAAATGAAAGTATCTCAAGGCAAATAGGAAGCCTCGACTCAGAGAAACACCTGATCCCATGTCCTGAGAAAACCAATGCAAATGAATGAATATGAGTTATGACCTAATGATTATGCAAATGAAAGAGAAACATAAGCCAGTTAGAAGTTAAAAAAAAGAGGGCAAATTTTGGGGTGCTACACATAGGTGTCAGAAAAAGAAATCAGAAGTCATGTTTTTCCCTCGATGCAGTACGGTCTTCGACAAAAAGGCAGCATAGAATCTCGAAGGAGTTAATAGAGCTATGAGTAGAAGAAATTGGAAACCATCTCATGGCCACCAGAATTTCGACAACAGGAGTGATCCAAGGAGACGGGAGCATGCAAATCAAAGATTAAATGGGAACAAGCCTACTACTTTCAAACCTTCGACAGGAGCTCCCAAAGACAAATGGGTCAAACCAGTTGGAAATCAAGAGCAGGGCCAAAGGAAATGGAAGAACTTTGAGGTTCAGAGAGGCTCTTCTGTGACGTACAAGAAAGAATTCCAAGCGTCGAAGCGGATGGCAAATCCTTTAGAGAATTATAAAGGCAAGAATCCAATGTCAAGATCCCAATGGAGGAGGCAACAAAGGCGAAGGAAAGCTGAAAAGAAAGCCATGGAGAAGGCGAAGCCTGAATCTAGAAGCAACATACAGGCGAAGAAAGAAGAAAACAAAGTTGTTGAGAGGAAATTGTTCTCTCCTCAGAAAGAGGCGTCTTCAAAAAAGACTGACCATGAGGACGACGAAATGACTGACGATTTTGACTCTAGGTCGGAAGCCTCACTAGACATCATGTGTAATATGGTGTTAGTACTCCCTAGAGAGTACGATCAAGTGATGGAAGTAGAGGAAAAAGAAGATATGATGGAAATGGAGATGGCTCGACACAAGCCTGTCTGTTACTACATCATGAATAATGGCTGCGTAGAGGAACAAGATGCATTCTTCGAGAGGTTTGATGATTCAATGAAAAGCCATTTAAAACCTTTATTCATCAAAGGGAAAGTGGGAAATGTCGGAGTAAATAAGATCCTGGTCGATGGTGGAGTGGCAATTAATTTAATGCCGCATTATATGCTTAAAAAGATTGGGAAAGATGACACAGATACGAAACCCCATAATATGGTGATGTCGAATTATGAAGGCAAGATAGGAATCACAATGGGGGTTATACAGGTGGATTTGACTGTCGGTACTATAACTAGACCGATGATGTTTATGGTGATAGCCTCGAAGGCTAATTATAACCTTTTGCTTGGTAGGGAATGGATTCATGGCATTGGTGTCGTTCCTTATTCAATGCACCAAAGGATTACAATTTGGTGCAACGATGGAATCATCGAGAACATCAAAGCGGGCCAGAGTTATTTTATGGCTGAAGTAAATCAGGTTGACATAAGGAGTTTTGACTGGAATTTGGCTCAATTTGGTCCATGTAGTCCTACGGAATTCGATATGGTGCCAACAGACAATACTTTTTGTTCTCTTTATCTACACCCAACCCATGGGTTTCAGTTGGATAGAGAAGTCATTGGCGAAGAAAATTATTTCTTTGGAATATAACACATCCGACCAACTGGATGGGGAATCAAACTCGGTGATAATGAGTGAGTCACTGGCGCTCGAAAAGATTTCGGCTTATATAGCCGAAAACAAACTCAAAGTGGCCTTAAAGTCCGAAGTAAAATTCATGGTTGTTGAAGCCAAGAAGATTGAAGCAGATCTTGCAGGTCCTGGTAATGACTTTGATCCAGAACCACCTGATAAGGTTCAGGATGAGCTGCAAAACCAGAGGCTCGACGCAATCTATGATAATGAGCCTTTGGGCTTCGAGGAAGATCCGCTAGCAAGCAACATCAAAATGCTGGCATAGGATCCACTAGAAGAAATCGACCTAGGAGAAGGGGCAGAAAAGAGGCCGACATATATTAGCGCCAACGTCAGCCCACAACTCAAGATTGAAGTAGTCCAATTGCTAAAATAGGTTAAAGACTTCTTTGCATGGGACTACGATGAAATGCCTGGTTTGAACAAAGAGTTGGTCGAACTGATGCTGCCGATAAAGCCCGGGAAGAAGCCTGTCAAGCAGACTCCAAGGCGATTTGCACCAGAAGTTCTCTCGAAGATTAAAGAGGAGGTCGAAAGAATTATTAGATGTAAATTCATCTGCACGACCAGGTATGTTGAATGGCTTGCCAATATTGTTCCAGTTATCAAGAAAAATGGCAAGTTAAGGGTATGCATAGATTTTAGAGATTTAAATTCTGCAATCCCAGAAATGTTGTCTAAACCAATCTTGCATAGTCGAATTGGTAAATGGGAATTAGCTTTAACTAAATATTCCTTAACGTATATGCCTTTAAAGGCTGTTAAGGGACAAGTGGTAGCCAACTTTATAGTCGACCACTCTATAAATGAGAATTCATTAAACTACCTTGAACTAGAGCCTTGGAAGTTGTACTTTGACGGATATAGTCATAAGGATGGAACGGGTATAGGAGTTCTTATTATTTCTCCTAATAAAATTCCAACAAAATTAAAGTATAAAGTCGAAGCCATATGTTCGAACAATGAGGCTGAATATGAGGCTCTAATAGCCGGACTTGAGATATTGTTGGAATTGGGGGCAACTCGAGTCAAAATAATGGGTGACTCAGAGTTAGTCATAATACAAATTACAAAGGAGTACAAGTGCGTTACTGAAAATTTGATCATGTACTTCGTGATAGCCAATTGACTCTTAAAAAGATTCGAGATGGTGAGTATTTGACACATCCCTCGATTAGAAAATCAAGAGGCTAACGACTCGGCGCAGATTGCCTCTGGGTATAAAATTTCAAAAGAAAAATTGCAGAAAGCAATCAAAGTTAGAGGAAGGGTAGTGTCGACCAGATTATCCCCATCAGATCTGGAAATAACAAAACTAGGATAAGCTAACGAAGAGAATTTTGAGATACTAAATATAGATAGATTGACATATGAAGATTGGACAAAGCCAATAGTGGAATACCTACAAATTCCAACAACATTTGCTGAGCGAAAAATCAGGTATCGAGTTTTAAGTTATGTTCTTTTGGGAAATGAATTATTTAAAAAGACTCTTGAGGAAGTTTTGCTCAAATGTCTTAGTGAGTCTGAGGAATATTGATCCCTTTCGAATGTCCATGGTGGGGCATGTGGGGCACATCAGGCAGGCCATAAAATGAAGTGGTTATTGTTTCGACAAGGAATGTATTGGCCAACCATGTTAAAAGATTGTATCGAGTTCGCGAAGGGATGTCAAGAGTGCCAAGTGCACACAGGTATACAACATGTTCCTGAAAGCGATCTATATTCCATAGTGAAACTTTGGCCCTTTAGGGGTTGGGCTTTGGATTTGATTGGAGAGATTTGACCAGCGTCATCCAAAAATCAGAAATATATTTTGGTTGGCATTGATTATTTTACGAAATGGATCGAAGCCATACCATTAGCGAACGTGGATCAAGACGCTGTAATCGAATTCGTCCAGAAGCACATTATCTATAGGTTTGGAATCCCATAGACCATTACAACGGATCAAGGATCTGTCTTTACTGGTCGAAAGGTGCAAGAGTTTGCAAGGGAAATGGGTTTCAAACTATTGACATCTACACCTTATTATGCTCAAGCCAATGGACAGGTCGAAGCAGCAAATAAAGTTGTGATTGGTTTGATTAAGAAACATGTGGGAAAAAAGCAAAATAATTGGCATAAAACATTAGACCAGATTCTCTGGGCATGTCGAACCTCCCCTAAGGAAGCTATTAATACTACTCCTTTTTGACTGACATACGGTCATGACGCAATCCTACCAGTTGAAGTCTACCTACATCCAACAAGAATCCAAAGACACCATGAGATTCCATCTGAATCATATTGGAACATGATGTTGGATGAGTTGGTTGATTTAGATGAAGAAAGACTAAGTGCCTTAGAATTGTTGAAAAGGCAGAAAAAGAGAGTAGAGAAATCATACAACAAAAGGGTTAACATTAAAACGTTTTCGCCTGGAGACTTGATGTGGAAAGTGATCCTTCCCATGGATCGAAAGGATCGAATTTTGGGAAAGGGGTCCCCTAAGTGGGAAGGTCCCTTCCAGATTATACAAATTCTTTCGAATGGTGCATACGAAATAGAAAAATTGAATGAAGATAAAAGGATTTTAAGAGTGAATGGGAAGTATTTGAAAAAAATACAAACCTACACTTCGAGAAGTAAAAATAGCAAAGGAATAATTACATACAAAATGGTCGATGCCAACATGGTAAAGCAAGATAGATACTGCCAAAATGGATTAAGTCATTACAATTCACGCCACAAAGTGCTTAAGAAAATTACCATTGAAAGAAATAAAGTTTAGTAGTTAAGTTTAAAATGGGAAAGAGCTTTTCATCTTCTCATATTTGGATTTCTGAAGCATCAAGCGACGTTCGCAGAGAGCCTTGTTGGTTGAAAGGACTTCGATTTCCCTTCCAAGTTGTTGGGCTCTATCGACATGATACATTCCAACCTTAAGTTGTTTGCCCATTCTTCTTGGTCAAACTGGAGAAGCTCATCTTTACGTTATTTAGCTTGAGAGATTTTACTTTGCAAAACCTTGATTTGCTTCTCCCATTCTTCGACATTTTTGTCACAACTTTCGATTTCCTTTTTATTTTGCTCGGATACCTTTTCCAAATTTGAAACTTTCGTGGTAGATTTAGAGGCTGCATCACATTCGGCCTGTTGGGTCTCCGATTTGTTGTTAATTGTTCTTGAGAGGTCTCGAGGACGATTCAGATCAGCAACGACAAGGTCAATCAATGTCCCCATCTCCATTATGGCATCAGCAACTTCAGGAGAGACCTCCAAGACATTGACTTGCTTCAAGAGTTTTTTGAGCCCAAAACTGGCAGAAATGTCTTTTTCCAAGAGTTGGAATAGATATGCGTTGAAAATGTTCTCTTTAATTTGAGGAAGCAAGTCATCCTCAGGCTTACCGATTGATTAGTTTCCTGAGGTAGTCGAAGTGTTGGTGCTCTTATCACCAAAGCTATATCTAGAGCTAATCATGGCTTTTAAGTATTCCAGCGGCCTTTGTACTTTCAATGATTCTAGCTCTTTGTGTGAAAGGCTGGTGGATTTTATGCGAGTCGAAGTATTTGTAAGAGGGTCGGTTTTTAATTGATCTTCTCGTTCCTTTTCTTCTTCTTCATCTTCCACTACGATTTCAGTTTCAAAATCAAACATTGATTGGTCTTCATCATCCTCTTCATCCTCCTCGCCCTTTTCGTCATCGTTATCTTGTTAAATGATTAGGGATCTATCTTCAGATTTGTCTTCGACAACTTGTTCTGCAAAAGGCATTTTAGTATCTCCTGCGATGTTAGCTATAACTTCTTCCTCGGTTGGGCTTGTATTTTGACCAGGTGTGTTGGTGTGCGACAGCTCAGTGGTGGCCTTTAGTGTTGATTTGTTTTGAACATCAACAGGTTGGCTCACTTCGTCAACAAACCCTTTTGTGGAATCCTTGGGAGAAGTTCTGGAAGGGCTTGTCAGATGATAGGTAGGATCACTGCTGGTGGTGGGAATGATTTGTTGTACAATGGGATGCCCTTGATCATCTTTGGCACTCTAAGAATAAGAAGTTTTTGTACCTTAGGATTTTCAGTCCCAGGGCTAGAGTTATCACTCTCTACCTGATCAGGGCTCTTCTTGTCGGTTGGTTCCTTGCTAGCAAGCGTAGCATCAATTTCCACTACCTTTGGGGTAAGGGGTTTCGCCACAAGTGCTCTGGTTGGTTTTGGCTGAGGATGAAAGCCTGCTCCAGTGATCTTTGTTTGCTTCTTCTTCTTTTTGAGGTGTTTGGTTTGGTCTGGTGAAACGTCCCCATCATCGGATTCAATTGTTTGAACCTTAGGTTCTTCCTGCTTTCTCTTTTTAGGTGTCAGAGAAGGTTTCCGACTTCCCTGCAAAAAAAAATATCATGTTTTAGATGATAGATTGAGAAGGAAATAATAAAAAAAAAAAGGAAAAGAAGTGATGAGCACAAAATTCACCTTTGTTGTGGTTTTTTTGGTGTTATCTCCTTCTTCTTCGACGATTTCTTTCTCGACAAGAGTGGGTTTCTTGGCTGGAATCCTCAAAGCTGTAAGAGAAAGTAATGCAGTCAGTATAAGCAAAAAAGAAAAAAATATAAATAAAAAAGGAAAGAAGCGGTGTCGAAGAACCTCTCATTCCACACCTTCATATATCGGAGACTCCACGCGAACGTGTTCTATGCCAATATGAAGGTGGCCTTTGAAATTGTCCAAAGTATACTTAGTCGAAACCACTCGCTTAGCACATTTTTTGTAATCTTGGCGTAGATTTTTCATAAAATCCCCACAGACAAACTAGTCTGGAAATGGAGGGCTAAAGGCCACACCAAAATCAGCAGTTGACTGTCGAGGGAATTTTGGAGGATAAAGATTAAAAGCTAACTTGTAACGTTGATCAGGTCGAACGTACGAAGGAAGTTTTAAATCCTCCAATTTCTTCATAAATTTTTCTTTTAAAGTTACTGCTGCTTCGCTAATGGTTTGACCAAGCTCATTTGGCCTGTAGGCAGTTTCACAGTATTTCTGTAATGCTTAGATCTCTTTGATATGTCTTGAAGTACCTTTCTTCACTCTGTCCTGTACAAAGGCAAAAGCTCTAGTTAGTTGAAGGTTGAAGGAGATTACATCAAAAAATTCTGGGTTGTAGTATTCTCTCCACCATTCGTCGAACTCCTTGGTACAGAGGAAGCTTGGTTTGAAGGCCACAACATTAAACTCTGTGAGGTCAGAAAACTTGGCTAGCAACTTGGCACATTCTGCTTCATTATGCCACATGTTGTAATGGATCAGTGAGCCCTTTTTAGGAAAGAGAGGTTTGGGTTTAATATGAATCAAACCAAACTGTCGAGAGACAAGATTTGGTTGATAGTTGACAAGAGCAATTCGAAGTTTGGAAGGGTTGAGCCTTAAAGCTAATAATCTTGGCGTAAGGAAAGATTCCCATATGTCGAGAGATTCCCCTTCCTGTTCCTTCGACTCAGGAGGAAATCTCCTTGTAAACCATTCAGGGCCCACTTTCCTATTTGCAAAAGAGGCCATGTTAGAAGAAAAATTATGACGTTTCGTAAACATCATTACATAACTGGTGAATGTCTGCTGAAGACTCATTCCTTCATCATTAGGAGTCAACAACGCAAGCCTTGTTCCTTCTACTTTTCTATATTTTACAGAAGCTTCATTGATGGGGTTCTGACCAGGAAGGGATGCTTCGAAAGTGGCATCCAGCCATAACTGTAGTAGCCAGAAAGGTCCAGAAAGGAGCAAGCTTCCTTTCGTCTTGATTGTCTTCAACGCCATGACGCCTTCGCCAAGAGATTCATACAGGTTGGCCAGAATGATTTCGCTAAGACAAAGTTCATGTCCAGTATGAAATTGGTTCGCCATGGTTAAGTACCTCTTCGTCACTTGAAGAGACCTTGAATAGAAAATACAGCGCGAGCCAGAAAGCCAAGAAGGCAACGTGTTCTTGGTCAGAAACCACTGTGGTTTCTTTGTCATGATAATAGGCTATGTAAGTGATGAAGGCTGCTTTGCTGGTGTCGAAGCCTATCGAGTCATTAGCTAAGAGATTGGGGTCATAATCTATCCCAATGGGTTTCAAGCCGGTAATGGCAGCAACGTCGAATAGGGTTGGGGTAACCATTCCACAAGGGAGATGGAAGTTGTTATAAGTAATGTCCCAGAAGTAAAGGGAAGCAATGAGCATCGAAGAACAATAACCTGGTCCTACTTTCGACAATTAGATAAGGTCATAAAAGCCTATTTTCTTCCAAACTTGGGACTTGGCTCTTTCTATCTTTTCTAGCCAAGCTAAGTAGTCGGAAGGGTCTTTCGACAGAGGGCCTGATATGAAAACCCTAAAACTAGTATTCATGAACTCTAAGTTTATGGGGTCCCTAAAAGCTAGGGTCAAAGGCGAACCTTGGCCATCTACCTTAGATTTCTCATCAATCATAACTTCCTTATCAGTCCTAGGTCTTAAATCGTTTACTATGGATTTGTAACGGTGATAAGCTAGGAAAAATTCCCTAATTTTAATAGGATCAACAGTAAGATCAGGTAAATAACCTAGCATGGCATGGGTTTTACCAGAAAAATTCCCTAATTTTGATATATCCTAAGGTTTTCTTCTTCATTTGGAGGTTTTAGGAGGTATTGTTGATTCCTAACTACATTTGGACCTAACATCCTATGAACTGGAGCGAGTTCTTTGGACTTCTGGGAGTCTTTTGCCTTCTTGTTGGTTTCCTTGGAAGTTGTTGAAATGGAATCCATTGTTGTAGTAAGTGTGAAGAAAATTTGGAGAAAGATGAAGTTTTAAGGATGGTGCGTTTCAGGAAATTCAGAAAGTAAAAAAAAGTAAAATGGTAACTCTCACTCTTTTGTAGATGGATTGAAGTGTGACGGTTACTATGCATAATTACTGTACATCATTTATGGTGACAAGATCATGGGGCACGTGTTACATGAAGGTGGTGTGATGAGACGGTGGCAGTTAAAGGTCTGACCCACGATCTCCTAGGGGCTAGAACGTGATGATTGAGAAGATTCTCACGTGGGATTGAAGAGACGTTTTAGAAAAGGCGTCATGATGACCATGATGTCACAATTATGCTGAGGCATATGAACAGTCTATGATGTCGAATTGCTTATGGCGTCGAATTATGTTATCAAAAAACGCGTTTTTCTCCATATGATGTCGAAGTTATGATGGATTTCGACTAGGCAAGTACAATATTTAGGGCCCAGTCGAAGTTACTCCTTATGCAAGGAAAGATAGCTAGATGGACTTAAGGAAATTTTCCTAAGTTTGAAATAGCATTTCGACAGGGATGCTACTGATGGTATCTTCGATTTAATTTTGAATTTAAATCAAAGAGGGAATGTTGTCCTTATCCAGTTTTCAAAAGAAGACACGTGGAGTATGCTAGAAAGTCGAAGACATGCCGAGCGCCACTTTTCTTAATTTAGGAGAAAGGCCGCTAGACGAAGTTATTTCGATTCAATATAAATAGGAAGTCTTAGAGTTAGGATTTCGTGTGTATTCAAGTTTGTACAAAATCAATCAAGATACTCAAAGTACCTAGTGTGTAGAGAAACGAGTTGTTGAGAAAATGTACGTTTGATGAAACACCATTTATTTGCTTACATTTTAATAAAAGCTAGTTTATGCTTTTTGCCTAGAAATTTATCTTTATTTTGTACAAGTTACTTTCTACACATTTTACTGCACTTTCGACCATTCCCTTGTCACACAATTTTCTTTATCTTTTTGAAGTGAATTATTTTCTAACTGAAATTCTGGTATCAGACGTGTGATGTTAAGGTGTGATGTCACAACAACACACTCTATACAATGGACAGCAATAACAGTAAAATAACACCAAGAATTGTTGACCCAGTTCGGTTACAACCAACCTACTCTGGGGGCTACCAAGCCAGGGATGGAATTCACTACTTGTAGATATAATTTACAGACTCAACAACCCGTTGACAATCTCCTAAACTTATACTCTACTAATGACTTCCTACCTAAGAAACCACTTAGGTATGAGAACACCACTAAATCCCTTACAAACTCTCAAAGAGACCACTTTGAGTACCCTTGATCTTACTTCACAGCTTCGATCAAGCAACCACTCTCTATTGCTTCACAGCTTCTAGAGAGGACAGAAACTCAACACCTATTCAAACCCTAGAATAGTGTAAATACAAGCACTCTAAACAAACTCTAGACACTAAGCCTCCAGCTCTTGATCTTCTGAATGTTTTCTGTACCTTTTTCCTTTGGTCTTGTGCGCTTTATATAGCTCCTTGAATTGGTCTTGGACTTGCTACAATATCTCCCAGATTTGTTATTTAAAACTGAATATCTAAAACAGATTTTCTCCTAAAATCTTTTTAATTCTTCAACCTTTTAAATCTCCTACAAATCTGCAACAGATCTCCTATGCAGCAGCAAATATCTATCCCAAGATAGTCGCATCCAATGAGACAGCTTGCTCTCCACAATTCCAGCTAATACGCAAACCTAACAAACTCACAACCTGCTGTTGTTAATTCTGCAGATCTGATGTTACAACATCACCTGTGTGACATCAGACATCCAACTTCAGCAATTAATTACTTAACACAGCCCAGTGTTAAGACTTCAATGTTGCAACATCAGCACCTTGACATCAACATTGAATATACTTTGTTTTACCAAAATTCCAGCCAATCCAGGAACTAACAATCTCCCCCTTTGGCTAATTTTGGCTAAAACAATCTCTACATCTTCAGAGACTTCAGCAACGGAATAATCTTCAAAAGTTTGAAACTCTCAACAGCAGCAGTTTGACACTTTTCATAGTCTTCATCCCTTGATCTGCTGCAGCACCATTTTCATTATTGACAACAGCCAATTGGTGCTCCCCCTCTAAAATATGAACCAGCATCATAGCTGTTCAGTAGTTCACAATGTGCAGCACTTTTCTCCCCCTTGATGTCTGCATGGTTGCACTCTTCAAATGCTATGAACTCTTCACTAGCTCAGTCAAAACTCCCCCTTAATGCAGCAACAACTTTCAACAATGTTGCAATCAACAATGTTGCTCCCCCACCAGCATAGCAACTGTCAATAACTCCTCCTTAATATCTGCATCACATTAGCAACATATGGCAATAATTCTCTTGACTATCTTGGCTATTTTCTCCCCCTTTTTAGCCACAATTAGACAAGCTTCTATTAGAAGCCCTATAAACTATAGTCAGTATACCCTAGCTCTCATTGTTAGCCTCTCAGTTAGCAAACAGGCAAAACAAATCATAGAAGGAAACTAAAAACATAACCAGTGCATAAAACAGCATAATATTCAAGTTACAAAACCAAGCACATTAAGTGCTAAAACAAAGACAGAAAATAAAGCTAACCCTACTAAAATAGAAGGCAAACATTAAAAGCTTGAATCTTCTGAGCTGAGATCATCATTATCGTCTTCATCAACAGCATGCTTCCTTGTGTTGACACCTTCACCTTCCTTTGTTGCCAATCTCAGAGACATGACAAGTCTTTCAAATTTTTGTTTCCTTTCAGTACTAACTTTTATGACTTCATCTAACTCCTTGCAAGCCTCCTCTAGTTCTGTAATCAACCCAGTCTTGGCTGGTGACTGTTGTGATGTTGAAGCAGATGTCTTGACACTGTAAGGAACATGTTTCAACTTGTGATGGAGTGACAAGGCAGGCTTCCTTTTGCAAGCAACATCTGAATGCTGTAGAATTCCAGGATGTTGAGACAAGACAATCCCACAAATGAGAGAGGGAAAAGCAATGGTCATCTTCACAGCATTTGTAGCAGCATGCTTAATAGTATGATCATAGATGTAGGATCCATAGTCAATTCTTTGCTTTGTCCCAACTGCATAAATTATCTTCCCCAATTCAACAGAAATTGTGGTCTTGTGACTAGTAGGAACCCAGTTGGCAATACCTATTCTGTGCAGAAAAGCATATTTGACACTCAACAAACTGGCTAACAGCTTTCCTTCTACGGGCCAAACATCTACCTGACCAGCAGTGATTTCTTTGCATATAATATTGTTGGAGGCTTCTAATTCCTCATAATCTTCCTCATTTCTTCCTAAGTAGGCATTGATCATCTCAGGAGAGAACCAGACACACTTACCCCTGATGGTAACTCTTCTGAAAGTTTGGTTCTTGCTGTCATTTATCGATTCAGGTATATTAACTATGAATTCTCTGACCAGTCTATCATAGCAATTAGTCAACCCTGACACAGTCCTTATGAGACCAGCAAGCTTAATTAGGTCTATAATTTTAGTAGACTCTAAGTCTTTTGCTACTACCTCTCTTTCCAGAGCTATATTTCTTAGGCTCACACAACTCCACAAGGATGCACTTCTGGCACTGTGAGGTGAGATGTTATCAGACACTTGATTTGCAGCAGGGTTGATGTCTTGAGCATCACTCTCAGAATCTGACTCTTCCCTGATTCTCCTCTTCTTGCCAGACCTGGTACATTTGCTCCATGACTTGGGAGAGTCTGTAAATGAGGTCCTTTTCTTATCCTTCCCTCTTCCAATTCTATCATCATCAGATGAGTCCTCAATCTCTATAACCTCAACCTGTTCCTTCCCTTTACCCCTGTGACTTTCATTCCTAGGGTACGATGTTCTAACATCCAAGCTGACATCAGTGTTATTAGGGTCTTCACCTTCAGCTTCTTGCCTCAGGGCCTGTCTCTGAAAGTTTATGTCTTCACCTTGAGAGTCGACTTGTTCAGCAGGCATTTGCCTTAAAGGGACAGAAATCCCTTTCACTCGTATCCCTTTCTCAATGATTTTGGTGGCAAGCTGTTCCAAGTGCTTGTCTACATCAAACTTCTCCTCAACAGCTTGAGAGGATGATGACCTAGCTTCAGGTTTATTCACCGTGGTCGAGGGTTTAGGGTTACCTGACTCGGGAAGAGCACTAGAAATGAGTTCTTCGGAAGAAACCCCAGTTCGTAACTGCTCAGAGTTCTTGGAAGGGACAAACATCGTTCCTTTGTGACAGACTAGGTTTGGAGAAGAACTTTATATTCTATTGAGATTTGGGGAGATGAAACGTTGCGATGAGAATGCTTTGGTAAGTCTTGATGTAGTATCAATATAGTAAGGCGCCTGATTTTGAATACTCTTTAAAGACCTATTACTAATTTTCTCCCTCCATACAGACTTTCCTTTTAAATAATTCACATCAGGACTCATTAACTCTGAGTGAACTTTCAGCATCCTGATGTCATAGTCTGATGTTATAACATCAACTTGAACATCATTAGTTGAATTTCCTTCAAGAGAAATCCACTGATAGCAGTTGTCTTTGGTTCTGGCACCCTTCATAACCATCTGATTATGCTCATCAGAAACCACACACTCATGCTTAGTGTAGTTTACCTTGTAACCTTCATCACACAACTGGCTTATGCTGATCAAATTTGCACTTAAGCCACTGACAAACAGAACATTGTGAAGTTCAGGTCTACCATCACCTTGCACTTTCCCAACTCCTGCAACAACACCTTTTCCTCCATTGCCAAATATAACCTCATGAGAGGGGCAAGGTTCAAGTTCAGCAAACATGGAACTACAACCAGACATGTGTTTGGAACACCCACTGTCAAAATACCATGTTCCTTCTTTAGCCTCTTTGTCAGCCAAGTGAGCCAACAAGCACTTCACCTTCTCCTTAGGTACCCATTGTTTAACAACTTTGGGCCTGTGCTCTCTCCATCTGTTTTGAAGTTGAGGGTATCCATGCAGCTTGTAGCAAGAGTACTGCATATGTCCAAACCTTCCACAATAATAACATCTCACCCTTTCATCTCTGAATCTTCTACCATGATGAGATTGCTTATGCTGCCATCCATAATGTGGTCTCCTCCTACCATAACTGCCCTGCCATCTATTATGTTGATATCTTCTCCAATAAGACGGCTGAGAATGCTGTTTCCTGGATTGTCTCCCATGATGGTGTGGCTTTCTTCTTCCATATATATAAGGAACAACATTGGTGTATCCATACCCATAACCATACCAGTTGTCCTGGTGTTGAGACACCTGATGCGACATGTGCTGTTTGAACTGAGCAGCTTGCATGCTCTCGTGGGATTGTGGGGGCATATACTGACTAGCTCCCTGTGGTTGCTTTCTCTTCTGATAGGGACCAGTCTTCTTCTCAATCTTCTTAGGTTGTGAAACATCAGCTTTCTTAGGCGTAGGATCCTGCTTCTTTGGCTGATGTTGAGATGAAAGTTGTGACACTTCCTTCTTTGAACCTGATGTGCTTCCTTCTGAAGTTCCCTTATCCTCAGCCACATACCCTATCCCAGCTTTGTCTCCAGCAGCTTTTTCCGACTGAAGGATCTTGTCAAGTGTGTCTGTACCACAGCTCAGCAACCTAACAGACTTGGTCATTTGATCAAGGTGAGCTCTAACTAGCACCACTTCATTCTCCAGATCCGTCTTTTCATTCTTTAGCTGAGCAATCTGTTGCTTGTGGCACTTGTTTTCTTGACAAATTTCAACACTCTTTAAACACAGCTCTTGATAGGTAGATGCTAACTCCTCATAAGTTACTTCTCCATCACTAGAATCATCATTAGAAACCACAGCTCCTGTTAAAGCTCTCACATGCTTTGCTGACTCACTTTCACTTTCACTATCAGAGTCAGACCAGGAAACTGTCATGCCCTTCTTCTGCTTTTTCAAGAAGGTGGGACATTCTTTCTTGACATGTCCATACCCTTCACACTCAAAGCACTAAACTCCTTTATCTTGGGTAGTTTTCTCTTCATCCTTCTTGCTGGTGTCAGAAGTCATGTTCTTGACATTAGGCCTGGAGTTATTATTCATTCTCTTGAATACTTTGGTGAACTGTCTTCCCAACATCACTATGGCCTGAGATAGATCCTCCTGCGATTCAGAACTCTTTCCTTTTTCTTCTGCATCATTTGACACCAGGGCTATACTTTTTGGCTTCTTTTCTGGTTCTTCCTCATTCAACCCAAGCTCAAAAGTTTGAAGAGATCCAATGAGCTCATCTACTCTCATCTTGCTGATGTCTTGTGATTCTTCAATGGCAGTAGCCTTCATCTTATACTTCTTAGGTAGGGACCTAAGGATCTTCCTAACAAGCTTTTCATCTGACATCTTCTCTCCAAGAGCACTAGATGCATTGGCCAGCTCAAGAACACTCATGTGGAAATCATGAATAGTCTCATCTTCCTTCATCTTCAGGCTTTCAAATTTTGATGTTAAAATTTGAAGTCTTAACATCTTAACTCTAGATGTTCCTTCATGAGTAGCCTGCAAGATATCCCATGCTTGCTTAGCAACTTCACAGGTATTGATTAACCTGAAGATATTCTTATCCACTCCATTGAATATGGCATTTAGAGCTTTGGAATTTCCAAGGGCAAGCTCGTCTTCCTCCTTGGTCCACTCTTCTTCAGGCTTTGGCTTAGAGGTGCCTTCTTTATCTTTACCAGCATCATCCTTCTCACATATAACAGGTGCTTTCCACTATTTAATAACAGCCTTCCAAGCCCTACTGTCCAATGATTTTAAGAAGGTGGTCATCCTTGGCTTCCAATAGTCATAATTGGATCCATCCAAAATAGGGGGTATGTTGACAAATCCTCCAACTTCTTTGTCCATCTATACACCAGAGTGTAACTTCCCTAGATCTCACCCAGAGATAGACAGGATGTCTGCTCTGATACCAATTGAAATTCTGGTATCAGACGTGTGATGTTAAGGTGTGATGTCACAACAACACACTCTGCACAATGGACAACAATAACAGTAAAATAACACCAAGAATTTTTGACCCAGTTCGGTTACAACCAACCTACTCTGGGGGCTACCAAGCCAGGGATGGAATTCACTACTTGTAGATATAATTTACAGACTCAACAACCCGTTGACAATCTCCTAAACTTATACTCTACTAATGACTTCCTACCTAAGAAACCACTTAGGTATGAGAACACCACTCAATCCCTTACAAACTCTCAAAGAGACCAATTTGAGTACCCTTGATCTTACTTCACAGCTTCGATCAAGCAACCACTCTCTATTGCTTCACAGCTTCTAGAGAGGACAGAAACTCAACACCTATTCAAACCCTAGAATAGTGTAAATACAAGCACTCTAAACAAACTCTAGACACTAAGCCTCCAGCTCTTGATCTTCTGAATGTTTTCTGTACCTTTTTCCTTTGGTCTTGTGCGCTTTATATAGCTCCTTGAATTGGTCTTGGACTTGCTACAATATCTCCCAGATTTGTTATTTAAAACTGAATATCTAAAACAGATTTTCTCCTAAAATCTTTTTAATTCTTCAACCTTTTAAATCTCCTACAAATCTGCAACAAATCTCCTATGCAGCAGCAAATGTCTATCCCAAGATATTCGCATCCAATGAGACAGCTTGCTCTCCACAATTCCAGCTAATACGCAAACCTAACAAACTCACAACCTGCTGTTGTTAATTCTGCAGATCTGATGTTACAACATCACCTGTGTGACATCAGACATCCAACTTCAGCAATTAATTACTTAACACAGCCCAGTGTTAAGACTTCAATGTTGCAACATTAGCACCTTGACATCAACATTGAATATACTTTGTTTTACCGAAATTCCAGCCAATCCAGGAACTAACACTAACTATGAATATTGTCGAAGTGTTCATTGTTTCTCAAACTTTAATTTAAAAACACTAAGCACATGTCCTAGGATTCACTAGTTGATCCTGCAAGTTAACCAATATTTGGGGACCAGCGGTTGTTTACCAATTTTCACGGTAAACAGGATGGCAATTTGGCCCATCCTCAGTGGGTACCCTCAAAATTACCCATAACGGGTGGGGTAAAAACCCCGCAAAAATGGGTACGGGCACGAGCTCAGGTAATTACCCACTTAAATAAGCGGGGATGGGTGTGGGTATGGGCACCTTTGTACCCAGCCCACCCCATACCCGCACAATATATATATATTTATATATTTTAATTTATATTATTATATAAAAATAAATATTTTGAAAATGAAAAAAAAACATCAATTTTAAACCAAAAAATATTTAATATAAATGATCATTTATTTCATAATTCAACAATAAATTAAAAAAAAAACTTTTTAATATTTTTAAAAACTTAAAATATTATTTTATGCTCGATGTATTTATTTTTATTAGAAATGCGGGTAACGGGTATGGGTACGGGCACTTATATACCCATAGGGTACGGGGACAGGTGTCAATGTTGATACCCAAGCGAGTATGGGCTTGGGTACGGGGATTTTTTTTCAACCGTGGGTATGGGGATGGGTATTATACTACCCTACCCAAACCCTGCCCATTGCCATCCCTAAAGTCGAAGACATTGTTGATACTCCAGTCGAAGAATAAGTCGAAGTAGTTGCTGACACTCTCGACACAATTGAAGTTGAAGAGGATATGGCTAGCACAAGTCAGAGACCTCAAAGAACTAGAGCTCGTCCAGCAAGACTTCAAGACTATGAAGTAGTTGGTGATGATGAAGTCAAAATAGATGGGGAACTAGTTCATTTTGCTTTACTTGCTGGTGCTGAACCAATCAACTATAGTGAAGCCTTCAAAGATAAATAATGGAAGTCTGCTTCGAAGAGTTACAAGCAATTGAAAGAAACAACACATAGGAGTTGGTCGAATTGCTAGCTCTTACAAAAGCTATCGAAGTAAAGTGGGTGTTCAAGTTGAAGCACAATGCTGATGGGTCGATAGCAAGGCATAAGGCGAGATTGGTAGCTCGAGGATTTCTCTAGAGAGCAGGACTCGACTACTCTGAAGTATTTGTACCTGTTGCAAGATTGGAAACTGTTCGACTAGTGGTGGCCTTGGCATGCAAGCAAGGCTGGTCAACATTTCACTTAGATGTGAAATCGACATGTTTGAATGGGCCTTTAGCTGAAGAGGTGTATGTCACACAACCTCCTGGGTTTGTGATTCAGGAGGAAGCAAGTAAAGTATACAAGTAGCACAAAGTGCTCTATGGTCTCAAGCAGGCACCTAGGGCATGGAACAAGAAGATTGACTCATACTTGGTTGAATTGGGATTCGTAAAATGCAAATCTGAGTATGGTTTCTATGTTCAGGTTGTGGCAAAAGATATAACAATAATCTGCTTATATGTCGATGACTTGCTAGTAACTGGAAAAAGCTTGAAGAACTTGTCGAAGTTCAAAGAGCTGATGAAGAAGGAATTTAAAATGTCGGATCTAGGAAAGTTGTCACACTTCCTAGGTATGGAATTTCAAATGTCGAAGCAAGGCATGGTGCTACATCAAAGAAAGTATGTCAAAGAGATACTCAAGAGATTCAAAATGGATGATTCGACTCCTACATCTTTGCCTATCGAACCAAATTTAAAGTTGGAGAAGCATGGAGTGGAAGACAAAGTCGATGCAACTTTGTTCAAACAGATTGTCGGAGCTCTAAGATATGTTGGCAACAGTCGACCTGATATATGTTTCTCAGTCGAATTAGTAAGCAGATACATGAGTGAACCAATGATGTCACACATGAAGGCTGCAAGAAGATTCCTGATATACTTAAAAGGATCGACAAACTATGCAATTTTATTTCGACGAGACTCTGAAAGCAAAGAAGCTATGGTTACTTGTTATTCAGATGAGGAGATAAGGAAGATCGAAGAAGCACTAATGGATATTTCTTTCAAGTATTTGGTGCCCCAATTTCATGGTGCTCGAGAAAGCAACCTGTGGTGGAATTGTCATCATGTGAGGCTGAATATATAGCAGGATCCTATCCTGCGTGTCAAGCAATTTGGATTAGATCTGCGCTTGAAGAAATGGAAGTCGAAGTGAAGGTACTGCAAATCGACAGTAAATCAGCCATAAATCTGGCAAAGAATCTAGTTTTGCATGGAAGAAGTAAGCATATCGAAGCTAGATTTCACTTCATAAGGGAGAAGGTGAATAGAGGTGAACTTGAAGTAAGCCATTTCTCAAGTGAAGCGCAATTGGCCGACATTTTCACCAAAGGATTAAAGATCGACAGGTTCCTAACTTTGAGAAAGAAATTAGGAATAGTTCATATCGACAATGATTTGTGTGTTTCGACAACTTGGATTATATGGGGGTATGTTGAGATATTAGATATAATCCTAGTTGTATTATGTGGCCCAAGCCCAAAGCTAATTAAGGTTTAGGGTTTGTTATTTAGTTTGTTATTTTAGTTAATATAAATAAATACTTTGTAATTCAGTTTTATTCATTCAATAATATCAATCATTGTTTCTTTATTTTCTCTCTTTCTCTCTTCAAGTGCCTCACGCACTAACAAGGAACTGCTGAAGCCAGAACCAACTTTCAACAATCTCGTGGACACGGCGGTTCGGTAGTATATTAAGGAAGGTCGCCGCCTAATTTTACCTTCAAGCATTGCCACCGATTTCGACCTTCACAATTCACAGTTTAGTTTAGAAAGTGATCAATCTTTGTTAATTTTGTGTTAATTGATTTAATTTGTGATTAATTTTGTTTTGATTATTATATTTTTGTGATGTCAAGGTCTGTGTATGGAGTAGAAACTAGTGAAACATGGATCTAGAAACTTCTTTATGTGTTCGAGAAACGCTCCCCATGCAATGGAGGGTATTTCCAGAACTATCAAAGATGGCGGAGTTACGCAGTCGTCTTGTCACAGAGGTTGATAATTGTGGTGGTGGTGGTGGAGGTGGGAGGGACAAGGTTTGAGATTTGGGAGCATTTGAAGCATATGGTCGTTGTTCAGAAATATTTTTCATATTGGATTTAGTGGAGTGCTTTATCATATTCTAATTATTTGTATTTTAATGTCCTTTTTCTCTTCGCAGCAACAAATATGTTGCACACTGCTCTGTTATTGCATTTAGTTTTTCTCTTCTACCATTTAGTCATTATGTTCATATCTATAATATAAAAAAAGTTGATATTCTGGAAAAGTCTTCATTGCCATTGCTTTAAGATTTGCCACTACATCATTTTGGGGGAAAATTGTGTCTAAATAATAATTTTTCCAACCAATTCCATTTTGCAAAGGATATAGTTAGCCTTTTCTTTGTATATATGATAAATAATTACTTTTGCTACATGGTATATGTTGCAAAGTAACTAGAAGAAATAATAAAGCTAACTATTTGTCTTTCCCAAGTCACTTTATACTCTTCACTTTGTCACTTCACAGTATCATCTGTGTGTTTCTCTCTCCCTTTAATTTTGGATTTTGGTTCTGCTCTCTCTATCATTTGGTGTGTGTGAAGAAAAATATTAAGACCAACAAGCTTTGTTGTCTTCTCTGATTCCTCTTCATTGAAGGTGAGGTTTAATGATTTGAGATGAACATGCAACAACTTCGTTGTTTCCTTTACAGAACCATTTATATTTCTTCATCTCTTGCATGTTATTCATATATATGCAATGTTTTTCAGATTTGAGTTGATGCCAATGGTTTGTTCATGCATCTTAGTTTGTTTATCATATCTCCATTAATATTAGCAAAACCCATTTTGTTGTTTTTCGTGTATGTCTTTCATCTTAAGTTGTTTAGACAACTGAGTTCTCAAGAACCTATATTTTATGCACTGATTTCGCATCATTGTAGTTGGTATTTGAAGTTCTGAGATGAACAAGCAAGTTATTCATGAAATAAATTAAAAAACAGTATTATTTGTTCATCGTCTTCATGTTGAGAACAATGTTACCTTTTGAAAAAAAAAGGTTGTTGATACCAACTGTTTTACTTTAATTATATTTTTTAAACTTATGGTATTTTTTTCTTTGTTATCGTTGTGTTAGAATTTTTTATACTTTATTTTAACATAATTTTGTCTGTCCAAAGCTCTGTTGACAAATTTGTATGGTGTTCACATGTTTTTAACCTAAAAAGATTTGTACTTTTGCTGAAATGTGAAGGATGAAAGTGATGGCAAGGCAATTTGAAAGGATAACTGATATTAATGATACAAAAGAGCTTTGGAAGATTGTAATAAAAGTTCACCACAAATGGGCTGTAATCTTTGGCAACAAAGAGAACACAAAGCTTATATTTGTTTATGCTGAGGTAAGTGTGAATGGTTGATTTCGATATAAATTCATTTTGAGATTCTCTGTGACATAAGCTATATTTTAATGGATTTGTAGGGCACAGATGTTCATGTCATAGTACCACCGTGTTGAAAGCAACATTTAATGTTGTTTTGTTAGTTAACAACACGTATACTGTGACAAATTTCATGCCTCAAGTAAATGAACTTGTGTTCAAAACCTTAAAACATCCATTTGTTATCAGATTTACCCCTGGAGCTCGTGTTTCCGATATCAACAAACATCAAATACCTGCGAAGAAGTTGAAGTTGAAGTCGTTTGCGGAAATAATATATGGGAATTGGAGGAATGATTTATTAATAGGTAAATTATTTTGCACCAATAATATTGAGGTTTTAGTTGTATTTAATATGAATATGTTGACTAATAAACCTTTTGCCGATAGATGTTATTAGAGTCGTGGAAGAGATTGGCTATACACAGATGAGTGCCGACAAGAAACAACAGGTCAATCTAATTTTAAGAGACTTTGGGTTAGTTTTCTCCATTATCCTAATAGTTAGCTGTTATGCTTTAACTATTATCCTAAGAGTTGGGTTCAAGTTTTCTTTAATGTAATATTTTAACATGTGAAGGAATGACACTTTGACTTGTACTCTTTGGGAGACATATGCTTTGAATATCATGACATATATATGTGCAAAAGAACACAAAATTTGTTCCTACAATAATATTATTACAATATGAGAAGGTGAAAGCCGAAGGTATAAATAGTATTAAAATTTCCTTTATTGTATTTTGTCATATTACATTACGCCATATTTAATAATAAAATGTTGTTTTTATAGGGAAGTATCCGCTTTCTGTATTGAACACATACAACATCACAAATATACTCATTAATGACGACGTTCCAGATATAGTTGAATTTCGAAAAAGGTAATATAATCAATGTACAAGTACTTTAAAACAAGGTTCTTTTTTATTGTTTGGTTTGTAAATCAACCAAATGACATCCAAATGAGCATTTTATTGATTGGTTTGAAAGGCTTCCGAAGGACTGCAACATTAAAAGTTCAAGTCAACTCATGTGCACACAATCTAATGCGTGGTCACAAAACTCAGCTGGTTCTCAAATAACTTCATATGACAAGTTCATGTCAAATGCTACCCCTATCTATCTACGATATCTAATTAACCTTCCTGATGTAAGTATTTTATGGTTGTGTTTTAATTATTATTTTCATGCGAATATGTTATTATTTTCTCCCATTTATTCATTAATATCACATGAATCAGGTCGCATGGTGTGTAACTGTAGCAACCACAAACAAACTGAAAGCAACTGCAAATGGTTGGTACTATCAGGCATGCTGCAAGTGTCCTAAAGTAGTTAAGAGAGAGGCTCCTCCTTATATATGTGTTGATGGCCATTCAACAGAGATAGAGATTTATAGGTATTACCTTAGCATTACTTATTTAAATTTCATCAGTTATTTCAAACTACTTTTTTATGATAAGTTCTAACGTTATAGGTATAAAATTGAGATTGAAGTTATTGATAATGGTAGTTCAACAATTTTTGTCTTTTGGGATCATGAATGTAACGAATTGTTGGA
Organism: Lathyrus tuberosus; assembly: GCA_022829125.1. Lineage (NCBI taxonomy): Eukaryota > Viridiplantae > Streptophyta > Magnoliopsida > Fabales > Fabaceae > Lathyrus > Lathyrus tuberosus. The sequence goes on from JALAZF010000424.1 coordinate 325,133, forward strand.
AATATCTGCTTCGCAACTCTGCGAAACAACGATTTAGGTTTGCTTAAATGGTTGTGATATTTGTAATAACGAATTAATTATTTATGGCATATATGTTAACATTATTTTAATTTCAAATAGGCTGGTATTGAAGATCCACTTGATTTTCCATTGGACCTTGATAAGTTAATTGGTCATGAATTTGCATTCAAAGTTAAATGGCAACCTAGATGGAAAAATGCAAGTGTCATGGTTGTTAAAAGTGACAAATAGTCAATTGATAAAGTACTTTCTCATTGGGAAGTTTCTAAGGTTTTTCACAAGAACGTTATTATGTTGTTTGGATTGTTTATATGTGTCTTAATTGAACTGAAAATGTGTAATATTTTTTGCATCAGCCTTCTTTGATTGATGTTATTGATGATCAAGTTAACCAGGTATTTAAGAAACTTCATCATAAATGTATATTTCTTTCATTAAAATCCATGCCTTATAATGTTTAACTCATAACATTTGTATGTTTATAGATAAGGGAAAGTGTTGATGAGGCAATATTGGCTGAGGAATGGAATATCATAAATGTAAGACCAACTTCATAATCCTAATATGTGCATATTTAGTTCATTGTATATTTACATACACCTTAATTAATTCAATGTGTCTAATGTTGCAGGATTTGGAAATCACCTCAAATTTGAATTCACAACTATCACCTTCTATTCCATCTCCAAACATGGTTTAGATTTTTTTCTTTTTTAAGAAATATAGACTATATACTATAAGTTGATGGATATATAATGTGATTCATTTATGGTTTTGTTGAAATCTGTTCAGATCTCTAAGTCCCCTCAAAAAGCTATGCCAACGACATCACTGCAAGTTACTCCAAAGAATGCAAAAGCAAAGGAAACAAAACTACCTCAAGTTACTCCCATCAATTCTGGTAAAAGGGGACTAGTAAATGCTTCATGCGACTCTGCGTCCATTAAGGAACTTGGTGAAGGAGAAGAATCTTCGACCAGGCTATGTCGCAAACATGTCAAGATTGAGAAGAAATGAGTAATGTTACAATCCAACATTTCTTTTGACTGTGTATGTTTTTTGTTTAATTTTCTATGGCATAATTGCCTTTTGTAATATACATGTTTTTTGGTAGTCTGTATGACATATGAATATCTTGGCTATAGCCATAATCACATCATATATTATATTTATTTGGATACATATATGTTTATTCAAATTTTGTTCCAACACAATCCTTAAAGTTTTATCTTCAGCATTTAACTTTTAAATTTTAGTACTCTAAATACACGTTGCATCAACAAGATAATGTTAATATACAATTTCAAAAAAAAAAATTGCTGAAACATACGTGAGAGAATGATGGAGAACTTTTTTGTTTCTTGTTATATTCAGTAAGTGAGACAATGCTCTCCTACTATTTCTTTTACCCGTTAATGGAGATGAACAACACATGATTTAGGATGTGAACATAGTGAACATAAAAAATGTGATATTATTTGTGGACATAATATAGTGTGTAGTCACGTCATAACTTTACTATACTACTATATAATGACAAACTAGCCTGCTTTGTGCATATAAAAATTATCTTCCCAATGCAACATTGCTACATCATAGCTGGCAGAAGGCTTAATGGATAGTACATCAGTAAGTAGCCTTTTGCATAATTTAACTAATATATTTTGTTTTGCATACATAAGTTAAAATACAATCCTTCACACACAAAGACATCAGTAGCTAACATTGATGTTTACTTTTGCATACTTTAACTAATATTTTCCTTTTCCATTATTTTTAATTTTTGTCTTTTCAAACCTTTTGTTATTTACACTTTCCAAGACCAACTTTCTCCTTTATTTATGCGTCAATGCTTAAACCACAGAGTAAAATGTGTGCCCTTTATTAAAGCTATATTTCTACTCTTTGTCATAGCCTTGGCACATCTGTCTACATCTCTGATATCATTTCAATTTATTTCACATAGAGATTAAAAATACACACTCAATATTTACAATACTTTTTTATGTTTTTCGTGTAAATTCTACTTCATATTAACAAACTTAATTGCTAAACTTGAAATTCTCAATATTTTATATTAACATTTTATTTTATTTATTAACATACTTTGAAACATTAGTATAAAAATAAGTTGCTGCCAAAATATTAACTGTAGAATTATTGTGGAATTGAAATAGCATAACATAATATTTAAAAGGAAAAGTTTTTTAGTACGAAAGAAAGAGAAATGATAAAACAAGAATTTAATATAAAAAAGAGTTATAATACAACCACCTACATGATCTAGTATAAATAGAAGATGATTTGTTGACCCACCAATCACATTTGTTGTGAATCTTGTTGTGAATTACGATAAAATTCAATATCAATTAGTGAGGCAAAGAACAATAGCAACCAAAATAAATGGTTTTCAGCAATAATAATCCGTACACAGATAAAATAACAGAATAAGGCAAGAAAAAATCGAAGGTTTGTTTACCTAGTTCGATCAAACGATCTACTCTGGGGGAGAGAGAAGCTCTCCAATTCACTATACTCAGAAAGTTGTTACAAGAGATTACAGATGAGTTACAAGAAAATAGGCTTCGCCTTCAGGTTCCCAAGAACAACCCTATTTTCCACCCAAGGGTTTCCCAACCTCTCCAACTCTCAATATATGAATCACTTAAACCCAAGGTGTAACAGTGTTTCATAATAACCTTAAACAACTCCAAAATTTTCCCTAAACCTTTGCTTTTCTAAGGTTTTCCTTGTGAATAGCTGAAACACTATGCTATAGCTTTAAACCCTTGCTCTCCCTTGTTGGTGTAAACTCTAAGATTGTAACACACCAAGTATATAAGAGATACATATTTATAATAGCAAATATCCAACAAACAAAGCCCAAAATCACATGGATCCATGGACCGAATCGAAAAAGCCTGAAAACTCAAAAACACTATTCACTCTACGGACACCAATATTCACCGTACGGATGTCCCTATTCATCCGTACAAAATAGCACTATTCACCGTACAGACGACTCTATTCACCGCCCGATTTTTTTTCCTCGCCTTTTCGTTCGATTTTCGCGGTAAATGCAATCTCCAAAATATATTTTCTTTCTCTTCATCAACAAAGGTTTTAAGGCACATTTACAACAATCTCCACCTTGAATTTAAACCGTGTTGATACCAATTTAACAATCAACAACATTACGCTCTCTACCAAGTTGAAACTTTAATCAATAACTTTGATCAAATTCAAGCAACCCTTGAATCTTGATCTCACAACTTGCATCCACTTGTTCCCAATTACCCTTTTCTGCCTAGGTAATTTAACAAGCCTACAAGTATGATTTTTCAACCACCATTGACTCCACCTGTTTTCAAATGCCTCCTTGAAGGTTTTTCTTCTTTTATTTTGTACTCCTTCAGCCACATTAAAAACATAATATCCAAGGCTAGCATAACCGTCCCTTTGAGATGCTACAATAACCCTCCTTACCTTATCATGAGTTAAATGATAATCAAAGATCTCTGTAATCGTTCCCTCACTACTGCTAGCATCCATAGTAGGAAACTCCACCTCAAACTGAGTTTTCACCGTTATAGTTTCTCCCAGGTTTCTCCCTTGGTTTTCACTATTCTTCTTCAGAAGAAATTTTTTTACCAACCAAGTAAGTTGTTTTAACCTCATCTCTTCCCCAAAAACTCAATAACAACTCAGCGGTAACATGCATTTTTATCCCTTAATTTATACAAAATTCATTGTACTCCTCTGAAACTTTCTCAAGGCATTCATAACGCCTTAAACTCAAATCCCATAGCTCTTCCTTGTCATGAAAGCCTCCACTAGTTAATGATGAATGAATAATAACATTTGAACCTTTTAAAATATATATACCATATATATTAGACCCTTTAGCAATAATAAATTCATCATGCGAAATCTTCAACACTCCACATTCAACTCTAGTACAATAGCCTAGATCATCAAACATAGTTATAGATAACAAATTTCGCTTGAGTTCTGGAACATACCACACATTGTGAATAAGAAGTTCACGATCATTAAACATTTTAAATCTGACCGTATCAATACCATGAACCTTGCATGCCTTATTATTACCAAGGCGAACTACTCCACCTTGCACCATCTTCAAAGTTCCAAACTCGATACTACTAGTGCTTCGGAATCCTCATAACTTTCCTCACCCAATGCAACTATAGCTTGAACAGAATCTTCATTGACCTTTCTTTCAGGACAATCCCTTTTAAAGTGACCGATTTTCTGACAATTAAAACATTTTACCTTTGACTTGTCAGACCTCTTTGATTTGGACATCCCTTTACGCCCACCTCCTCCTCTTGACACATTTAAGCCTTCACCACTATCTTCAATCTTCAAATCTTCCAAATTTGAAAATTCTTTGGATTTCACCGCCGTCTGGACTTCATCCAAAGTAATAGTACATTCCTTACCACAAAGAAGGGCATCCTTAAAGTGCTCAAAGGATCTGGGTAATGAACTGAACAGGAGCAAAGCCTTGTCCTCATCATCAATCTTCACTTCAATATTCTCAAGATCATTGATAATCTTGTGAAATTCTGTGAGCTGCTCAACTATGGATTTGTTCTCCATCATTCGGAATGAATAGAGTTGTTGTTTCAGATACAACCTGTGAGCCAAAGACTTTGTCATATACAATGATTCAAGTTTTGCCCACATAGCAACCGCGGTTTGCTCCCTGGTGACTTCTCTTAGAACTTTATCCCCGAGGCACAAGATAATGGCACTCTTGGCCTTATCCACCATCTCGGTCTTCTGTACCTGTGTAAGTCCTGCAAGCATTAATGCTTCACTCTTCAAAGCATTGATACACTTCTCTTGAATTAAAATTGCTTGCATCTTAATTTTCCACAACCCGAAGTCGTTGTTACCAGAAAATTTCTCGATCTGCCATCTACTAACCATGGTGCTCACTTGTCAATAATATCTCTTTGCTCCACGCTCACCACACCATTTGTTGTGAATTACGACAAAATTCAATATCAAATTTTGAGGCAAAGAACAATAGCAATAAAAATAAATGGTTTTCAGCAATAATAATTCGTACACAGATAATATAACAGAATAAGGCAAGAAAAAACTGAAGGTTTGTTTACCCAGTTCGATCAAATGATCTACTCTGGGGGAGAGAGCAGCTCTCCAATTCACTATACTCAGAAAGTTGTTACAAGAGATTACAAATGTGTTACAAGAAAATAGCCTTCGCCTTCAGGTTCCCAAGAACAACCCTATTTTCTACCCAAATGTTTCCCAACCTCTCCAACTCTCAATATATGAATCACTCAAACCCAAGGTGTAACAGTATTTCACAATAACCCCAAACAACTCCAAAGGTTTCCCTAAAACTTTGCTTTTCTAAGGTTTTCCTTATGAATAGCTGAAACCCTATGCAATACCTTTAAACCCTTGCTCTCCCTTGTTGGTGTAAACTCTAAGATTTTCACACACCAAGCATATAAGAGATACATATTTATAATATCAAATACCCAACAAACAAAGCCCAAAATCACATGGATCCATGGACCGAATCGAAAAAGCGCGAAAACTCGAAAACACTATTTACTATGCGAACAACACTATTCACCGTACAGACGTCACTATTCATCCCGTACGAATAACACTATTCACCGTACGGACGACGATATTCACTGACCAATTTTTTTCCTCGACTTTTCGTCCGATTTTCGCGGTAAATGCAATCTCCAAAATATATTTTCTTTCTCTTCATCAACAAAGGTTTTAAGGCAAATTTACAACAACAATGAAACTAATATACATGATTGCATTTCTTTAAAATTATAAGAGTAAATTAAGACATAAAATACACCATAATTCAAACATTACATTACATAATATAACTAAAACTTATTTCAGACATTACATTACATTTAAGACATAAAATACACCATCATTCAAACAACACATTCAATAGAACCATCATTACATTAATAAAATATAATATAACAACCAACTTCAAGTTTTTGTTGAAAATGGAATTCTATTTCTTCTTCACATACAAAAATTTTGACAATGGATCAAAAGTCAAACCCAACACATCACCTTTCTTGAATTTTTTCTTCCTCACAAAATCGTACCACCCTTTTCCTAAAAACTTTTCATCTTTATTTCTTTTTGCAGAGTGCTATTTACTGCCATAAAAAACATAATTTTCCATATCAATTATAGTTATTTCACCTTGACTTTAATGTTCACATGCTTTGCTTTCCTTACATGGGAAATTTTGAAGAAAAAAATTTGAAGCAAGAAATTACAATATGTTAGCATGTATATACGACAAGCTACATAACAAACACATCACAAAGATATTATAAGGGTCAATTACCAGGACATTTCTTTGTGCATTCTTTGCTAATGTTATTCCCATTTCCTAATATACACCTCATCATCCTCATCCTCTTCCTCATCTTCATCCTCATATTCATCTTCCTGCTCATCATCTTTAGAATCATCCTCATCTTCCTCTTCATCACCATCCTCGTCCTCATCAACATCAAACTCATCATCAAACTCATCTTCCTCCTCAACAACCTCATTATCCTCTTCATCATTTTGATCTTCTTGCATGTGATATATATTTTCCTCTTCCAATTCAATTTCTTTGGTCATGTTATCACTTTTAATTTCACACTTGATCATGGACATGCTTAACTTAATGTCCTCAACCTGACTTTCCCTTTTGTCATATGGGCTATAACAAACAAAGAACTATTAACACATTATTTAAACTAACTTCAAATAAAATTTATGTTATAATAATTTACCTGGATCTCGGAACTTCAACAAGCTTCTTTGATGCCATTTTGTCACTTTTCATGCAAAGCATACGATTATACACATAGGTCTTGCATTTTATAATGTTTAAAGCAATCCTACTTCACTACACATATGCCATTTGTCATAACAATAGATATGTTGTCATAAATATCCAATCACTGCTTAACCAACTCATTAGAGTAAACCAAACTACAATAGACTACATTCAATTTGTGTTATCATTCAATATAATTTAACTGACTATGCGCCACATTTATTTAAACATTTAATATTAATGGTATTTCCAAGTATGGCACACACTGACACATCCTACCATGTACACGTGATCATAAGGCAATATGTAATTTGAAGCAAACTAAAGTCAAATTGTACTATTAAATAAATTCAAAAGTGATAACATTATTTCCAATAAAGTACAACACTTCTTTAACATTATTTATTTCACTGTAATTACCATTTTGACTTTTAAAGGGAAATATTACCGCCTCCTCTGCTAATTAATTTTAAACATCTTTTTTTCAAACTAAACAATAACACTGCTTTACATTTCTATTCATGGATTTTAAGTCATATGTTTATAGCTTTTAGTTAATTATCAAACATGGATTCCACTAAGAATGATGCAGCAGCAACTAGGAAGAAACGTAAATTATCATTGATGAACAAGAAAGAACAATCCAATACAAATGGTAAAGAAAATATCCCTCCTACAGGACAATCAAGCACACAATCATATCAAACACAATCAACATCAGAACAAACACCTCTGAATGATTCTACTGGTTTTGTTAATAATACTCAGCCTTCAAAACATCAATGTAGACATAAAACTAACTCATTTGTTAGACCCGTTGGTGTTAACCTTTTACACCAGTTTCATGCTACAAATTCCGAGTTCCATGAACACCATAATACACCACCCCAATCTACTATGGATAAACAAGTTCGTCCTACAACTTCATTCAATAATAACACCATTTCACAACATTCTAATGAGCACTACGCTAACTACACACTGCTAACACATGACTTGGATTCTAGTTCTGATGATTTGTCAAATGATGTTTCTGACAGTGACGTCGAATGTGCTGATGATTACGTGGTGGATGACCACCTTCAAGGTTAGTCATTTTAAAGTTGTTTATGTATCAATATCTTTCATCCATATTTAGAAGTAAATGATTTATCAACACTGTACACTTATGTCTTGGATTGATATATTTAACATATAATGCTTCAACAGAATTCTTAGATATTGGCGATCCGGTTTGGGAGTGTCAATATTGTTTTGCTTGCATGTGGTATGGTGAGAGAATGTCGAAGTCAAGAAATACCACGTGTCCTAAATTTTCACGCTGCTGCATGGAGGGAAGGTCAAACTACCAATGAATGATGACCCACCACTCATACTTCAAAAGCTCTTATTTAACAGTACAACTTTGGATGGGAAAAATTATCAGTCTAACAAAAGGACATATAATGCAATGTTTTCTTTTAAATCACCTGGTATGAAATTTGATACCAAATTCAGAAAGGGTGGTGGCCCCCCTACTTTAAGTCTTCATGGGCAGGCATACCTTAGAATCTGGACATTGTTGCCAGAGATTGGGCAACCACCAAAATATGGACAGTTGTATATATTCGACACCGACAATGAAATTGACAATCGTATGGAATGTTTTAGGTGACTACCATAAACATAGCTTTTATAAATGGTTACATGTTATACTTTTCTAATTCTAAAGTTAACAATTGTTATTTATATTACAGGGACAACAAACAAATTGACAGGACCATAATAACCAAGTTGAGGGAAATGTTGGATCATAATAATGTTCATGCCAAAGCTTTTAGAATGGCACGTGATGTGTTGAAAAATCCAAACATCAAAGATTTAAAACTTAGGCTCATCTCTGACCGTCAAACGAATGGTCGAGTTTACAACAAACCAAAAATTTCAGAAGTTGATGCCCTTATAGTTGGTGATATTGATTCTGGTACCGAGCGAGATATCATCATTCAAGAGCGTGGGGGAAACTTACAAAGAGTTGATGAGTTTCATCCTAGCTACCTTGCATTTCAATATCCTTTGATATTCCCATATGGGGAAGACGGATACATGGATAATATTCTGCATGCTTACAAAGGTGAAATTGAGGTCAATAAAAGAAACCATTAAACAATAATGGAATGACTTTCATATAGATTGCAACAAAGAAAATGTGAAGCTAAAATAATTCTTACATCAAGAAGGCTATTTCATCAGTTTTTGGTTGATGGATACACAATGATGGAAACTGAGAGGCTTAATTGGTTAAGGAAAAATCAATCTAAATTAAGAGTTGGAAAATATCACAAGTTAAAAGAAAATGAGAGCAACCTGAATTAAAACACAAATGTGAAAAATGGAAAAAGAGTTGTCTTACCTTCGTCATTTGTTGGAAGCAAAAGATATATGGATCAATTATATTTCGATGGTATGGCTATCTCAAGTACGGTTGGGTTCCCTGATTTGTTCATTCACGTATAATCCTAATTGGCCAGAAATCACAAGAGAGTGTACAAAATACAATTTAAAGCCTCATGATCGTCCGGATATTATCTGAAAGGTGTTCAAAATTAAGTTTGATGAATTGATGGTTGATATTACATGTAGGCATATTTTTAGAAGAGTGTTAGCATGTAAGTTTTATATTATTGTCATAAATTTTACCAATTTCATTATATGCATTGTAACTATACAACCTGTCAAATGAGCTATTTTAATACATGACTTTCCATTTTGTAGTGTTGCATACGATCCAATCATATAAGTTACTGTAATTGATTTTCCATCGCAAGTTTTTAATTAATAAAAAGTTACTAACTTTACATATGGCACTTAGACATTTATTACTGCTGCAAGTGGACATCATCAAAGCGTTTGCATTACAACGTATGTATCAGTCTTTCAAAAACTATGCTTTAAACATTAAATACATGTTACCAATTTTACACACAACTTCCATGTTATCTCAACAGAACCATGTTTTCACTAGTGTAACTTTTTAACATTATGAATTTACCATTAAATACAAGTTACTATTTTTATTGCACACTACTAATACTTTTTCCTTCCATGACAGTCATATATACAATTGAGTTTCAAAAGAGAGGGCTACCACATGCATACATTCTCATATTTTTGCACCCTCGGAGTAAGTATCCGAACCCTTCCGATATTGACAAGATCATTTCCTGTGAAATACCTGACCCTAAATTACATCCAAGGCTTTATAATTTGGTGAAGCAACATATGATTCATGGTCCATGTGGATTGTCACGAATGTCATCACCATGCATGAAAAATAGGAAATGTTCAAAATTCTATCCAAAAAAGTTCAATGATACAAAAATTGTTGGCAAAGATGGTTACCCTCAATATAGAAGAAGGTCAAACGTCCAAACAGTTGTAAAAAATGGAGTTACCCTATACAATAGACATGTGGTGCCATACAACACAAGGTTGTTGTTGAAGTTTCAAGCACACATTAATATGGAATGATGCAACCAATGTTCCTCCATAAAGTACTTATTCAAGTATATTCATAAGGGCTATGATAGAATTACTGCATCAATTGTTCAAGCCAAAGGAGGAAATTCTAATTCGGGTGGGGCTATAGATGAAATTCAACAATATCTTGATTGTCGTTACGTCTCACCAAGTAAGGCATGTTGGAGAATTTTCTCTTTCAAAATTCATGCACGGAAACAAGCTGTGGAACATATGTTTTACCATTTAATTGGAGAGAAAGTTATTTTTTATCGACCATGCAACAATGGAAAATTAAATTGAAAAAGCAAGTGTAACCGAGTCCATGTTTACTGCATGGTTGATTGCAAACGAAAAGTTTGAAGAAGCAAGTAGCCTCACATATGACCAATTTGTATCTAAGTTTGTTTATGATAAGAGAAATAAATGTTGGAAACCAAGGAAAAAAGGTTTTACAATTGCCCGGTTGATTTGGGTTCCACCTATAATAGGGGATTTATTCTATTTGAGAATGATGCTAACAGTTGTAAAAGGACCAACGACTTACGAGAACATTCGTAAAGTAGGTGGTACACAACACTTTAGCTTCAGAGATGCATGCTTTGCAATGGGGTTCCTTGAAGATGACAAGGAATTTATTTTGGAGTGAATGAGGTTCGGGTGGATTCTTGAGAAAATTATTTGTCATTATGTTGTTGTCAGGTGTCGTCAATAGACCAGCTCATGTATGGAATAATAATTGGACCTGGCTATCGGATGAGATTTTGCATGACCAGTGAATTTTATCTTGCAATTTGGGTACAAATTTCATCAACCTTAAATTATACATTACTTATTTACATTCATCATCCTTAGGTACTATTTTAAATACTGCAGCAACTGCTAATATTTTTCCTTACAACAGGTCTTATATTAAATGATGAAGAAATTCAGAATTTGACATTACTTGAAATTGAAATTTTTTTGCAAGGAATTCGACAGACTTTGAAGGATTTCAAACCGATTCCATATCCAAATGGGTTTGTTTTGGAATAACTTGGTAATCGATTGATTTGCAATGAACGGAATTATCATATTGTCGCACTTAAAACAAAATTTACAACTTTGTATGCATCACTGACAGGTATTGAGAACAGTATTACATACCTACAATTGTTTGCATAAATCACAATAAAATCTATCAATTTTACTTTTTTATACAGTTCTGTAACTATAATTTTATTAATGTGCAAAACTATACTATTCATTACAGAAACAAAATGAAGCACTGTTACTGCCTAATTATTGGACCTATTATACATTCCACATTTTATATGACATTCTACCTTAGTATGCAATTGTTTTCATTTCATATTATATAATTCCATATTTATATTAAATTTTATTGTATATGTTGTACATGCAATTAATTGAAAGAATATTTGATGTGAGGCTAATAGTCTGCAATTAATTATTTTTAGATGAACAAACTTGATTTTTTCCAAAATCATCCAGCTGTAACCAAACAAAAAGGTGGAGTCTTCTTCTTGCATGGACATGGTGGAACCGGAAAAACATTTATGTGGAGCAATCTTGGAAGTTATTTGAGATCAAGGCATCACATAGTTATAACTGTTGCATCGAGTGGTATTGCAGCATTATTGCTCCCTGGAGGGAGAACGACTCATTCAAAGTTCAAGATTCCTGTACCTACTTTAGAAAATTCTCTTTGCAATATTAAACCCAAGGGTGATCTTGCTGAAATGCTGAGACAAACGTAGTTGATAATTTGGGATGAGGCTCAAATGACTCACAAACATGCTTTTGAGGCTCTTGATAGAACACTAAGAGACATTATGGGCAGTCATCCAAATTCGAATTCCATCTTTGGCGACAAAGTCATTGTTTTTGGAGGTGATTTTAGACAAATTCTCCCTGTTGTACCAAGTGGAACCCATTCGGATATTGTACACAGTTCTTTAAATGCCTCATACATTTGGAATGAATGTGAAGTACTTACACTTACAAAAAATATGAGACTTCAAAGTGGTAGAAATCCAACGGAATGTATTGAAATTGAACTTTTTTCAAAATGGTTGTTGAATCTTGGTGAGGGAAAAATATCATAACCGAATGATGGATATGCGAAATTTGATATACCTTCTGAAATTTTAATGTCATATTTTTATGATCCAATAGAGGCAATAATGCATAGTACATATCCGACCTTTTTGGATAACTACCATTCATATGATTATCTCAAAAGTCGAGCTATTCTAGCAGTAACAATTGAGACTGTAGATCAAATCAATGATCATGTTCTTTGCTCTAGTGCCAGGTACATCTTATAATTTTTCCTTTTCCTTTTACAATTTCTTTTTTTTCATCTTCTAATTAAATCAAGCTTTAAATTAATGAAATGGACTTATAAATCTTCTTTTCATTCCTTTTAGGTGACACAAGAGACTACTATAGCTCTAACTCAATTGACAGATCTAAAATACATCACATTGATGTAATAGAACTGTTAAGTAAGAAATTTTTCAGCACTCTAAGAACTTTAGGATTACCCGGACATCGCATTAAATTGAAGGTTGGAACTCCAATAATGTTAATGCGGAATCTTGATCAATCTGAAGGTTTGTGTAATGGTACACATTTAGTTTGACTAAAATGGAGAATCATGTACTTGAAGCAAGAATAATGGGTGGTAAAGGTCACATGAATACCATTTACATACCACGAATAAATATATCACCATCACAGTCTCCTTGGCCATTTAAATTGAATAGAAGACAATTTCCAATTATTGTCTAATATGCTATGACGATCAACAAATCACAAGGCCAATCTCTTGATTGGGTGGGTTTATATTTGCCTCGTGATGTTTTTAGCCACGGTCAAATATATGTTGTGTCATACCCCAAATTTTGACCACTAAGATTTGCCATCATTGTCCAAATCATTATCACAATATGGAGGAACCATCATACCTCATTAGTCTCCCCAAAGATGGGTGAACTTTCACTACAATCAAAAGATTAGGGTTTCAAGCCCTCTCAGAGTTCTTAGACAAATGATCAATCAAGAAATGACATGATATTCAACTTGTCTAACCCCTCAAACACCCACAAAGGATCAAGAGGACTCCCACATCAAGAAACAAGCACAAGGTTGCAACATTCCAAGTGGATTAAGCCTCAAGATCGCCAGTGTCACCAAATTAGGGTTTTGGTCGACCAGGGCCTCTAGAGGGAAATTTTCATCTAGGCATGAGCCAATGCTTCAAATCATAACTTAAGGTACTCCAAGGGACCTCATGGACCCAATCATCAAGTCAATTTAGCCTCAGGGAATGCATTCATAAAAAATCAGGAATTAGGGTTTCTTGACCTAATTCACCCCTAAGTTGACTTTTGGGACAAAACATGAGCCAAGACCTCAAGGCATGATTTGAGGATTTCTAACACACTATATTGATCCATTTTCAACATTGGATTGATTCAAGAAGCTTGATCAACAAGTTTCAGATTCATCAGAACCACAGTTAGGGTTTCGCGGGAAAAGTCAACCGTGCCTTTGACTTTTGACCCAGGCATGCTCCCAAACCCTGGGACATGATTCAATACACCCTATAATATCCATAGAACATGTCCATCAAGTTTTATTTAGGTCAAGGACTTGATTTCATAGAGGATCACACAATTTGGAATTCATCTGACAAAAAGTGAACTGTGCACAAAAGTCAACTTTGACTTTTTGAGATTTTTCACAATTATGGTTCTTTGACCTTAAAACAATGTTAATATGTGATTAGAATCATCATTCATCAAGAAAAACCAAGAAAAGTGGGATAACTTGTAAAAGGGGTAACCATGAAAAAACTTAGAAATTTTCTAAGTTATGGAATAAAGTGGCTAGGGTACCAACTTCCAAGGATCATAACTTGTGATCCAAGCAACCATTTTGGCTGATCCAAAGATGGATTTGTAGCTTTCATGGCATACTTTAAAAGTTTCAACTACACCTCATTCCAATTCATCATGGATTTTGAGTTATGGTTGGATCAAAATGGCTGAAAACATGAAATGTCACTTTTTCCAACACTTAGTGAAATTTTCACTAAGTCAGAATTTGTTTCACTTTTTCCAAAAAGTAAGGGCATTTTTCACTTGGATCCAAGAAGTATAAAAACAAAATATTATCACACATATGTTGTATCATTTGAGAGCTTTCCAAAATGGCCAAGAACTCCATGAAATTCCATCTGAGCAAGAAGTTATGACAGTGGCAACATGCCTTGCTGCAACTGTCATAACAAGGCAGATTTGTGCATTTTGCTCGATTTGGGAAATTTGTACAAATGACAAACAAGTTTATCCATCTGAACACCTTAGGGGGAGACCAAGGAGGGACAAACACTGATCCATCAGCCTCCCAAGTCCTTGGAACCAAAAGTAGCATGCCAAACCTAGAAATGCCTAAAAGAGGGACAAGACTCCAATTTTGTTTTGGAGCATTTAATGGATGCACCAAGGTGGCATGAACTGAGTACTCTCCAGCTGAATGAGTCAAGGATGATCTCAGAACTAGGGAACCAAAGGCCTGTGCTCTAACCTCTAGTCAATGGCTAGAGGAGACTTGGATTTCTATTGATCAACATTTGCCAAACTTCTGCAACAGTTGTCATTCACTATTGCTTGCAAAACAAACTTGCTCTACTATAAATAGAGCTCATTTGTGCGCAGTTTGAGTACACCAAAGCCATCAAACAGATGCTTTCCTCAAAATCTCTTCTTTCACTCCAAAATTGCCTTCCAAAGCAAGTCACTATCGGGTTTTGAGTTTGAGAGCCATTCTAACCAAACCAATCATACACACACCTCATAAACATCATATAGAGGTGATCCAAACACATAAACCACAACTGTAACACTGATTTCTCAGAATCACCAGCCAGTTGCTCAAGGTTTTAACCAAGTTGCAATTGAGATGCCATGAAGTGATCCAGCCATTTCCAATCAAGTCCAAGCATTCAAACACACTCCATATGGTGTAGGGAAGCTGTCCAGATCATCACAACTCATCTGTAACACCTCCAACTCAAAAATCAAGTTGCTCTTGCTGCCACGACCTTCAAGTAAGCCTAAACTTGGTCATCTCTTAATCTATGCATATTTCCTCGCACAATACTTTTGCCAAATTTTCATAATCATGCATAGAATATTTCCCCTCAATTAATTGCTTTATTTGAATCGTGTATCAAAAATCTCATCCTTCATGCAAATTTTAGGGTTCTTGAGGTTTTGTCTTGATTTCTTATTCCATGCTTAAAATAAATGAAATTAAAGACCATAGACATGATCGTGAGGTGAAAATGAGCAGATTGATATGTAGATTGTATGATTTCATCAAGTATTCAGTGAGATTGGATAGAAAATGCAAATCTGTAGAAACAGAGGGGTGGCGCGTGTTCTTGGCGTGTTCTTGATGCCATTTTTTTTGAATATTTGAATATTTGAATTTTGTGATTTTATTGAATTGATTCAAAAATTAATTTCTCTCTAGTTTTTAATGATTTTGAGTTGATTCTTTTTCTAATAATTCACAAAAATGTTAAAATATTTTATTTTACCAAAATTTCCCAAAAATATTATTTATTTCATATACTTGATATTTTTGCAAAGAATTAATCTTTTATTTGTTTTTTAACATATAAAATATTTTTTCTCACTTGATTTTCCAAACTTAAATGGTTTCCAATCATTTTGTGGATAAATACATGATTTTTCAAACATTAATCCAAGATCATAACTTGTTTCTCACACATGTTTGATAATTTTGATCATTTTAATTGAATTTTTATTTAATTAAAATACATTTTGAAATCAAATTAGGGTTTTGATCTTAATCCCCCTAAACAAATAAAAAACAAACACTTTTTGGGCCTCTAATAGAGTGTAAGACCCAATCCCTTTTTTACCAAAACCTTTTTGGGCCTCAGCATTGTATAACTCCCACTGTGTTGGAAAAAATCTCGGCGCGATCGCCATTTCGAAACGAAAACCTTTTTGGGCCTACCCTTGTGTTGTAAGTCTCATTCCTTTTCTTTAAACAATCTTTGGGCCTCTAATATAGTGTAAGACCTAAACCCTTTTGTATATAAAACCTTTTTGGGCCTCAGTGTATTGTATAAGTCCCGATACCGTCAAAAAGTTCGGCGCGATCGTCGCCTTTTTAACAAAAAACCATGGGCTTTTCCTTGAGCTATAAGACCCATCCTTATTTATTTTAAACTTTTTGGGCCTCTTGAGAGAGTGTAAGACCCATCCCTTTGTACAGAAAACCTTTTTGGGCCTCAGTCACTTATATAAGTCCATGTACAAATTCGTAACGACGGTGCGATCATTGTTAAACTTTTGGGCCTCTCCTCGAGCTGTAAGCCCCAACAACCTTTTCAAAACACTTTCTCCTTTGATTTTGACTTCAGGTTGTTATCAAAACTTTCTTTGTTGAACAACTAACAAAACAGCATGGAAGCTCTACAACGGGTAAGTGTTTATCCGCTTTCTTTTACCGCTTTCATATGTATATAACTGTATTGTGGGACTGTTTCACTGTAAGTCTTCTTTCACATCCTTTTATATACTTGTCACATATCCACTGTATAATACTAGTATAGTTATGTAGAGTTTTCCCTGGCAACTACGTCTAGAACCAGGTAAAGCCCGTTGGTCACTCTTCAATACAAACAAAACTAGATCCCCCTTAGGATTCCAGATACAGTCTTCCCTCCTCTGGGGTTAAACAATATGGAACAAAGAGAAAGGCAGTATTCTCTGTTAACCTTTTCTCAGACTGTCACCCTTAGAAATTGTCAAAGAAACTCTAACTCCCCAGAGATGATCTTTTCTCCGTGAATGGCATCCCTTGAGTTTCTTCCAAATCCGCGAACTTTCCTGGAATGATCTCTTCTCTGTGAATTGTATTTCTTGAACTTCTCTTGGTTTGGGGACCCACAGGCTTCCTAAAAGCATACTCGCCTCTTCTTGGGCATTGTACAAGGACCCTTCGGCTTCTTAAAAGCTCTCATGCCTTCTCTTGGGCTTAATACAAGGACCCTGACGACCTCTTAAAGGTATAAGAAAGAACTTAGTCATCCTTTCCTAGAGCAGTCTTTCCAGTGTCGAAACTCCGACCGTTTTAGGGTTGATTCTCATCCCTTAACGCCCGTGCCTCCTCTTGGGCATAGTACAAAATATAAAACTCTAGACTTGGACAGTCTAAGCCTCTTGAGTCTCAAAGACATTCTCAAGTTCCTTCTAAACTTGGGAAGAAACCCCGATTATTCTGGATCAATCTCCAGCAAAAACCCAGTCTCTCTCATGAAAGTTCTCTACTTGGACCTGCCTAGGAATCTCAATGGCCCTCGGCATTAAGATAGCCACCTCTTGGGCTTTGTACAATGATCCTCCCCGACGAAGCTAACCTTTTCAGACTCTCTTGTTGAGTCCCTCACTTTTCAGACTCTCCTGTTGAGTCAACCCTTTTAGCCTCCATCTTGGGCTTTGTACAAGACATACAAAACACTCTCTTGTTGAGTATAAAAGGCTCTCTTGTTGAGTCAATCTCCTTTTAGCCTCCGTCTTGGGCTTTGTACAAGACATATAAAACACTCTCTTGTTGAGTATAAAAGACTCTCTTGTTGAGTCAATCATTCTTTTAGCCTTCGTCTTGGGCTTCATACAAGATAGATAAAACACTCTTGTTGAGTCTAAAAGGCTCTCTTGTTGAGTCAATCTCCTTTTAGCCTCAATCTCGGGCTTCGTACGAGACAGCAAAAAACTCTCTTGTTGAGTATAAAAGACTCTCTTGTTGAGTCAATCATTCTTTTAGCCTCTGTCTTGGGCTTCGTACAAGACAGATAAACACTCTCTTGTTGAGTATAAAAGACTCTCTTGTTGAGTCAATCAACTTTTTTTTAGCCTCCGTCTTGGGCTTTGTACAAGACACACAAAAACACTCTCTTTTTAAGTGAACCCTTTTAGCCTAAATCTTGGGCTTTGTACAAGACAGAAAGAACATTTCCCCTGAAAAGTCAAACTTTTAGCGTCCTCTTAGGCTTTGTATAAAGAAATCCCCGGTTGAGTCAATCAACCTTTTAGCATCAAACCATGCTTTACTCACAGCATACAAACATCAACAATTCCTCTTTAGAGATGACGAATTCCCTCTCAATCAAATCCCCTTTAGCTTCACATCATGGGCTTTAAACAAGATACAAATCACCTTTTGCTTCATGTCTTGGGCTTTGAACAAGACACCAAAAAACATTTCTTTCCTCCCATAGCATAGGAGGAACTACGATCGCTCTGATTTCCCTGTTTAGCTAAACGGGAATACGTAGGCATAAGATTGCAAAATCTTAGCGAGCATAATAATCAAACACTCCGAGTCCAGTACCTTCATCAAAGGAAAATCAAGCCTAGCACCCTAAACCAAAAAGCCTCCAATACAGTAAAGACACTTTCGTTCTTAAACACATAACCCTAAGAAAGACCCCCCTATTTTGATAGAATTTGTAAAATATCAGTCAACTATTTAAACTCAGTATGTAAGCAGGGTTAATTGGAGACATCTATTTCCCTTCCTTAATCAGCTCAATAGGATAAAAAATGAATCGAACTGTAGTACCAAAGCGATAGTGATTCGAAACCACAAAAACCGCGCTACAGAAACATGGCGACCACAGTGGGAGGCATTCTTTCTTGCCTCTCTTAGGATGAGACTTTAACTTCACAAAGTACCACAGAAATGACGAATCTGCTGGGGAGTCATTGTCTGTATAGGATCATAGGATTCTAGAGGTCTAGGATATTAGGGCAAATATATATAATGCTTTTCCTAATTGATATCCGTGTTTATTTTTCTGCTAATGGGAATGCGTGTGATGTCGCATGTGGAAAGATTGAGTATACACCTAAGATAAGTGATGGCACTAGACGGGTAATCTTACTGGGAGTGAATCCCAGATAAGAGGTCCCGGTCGACCATCGAATCAATGGAGATGCCCTTTGCGGATTCAATGCCTATACGACTTCGATTGTTGAAAGCAGATTGTTCGATTGGGTTATCTGAGAAGTTGAGGATTTTAGTAGACTAAAACCATTTTGTAGTGCGGAGGCTATCGGAAATAGTTGTCACGCGATACTACCTTCATTTGAGACTACTCTAAGATACTGCAGCTCGCTGGCGATCCGCTTGCTGTCGTCATCCCAAGAGGGGTCAGTGATCTTGAGGACAGGTACAAAAAATCACCAGAATAAACCTTTGGGGATGGGTAGAGCCTTGACTTCATGACACCGACCCTTTGACTCCATGTTTTTCTATGTTTTTTTATGCTGCATTCATGCATTCATTTCATAAAAAATTTTAAACAAAAGAAAAAATCTTCTCTTCTAGTCTCTCTTTTTCAAATTAAACTAAGACAATGATTGCAAATATCAGATAAAGAGATTGCCAATGGATTTCGATAGAAGGATGACTCACAAGTATACCTTCAAGGTTCCAAAACTAGAGGATTTGAGAGGGTTGGCAAGGATGATCACCAACCCTGAGGCTTTCAGAGCTAAGTACGGAGGTCTGCTATCTCTGCTAAGGGTCCATGTAATTGAAGGAATCCTGGCTACGCTCATTCAGTTCTATGATTCGGTCTATCACTGTTTCACATTCTCGGATTATTAGCTAGCACCAACGCTAGAGGAGTATTCTCACCTGACTAATTTACCCATTACTGACCAAGCTCCCTTTTCTGGACTGGAAGAAATTCCAAAAGATCAAACCATTGCAAGAGCAATTTATTTAGACGAGTCAGAAGTCAGGACTCACATGACCATTAAGGGTGGAATCCGGGGTCTACCAGCCATGTTTTTGATAAAGAAAGCTCTGTACTTCGCTAGTATAGGGAATGAAACTGCTTTCGAGAGCATCTTTGCCTTGCTCACCTACAGGTTATTTTTGTTTCCCAACATTGATAACTTCGTTGATATCCATGCCATTAAGGTTTTTCTGATTGGAAACCCTGTACCAACCTTGATCGCAGATGCTTATCATTCTGTACACCTAAGGAATTTGTACAGCGGAGGAATGATCACATGCTGTGTACCCCTGCTATACAAATAGTTCACTTCCCATTTACCTAAGTCTGCTACATTTTGGGATCCTAAGATTTCTTTACGTTGGTCACAGAGAATCATGGCTCTTACCAACTCTGACATCGACTGGTACAATCGCATCTATGACGGGATAAGGATCATTGACAAATGTGGTAATTTCCCTAATGTACCCCTCATAGGAACTAAAGGAGGAATCAATTATCATCCAGTTTTAGTTCTTCGTCAATTTGGATACCCGATGAGGCATGTCCTGCGTAATGCTCATCTGGAAGGTCTTTTCTTCAAGGAAGGGGAAAATGACAGAGCACTAAAGACAGAAATAGTGCGCGCCTGGAAACACGTTTATAGGAAAGGAAGAGAGTCTCTAGGAAAACTAGACTGTGTCTCGGTGGAACCTTATCTCCACTGGGTATAGACTAGAGCTCTCAAGCTGAGGATGCCTTAACCTTGTCAGGAAGTTCTTCCGTTAAGGGACCCTGTCCTTTACTTTATGTCCGATACGGAAAAACTTCAGGTGACTCTCAACAAATTTCAACAGGAGAAGAGGTCTTGGAAGAACAAGTACCATATTCTCAATGTGGAGTGCAAGAAAATACAACAACTACTGAAGGATAAAGACGCTCTGATTGAGATTTTAGAGCAACATGCTGTAGAGAATCAAGACGACCAAAGGAATTTGCTCGCTCCTTTCACTTGGCAAAGGAATGACAACCTGACAACGGCTCAAGAGCCCCGGTCAAAGAAAAGGAAAGTACCAGAACCAGCACCTGAGCCCTCCTCAGAGAGAACTCAGGGTCCATTAGCTTAGACATTTCCCTTTTACAGCACTATGTAAAATATTGTATTTCCATTTCCGCAATCTTTGAATTCAATAAAACGGGGTCTTCCCCACTGTTTGATATTTGCAATCCAATTGTCGAAGTTTATTTTGATTAAACAAAAATATATATATAATCATTGCATATCATTCATCATTTTCACGTAGCGCATTCTTCTTCCCTGCGAATCTCACGTTTGTGTCTCGATTCTAGAGTCAAACTGTCTCATTCATACAATACTCGGGCCAGTCGTTAGAAAAAGATGGATAATCTCGAGGAAGAGAACAGAGAGTTGAGAGAAGAAATCGACGCTCTGAGAGACGATCTAAGAAAGCTTCACAGTGACATGCAAGCTCTGGCAGAAGCCCAGCTTCAAAAGACTGTAATTTCAGAGATCACGTCAACGCCCATAGTGGAGAAGTATGATCCTAGGTATAACATGCCAAAAGATCGTCCCTGGGACATGCCTATTAACTTTATCCCGGAAGGATATGTTCCGCTGATCATTGAAGATCTAGGAACCGCAGCAGGAACCGCTGGGCCTGAAGGTTACAAAATTCGGGAAAGCGAAGATGCCAGGGGCATGACGACAACTCCTGAAGGTTACAAACTTCGGGAAGCACCAGGATTCACAGTTGTAATGACTGTACCATCACCCGCGGTACACACTGTCTTGGAAGGACAGATTCCCCAGATACCCTCTGGTGGAAACGAAAGTATGGACAACAGAATGAAGGAATTCCAGGTACAGTTCCTAAAAATGCAGAAGGGACTGAGAGCCCTTCGCGGTCATGACTTATTTGGAAAGGACGCCGCAGACCTTTGTTTGGTCCCCAATGTGAAAGTTCTGCCCAAGTTCAAAGTACCCAAATTTGAAAAGTACAAGGGTAACTCTTGCCCTCAAAGCCATTTGGTGATGTACGCCCGGCGAATGTCAGCACAGACAAAGAACCAAGAGCTACTGATTCACTATTTTCAGGATAGTTTAACCGGTGCCGCACTCAAATGGTACATGGGTTTGAACCGCACTAAGATCGTCACTTTCATAGATCTTGGCACTGCCTTCGTGCAACAGTACAAATATAACCTGGACATGGCACCGGACAGAGATCAACTTAGAGCCATGTCACAAAAGGACAAGGAAACCTTTAAGGAATACGCTCAGAGATGGCATGAAATTGCCGCTCAGATTTGTCCACCTCTTGAGGAAAAAGAGATGATAAAAATCTTCTTAAAGACCTTGAGCTCATTTTACTACGATAGAATGGTTGCCAGTGCACCCAGCGACTTCACTGAAATGGTCGGTATGGGAGTACGTCTCGAGGAAGCCGTTCGAGAAGGACGTCTAGTTAAAGATATCGGGTCATCAAGCAATACAAAAAGATATGGTAGTACTCTCCCTAAGAAAAAAGAGCAGGATATTGAGAATATCTCTCTCAGAAAGCAAAGGCGACGGTACCAACCAGTAGTAGCTATAACTTCTGCTATCAACCCTACGCCTGTTCCTACGTATCAACCTCAGGTTGCTCAAAGCCAACCGAATCAACACCAATTTCAACAAAGGACACAACAGCCTCTTCAGCAGGCTCGTCCTCCGTACAACAACAACCGTACAACGCGGACACCAGGGTTCGATCCTATACCATGTTGTACGCAGAATTATTTCCATTACTACTGGTCAAAGGGCACGTCCAGACCAAGGCTCCTCTCGCAATACCAGAAAATCCGCCTTTTTGGTTCAAAGCAGATCAGACTTGTACTTACCATCAAGGAGGACCAGGGCATAACATAGAGAACTGTCTCAGTTTCAAATCCGATGTGCAAAGGCTTTTTAGGAGAGGGGTCTTATCCTTCAAGGATACGAATCCTAATGTTCTCACGAACCCGCTGCCTCAACACGAGAAAGCTGCAGTCAATTTGATAGAGGGAGAGTCTAACAACAGCTATCAAATTCATGATGTACTCTTATTAAGGGCCAACTTGGTCAAGATGCATTGTAGACAGAGTGGATATGGCCATGTGCCACCTCATAATTATCACCAGTGTGATATCTGCTCCAAAAATAATCAAGGATGTTCTGTGGTGCAATCAGCCCTACAGGAACATTTGGATCTCGGATGGATCCAAGAACACCGAGTTCGGGGAGTCAACATGACTTATACAAATTCCAACATCATTCAAAATCACGACATCCGTGCGATGAATATCAACTTGGTGGCAATGCACTCAAGGCAAAGCCAGTATCATAATCTGTCGCAGCACGATTATAATTCCTGTCTGACTTGCTCGGTAAACAATCAGGGATGCTCTTTTATACAAGAGGCCCTCCAGCGTCAGATGGATCTTGGATGGATCCAGGACTATCATGATAAAAATCCTTATCAGATCAACATGATTCAAATCTTCGATATTCGTTTGATGAATACCAGCTTGGTGGAGTTACGCGCCAAGCAAGTCCAACTCGGTTTTCTCACTTCCCATGATTATCTGAGCTGTAAAGTATGTCGTGAGAGCGACCAAGGATGTGCTCTCGTTCAAAGAACTTTACAACACTTGTTAAACCATTGGTGGCTTCCGATTTATCTAGACGAAGACACACAACAAATCAGTGTGACAAATGGGAACCCTACCAGGCGTCAAGGTCAGGAAGTCCGATCTATGGAAACTGACCTAGTAAGGTTACACTGCATACAAAGCGAACGTGGCCAGGTGCCACCACACAACTATGAACGCTGTAGAGTCTGCTCGGAAAATAACCAAGGATGCTACCTCGTGCGAGCAGCTCTTCAAAGTCAGTTGGACCGTAAGGAGATTCAACCATGTCCAGGTTCTGGGTCAATCAACTGGACGCCAGACTATTTTGCCGATCAAATCAAGGACGTTGTCATAGTCTCTAACCATAAGAGGACCAAAGATGTTTGTACCATCATCCCTCTGCTTGACGAATCGAAAGTTCCCAGCCAGGAACTGATTGAAATTACTTACAATAGTCAGAAAATTCAAAAGGCTCCTGTAGTTGTCTATCTGCTGGGACCAGTACCGTACAAGTTAACTAAGGTTATCCCTTACAAATACGGTGCGACAATAATTGAGAATGGAAAGGAAATTCCATTACCCTCGGTCATGAATATTGCAGACATCAGTCGAGTAACACGGAGTGGTCGAATCTTCAACCGAGGAGTTGGAGAACCTATCAAAGAGAAGGAACCTCAAACTGAAGTGCCTATTCCACCAGTCGGTCAATCCAATGATCCCGACCTTTCAAAGAACAAAGATGAGATGCTAAAGCTCATCTAAAGGAGTGAATACAACATTGTATTTTCTTTTTTTTTTGGAAATCTTGGTATCCGACCTTGCGACCGACTAATCTAAGAGGGACCAATACCCACCGTCCACTAGCGGGGGCCCTGTTTTAAGCCAGAGAAAAGCTCCGTATGGACTGGCCCACACAAGAGTTGATTGCACCTAGTAGGATTCGAACCTGAGACCTTGAGAGGAACACACTCTCAAGACCCAAGCCTCCACCACTAGGCCAACCCTTGGGGGTTACAACATTGTTGATCAGCTATTGCAAACCCCTTCAAAAATCTCGGTACTATCTCTTTTACTCAGCTCAGAAGCTCACAGGGAAGCTCTATAGAAAGTCTTAGAGCAAGCCTTTGTGGAACAGGATGTAACAATTAGACAGTTCGATAACATCGTCTCCAACATCACTTCCAGCAATATCTTAGGATTCAGTGATGAAGAACTGCCAGAAGAGGGCCACCATCACAACATGGCACTCAATATTACAGTCAACTGCCAGGACGATGCATTAGCCAACGTACTGGTAGACACCGGATCGGCTCTGAATGTAATACCAAAGTCTACATTGATGCAATTATCATACCAAGGATCTCCAATGAGGGCCAGTGATGTCACCATCAAAGCGTTTGACAGATCCCAAAAAATAGTTATCGGCGAAGTCGATCTTCCCAAAACTATCGGTCCTCACACGTTCCAAGTCACTTTCCAGGTCATGGACATCCTGGCAACATACAGTTGCTTATTAGGAAGACCTTGGATACACCAGGCTAGGGCAGTCACTTCGACACTTCACCAAAAGCTGAAGTTTGTCAAGAATGACCAACTCGTCACAGTCTGCGGAGAACAAGCCTTGATCGTGAGTAACTTATTGTCATCCACTTGTGTAGAACCGGAGGAGGTAATCGGAACTCAGTTCCAAGCACTTTCGATGAGCAATGACAATTAATCAAAAAGAGGAACCTCAATTTCCTCGTACAAAGATGCTCTCGAAGCAATTGAACGTAACAATACGAAAGGATGGGGACAAATTGTCATTCCTACTAATAACAAAGCGAAGAAAGGTCTTAGCTTTTCCTCAACCTGTACCCAGGCTGCTACCAATGATGAAAGTTTTCATCCCATTCAGGACTTCTTCCGCAGTGGAGGTTTCCTTCACCCAGTGTCTCAAGGAGTACATACTATCAATGAAGGTGATTCCTCCGTATCGGAGGAAGAATGGAAATCCTATCTCAACAAGGATGGTTACATATCTCAGGGAGAGGTGCATACACCATTTTGCTATCCTGCGCAGAGTCCGAGATTTATACCAAGGTCAGACGTCAAAATGATATATGGAGATTGCGATCCAGAAGGATGCCGTGCTCCACCAAACTCATTAGAGGAGGACACTCTGATGAAAGATAACTTTGACTACTATGGCCCAATGGATGGCCTGCCAATGTGGCAGCCGTACCCAGGAGACTCGGGACAAGAAAATCAGCCGAACAATGAAAATCAGTTGAGCATCCTTGAAAAGAATACCTGCGTCTCCACCATGTCATGGGATTAACACTCAGGATATTCTGAAAATGCCCAACACGACGATGAATTTGCAAAGTTTGCAGGACTAGAATTCATCAACTATGCTTTTCCCGAGGTCAACGTCATTGAAAGGGATGACTCCTCCAGTTCCAAAAAAGTGTGGGACACCTTAGGACAACCGAGTGGTAAATATGACTTTATAGTCAAATACACCGCTCCTGAAAGCTCTCGTATCAAGCTCGAAGACATCCAGCCAACTGGATGGGGAGATATACTTGAGAGTACAAATACTATACAAAATACAGCTGAAGGATCCTCCTACGACAAGTCTGCCTTGGAGACAGATTCCAATGATCCTTCTTCGCCAAAAATTAGCGTCATTTCTGAGGACAAGCCAAGAAAGAAGGTACCAGACTTTGTGATTCACCGAGGAGTTCGCCGCCAATGGGTTGCAGTCAACGTCCCGAAGATCATCCATAAGTCTAAGTAATTGCCATCTTTAACCTTTCACCCTGCCCAGGTGAAACAGATGTTTTGATAGGGCTCAGTTTCTATAAATGTCCCTCTTCGCTTCGTCCAAAGCGACAGAGTTTTGTTTTATAGGGCTGTAGTTTCAAGAATCGACAGATCATAAATAAAATAACGCCGTTCTGTAATTTCCGCACTTATTGCTGTTTTCTTTTTTCACTTTTGTTTTAGAAAATGGTAATCCTAAAAAACAACAAATAATAAAAACAAGCAGTTTTCCAAGGAAAATACACTGCACAGACTCTTGCATTTCTCTCTTTCTCTTCTAAAAATCAATCATCACGTCATGCAGATTGCTTGTTTTAAACCCCGTCGAAACATACGATCCGATGCCTTCTCCCAACTTTGAATTCCCGGTATTTGAGGCTGAAGAAGAAAATGACGAAGAAATTCCGAAAGAGATCTCCCGATTACTTAGACAAGAGGAAAGGTCCATTGAACCTCACAAAGAACCGTTGGAAACGGTCAACTTGGGTTCAAAAGAGGAAAGAAAAGAAGTCAGGATTGGGGCGCTGCTCGGTCCAATTGTCAAAGAAGACTTGATAAAGCTTCTCAAAGAGTTTCCCGATGTATTTGCTTGGTCCTATCAGGATATGCCAGGGTTGGATACCAGCATCATGGAGCATCATCTACCATTAAGATCAGAATGTCCCCCAGTAAAACAAAGGTTGAGAAGGACTCACCCGAACATGGCTATCAAAATCAAAGAGGAGGTACCGAAACAGATTGACGCAGGTTTCCTCGCCACATCAGAATATCCTCGATGGTTGGCCAACATAGTACCAGTTCCGAAAAAGGACGGAAGGGTCAGAATGTGTGTGGACTACAGAGATCTAAACAAAGCCAGTCCAAAGGATGACTTTCCCTTACCACACATTGACATGTTGGTTGACAGTACAACAAAGTTTAAAGTTTTCTCCTTCATGGACGGATTCTCGGGCTATAATCAAATCAAAATGGCACCGAAAGATATGGAGAAAACTTCATTCATTACCCCATGGGGTACCTTTTGCTACAAGGTAATGCCGTTCGCTTTAAAGAATGTCGGGGCAACCTATCAACGGGCCATGACTACTTTGTTTCATGACACGATACACAAAGAAATCGAGGTGTATGTCGATGACATGATTGCCAAATCTAAGACAGAAGAGGAGCATGTGACCCACCTGTCAAAACTATTCGAGCGCTTGAGAAAGTATAAAATCCGTTTGAATCCTAACAAATGCACATTCGGTGTTCGTTCAGGGAAACTATTAGGGTTCATCGTCAGCCATAAAGGAATTGAGGTTGATCCTGACAAGGTCAAGGACATTTAAGAAATGCCTTCTCCGTGGACTGAAAAACAAGTCAGGGGATTCCTGGGACATCTGAACTATATTTCCCGATTTATATTCCTCATGACCGCGACATGCGCACCAATCTTCAAATTACTCAAAAAGAATCAGGACTGCGTTTGGACAGAAGACTGCCAATTCGCCTTCGACAGTATCAAGGATTACCTGTTAAACCCACTGATTCTATCACCTCCAGTGGAAGGAAAACCACCGATCATCTATTTAATAGTCTTGGAAGACTCAATGGGTTGTGTACTCGGCCAACAGGACGAAACAAAAAGAAAAGAGGCTGCCATCTACTATTTGAGCAAGAAATTCACCGACTACGAGACTCGGTACACCATGCTCGAGAAAACTTGTTGTGCTCTGGCTTGGGAAGCCAAACGTCTTCGCCAGTATATGATTCGTCACACTACTTGGTTAATCTGTGAAATGGATCCGATCAAGTATGTCTTTGAAAAGCCTGCTCTCACGGGAAGGATTGCTCATTGGCAGATGTTGTTATCAGAATATGACATAGAATACCACGCTCAAAAAGTCGTTAAGGGAAGTGTTTTAGCCGATTATTTGGCTCATCAACCGATTGACAATCAGGAATCAGTCGGGTTTGACTTCCCAGACGAAGATGTTATGTACTTGAAAATGAAGGATTGATATGAACCACTATCCAGTGAA
The DNA here is from genome assembly GCA_022829125.1 of Lathyrus tuberosus. Taxonomy (NCBI): domain Eukaryota; kingdom Viridiplantae; phylum Streptophyta; class Magnoliopsida; order Fabales; family Fabaceae; genus Lathyrus; species Lathyrus tuberosus. The sequence continues at coordinate 353,868 of JALAZF010000424.1, forward strand.
GGGCCAGAACCCGGTTCCCAATGGGGATTAATCTTTGATGGAGCTGTCAATCATTACGGAAACGGAATTAGGGCAATTATCATAACACCTCAGGGTGCCCATATTCCTTTCACCGCCCGAGTGACATTCAAGTGTACAAACACGAAGCCGAATACGAAGCTTGTATCATGGGTCTCGAAGAAGCGATCGACTTAAGGATCAAGAACTTGGATGTATATGGCGACTCAGCCCTGGTTATCAATCAGATCAAAGGAGATTGGAACACATACCAATCAGGACTGATTCCTTACAAAGATTACGCTAGAAGGTTGTTACCATTCTTTAACAGAATCGAGTTTCACCACATCCCTCGTGAAGAGAATCACATAGCTGATGCACTAGCCACACTCTCTTCCATGATTAGGGTAGGTCAATGGAATGACATACCTAAGATTGACGTAATGCGCCTTGAACGACCTGCCTACATCTTCGCGATTGAAGCAGTCATAGACGACAAACCTTGGTATCACGATATCAAATGCTTCCTTCAGAAACAAGAGTACCCACCTGAGGCATCCAGAAAGGACAGAAAAACCCTCAGAAGACTGGCCGAAAACTTCTTCCTGAGCGGTGATACCCTCTATAAGAGAAACTTTGACATGGTCTTGCTCCGATGCGTAGACAGACCAGAAGCAAACATGCTAATAAAGGAAATTCATGAAGGATCTTTTGGCACTCATGCCAACGGACACACAATGGCGAGAAAAATTCTGAGGGCAGGGTACTATTGGTTGACAATGGAATCCGACTGCTACAAGTACATGAGGAGGTGTCACAAGTGTCAGATATACTCAGACAAAATCCATGTACCGCCAACGCATCTCAAAGTTCTTTCTTCCCCATGGCCTTTTTCTATATGGGGAATCGACATGATTGAACCAAAAGCTTCGAACGGGCATCGGTTCATCCTGGTGGCCATTGACTATTTCACCAAGTGGGTCAAAGCAGCGTCATACGCCAATGTGACCCGACAAGGCATGGTCCGCTTTATCAAGAACAATCTCATCTTCCATTATGGTGTTCCAAGCCAGATCATTACGGATAATGGATCCAACCTGAACAATAAGATGATGAAAGAGTTGTACGCTGAGTTCAAGATCGAACACCATAACTCATCTCCCTACCGACCTAAGATGAACGGAGCGGTAGAAGCGGCTAACAAGAACATTAAGAAGATTGTTCAAAAGATGGTTGTAACCTACATTGACTGGCACGAGATGTTACCCTTTGCTCTCCACGGTTATCGCACATCTGTCTGCACTTCAACAGGGGCAACCCCTTTCTCTCTAGTATATGGCATGGAGGCCGTGCTTCCCATAGAACTAGAGATCCCATCAATCCGGGTATTGATGGAAGCTAAGCTAATAGATGCTGAATAGTGTCAAAGTCGACACGACGAGCTGAATCTGATCGAAGAGAAGCGAATAACGGCTCTATGCCACGGTCAGTTGTATCAGCAAAGAATGAAGAAGGCGTTTGACAAAAAGGTCCGACCTCGCGTCCTTAGGAAAAGAGACCTCGTGCTCAAGAAGATACAATCATTTCTCACTGATTCCCGGGGCAAATGGACTCCAAATTATGATGGCCCCTATGTGGTCAAGAAAGCTTTCTCAGGCGGCGCCTTAAGACTTGCAACCATGGATGGAGAGGAATTTGCCTACCCCACGAATGTTGACGTAGTCAAGAAATACTCCGCCTAAATTAAAAAAAAAACGTCTCGGTGGATTGAAAACCCGAAAGGGCGATCCAGGCAAAAATTAGAGACATAATTAAAAAATTATCCCGGTGGATTGGAAATCTCAAAGTACGATCCAGGCAAAAATTAGGGATTCATGGCAAGTAACTACATCTGATCAGTTTAACTCCTCAGCGGTCGTGCCATCTGACAGAAATCTCGATCAAGGTCATCTTCGACAGAAGCTCAGGATGCCCCGAATTCAAAATTGGTAGAAGGATAGTGGTCGTTATGTTTCAATGTAGCCCTTTTCCCGTAAATTACCATTTTCTAACTTTGTAAATACTCTGCGGAATCACGTGCTTGGTTGATTTCCATCCTATCAATAAAATTTGAGCCCTTGTGCTTTTGTTTACAATTCTCATTTATTTTAGCTTTACAGAACGCCATTTTAACATGATTAACGATTCTTGAAATAAAACAAAAATGAATTTACTTGTCAAATTTTTCTGCTTTTAAAACAAAGATGGTAATTTCTTTTGACTGTTGAACATCGAAAGAACACCGATCGCTTCTCCAGAAGTAATCAAGCTTCAAAGTACATAATCAAAGTACTCCTTCTTAACCAGTACACTTGAATGAAGGATCAACTGTATCAGATGTGGTTCTCCCATCTGATATCCATGACAGAGTTCTTATCTCCTAAGCACGACCAACGATTTTCCCCCACAGGGATCGTCTATCCTAAGCAAGGCGCAATTGCTATCTTAAACAAATGGAACTTCTTCGTCCCCAGCAGTAGCCGAGTATCCAGTCCTGTTCATCCACTAGTCTGTATGTCGCGTCAGTTTTGTCAGCATAAACATACATCATGCATTACTGATTTACATTCATATTCGTATTGCTTCATTATCACTCTGGTCGGTCTTATCCCCTAGTGATAAAAGTCCTCTTGTCAATCGAGTTATCAATTCTTTCTTCGTCAGGAAGCGTGTCAGCAAAATAATCTCTCCCCAAGTTTATTTCAGGATTGGAGATGGTCCTTGACCACTTTGATAACTTGAACCTTTGAAAGGCAAAAAAACTTTCAACAAGCGTCACTCTTCGTCACTCTCGGTAGGAAACCAGGTTCGAGGGGAAGTTTAAATCAGAAACTGAGACCAGTTCCTTGGTAGGAAACCAGGATCGAGGGGAAGTTTACTCTAGAAAACTGAGACCAGTTCCTTGGCTGAAGACCAGGATCGAGGGGAAGTTTCTACCTTTTCTAAGCACCATGGCTTAGCAAAAGAAGATGGATGAGCAAGCTTCCGTTCATAACCACCATCAAAATTTCGGGTATTCCGATATTTAATCCTCTTGCACCTCGAATGCCCGAATACCTTCGCCATTCACACCTTCGGGTCCAAGAAGATTAAATAGGGGCATCTGTCATACCCCAAATTTTGACCCCTAAGATTTCCCATCATTGTGCAAATCATTATCACAATATGAAGGAACCATCATACCTCATTAGTCTCCCCAAAGATGGGTGAACTTTCACTACAATCAAAAGATTAGGGTTTCAAGCCCTCTCAGAGTTCTTAGACAAAGGATCAATCAAGAAATGACATGATCTTCAACTTGTCTAACCCCTCAAACACCCACAAAGGATCAAGAGGACTCCCACATCAAGAATCAAGCACAAGGTTGCAACATTCCAAGTGGATTAAGCCTCAAGATCGCCAGTGTCACCAAATTAGGGTTTTGGTCGACCAGGGCCTCTAGAGGGAAAGTTTCATATGGGCATGAGCCAATGCTTCAAAGCATAACTTAAGGTACTCCAAGGGACCTCATGGACCCAATCATCAAGTCAATTTAGCCTCAGGGGATGCATTCATAAAAAATCAGGAATTAGGGTTTCTTGACCTAATTCACCCCTAAGTTGACTTTTGGGATAAAACATGAGCCAAGGCCTCAAGGCATGATTTGAGGATCTCTAACACACTATATTGATCCATTTGCAACAATGGATTGATTCAAGAAGCTTGATCAACAAGTTTCAAATTCATCAGAACCACAGTTAGGATTTCGCGGGAAAAGTCAACTGTGCCTTTGACTTTTGACCCAGGCATGCTCCCAAACCCTGGGACATGATTCAATACACCCTATAACACCCATGGAACATGTCCATCATGTTTGATTTAGGTCAAGGACTTGATTTCATAGAGGATCGCACAGTTTGGAATTCATCTGACAAAAAGTCAACTGTGCACAAAAGTCAACTTTGACTTTTTGAGATTTTTCACAATTATGGTTCTTTGACCCTAAAACAATGTTAATATGTGATTAGAATCATCATTCATCAAGAAAAACCAAGAAAAGTGGGATAACTTGTAAAAGGGGTAACCATGAAAAAACTTAGAAATTTTCTAAGTTATGGAATAAAGATGCTAGGGTACCAACTTCCAAGGATCATAGCTTGTGATCCAAGCAACCATTTTGGCTGATCCAAAGATGGATTTGTAGCTTTCATGGCATAATTTAAAAGTGTCAACTACACCTCAGTTCAATTCATCATGGATTTTGAGTTATGGTTGGATCAAAATGGCTGAAAACATGAAATGTCACTTTTTCCAACACTTAGTGAAATTTTCACTAAGTCAGAATCTGTTTCACTTTTTCCAAAAAGGAAGGGCATTTTTCACTTGGATCCAAGAAGTATCAAAACAAACTATGATCACACATATGTTGTATCATATGAGAGCTTTCCAAAATGGCCAAGAACTCCAAGAAATTCCATCTGAGCAAGAAGTTATGACAGTGGCAACATGCCTTGCTGTAACTATCATAACAAGGCAGATTTGTGCATTTTACTCGATTTGGGCAATTTGTGAAAATGACAAACAAGTTTATCCATCTGAACACCTCAGGGGGAGACCAAGGAGGGACAAACACTGATCCATCAGCATCCCAAGTCCTTGGAACCAAAAGTAGCATGCCAAACCTAGAAATGCCTAAAAGAGGGACAAGACTCCAATTTTGTTTTGGAGCATTTAATGGATGCACCAAGGTGCCATGAACTGAGTCCTCTCCAACTGAATGAGTCAAGGATGATCTCAGAACTAGGGAACCAAAGGCTTGTGCTCGAACCTCTAGTCAATGGCTAGAGGAGACTTGGATTCCTATTGATCAACATTTGCCAAACTTCTGCAGCAGTTGCCATTCACTATTGGTTGCAAAACAAACTTGCTCTATTATAAATAGAACTCATTTGTGCTCAGTTTGAGTACACCAAAGCCATCAAACATATGCTTTCCTCAAAAACACTTCTTTCACTCCAAAATTGCCTTCCAAAGCAAGTCACTATCGGGTTTTGAGTTTGAGAGCCATTCTAACTAAACCAATCACACACACGCCTCATAAACATCATATAGAGGTGATCCAAACACATAAACCACAACTGTAACACTGATTTCTCATAATCACCAACCAGTTGCTCAAGGTTTTAACCAAGTTGCAGTTGAGATGCCATGAAGTGATCTAGCCATTTCCAATCAAGTCTAAGCATTCATACACACTCCATATGGTGTAGGGAAGTTGTCCAGATCATCACAACTCATCTGTAACACCTCCAACTCAAAAATCAAGTTGCTCTTGCTACCACGACCTTCAAGTAAGCCTAAACTTGGTCATCTCTTAGTATATGCATATTTCCTCGCACAATACTTTTGCCAAATGTTCATAATCATGCATAGAATGTTTCCCCTCAATTAATTGCTTTGTTTGAATCGTGTATCAAAAATCTCAGCCTTCATGCAAATTTTAGGGTTCTTGAGGTTTTGTCTTGATTTCTTATTCCATGTTTAAAATAAATGAAATTAAAGACTATAGACATGATCGTGAGGTGAAAACGAGCAGATTGATATGTAGATTGTATGATTTCATCAAGTATTCAGTGAGATTGGGTAGAAAACGCAAATCTGCAGAAACAGAGGGGTGGCGCGTGTTCTTGGTGTGTTCTTGGCGCCATTTTTTGAATATTTGAATATTTGAATTTTGTGATTTTATTTTATTGATTCAAAAAATAATTTCTCTCTGGTTTTCAATGATTTTGAGTTGATTCTTTTTTTAATAATTCCCAAAAATGTTAAAATATTTTATTTTACCAAAATTTTCCAAAAATATTATTTATTTCATATATTTGATATTTTTGCAAAGAATTAATCTTTTATTTGTTTTTTAACATATAAAATATTTTTTCTCACTTGATTTTCCAAACTTAAATGGTTTCCAATCATTTTGTGAATAAAAACATGATTTTTAAAACATTAATCCAAGATCATAACTTGTTTCTCACACATGTTTGATAATTTTGATCATTTTAATTGAATTTTTATTTAATTAAAATACATTTTGAAATCAAATTAGGGTTTTGATCTTAATCCCCCTAAACAAATAAAAAAACACTTTTTGAGCCTCTAATAGAGTGTAAGACCCAATCCCGTTTTTACTAAAACCTTTTTGGGCCTTATACATTGTATAAGTCCCACTGTGTTGGAAAAAATCTCGGCGCGATCGCCATTTCAAAACGAAAACCTTTTTGGGCCTAACCTTGTGTTGTAAGTCCCATTCCTTTTCTTTAAACAATATTTGGGCCTCTAATAGAGTGTAAGACCCAAACCCTTTTGTATATAAAACCTTTTTGGGCCTCAGTGTATTGTATAAGTCCCGATACCGTCAAAAAGTTCGGCGCGATCGTCGCCTTTTTAACAAAAACCCGTGGGCTTCTCCTTGAGCTATAAGACCCATCCTTATTTATTTTAAAGTTTTTGGGCCTCTTGAGAGAGTGTAAGACCCATCCCTTTGTACAGAAAACCTTTTAGGCCTCAGTCACATGTATAAGTCCCTATACAAATTCGTAACGACGGTGCGATCATTGTTAAATTTTTGGGCCTCTCCTTGAGCTGTAAGCCCCAACAACCTTTTCAAAACACTTTCTCCTTTGATTTTGAATTCATGTTGTTATTAAAACTTTCTTGGTTGAACAACTAACAAAACAACATGGAAGCTCTACAACGGGTAAGTGTTTATCCGCTTTCTTTTACCGCTTTCATATGTATATAATTGTATTGTGGGGCTGTTTCACTGTAAGTCTTCTTTCACATCCTTTTATATACTTGTCACATATCCACTGTGTAATACTAGTATAGTTATGTAGAGTTTTCCTCGGCAACTACGTCTAGAACTGGGTAAAGGCTGTTGGTCACTCTTGAATACAAACAAAACTAGATCCCCCATAGGATTCCAGATACAGTCTTCCCTCCTCTAGAGGTTAAACAATATGGAACAAAGAGAAAGGCAGTATTCTCGGTGAACCTTTTCTCAGACTGTCACCCTTAGAAATTGTCAAAGAAACTCTAACTCCCCAGAGATGATCTTTTTTCCGTGAATGGCATCTCTTGAGTTTCTTCCAAATCCTCGAACTTTCCTGGAATGATCTCTTCTCTGTGAATTGCATTTCTTGAACTTCTCTTGGTTTGGGGACCCACAGGCTTCCTAAAAGGATCCTCGCCTATTCTTGGGCGTTGTACAAGGACCCTTCGGCTTCTTAAAAGCTCTCATGCCTTCTCTTGGGCTTAATACAAGGACCCTGACGACCTCTTAAAGGTATAAGATAGAACTTAGTCATCCTTTACTAGTGCAGTCTTTCCTGTGTCGAAACTCCAGCCGTTTTAGGGTTGATTCTCATCCCTTAACGCCCGTGCCTCCTCTTGGGCGTAGTACAAAAGATAAAACTCTAGACTTGGACAGTCTAAGCCTCTTGAGTCTCAAAGACATTCTCAAGTTCCTTCTAAACATAGGAAGAAACCTCGATCATTCTGGATCAATCTCCAGCAGAAACCCAGTCTCTCTCATGAGAGTTCTCTACTTGGACCTGCCTAGGAATCTCAATGACCCTCGGCAGTAAGATAGCCTCCTCTTGGGCTTTGTACAATGATCCTCCCCGGCAGAGCTAACCTTTTCAGATTCTCTTGTTGAGTCCCTCACTTTTCAGACTCTCCTGTTGAGTCAACCCTTTTAGCCTCCGTCATGGGCTTTGTACAAGACATACAAAACACTCTCTTGTTGAGTATAAAAGGCTCTCTTGTTGAGTCAATCTCCTTTTAGCCTCCGTCTTGGGCTTTGTACAAGACATATAAAACACTCTCTTATTGAGTATAAAAGACTCTCTTGTTGAGTCAATCATTCTTTTAACCTCCGTCTTGGGCTTCGTACAAGACAGATAAAACTCTCTTGTTGAGTATAAAAGGCTCTCTTGTTGAGGCAATCTCCTTTTAGCCTCAATCTCGGGCTTCGTACAAGACAGCAAACAACTCTCTTGTTGAGTCAATCATTCTTTTAGCCTCCGTCTTGGGCTTCATACAAGACAGATAAACACTCTCTTATTGAGTATAAAAGACTCTCTTGTTGAGTCAATCAGCTTTTTTTTAGCCTCCATCTTGGGCTTTGTACAAGACACACAAAAACACTCTCTTGTTGAGTGAACCCTTTTAGCCTCAATCTTGGGCTTTGTACAAGACAGAAAGAACATTTCCCCTGAAAAGTCAAACTTTTAGCCTCCTCTTAGTCTTTGTATAAAGAAATCCCCGGTTGAGTCAATCAACCTTTTAGCATCAAACCATTCTTTACTCACAACATACAAACATCAACAATTCCTCTTTAGAGATGACAAATTCCCTCTCAATCAAATCCCCTTTAGCTTCACATCTTGGTCTTTAAACAAGATACAAATCACCTTTAGCTTCATGTCTTGGACTTTGAACAAGACACCAAAAAACATTTCTTTCCTCCCATAGCATAGGAGGAACTACGATCGCTCTGATTTCCCTGTTTAGCTAAACGGGAATACGTAGGCATAAGATTGCAAAATCTTAGCGAGCATAATAATCAAACACTCTGAGTCCAGTACCTTCATCAAAGGAAAATCAAGCCTAGCACCCTAAACCAAAAAGCCTCCTATACAGTAAAGACACTTTCGTTCTTAAACGCATAACCCTAAGAAAGTCCCCCTATTTTGATTGCATCTGTAAAATAACAGTCAGCTGTTTAAACCCAGTATGCAACCAGGGTTAATTGGAGACATCTATTTCCCTTCCTTAATCAGCTCAATAGGATAAAAAAATGAATCGAACTGTAGTACCAAAGCGATAGTGATTCGAAACCACAAAAACCGCGCTACATGTTGTTATTTCAAGGGTGACATCTAAGAAAGGAATCAAGATTTTTGAGCATGATGAACAAATGAATGTCAAGCAATCAACAACAAATGTTGTTTATAAAAAGGTCTTCCATAATATATAGAGGTACACCACATCTTAATCTTATGCATTGAATTAATATAACTTGGTTATTTTTCAATTACTATCCATTTATTAACCATCAAACATTTTGTGTCATTTTTACTTTTACAGAGCTGTGACATTGCAGTGGCCATTATTTTCATGTAGGATAAAAACATGTAGCATAGCTCTCTATTTTGTGTATTATTTTTTATAAGTTTTTTGTAAACTAAGTATGAAGTCTTCCATAACATATGTGTTGAATACTATATTTTGGCTATTGTGTATTGAACTTTTATGATCAATAGTATACATATTTGGATTTTTAAAGCAATCACATTATTATAACATATGACTTTTATTTAACACGTCTATAATTTTAAGTGTACAAATTTTTTTTAAAAATTCTATCCATTAGTAACATCAGGCTTTTGAAATTTATGTATACATTATTGTTTTGAAATATTTGCTTTAAAACATATGGACCAACTTTTTCTTACACGAATACAATGAAATGATTCATAACGTTGTATTTTAACGTCTTCCCATTTCTACTCTTCAGTATACGTACTTTTCAATATTATATCAAATACTTATGTTGCAATGGTTAACATCTTCAACCCCGCGACATGATCTTTCGTGTAGAAGCCAAATAATTTAACTTTACTACATAACATTGCTTAAAAGGTATCCTAATTTGCATTGTTACACCAAATACAACATATTTAGCATAGCCATTAACCATAAACAAAATGAATATTATATTTCATTCTTCACACATATCCAATACACAAAATGATTATTAGATTACATACTTGACACATAACCATTTTCCCTAACCAGCATGGTAATTAAAACAAGTACTGTAAACGCAATACATAAAATACACCATAATCTTTCCAAAACACAACAACTGACACACTTTTTCACAAGTGTTGCTCAACGATTAAGCAACGACACATACATCTCGAATGGAGGATAGTTTATGGAAAATCCAAGCTTATCTCCTTTTCGAAGCTTCTTAGCTTTTGCGTATTGATACCGTCCATTTCCGATATACTTTTCTTTCTTAAAGATCTTTTGGTTTCTTTTTGCACAATGCACTTCCCCGTAATAGCTCTTGCCAGTGTCATCATCAATAAACTCTATTGCAGTTTGATTCCAGTAGAGACACTTTTTCGTAACTTCTCTTGGGAAATTCTATCAACATTGAAACAAAAATTTTAATTTGCAACGGTTCGTATAACAAATAAAAAATTAATTTCTTATTTATTATAACTTACCAAAACTTGGGTTTTAGCAATGACGTCGTCAGTTATTTCTTTCTCCCAATAGTATTCAACATCAGAAGGTTCCTCATATTTATTTTCAGAATCACTACTGTGCTGATTTATGTTTGGATCCCTGAAAGCTTTCACCAATCTCAAACGTAGTTCCATCCGTTCTTCTCTTTCAACTTTGGTTATAATTAGTTTGTCTTGCCTGCATTGGATTAATTTGCACAGTACATTTTAGAACCTTTTAATCAACAACTAAAATTACGCAATGAATCTGTATCACTTACTTTTGCTCAATTTTGTAGCTACCTTAATGAGTCAAACCATGATATGCAATCTTATTGTGAAACAACAGTTTATGTGGATACCAACATACATTACCAAAAAAAATTGCATTTCTCAAGCATAAAAAGAAATTCAATTACCTCTCCATGTATTTTTCATGGACTTCTCGAATGCTCGGACATTGGCCGACTAACTTGGAATGAGAAATTTCTTCAAACTTCAATCGTCTCCCACCTCCAAGAACCTCCTTCCTGCATTAAATTCATATATCAACATCATGAACAAACTCCTTCCTACTAATTAAATCTATCATTCATTCACATTAGTATGCAAAGAACATTAGATGGGTCTTCAAAAATGTAATGCAGGAATACTGTCATTTTACACCAGGGAAACAAAATTTAAACTTCCTGCAACTTTGAAAATGAATTACATAAAATGATATTTGTGAATACAAAAAATAAACTATTATCATTACTTACAAAGAAAGTTATCCAAAAATGTCATCATTACGAAAACAAACAAATATTTTACCCTTTTCCTCTAACATCTTTCAAGTTTAAACCATTTCTTTCAAAACTTGAGTTTGAAGCAACCCCGTCTTTCAAAGACTTCTGTTGTGGCGGTGATTGTTTTTTCGCTACTCCAAATTATTCCTCACTGCATTTTTATGAAAAAACATTATAATATTATAACATTATAACATTTTCAGCCACTAAGGAGTTACCCATTTGACATACATTTGGTAATATAATAATTTTGCAAACGAATAACCAAAACTGGAATACAGATACTAACATGATAAACGTATATAAGTTTGAAACAAGTTGGATTCCATTTTATAATCAAATCCATGATATTTTTCTTTCAAAAACATTATAACGAATGTCAATAAACTCATTATCATATAATGAGTCGTAAACAAGGTTTTACACTACCGCATCCAATGAACTGTTCATATCAGTTACCTTCTTTTATAAACAAACCGATGTTTGTGACAATCGTTTCGTGTTTCTGACAATGGTTTCCCATCTTCAAGAACCTCCTTCCTGCATTACATTCATATATCAACATCATGAACAAACTCCTTGATACTAATTAAATCTATCATTCAATCACATTAGTATGCAAACAACATTAGACAACACTTCAAAAATGTAATGCAGGAATACTATAATTTAACACCAGGGAAAGAGAGTTTAAACTTCCTGCAACATTGAAGATGAATAACATAAAATGATATTTGTGAATGCAAAAAAAATACAACTCCTATCATCACTTACAAAAAAAAAAGTTACTCAAATAAGTCAAAATTGCGAAAACAATCAAATACTTTACCCTTTTCCTTCAACGTCTTTCATTTTTAAACATTTTGTATCAACACTTAACTTTGAAGTAACGCCGACTTTGAAAGACTTCTGTTGCGGCGGTGATTGTTTATCACCTACTCCAAATTCTTCCTCACTGCATTTTTATGAAATACATTATAAGATTATAACATTATAACATTATAAAATTTTCAGACACTAAAGACTTACCCATTTGACACACATTTGGTAATATAATAATTTTGCAAACAAATATCCAAAATGGAAATACATATACAGACATGCAAAACCGTATATAAGTTTGAAACAGGATGGATTCCGTTCTATAATCAAATCGATGATATGTTTCTTTCAAAAACATCATAACGATTCTCATTATACATATTACAATAACATGATTCAAAAACATGGTTTAACACTACCGAATGCAATGAACTATTGATAGCAGTTACCTCCTTTTATCTTTTCTAGCAATTACAGCTTCTCTAGAAATATCTCCTGCTCCGTTCAATCGAAATGTTCTTTCGTTGTTTCCCGACTTTGCATGTCGTCGATCAACCCTTTGTATCTTCTTCTTCTTTCTAGCAACCGTTCTCCCATTATTTCCAACATTGGCTTCGTCATATAGTGTTTTCAAAGTGGTTTCAATAAACTATTATTCTCTTTCGGATTCTGATGATGATCTGTGTGAAATTCGAAAAATCCATTACAAATATATAATCAGTGTTCTACAATTGTGATAATATAAGTAACAAATGAAGTTTCATGTTTAACACATTACCCGCTTGAGATATAGATTGGTCTTGAAAACATTCTTCCTCTACTACAATGAGCCTTTCTTCACTTTCGAGAATTACCAAGTTCTCCACATAAACCCATACACTATTATACTATCACAATATTGACATCAAAACCTACTCCATGCGGTTATGCTATACTGTTTTTGGGCCAATGTGGTACGTCACAATCAAATGGACAAACACTATTTTGGATTGCTTTCCTTTTTCTTGGGCCCGTCTCTTTTTTTTTTGGGATTATTTCAACTTAATCCTTTTAGTTTTTATTTCTTTTCAAATGAATATAACTTTTTTTTCTTTTCAAATTTATATTCCTTATTTTTATTGTTACACAATTACTTCTTTTTTTTCTCAAGTTATCCCTATCACTTTATTATTACTATTTGATTTTAATTATTTATCATCATTGCAATCTTTGTGCAATATTTCTATCACAAATATTTTTGCTATTTAAATATATCTATTTTCATTTGCATTTACAATCACACTTCCATTATCTAAAACCATCATACATACTAGCCCGGGCGAACACACGGGTCAGTTACTAGGATTCATATAAAGTAGTAGTGAGTCAATAAAATACTATGGATTGGGTAATTGATTATTGCTTTTTTATAAAGCTCTAATTTTAAAAGACTTCACAAATATGTAACAAAAATTTAGAGTAGCATTTTTAGATACACATACATTACTCAGCTTGCTTATGATTTTTCTGTTTATTTTAATCAGAGTGTGGGTGAAATGGAGAAACACTTCATATTCCATTTCACATGTTTTTCCCAAGCAATGATGCAAGTTCATGAACTTTGAAGTTAATTTGAGCTATGATTCAAAAAGTCCTTAATTTATTAATTTACTTGTTTGTAGAAAGTAACATTTACTTGTTTGTAGAAAGTAACATGATGATCAGAGCAGTGGTGGTGATGAACACATAAGGCACGTTTCTTGGTGATCTTGTAAATGATGAAGACAGTAAGGTGTGGCTTCTTTGATTACATTCAATTAATTTGTCTTATGAGTTTCTTGTTTTAATATTTACTAGAACAATGCTTAGAACCCATAGTCGCATTTCATTGTAATAGGTTACTGATGTTTCTAGTATTCCTGACCATTTAAATTTTTGTAGCTCAAACAATAGTGAAGATAATGAAAATGGTACTAACTAATTACATGTTAGCTTTTTTTTAAATGGAGGTATCTATGTGTAATTGTGTTATTACTCATCTGTTCTTTTTTATTTTTTTGTAGGTGAAGCTTAGAAGCTACTAATGAGACTTGAAGATGGAAACTTAACTATTACGTAAAAACTTTTTTTTGTTGACGAATTATTTATTTTGTTTTTAGTATAATGCTCTAAACTACTCAAGGATTGATATGATTTAGCCGTAGTTAATATTATATATTTTTTAAGATATTATGTTAATTTTAAATATATATATATATATATATATATATATATATATATATATATATATATATATATATAGTGTGTACCTTTTATAAATATATTTTTTCATGGTGTAGGCAATTTGATGAAATTTATAATAATAATTTAGATATAATTGAGTATCACAAGTATGAATCGTGTTTATATGCATAAAAATTGATAACGGAAAGTATATTAAGGGTAAATATTGTAGGTATAAAAAAGTAAAAATCATGGGTTAAAATATTTATTATTCAGTATACCAATAAATGTCACTAAATTTTATAGCAATAGAAATCTGCCGTAGGCAAATTATTTTACCATGTTTTTGTTTACGCTGAAAAATGGTAAACAACTGTTGGTCTCCTAATTTAGGGTCAGTTGCAGGATCAACCAATGAATCCTAGAACATAGTGTCAAATAACTACTTTTTTTTACTTTCTTTTTATGATAGGAGCATTGTTTTCGACTTGGTCGAAAATAGGGTCATACGTAACTAAAAGAATGCGTGAAACGTCGCCTTCAACTACTTCAAAAATGTATAAGGAAATGATGAAGACTGGAAATGTTGAATGGAATAACTTGAATAGTATTGAGAGTAAATGAAATAAGGCAAAGTAAGAAAAAATTTAAAATTAGAAACTTTGCATTAAAAAGTAAAGGATGGTGATTCATTTGTTCTTACATTCTCCCAGTCATTCGCTCGTTTTTCTAGACACTGATACTTTGAGTTTTCAGTGAGATTTTTGTAATACAATGAACATCCCAAATTCAACATAATGAACTCCTATATATACAAGTATAAAATAACTACATCTAACGGTTTCTATCTTCAGATTTCGCCACGTGAAGCTCTGCATGCAGTCCGTCTTCGTGCATTCTCCACGTGTCCTTTTAGAAAGAAACCCAGAGGCAGTTACTAGTATTTTGAACGTGACATTGCGCGCTGTAATAACCACCTTGTCGACTTTCTGCCACCTTCGTAAAGGCTACACGGTCGATGCTATTACGCATTCGAAATTTCCCTTGCAACTTCCGAAAAAACACTAAGTCCAGATTCAGGTTGAACCAAGACTCTTTGGCAACTGCCATAAGTATGCTTTCACCAAATTGCCCCCCAAAAAGGCCTCTTTCGACGATATCAGGAGATATGGGCATTTTTTTATCTTTTCCAATCCTCGTCACCTAGTGGGCTGATGTCATCATCATCATGACGTTTCAATCAACTGTTACCTCAAAAACATTCTTTTCCCAATCCCCGTACCTCTACTCATCATGGCACCGAATCAGTAGGGTAGTGTGACTACGTGTAGCCAGTCGCTTCAGCTCTTCTTTTGAGGAAGTGCCACATGTCACCTACTCTGTGCCAACCGTGTAGTTGAAGGGACTGAAGAGTCTCAAATTCTTCCAATATAAATAGTGTGTGTGCATTCCTTCAACATTTTTTCCAGCATTTCTTCTGAAACTTTGCTCCGAAGCCATTTCTTCTTTGAAATTTCTCAGAAAACTACCAGTCTTTCAACAAGGGCACCTTTGAACAAGAGTTTCAAAGCCTCCAAAGAACTTGTTCCTCAAGCCTACATACTGAACAACACCACTATGATAGGGAATCAGGAATATGTTCTTGAACCCCCTAACTTTGGAGAAAAGCTCTGAATCTATAAGTCTCAGGTACTCATTCCTTACGATATTTCTAGAACTGACCATGCTCTTATGAGTCCTATGCTTAACCCTGCAGAGGGTCTTAATAAGTTTGCAGACTTTTTTCCCGTTTACCATAGGAATAAACCTATAGTTAGTCTTAAAGAACCCATGGACTTAGAATACCAAACCAACACCCTGCGAGTTTTTCGCTCAGTTCCCCCAACCAAAAAACATAGTGAATATATATCCTGGCTGGATAAGATAAAGCCAAAAAGAGTAAAGTGTGGAAAGAAATGGGCATCTTCAACTTAATCCAATTGTCAAGGATTGGCCCGGCGTATTTCCAAAACATGATTGTCACATCCCTTTACTATTAGGAGAACACGGCTAACACCTTTCAACTTCCCTGCTGAATGTTGACACCCACGCTTTTCAACGTGGCGGCCATTACTGGCCTTCGCCCTGATTGCAGTATCTTCGACCCCACCGAGCATGATGAAGACAACATAGAGTTCGACAGTAATCGCACCGGCTTTACCAGATATATCCCAGACTATCATGTCGTCGACACTTCTTAAGTCACACCAGAAGAACACATTGCCTTCCTAAAATTATGGCTATCTAGATGCGTTTTCTGTTATCGATCCATGAAGGTAGCAAGGAGGTACTTGAACCTCACCAACCAACTGCATGAGGGAAAGAATGTATGTCTAAGCCAACTGATCTTAGGCTCTTTGTACTCAACTCTGGGGGAAGCCACTGAAGATTTAAAAAACCTCAAACCTAAAGATGGCCTTTTACTTGCTGGACCATTTTGGATACCTTAATTGTGGCTCAATGCCACCTTTGAAGCTTCGTTGAAAGTCAAACGCCCTGACGACACTAACCCTATCATCAGCGGTCGAAGCATTGAAGGCATCCAACAGAACCTCCTGACTCCCACTAATAAAAGCAGGTCAGATCGAGAAGCCTTTTGCTCCTACTTCAAGATGTTCACCAAACGCTATAACTTCACCACGACTATGGCCTCTTTCGACAAAAGGACTTACGAACCTGAATGGTTTACCCGACAATTCCCAGGAACTGGTGATAAACAACAAGAATCCAAAAATATCTGGGCATCATTCTCGACATCTAGACTCCTTTCTATCAGATTAGAGCCTTCTAAAGAGCACGTGAGGATTCTCAGCTATCAACCCAATCTAGTATCTCGCTAGTTTGGAATCACCCAAACTATTCCTCGACCATTCTTCATAAAGAAAAATGAGTTATACCTCAGTACCGTCGACTACTCTGAGGATGATTATCTCCAGAGGCTTGATTGACATGCTAACAGTCGACCTACACTTAGCTTATTTAGCTTTGACCCTACTCATTACTGCACTCAAGATATTGATACTTGGTGGAGAGCCCATCATGCCTAAGACTTCATGGATGGTGCAACAATAAGCTTACATCTCACCAATTCTTTTTCTTCTTTGCAGTAAAAATTCAAAAAAAGTAGATCTAAACATATCAAGGAGATTCAAGCTTCCCAGAAATATTTTGAGATTGTATACGACCCAAATAACCTTAATCGGACGATCAGCGAGGCGGCTAGGACTCTGAAGGAAAAAATGGAGGCGAAACTTCCTAATTTGAAAACTCCTAATTACGAGAAAAAGAGATACGATTTCGCCCTCAAGTTTTATCCTCCAAAGTTTCCTCCGTGCCAACCAACGACATGGCTCTGGCCTTCGCTCCCTCGAGGAAGAAATGACCTACACAGACATGGAGGACACATCTCTAGAAAATACTCTTGACAAATAAAAGCCTCAACAAACAACTTCTCCTGGAAATCCTTAACCTATCGAAGAGGTCCAGCCACAAACCAAAATTATTGATGTTTCCCACGATGTCGGGCATCATATCACCACAACTTCCCCCAGTGTTGAAAAAGATAAATCGGATGCCTCAATTGCCAATAAAACTACTATGATAGCCACTTCCTTGTCGCAAGAAGATATGGATGCACTGAAAATGGCCAATCCCAGGGCCTACATGAAAATGGTCTTAAGTAGCAAATGCAGCTCTACTGATAGATGTTTTAGCTCTTCGGTTGTATCTGGAGGTGCAACTAAACTTGAGCCTATTGCGAGACTCTGAAACAATTGACCACCCTTGTTGGGAATGTCAACCTCTTGGAAGCTTTCAAAAAAGACTTCATATACGACTATATCATCAAAACTTTGTTGAAGAAATTAGACGTCCTGGATGCTCCTGTCAAAGTGGTTGACTTTTTAGTCACCTTTGGGCCCTTATTTGACCATACTCACGCAGATTTTATACGCAGACATGATTTCAAGTCCAAGATGGTGCCCAGGGAAAAAGAGAGGTCTAAGGCATGAAACTTAGCCAGTGAATTAGACCAGCGTGCTGAAGAACTCGAATAAAGCCTCCGTCAGGAAGACAGTCCTGCCATTGCTCTGGATATCCATATCTCTGGTTAGAAGAAAGAAATAAAGGCTTTGCAGAAAAAGGTGCAAGCTGCTGAAACTGAATTTTCTTGTAAGCTTTAGCAACTCTCTCCTTCTGTCTCATTAAGACGTCTAGAGTAGTTAATTTCTCCTCATCTAACTGAACTAACTCGTCGAACATCATTCCCTAATAGAACTCAGTTGGGATCTCAGATTTCCTTTGAATCCTAACTGACTGCAAGTAGATTTCTAAAGGCAAGACTCCGTCGTGCCCATATACAAGTCAAAATGGGGTAGAGTTAGTTGATTCTTTGTGAGAATTACGACATGCCCATAGAACTTGGTTTAGGGGTTTAGGCCAATTCTTTGGCTTTTGCCCCACATGTCTTTTAATCAAACCAATCAACATCTTATTGGGCATTTCGAATTAACCGTTGGCTTAAGCGTAATATTGTGCCGGGGTTAAAAGTTTAAAACATATTACGGGAGTGAACTCCACCATTTTGCGCCCTATGAAAACTGAGCCCTGGTCAGTGGTAATAGTTTCACGTATCCCAAATTTGTATATGATATAATTTTGGATGAACCTTATCACCTCCTCTTGGTCGGCATTAGGTAATGGTATAGCCTTTATCCACTTAGTGAAATAGTATATTCCCGCCAAAATATACTTATGCCCTTTCGACGAAGAGGGTTTGTTCACGCCAATTATGTATAAAGCCCAGCCTCTGAAAGGCTATGGCTTTACTATCGAGTGTAGCTCGCTAGCAGGCACATGTTGGATACCTGAATGCTTATAGCATTCTTGGCAACCTTTGTCAAAGGCTATGCAATATTTTAACATAGTTGGCCAGTATACCCCTAGTCAGCATAATAACCATTTCATCTTGTTACCAGCCTGATGCGAATCATATGATCCCTTATGCACCTCACAGATTTCCAAATAGGCTTCACTTTTGCCCAGGCATTTGAGGAGAGGTCCTTCAGGGGTATTTTTTTAGTAATTCATTTCCCATAAGTACATAGATCAAGGATCTATACTTAACCTTTCTATCGGTTTCTCCCATTGGATTTTGTAAGTATTCGACTATGGGTTTTCGCCAATCATTATCTGACATTAAGTCAATGGCCAAAACTTCATAGTTCAAACCTTTGTCGAGCTCCAAATCCTCTAAATCTTGTGGATCTTCATGTTCATATGCCCCCTGAGGTTTTCACATTAACGATGTGTCTTGAGAGTTTTCCTCTGAGACTAACTTTTCATTAATCTCGACTAGGTCCTCTAACCTTTCATTTGAAAATTTGTATCCTGAGGCTATCTGAGCCAGATCATTAGCCTCCTGATTTTCCAGTCGAGGAATGTGATCGATTGACAGATGGTCAAATCGTTTTAGCAAAAGGTTATCTCGGACAAAGTATAACATCAAGTTCTCTTCAATGCATTTATACATCTTATCTAATTGTCGAATCACTAGTTTCGAATCTCCCTTTATTTTGACTTCTTTTACCCCTAAGTCCAGTTATCCTGGCTTCATAGTCGACCTTGTTATTGGAACATGCCCTCTAATCTTGTATCTGAACTTGGTAGGTATGTTCTTCGGTGAAAGGATAAAAATACCCACTCCGAAGCCATCCCTATGTTTGGAACCGTTGAAGTATAACTTCCATGGACGGGTTCCTACACATGCCTCCATTGTCTCGACCACTGAATGGTCGACAATGAAGTCTGCGACAATTTTCCACTTATGTTGGAGGCACTATTTTCCACTTCAGTCCCCCAAATAAAGTCACTATCTTTCTTGAGTCGGAGCAGTGGAGAGAACGAGTTGATTTTTCCACTTAGGTTGGAGATGAACCTTCTCAAAAATTGATCTTTCCCAACAAAGATTGGAGTTGCTTCTTTGTGGAAGGAGGCTTGAGATCCACAATTTATGTGGTTTAGTTTTGATTGATATCTATGCCTTTCTTGTGCACCACAAATACTAAGAAATCCCCTACACACAGAAAGCACATTTCAATGGATTCATTTTCAATCCATATTTCCTCATCCTCTGAAAGGACTGTCAAAGATGGTCTAAGTGACCATTTCCTGAGGAGGATTTTATAACAATATCATCGATTTAGATTGCATAAAATCTCGATGAAATCATGAAACATAGAATTCATGACTCTTTGGTAAGTCGCCCATCCATTTTTCAGACCGAAGGGCTTCACTATCCATTCATAAGTGCCTAACGCACCTGAGCATCGAAACACGATTTTAATTACGTCTTCTTAAGCTATAAAGATTTAGTTATACCCAAAGTACCCATCTAACAGGCTTAAATATTCATAACCTGCAGCTGAATCGACCAGCATTTCTGCCACAAGCATGAGGTACTCATCTTTAGGCGTAGCATTATTTAAATCCCTAAAGTCTATGCAAACTCTAAGTGTACCATTTTTCTTTATAACCGGAATGATATTAGCTAACCACTCGACGTACTTGGCCGTTCTTACAAATTTACTCCTGAGCAGCCTTTTGATCTCTTCCTTGATTTTTAAGATTATATCTAGCACAAACCTTCTTGGTAAGTGATTCACCGGATTTTTCCCAGGTAAAATTGGTAATTTCAATTCCGCCATGTTTTGACTTAACCTTGGCATCTCAATGTAGTCCCATGAAAAGTTGTCATTGTATTCTTTGAGCAGCTCGACCACCTTCTTTTTCATACCCAGGTCAATCCTGGCACTAATGTATGTTGGTCGTTTCGCCGCTCCTTCGCCTAAGTCTATCTCTTCTAAAGGATCTTGGGCATGCATTTACTTGTTACTTTCAAGTGGGTCTTTTTTAAACCCTAAAGGCTCGTTGTCATAAATACAATAGAGCCTCTAGCTTTTCGAAGCTGTTGTCTGGCCCTTAGAACCATCTCCAATATTCTCGGAGCTTTTGATATTGGCTTCAAAAGCCATATTCTGAGACACCTCGGCCTCTAAGTCCGATTTCAATATGTTTTCATCCATTTAGGTCAGAATTTGAGCCAACGAATTTGGCTCAGCAGTCATTTTCATTAACTATCGTCCACCCAGTCGGGGGAAGACTCCCTTCTTCGACAGGTTCTCTCTACCCGTTCTTTGTCCCAGATAAACCCATAATTTGGGTGCAAACTCAAGGAGTGGGTAGAGCTTCCCTCAGAGGTATACACCCCCTCTACAACATAACATGGCATAATCTTCACTAGGTTCCTGTCAAAATCTTTCTTGCCGACCTTGCCTATTTCGTCTTTGTAGTAGCTTTGGTCGACCTCTATATTCTCTACAACATAATCTTCCCTCCATATGGCTACCCTTTGGTGTAGTGTCAATGACACTGCTCCAATTTCGTGTATCCACTCACATCCAAGCAGCTGATTATAATTAGCATTGGACTTGATGACCATAAAAAACATTGGTATTGATGTGGAACCAACTGATAGGCCGACCTGGATCTCGCCTAGTAAGTTACTGGTTTTGCCCTCATAATTGGACAACACCATGTTATGGAGCCTCAGATCCTCGTCAGTCTTCCCCATCCTTTTGAAAGTTGAATACGCCATCAAGTTGATTGCCGCACCCCCGTCCACAAACACCTCGTTAATAGCCTTGGAATCCACCTTCGCCCTAATGAACAATGACTTCAGGTGATACATCATACTGGGGTCAGGCCTTTCGAAAACTTCTTGTTGTTCTTCGGCTATGCCATTATTCATGACGTAGTAGCATATAGGCTTCTGGTTGGCAGCCTCGTCTTGAAAAAAATCTTCCTCAACCTCAGATACTTCTAACACCCAGTCGTATTCGGGCGGCAGCACTGACACTATTTCGCAATTAATATGGATGTTATCTTCCGACTCTCCACCGAAGTTATCTTCTACCATCTCATCCTATGACCCAGGTGCGTATTCTGGATCTTTCTCCATAGGTCAGGGAGTATAGTAGGGCACATAGGCATCCTCCGGCTGAGGGGGATATTCAGGACGTTCGTTCTTCGGCTGCGGAGTATAATGAGGCTCTTCCTATTCAGGCTAAGGAGTTTAACATGTAGCTTCATCCTCTGACTGAGGGGAGTATTCAAGAGGTTTCTCCCTAACTCTAAGTCCCCCTTTGGTTATGTGGGCCTTCATAGTCATCTTCGGAATAAGATGCAATTGTTCCTCTTTCTTGAACCTTTTAGAGTAGGGTTTCTCATTTGGCTTCGACACAGCTGCATTGAGTTTTTCCCCTGGGGCATCACGCTCAGTTGTCAAGGCTTCCCTTTCAGCCTTCTTCTTCCTCTGATGAAGCCTCAATTGGGTGCACGCCATAGGATTCTTACCCTTGTAGGTTGGAGGGATGTGATATTTTCCCTGTGTCTTCTTCTGGGCTTTGTTACTTGGCATCACAACCTTGGAGTTGAGCTCATCCACTTTGGATGATTCGCCCCGTTTTGGTTGAGCGGATTCACCCACTTCTCTTTGGGTGCACTTGCTATTGGTTTGAAAGTTTTCGGTCGAGGCTATTAAAACTGCCTCTTGTTCTCTTTGTTCCTACGATGTATGCCCCCATTGTTTGGAACGAACCTAGTTGCTCGACCTCTATCCCGTCCACTTATAGGGTTAACCTTCCTAGAGCTTTCTAGTTTTTTTGCTGCTTCTTCGTCAAACACGGCACTACAACATGGACACAACATGGTCTTAGAGTCGTTGAGCTTGCAGCGCTCAAGGAAATCAATTAATCTCCTTCAGACTAGGGATAAACCTCTTGCAAGTCAGAATCAGCAATAGCGGAGATGTGTTTTCCCTTGTCGACATCCATGTTGGAGCCATCAACGACTTCCACCATCAAGATCTCTATAGGTTTAGCATAGTGGGCTTCCACCGTCTGCATGAGGGTCTGAGTCCACTTTAATTGATGACTTCGGCCTTTTGCCAAATTGCAATCTTCTATCATTCAAAGCTTTTAGGCCCAAATCCTTAAAAAGCATACATTGAGAAGTTTTATGACCCAAAAAATTATGGTACTTACAAAAACCTTTCTTATTCCTTTGTTCTAAAGGAGGAGTTTTCAAACCAGAAGGTAGTATAATCTAACCATCTTTGACTAACAAATCAAATATTTGATCACATTTCGTAATGTCAAAAGTGTAAGTTCCAGTAGCGAACTTCTCATTTTTATTAGTCTCAACAGGGTTTTTCCCGTTCGATGGTTTTAATAACTTACAAACTTAAAGGGGTCCTGGCTTCAGCTCAGCCACATTAACCTCACCTTCCTCAGAACAATCGTCACCTATGTCAGAGACATAATCATCTGCCTATATTTAAGCAACTTTTTCCTTTTTGTGATATTTTTTTGTTCTGGCTTGGCGAACTCACCTTCCTTTTTGTAATCGTCTTGGCGAACCCTATCTGCCAGTTGTGCAATGTCCCTAAGGTATTGAGTATCTAACTTCTTTCTAATCGAATAGTCTATGCCACCAGCAACCATTTTGACTAACTCATGCTCAGGAACCTGGGGTGAAACACCTCGCCTTAAGAAGTCTGAACCTATTCAAATAATCATCTTTCGACTCATGGACTTTTCGCCTAACACTCACCAACTCTTTTAAACTAATTTTCGATTGTCCCATATAAAATTGTTCATGGAATAGCCTTTCTAACTGGCTCCATGATTGGACAGACTGGGGAGGAAGAGTTGTGAACAAAGTGAAGGCATTTTTCGTCGGATAATTTGGGAAGTATTTCATCTTCAAATTCTCATTGTTTGCTATGTCGCCAGCCTCAGTTTGATATCAGGCAACATGTTCTATTATCTACTCGTTGGTGTCTCTAGCGAACTTGGTAAACTTTGGGACTTTTCATCCCTTGGGTAACTCCGATTATCGAACGTATTCTGACAAAGAAGATATAAAATTTGGTCGGTGGAGTCCCACGTTAAGGCCGTTCTAGGCCAAAATTTGTTCGACCACAATTGTTATATTATTCTGCCCTACAAAATTGTTTTGCTGGACATACCTAAGGACTTGGTCAACATTCTGATTTCTCTGAACCATCAGAGGCTTAGGTTTGTTTTGTTCCATCTGTTCTACCTCTTATCTGTTTAGGGGAGGTTCCTGCCGTAACTCTTGGTTTTGGTCTACAGTAGTATGTGTTGTCCCGTTCTCAAGAGTTAACCACTTTAGCATTAGATATCTTTTGGGTAGGTCAAACTTGTACTGGGGGTGTGCCAAAGAAATCAGCGACACGCCCCATTTGACTTGCCAATACTTCATAATTTTGGTTTGTATTTTGGGTGAGAGTGTTCACTAACTCTAAATTACTCTCATCCATCTGCTGTCTCATGGCCATCATAGAATTTGTATTCAAAGATGTCATGTTTTTGGGGATGTAATTTATCCCTCCTGGTCACGCCGTATTATTGATGGTTGATGCTAAGGCATTATAAGGATTGCATAATGGCGTTGTGGCCATTACATTGTAACTAAAGGTTGACATATTTGGTTGAAGGTTAGCCATCATAAATGTTGGCAATACCATAGGGGTAACCTTTGTCAGGTGGTGGCATTGAGAACCCGAATAAAGGTCTCACGATGGAAGGGTTACTAAGAGAATTCCATGGTTGCGGTGGGGGTGTTGCCCCCTGCGGTGACATCGTTGCGACTGGCGTCGTTGACACCACCGGAGCAGTTGTCCTTACCGGTGTTGAGAGAATTGGCTCCTCAACCGCCGAGACGGCTGATTATTGCTTTGCATTTTGAGTATTATACCTGCCGAAGTAAAACCTTTATCTACGAAATATGGTTGTCATTATATGTCAAGTTTCTTGTAAAGAGTGTAGTGAAAAGTGGAGATCAAAAAATGTACCTTGAATTTTGTGTAACCCGACTTTTATACATTGGGTCATATGGAACATATAGGCATGAATTTGGGCCTTAGCAATTTCGAAATTTGGTCGGTCCAAAACACTATTCTTCTCTAAAAGTTTGGTTGTGAACATCAACCAATCACTCTCATTTAATTTTATTATATTTAATTCTTTATCAAATTATTTAACTATGACATATTTTCAAAATAAATAACTCTATCTAACTTTTTGTTACGGGTTTATAAAAATTACACACACATACATATATATATATATATATATATATTCCTTTGAAAAAACATGGTGTTCTTTTCCACCACGGTAACCACTCTTATAACAAAATGAATAGCTCCATTGTGCCTCCCCTTTCCAATCCCTCAATCTATAGCTCAAAACATGCATTACAATTTTCAGTCCTATGTTTATCAGCTTTCACACGACATACTAATTGAAAAATGCTTGGTAACAACCGAACAAAAGTTACGTGAGCCAGAAGAAATTTTCTCCAAAAGCTATCACATCACCTTAAACAATTATAGTTTTTTGAATGAGTCCGTCTCCAAACACATTGTTACGTGCGTTCCAATGCCACAAGAAAATTAAATTTCTAAGATATTTCAAGTTAGTTGTGTAGAATTAATAGTATAGTACTATAAAGATGAAGGTCAAGGTCAACACTTATTAAACTTTTTTTTGTTGCTTACGTATAGGGTTCGTCTTTTGAAGTTCTTCCTCTCTTTTCCTTACATTTTCTTGTCAAATCCCATTACTTAAACCCTCTTCCAACATTTTCATCTCAAACAATCATTCCTAAAAAATACAAAACCATACCTTTATTATTCATATTGCATATAGTAATCTACTTGCCTATAGAAAAAAATTCTAATAGTTATGGAAGGAAAACAACAAGCATGCAAATTAGAAATCACCATTATTTCTGGACAAAACATAAGTGTGGATGGAAATTCTAAGACAGAGGAACTATTTGTTGTCGTTCGTGCTGAGTCTCTCAACTCTTGCACGACAAAAATGGTGATGGAAAATGAAGGTTTGCTTTCATGGAATGAAAAATTCATGTTAGATATTCCTCCACATGCAAGGTCAGTGACGTTTGAAGTACAATGTAAGAAGTACAAAGGAATTCGTCCCATAGGGGTGGCTAGGATAGCACTTTCTGATTTATTTGGTGAGAATGTTTCAATGCAAAGTTGTGATCAAGTTTTGAGTTATTGGTTGAGGGATTGGGATGGTAGAAAAAATGGTGTTATTAATCTTTCTGTGAGGGTGACACAAGAGGATAATTTGTGTTTGGAAAAAGAACAAGGTAAGGACGTAATAATGGCGAGTTCAAGTAGATTTGAGGATGTGGGATTTAAGATGCAGTTAAGAAAAATTCAAGCCATGTTGACGTTGAGATTTCAATTTTTGGCGTCTTGTTTCTCTTAGGATAATTTCTTTTCTCCTCTATTTCTTCGGTTATAATGAATTGAAATATATTATACTCTCTTTAATATGATTTCTTTGCCATTCAAAATTAAAATAATAATAATAATAAACCACCAGTAAAGATTGATAATTTGTTTTTCATTCTTTTTTTACATGAAGATATGTATATATTTTATACAAATTGTTTTAGTTAATTGGGTATCAATTGATGCCGAAATATAAGGCCCTTGAAGTCACACTTTATATTGATGGTCAAAAGTGTTTGAAGTTGTAATTCGATGATATGTAGAAAACTAACATTTGATTATGTCGAAGTAGTCAGTCGAGGTGTAAGACTCAACTATATTCGACTGAGTCGAATACATCATGTAGTTGGTATGTCAAAATGTAAATTATAGTTTTGTACTTTGTATTTTTTATGTTTTGGATTTGGGTCGATATGTATAGTTTTGGGTTTGTACTTTAGTTGTCTAAATGAAGACATTGTATGATGTAAATCATGAACAACTTCACTCAATACAAATCCTAAATTTTCTACAATTTAGTTTTTATCTTTTTTCTCTATTCTCCATCCTCATCTTTCTTGAAACCTCTTTTGTTCCAACAAATTGTTATCAAGAAGCTCGAGTTGTAATTCAGAGAGAATCTGTAATAGCAAACAGAAACACAACATCAATGCAATTTTCAGCGAATCTACCGGATTTCAAATGGGAAAACTAAGAACAGTGGGTTGCGTAGATGAAGATCATCTCACTAGCGCAAAAACGGTTTTAGACAGCGCTTTTTTAGCCTTTAGACAGCGCTTTAAAGCGCTGTATAAACCAGCGACGCTATAGGTTTAGACAGCGCTTTTGGTATTACCAAAAGCGCTGTCTAAAGGGGCGTGTATTTAATGAAAAGCGCTGTCTATGGTACCTTTAGACAGCGCTTTTTCACATTATATGGATTACTTTAGACAGCGCTTTCGTCAAAAGCGCTGTCTAAGCCCTACCTTTTTTTGACTTTTTTGGTACACCTTAGACAGCGCTTTCTCCAAAAGCGCTGTCTAAGACCTTCCTTTTTTGACTTTTTTAGTACACCTTAGACAGCGCTTTCACCATAAGCGCTGTCTAAGACCTTCCATTTTTGACTTTTTTAGTACACCTTAGACAGCGCTTTCACCATAAGCGCTGTCTAAAGTGGACCTTAGACAGCGCTTTCACCAAAAGCGCTGTCTAAGGTGTACGAAAAATTTTATATAATTTTTTTTTAACCACAATTTTACCAGGTTTTTTCAACCAGAATTTGACCTGTAATTTTCAACCAGCAATTTTTTTCAGAATTGGCAATTCAAACCATTGGCCTTTCTACACCAAAATTATATATCCAAAATTGGCATTTCATACCAATATATATATTTAAAATTACAAACCAAAATTGTATATACACCTATTTATAATTACAAATCATTACATTTTTCTACAAATGCACATTTTACTTATTCACCAAAATTGCATCCAACCAAAGCATTGCTTCCAACCAAAGTTATTGCTTCCAACCAAAGCATTTTTTCTACAATGCACATATTACTTATACACCAAAATTGTATATACACCAAAATTGCATCCAACCAAAACATTGCTTCAATCTACATTATAGGTCCTGAAAACACAAAGATTGTAATTCAAAGTATTAAAATTCAAAGTATATACACCAAAAATTGTAATTCAAAGTATATACACCAAAATTGTAATTCAAAGTTTGTAATTCAAAGTATATACACCAAAATTGCAATTCAAAGTATATACACCAAAATTGTAATTCAAAGTATATACACCAAAATTGCATCCAAAATTGTAATTCAAAGTTTGTAATTCAAAGTATATACACCAAAATTGCAATTCAAAGTATATACACCAAAATTGCATCCAACCAAAGCATTACTCCAACCAAAGTTACACATATTAAAATTCTCATCAATTAAAGTAAGAGTATAATATTATACCTTAAGTTTGTAAAATTCCGAGCTCCATAATGTATTGACACCACTCCTCTTTGATTTCATCCAATAGAGCCTTTGTGTAAGTAGCACTCCTGAATTCTTCAAAATACTACATAATAATATAACATATAGTTTGATTTAGTTTTAACTATTTCATTAGACAATATGAGAGATATGTGTTAAAATAACTCATAAGTTAGAAATACATACATCGGGTGGAATCTCCATTCGATCCAACGAAATAGTGTCTCTCATAAATCTCAACATGAAATAGCCGCAATCTATTTGATTGCGTTGCCGAGGACACTACAAATGAAAATAAAATATGGATAAATTCTAAGTTTTATCAAGTAAGCATCACTAATATAATAAAACATGTGATAATTAATATACCTTCACATAATTCCATGTAATGGTGTGGTCGATTCCCCGATGTTCTAGGAATGCTTGTATAGTGCTAATAAAATATAAATGAATATTTAGAACAATTCACATAAATAAATAAATATACACATTTCTATTTAGAACAATTTCACTTACGTGTCAATACAGTCCTTCATATCCGGGTATGTGGTCCAATCATTTCCTAAGGAATCCAGATAATACACTACTCCGCGGATAGGATTGATTGCAACCAACAACCAATGTCCACTGTAAGATTAAACAAGTGTTAGATAGAAACTTTCTACACGAAGTCAAAATACAAAAAAAAATATAATAGATGAATTTAGAATGAAAATCTAACCCAGTATTAAACGGTAAAAAGTACAACTTTTCCGTTTCTTGGTTGTCCATAAAGACGTTGCGTATATACGCATGGACCTCATTTGGTTTCGTCAATATTTCGGTTAAGTTGACAGCGCTGGGGCATAAGAATGCAAATCTTTGCTCCAATCCCCGGGGGCGCATAAAACTGTCATACAGAAACCTGAAATAAAAACATCATTAACATTAGAATATTCATTTGAAAAATAAAGTAAATAAGTTGTTCAATTACCAAAGTAGATCGGATATACCTCAAGTATATATTGACAACAGTGACGCCCAATTCTGTATGTTGGAAAACTTGCTCGAAGTCTTCATTACCAACATTCTGGTCAAATTCAAAGCCATACAAATCTTTCTCCATAGTTATCAGACGAACACCTCCAGTCGGAATATCCGTCATTAATTGTAGAAAGGTCTGAAGGCACGTCCTAACCTTGCCGATAGGTTGTTTTCTAACCCTGGTATTCTTAGCACCAACAGTTTTTTGCGTTGAAACGTTGCTAATCACTTTACCAGGCAGCTATAAATCATATAATTTGTTAGATGAAGTATAAGATATCCAATTTATCATTTTCTATGCATATAATTGTGATGTACCTCTTTTTTTGAGACAACGGACTCGGTATGCTCCGGAATCCGCTTATCCTTTGTTTTGGATTTTGTTGGAGTCTAAATAACATTGCCATGTAAAAAATGAAAATAAAATGCTCGTAAAATCTTTGAATTTACACATTAAGATTAACAAAGGTTTATAACGGTTTTAAGCATATATACCTCATATCCTACGAGTATGAGATTTGACGGCCATGCAACAAACGACCCTATAGCTTGTCCCACCACTCTTACCTCCGAATCATCGTTAGGATAGGGTAATAGTGCTTCATTCTCCATAGCAATATCAACTGATACTTTCAAACTTCCAGTAGGGAGGGATTCATTATGAAGTACTGTGACCCCATTGTTAAACACTTTTCCCTTGGCAACCATCCGATGAATTGGTGAAGATAAGAATAGTTGACATTGGTGAATGCCCTAAAACCAAAAATACATATGTCATTGTTAATGTGTATATATGTAATTAAATAATTTAAGCTACTAATATAATTTCATAGATATATATATATATATATATATATATATATATATAATTACCTCTGGAATAATCGGATGAAAGCTGCAGTTGATACTATCCTTCTCTGATCCATCTCTAACACCAGAAGCGTTATCCCTTTCTTTTTCCTTTCTTAATTCCCGCACCTCGGCTTCTAGTGCTTCCAATTTAGCTTCAAGTACTGAATAACTAGCAGCCTTTCCCTTTTTAATATTCAGGGAGGTCGGGGTGATCCCAAATGCCTTACCCCTCACCCGACCAGGATACTCAGGGACATCTAATGCCCGACTAAGTATGCTCCTGGTATCATCTGCAGGTACAGACTGAGATAACGCCTCCTGAAAATCAGATGAATATCGAATATTTGTCAAATATTTGTTAATAAAGTTTTGACTTAATTAAAGAAATATTGTTATACTTACACATTTCTCATATACTTGTAGAACCTCTTCTGGAACAGATCCAGACTTGCCCACACGGGCTTCCTTCCACAAGACATGTGCAGGAAGAGATGTTTCAGAGCTACCCGCCTTTTGTAACTACATATAAAGCCAAATAATATGATCAAATATAACTCATGATGAACAATTATTATGTCATTGCAATTTATTGATACTTACCAATTGTTGCTCCAAACGTCCATATCCAGTACGTCCTTTCCTGTATTTATATTGGGGATCTGATGCTCTATCCCGATTAATTGCACTTAAACTCTTAAATTGCTCGGTTTGTCGTTTGGCTTTAAACTTCACCCATTCTTATGGTGAAATGAAACTTGCATATTTAGATGGAAACTCTCCATCAACAAAATTACCTTCAGCATCCTTAAGATAGGTTTTGTTTAAATATGTCCTAAACCCTCTTAGGAGCTTCCCTGCCAATCTCATCAAATAAGCTTTTCTGTCATCCTCGACATTAAAGCACCTCTAAAAAAACCATACACATTGGTTAGTACAAATAATTTAAACGACATAATTAGTTGGCATAATTAAAGACATAATTATGGTACCTTTATCTCATTCCAAATTTTTTCTTTGGTTTCCTTCAACTGTTTGTTTCTCCAGTCATCTAAAGTAATAGGAACCTCATTCCTTACAAGTGTACCAATGAAACTTGTCAACATATGACCGTTAGGCTCAACAAGTGTGCCTGTTTCGCTCCAATGCACATTATAAGTCATGCCTTGATTTCTAGCATGGATCACTCTCCTCATTATGGTTATTCCTCTCCTAATCTCTTCTTCCATAGTTCTGCTACTTCCAACCTGATCATCATGTGGATGATCATCATCATGTGCGTGATCATCAGCATGTGGGTCATCATTGTTAGTAGCCATCTAACCTGTAATAAATAAATCAAGGATATCAAATATAATATATAACAAATATAATAAAGAAATAAAGGATATCAAATATAAAAAATATGACATAATATATAACAAATATAATAAAGAAGTCAAGGATATCAAACATAATATATAACAAATGTAATAAAAAAATCAAGGATATCAAATATAACAAATATGACATAATATATAACAAATATAATAAAGAAATCAAGTATATAACAAATTTTACCTCTTTCACTAACATCTCTTTCTTTTCTTGGTTGGAATATGAATTACTTGTTTCTTATCAATGCGGACGGATGAATGGATCCAAATTCCCTCGTTATGGTCATTTCTGATATATGACCCATCCGCTATAAGATCCTCATCCATGAAATTATATTAGTAGCTTAAATTATTTAATTACATATAACAAAATTGCTTTGAATTTCGGTTCTTTAGAACAACAACCTCAAGAATTTACATTATTAACATTAACACTAACACTAACACTAACACTAACACTAACCTAACACTAACACTAACACTAACCTAAACTAAACTAAACTAAACAAACACATTATATAGCAATAGTTAACAATGTAGAAAAATGTTAACAAGAACAAACTATAATAGATGTTCTAAACTAACACTAACACTAACACTAACACTAACCTAACACTAACACTAACACTAACCTAAACTAAACTAAACTAAACAAACACATTATATAGCAATAGTTAACAATGTAGAAAAATGTTAACAAGAACAAACTAAACTAACACATTATATTGATTCTATTCTTATATCACCAAAAATGAAGTTAGCACATATTTTATTCTTATATCCAACAACAGTCCAACATTAGCAACAACATTAACAACATTAGCAACATTATCAACATTAGCAACAATCCAACATTAGCAACAACATAAACAACATTATTATCAACATCAACAACAACATTATTATCAACATCAACAACAACATTATCAACATTATCAGCAACATTATCAACTGAAACTCTGAAACTCTGAAACTTCCAAACTGAAACTCTGAAACGTGTAAAATGTGTAATACTCTGAAACGTGTAAAATGTGTAATACATCAACAACAACATTATTATCAACATCAACAACAACATTATCAACAGCAACATTATCAGCATACCTTATAAAATGTGTAATAATCTGAAACTCTTAAACTTCCAAACTGAGTGACGAAAACGCGAAATGAGAGAGGAACAGACGGTCACGGTGGAGTAAAGGTCGTCGGAGTCGCGAAATGAGGGAGGAACGGTGGACGACGGCGCGGTGGACGACGGCAAGGGTTTAGCTCAGGTTCGCAAGTATCCGTTCGCAACAGGGGAGGGAGAAGAAAGAGCGCAAAACTGAAAATGAAAACTGAGTATATTCATATATTTTAATTTTATTAGACCTTAGACAGCGCTTTTCAACAAAGCGCTTTCTAAGGTGGCCCTTAGACAGCGCTTTAAAAGCGCTTTCTAAGATTGGCCTTAGACAGCGCTTTTGTTTTTATTTTTTTAAATATTTAAGACCTTAGACAGCGCTTTCCTTAAAAGCGCTGTCTAAGGTCTTATATTTTTTTTAAATTTAAAAGGCCTTAGACAGCGCTTTTAAGGAAAGCGCTGTCTAATATTTTCCATTAAATTTTTTTAAAAATTTAAAAGGCCTTAGACATCGCTTTTCACTAAAGCGTTGTCTAAGGTCTTATATTTTTTTGCGCTTTTCCTTTATTAAATTAATAGATTCCGTGTTTTTGACCTATAGCAGCGCTTTTGTAATAAAGCGCTGTCTAAGGTGAGATGTTATAAGTCCTTTTTGTTGTAGTGTCTTCAGATTTCAAGACATGGATGTAATTGTGAATGATGGAGTACCGACATTGAAAGAAAAGTCAGATGATGTTCAGCAAGCTGCGCACAAGGAACGAAGAAAGAAAGATGGAAAATGTTTGTTATTGATTCACCAGTGTGTGGATTATAATGTGTTTGAAAAAATAATTGAAGAAGAAACGACCAAAGGAGTGTGGAATAAGTTAAAGAACTCGTATGGTGGAGATGAAAAACTAAAAAGGGTGAAGTTGAAGACGTTGAGAAAGCAATTCGAGAAGACTCGGATGAAGGAAGGTGAATCAGTCTCTGAATACCTTTCACGTGTAGTGTTGTTAACAAACCACATGAAAGCGTGCAATGAATCAATCAACGATTTGCAAAAGATTTAGAAAGTTGAAAATTTTTACTGCAAATTTTAATTACATTGTAGTGTCAATTGAAGTGTTCAAGAACCTAGATGAGATGAAGTTAGAAGAACTTCAAGCTTCATTAGAGGCTCGTGAGTTGAGGCTGAAGCAAAGGACTTAGAAAGGAAGAAGGTGGATGAATCGGCACTACATGCAAGATTCATCAAGAAATCTGGGAAAAAGAAAGCGAAGTAGGGAAAGAATATTGCTAATGATGAGAAGTCAAGCAAGAACTCAAAGAATCACTCTGATTCGATGAAGAATGGCATGGGCAACATGTATTCGGGGAAGAAAATTAACATGAATGGGGTGCAGTGTTACAACTGTCAAGGATTTTCCCACTATGTTCGAGACTGTCGAAGAAAGAAGGAAGCACGAGCGAAAGATAGTGTTGAAATGCAGTATGCACATACTGAAGATAATGATTCTGGTGATGTGTTACTCATGGCCAACACTAGGTCAAACACTGTGAAGGCGAGAAAAATACACAAGAAAGGGGGTTGAATTGCGTATGTCAAAAACGATTCGCTTCTGATAAGCAACTTCAGAATTTGAACAAGGTTCAGAGTCTAATATCAGAATCTTATGATAGCAGCGAAAATAAAATTGATTAGAAGCAAGAAGCAAGCAGCGCAAAATTTTTATCTTGGTTCCTCTCCTCAACTAAGAGTAGTCCAGTCCCCTTGTCTCAACAATAGTTTTTTACTATAATCAAACTAATTACACTTTGCTCGAGCAAACTAGCAAGAGACTTCACTCCTCAATCAATCAAGAAAGAGACTTATGCTCAAGCAACCTAACAAGAGACTTCTACTTAATTAACTTAGAAAGAGACTTCACTTCTCAAGCACTGCGGATCTCACCGATTAGTGATAATTGATGGAGGACCAAATTGGAGGAGGGAAAAAATTTCCTGGACATGACTACAAGAGTTACTGCTTCTCCTCTCTCAATTTTTGATAGAGATCTGATTTTGGATTGAAGATGATCTGCTTGTAGAATTTCGAGGGAATAAAAAATCGATTCCCTCGGACAATCTCACTTTTCCGTTCTGGAACCAAAATTGGATGCAAGCTGGTGATGCATAATCCTATATCAGTGGTGTTGATTTCTGATATCGCGGCGCGGGGTTAGATCTGCAAGATTAGCATTTCAACACTCAAGTCATTTCAAGATTTAAGATGAGTGTAGTGAAAAGTAAAGATCATAAAATGTACCTTGGATTTTGTGTGACATGAGTTTTATAACTAGGTCATATAGGGCATATTGGAATAAATGTGGGCCTTGGCTATTAGGACATTTGGTCGGTCCAAAACACTATTCATTTCTAAAAATTTGATAATGTACATTCAACTAATCGTTGTTATTTAATTTTATTATATATAATTATTTATTAAATTATTTAAATTTAAAAGGTTTTCAAGACATTTTATTCAATAAATAACACTGTCCAATATTTTATTATGAGTAGATAAGAAAATGAATGGCTCCATTTTGCCTCCCCTTTCCAATCCCTCAATCTATAGCTCAAAACAAGCAGTACAATTTTCAGTCCTATGTTTATCACCTTTCACGCGACATACTAATTGAAAAATGCTTGGTAACAACCGAACAAACTTCGAATTCCCATTCCACCTGTCTGGAAATTGTAACTGTTACGTGAGCCAGAAGAAATTTCCTCCAAACTTAATCACATCACCGAAAACAATTATAGTTTTTTGAATGAGTCCATCTCCAAACACATTGTTACGTGCGTTCCAATGCCACAAGAAAATTAAACTTCTAAGACATTTCCAAGTTAGTTGTTTAGAATTAATATTAGTACTATATAAAGACCAAGGTCAAGGCAACACTTTTATTTTTGAGATTTATTAAAATTAAAATTTGGTGAAACTCATTCTTCTAAAACTGTCTCGTAAAATAAAAAGTGTCATTTTATATAACATTTTTTTAACTTTATTTTTAATTAGCGAGGAGTTTGATATTTTCTCAGTACACTTCATCACGTATAATATTTTTTTATAGGTAAATGTATATTCATATTCAAATAAGGTATTAGGAGTACATCAGCCAACATACAACTTACAAACAAACCAACTCCTAATACAATAGGAAATCAACTACACAATTGAACATTTATTAGGCTTTATGTGTCGCTGGATGGTTCATAGTTCGATAGATAGACTCTGACACTATATTAAAATTAGAGTGTAGTTTAATTCATTCATTTAAAAGTGATTTGTAATGTGAGGAGTGTCACTCTATATAAGTTATTTCTATGATATATCTTTAACTAATGCGGAACTTGGATTTTGATAGTTAATTAGCAAGTTTACTAAAAACCGCCCAATGATTTTTCAAGTAGTCGCACCAATTTTTGAGGTTTTCAAAATTCTTCTTTTTCTCTTATTTAGAATGCTTTGGTTTTAGTCTCAAATATTGTCAAAATTCACTTCAAAACTATGTAATTTTTCACTAATTGCTACTATAAATATTTGAAACTACTAATAAAACTTCATGATGATGGACTATTATCACAACCTAAAACTTGAATTGTTACTTGCCATCAAGAAACCTACTTGCTAAATAAAAATTTTAACAGTCAAAAATGCATTCTTATCTAATCAATGATCATCACGCATTCCTAACTCAGATGTCACTTATGTTCTTTGCTTCAATTCAAACAAGTCCAAAGAATTCTTCCAACTTTCAGATATACTAAATTTATCTTTCTTTTTCACCTTTTCGCTCAAGTTAATATGACAATCACTCAATCAACACACAACATTTATTTTACCATAAGTTTAAAATTTTTCTAAGCAAACAATCAAAGTCAACATTCCAATACAAACTTTTAAGGTCTTTCACAGTTATTTTTTACCTCTTATATGGAATATTTTTTTCTTTTTACTCTTGTGGTAGCAATGGTAAATAAACAATGCCTTTAAACTGAAAAAATAAAAAAATAAAACAAAACAAATCATTAATTTCAAAAAAAAATACAACACAATAAAAGGGCAAACAAACTGACAAAATTAGAAACTTAAATCTGAAGGCTAGAAATTCATCAGAATGCAAAAATAAAAGCGGTTGTAAAATGTCTGGATCATTGGTTTTTGGTAAGAGTCTTAGGAGAAAAAGGGTTGAAGTTCATCAACTGTTATAATATCTCAAGGTTCTCATGCTCCTGCCATAGAAATTGCTCTCTCATCATCCTTTATCTCTCTGTAGCGAAAATAAAGAGATTCAACATAAATGGGTGTAGAGGTGTAGTTGGCCTAGTTGGTCATTCCCATAGCAAAATTTTGGAAGAAATGAGGAGGCAGTTGTTGTG
Organism: Lathyrus tuberosus; assembly: GCA_022829125.1. Taxonomy (NCBI): domain Eukaryota; kingdom Viridiplantae; phylum Streptophyta; class Magnoliopsida; order Fabales; family Fabaceae; genus Lathyrus; species Lathyrus tuberosus. The sequence goes on from JALAZF010000424.1 coordinate 391,198, forward strand.
TGTCTTGTGTTGGAGGGACTTCTTAATCAAGTTGTGGTTGCTGCTCATGGTCCTCATCAACTTCTCTTCTAGTTTGATGCACTAGAGCTCTAGACTTGTCATTCATAATGACTAGGTAAGCTAATATCATTATCTTTGCTCTAGACACATGAAGGGAAATCGCGATTCAAAACGCAACGGAAATTAAAATTTTCCTTTAGCGATCCTTACGAAAGATCAAGATCAGTGATAGAATGGTTACCTCTTGTGGCGATGAAACCTTTGATTCTGAATCGAAGGAATGATCACGAGCGATGTACGATGAACAGCGCCTCTACTCAGTCCACACGAACAGCTTCCTTCAGCCTCAGTGCTAGTTCCTACGATTGAAGGCTTTGAGTGAGAGATAGTGAGAAGGAAAATACGGCTAGGGTTTCACAACTGAATTTTCATCAAGTCTTTATGCTTCTGCACAAGGGTTATATTTATAGAACCACTTGTGTGGGCTGCAAGCTAAAAAACCCACTTAAGTGCACGCACACCATATCTTATGATGTACTGTATATCACTTAAGCACGCGGTACCTTACCACAATACGTATTCCACTTAAGTGCACCGTACCTTACGGTGTTACATATTTACTTAAGTACACCGTACCTTACGGTGTGCCTTATTTACTCTACCTCTTATCAAACTGTCCTTATGTGTGTGACCCTGTAGGATTTCGCGACGTTGGTAATTATATTAAATCATGCATTTAACATAATAAACAGTGAACAGTATCTAGCAACACATCACTGCAACCCAAGTCACGAAATTGTCATGTGATCTAACAAAACCTTTTGTGATTGTGCTTGTGTGTACAATTACCCTTTTGCCCTTATGTCTATATTGAACACAAGGCATATACCGTGTCATCCTTTTTCAGTTCAATATTGGGCCCTTAGACATTTATCCTGTTATGCGGGATGGACAAATTCCATCTAGGTCACTCATGTCCCTCAGCATGCTTTATGAAGTACCCATCAACTCTCTTTATAGTCATCCAATTACGGACAATGTTTGATCAGTAATAAAGTACTTGACTCTACATCTAGGGTCCACAGTGGTTTCAGGTCGAAGGGTGGTATACACCACTATCACCATGAGAGTAACTTATGACACTTTGCATAACATTCTATGTAGTACTCTCATAGTGGGTCAATCCAGTATAAATATGACTCCTAATATTCATACATATGTTAAGACTTGATAACTCCTTATCCATGATCCATGAGATGTGATCATCAGTCTATCTACATAATAGTCTTAATGCTTTAAGGTTATCCCATTTCACATTAAAGCTCGACTACGGATATTTTAAGAATAGTGCCCTTATGTTTAATGGAATCTCATGATTAAGTCACACTTAATACTTCATTAAACGAACTAGCTATTCTAGGGACTTTATCACTTTGGAAAAACAAACATAATAAAGAAATGCCTTTTATTATTAATAAATAATTCGATACAAGTACCAAAAGTATTGGCCTCTAGGGCTTACACCAACAACACATGCTAACTTGCATAATTCATTAACGAAACAACAGTGCCCAAAAATATTTTGCGTAGAACCTACCATTAACTTAATATTGTTCGCGATCAATATTTCGACATTAATTGGATCTCCTTAAATAATTACTAGCAATCCATACACCATTCAAATAATGAATTTAGAAGTATTTGAAGCGCTCTCTAAAGTTGACATAAAAAAAATATTCACATGCCTTAGGTAAAGGTTTTAGATTCTTAACATTTAGCTTATTGGGATTTTGTCCCAAATATTTTAACCATTGAGCTCCAAGTCAACATGCTTTTGCAAAATTTGCTTTCATTCTTTGTCAATTGGACGGTCCATTTGATGCCTCTTTCTTTGAATGTTGCATTCCTATGGTGGTGTCAGCCTTAACAAAGTGTTAATTTAGGAAGAATTTTAATCAATTTACTTGCCACGAACAAACGACACATAATTACCTAGTGAATGGTTGAAAACATTAGGTAAGTTGGATATTCCACTAAATCTGCAACATCAAACTTAACTCCTAAGTAAACTTGTAATTTTTTATTTTTAATGACCTATAAGAAAGAGCTGAGAAATTCTTGAGATAAAGATAGAGGAACAAAAAATGGTTGTTGCGCAGAGCCATTGCCTTAAGTGACTTATTGGGACACTCTTCCTATTTTAGTGGGAGAGGCCATTGTTGATGAGAATAAAGAAAATTGATGAAGAAAGATGAGTGACTTGAATATTTGTGTTGTTGCAATTTAAATCTTTTAGAACTTTTTGAGTAAAAATGTGGATAAACTGACAATTTCGGCAAGCCTTCTTTTATAAGCACGTAAAATCGTGCATGGATTTCCAACAGTCACCAAAATCGCCCAGTGATCACTTTTAATCGCATCACAATTCCTTTACAATGATCAAATTTGTTTTTATAAAAAAAATCCCTGATCTCGCAGAGATCCCTTTTAATCGTGTGGCGATTGCTTCAAATCACGCAGCAATCTCTTTAAATCGTGGGTGATTTTTCCACTAGAAAATTCTTTTTTTCATTTTCCTTTCTTTGCTTTATTTTCTTTGACTTTCATTTCCTTCTCCTAAGTTATCATAAAAATAAAAATAAAAAACTAAAAATTAATTAGTAATTTAAACTAAACTTAAAATTTTACATGATGGGCTAACTCCCATTAAATGCATTTATAATGTCTAACTTGACTGTTGAAAATTTAAAGTTATGTTAATACTAGAGAGACCTTCTCAGATAGAATCTCTCATCTGTCATACCCAAATTTTATTCGGACATTTTAAATTCATCTGATACATGTCTATTTGTCAAGTTTTACATTTTTAGTCATATGAATTTTTATATCATGTATATATGCATTATAGTAAAAAAGTCAACATAAAGTCAACATTTTACATGTTGAATAAATTGACTAAATTTTCATTTTTTTAGTATGAATTTTTAAAAAAAATCACGATCATTTAATTTATCATCAAAATATCCATTCAAATTTTATTAATCATTTTTATGCATCATAAAACAAAAATCAATGTTTCTAGAAGGTCCAAAATATATCTCATTTATTACATTATTTTTTCATGCATATATTACATTCATTCTAACATGCATATATTACATCATTATTCATTATTTAATTAAATAAGCTTCTAGAATGCACTCACATTATTTGCGTAATTCCTAAACCACCCCATAACCTAATCCTATAGAGCCTATAAATAAAATCATTCTCATTTACAAATCTCACCAAGAATAATTCACAAAAATTAAGCCAAAACTCTCTTCATTTTTCTTCAAGTCATTTATTTCTTTATTGAATTTTATTTTAGGTAGGCTCTTATGCTTGTCATTTATTTGATTTTATTACATTTTTATTCTTGCTTAATTTATTTAGTACCTTAATCATCACCATTTTGCATGGAAACTCCATTGATTCAAAATCAAGAGTTTAAAGTGTTCTTGAACCTCCATAAGCAAAAGTGATTAAATGTGAATTAATTTTCGTTTATTTAATTTTTTTCATTATTATTGTTACTGCACTTAATTAATATCTTAATCATTACCATTTTGTATGGAAACTCAATTGATTCAAAATCAAGAGTTTAAAGTGTTCTTGAACCTTCATGAGGAAAAGTGATTAAATGAGATTTAATTTTCATTTTTTTGTGGCTTATTTTTTAATTTAGAGCATTCCATGTTGTTTGTGAGATCGTGTAGATGAATTTTCATTATTCATTTGCTTAATTTCATGCAAAATTAACCAAGTTATGGACAAAATAAAGATGAATGCTGTTGGTGTTCTTGAATAAGCTCATATTTAATCTAGACCACACTAGCCTCATCGTCCCAAAAAAGCCAACGCTATCATGGGAAGACAACCTGAGGCTTGGTGTAATTACCACTGTGTACGGGGACATCACACCGAGGACTGTCAACAGCTGAAAAAAGAAATTGAAGCTCTAATCCAGAGAGGTCATCTCTTGGCATATGTGAAGGATTTTCGACCACAAAGTAACAAGAGAAGTCCCCGCCGAGATGATCCGGGACCAGAAAATTTATCCCGGAAGAAAAGTTCAGATTCTGAAGAGGGTCACGAGACAAAGGCAGCTCGACACACACTAAACACCATTTCTGGAGGGTTTGCTGGGGGTGGAGAAACAAGTTTAGCTAGAAAGAGATATGGTAGGGCAGCCATGCATATCGACCAGAGATCCCCAGAGAAACCGGAAGGCAACTTAGATGCTGTAACATTCTCCAGACAAGACGTCATAGCAGTCCTGGCTCATGAAAATAATCCTATGGTTATTAAAGTACAGATAAGAGACTGGAGCGTGAAAAGGGTATTGATAGACCCCGGAAGCTCAACCGACGTATTGTATTGGGATGCTTTCAGAAGAATGGGGCTCGATGCGACTAAGTTATTAACATTCAAAGGTAGTCTAATAGGATTCTCGAGAAAACAGGTTTAGGTGCGCGGGCATCTAGCATTGCCGACTACCTTTGGTAACCCGGCGAATGTGAAAACTGTCCGAGTGAAGTACTTGATAGACAATGCTGCTTCACCCTATAACATCATTATAGGCCGACCATCATTCAACGCCCTAAAAGCTTCGCTTTCAACTCTGTATTTGACCATGAAATTCCCACTCGGAGATGGCCGGGTTGGAATTGTCAAAGGCAACCAGGGGCTGGTAAGAAAGTGTTATAAGGATAGCTTAAAGTTGAAAGAAAGGAATCTGCAGGAGAAGCAGATCCCAAGAATTCCCTCAAAGTTCACCTGGTCGACATAGACCCACGTGATGATTCAGTTGAAGACAACATAGTGTAATACCCCAAAATTTGCTCTCCCTCTTTGTCATCATAGCATGGCATTATCATTTATCATATCATATCCATCTCATTAGCATTGCATTGCATTTAACATAGAAAAATGAAGCATGGCATCCTTCTTACCATCAGGGCATGTGATCAGGTGGAAGGTGGACAATCAAGAGATCATTCAAAGGTCAATCAAGTTTCCTCAAGGCAAGCCAAGTGGTCTTTCATGTCTCATACCATCTCAACGGATCATCCACAACCTCAAGGATGAGAGATTCAATGAGAGATTGAAGCACTACATCTTTCACTATACAAGAGGTTCAAAAACTGAAGGAAAACCCTCAAAAGAGATAGCTCATTGATCCAAAATCATCCTCAAATGGCATATATCATCATCCTTTAAGAAGTTACACAACATACTCTGAGGAATTTGAAATTGAAGACTGCACATTTTTCTCCTAGGAGGGGGGCACCAAAACTAGGGTTTCCCATTAAATCAGGGAATCTTTGATTTTTTGGACAAAACTTGATGTCATGGTATTCTACATGTTCTTAAGTGTATGTGTATGGAAAATTGCCTCTCAATTGGTTTTGGAAGTGTTTCAATTGGAAGAAAGATCAGAAATTAGGAAAATTGGGGCCAAGTCAAATAATCAGAGGAAAAAGTCAACTCTTGACTTTTTGAGCCCAAAATCATGAAATTCATGTTACATATGTCCAATGTACAAAATTTGGTCAAGAAATTCCAAAGGAATCATGAAAAAATCAAGATGTAGAAAGTTGCCATTTTTGGAAGAAGAAGGGTTACTAAAAATAGCAAGTTTTGGCCATTTTGCATCAGAGTTTGAACCAAGGCCATTTAAAATTGAAGCACCAAATGAAAATTCCACCAGGCCACAACAAAAGGTCTTGCTTTAAGCTTCAAATCCATGTGTAGAACATCTCCATTGGATAAAAATTGAGTGAGATATGATTGATCAAAGTTTGAGCAAAGTAGGTTCAAAACTAGGTCATGACCCAGATTTTCAGGGCACGCGCGCAGTCATTTTCTCAAACACTTGGTGGGCCAAATGTATTGATCAATTACTCATGATTAGAGGCTTCAAATGGAAAACCTTTCAACATCAAAGTTGTTCCTCTATGTGAGATCTTCAAAGTTGGTGTTTATCAATTTTTCATCTGATCAAAGGTTAAGGAGTTATGATGGCTTAAAGAATGGTCATTGCAACTGAAATTTGACCAGGTCACGACCAGGTCATGCCACAAGTCTGCGCACCCATGTACCAGTTCTTGGCCCATCTGTTTATGGTCATTTTTAGACATGTTTGAGGCATCATTTCCACTCAAGTTGCACATCAACATTGCTCTCCTATGTGTCCTCTTTCCAATGAACCCATACACTCCCTAATGCAGTCATTGAGTAGAGAAAAAAACCTCCATAAACCACCCTATGTTGACATTGATATATTGATGGCATGCTGCATGATTTGGTTCACACACACCACAAACACTTTCTCATTTCTTTCCTCATTAAACCAAACACTCATCACATTCATAATGCCACGTGCTTCATAATACATAAGAATGGAAAAAAAGACAACTTGTTGAACAAGCTTCATGCTGTACCAGCCGTGCCACACCAGTTTCTCTTCATTCCCACCATAACTCACCATGAACCATCATCACACAATTACAGCCATGGATAACTCGCCCTAACTAACTTGGCTCAGTTAGTTAGGGTGCACTCAGTTTAACCATGCTAACTCATTTAACTCCACTCACTAAACCATAGTTAAACTCACACTATAAATAGAAAACTCACACTCTAATTTCATTTTCAACTCCATTCTTCTCATTTCACTCCCAAACACTCTCTAATTTTCTCTCTGATTCTTCCACATTCTCTCCAAAAAACTCTCTCTGCTCTACTCTCAACATCACCATTGCAAGGAAGCTTCGAGTTCATATTGTTCAGCCTACTCCTCAATCTTCTATGATTCTCTCTCAACTTCACCAAAGAGCAACTGATTTTTGAGCTTGGATCTCATTTCTTCTCCCCTGAATCATCATCTTCATCAAAGCCTTTATTTGGCCAAGTGAAGCTTAAGGAAGAAGCAAGCATTTCCTCTGGTTTTCTCAGACTCTACAAGGACTGCAAGATCAGGTTCCGAAGCTTACAAACTCTCCTCTCACATTTACTTGTTTATTTTGTTGTTTTCATGGTGATATGAGCTCACTAGGAGCATTTGAACTCTGGCTAGTTGATAGAGCTTCTTAAAGGCTTAGATCCAAAAGTTAGGGCACAAGTTCATCTCCTCTGTTCTTGCTGTGTGTGCATGTTTTGTTGTTTTTATGAGCATATTCTTGATCTACATGAGCTTAGCTTCAATTTGGTAGGCGATTTGTGTGTTTTGGTGAACATGTGAGTGTTGCAGGTGGTGGTTCTCGCCGGAGAAGGTGACCGGAGGTCCCTCTCCGGCCGGTGAACTTGTTTAGGGTTTTATTTGCAGTTTGAACGTGGACCGTTGGATGTTCATCATCGTGTGGCTTGTGTGATGACAGCGCATAAAAATGTCACATGCGTGGCACATGTTTTATTTTAATCAGAGTGAACATTATGTGGTGTGGCACACTGTATGTTGTGTGGTCACTCACGCGCGTGTGTTAGATCTGGTTACTTTGACTTTCGTTTGACCTTGACTTGATCCAATGGCCATGAGTGAGTCAATTTTGTTGACTGAGAGTGTATGCTTGTTATTGTGTTATGCGTGTTATTGGACCTAGACTATTTTGCTATCCACACCTCCATTTCTAAAAGCCCAATGATTTTTGAACTCATTTTTACTAGGCATGCACCCCCATTCATTTTTGCATTGCATTTTATTTTTCCATTTTTCTACACGTTTGTTTTTTAATTTTTAAAAATACTAAATAGTATCATAAAATTCCACAAAAATTCATGAGTATCAATAAAACATTTAGAAAATTTTTGGTGATTTTATTTTCTGATTTTATGACCTTTTTACCCCTGCTCCATAATTTTCTTTGAATTTCTTTGGTGTGCATTCTTAATGTGGTACATGATCTTGTTTAATTTTGTACTTGATCATTAATAATTGGTTTGATGCTCTTCTTTTTGCATTGAGTCATTAGCATCTTGAGGTATGTTAATGGATTTTTATTTGATTTTTTAGGTCATTTTATGGCATGTTTGGTGTTCACTTTTGTGCTACTTTGTATGATATGTCTATTTGACCTAAGTGCATTGTTTGACCTCATTTTGCCTTGGTTCCTTGCATGCTACTTTGATATGTGATTCATCTCTGATTGGTGAACTTCAATACCATGTTTTCATAATTTTCATGAGGCCATTTGATTTTTGTTTGATGCATTTCATTTAAAGCATTATAACATGTCATATCATTGTAATCTTTCGTGCATGTTTACATGTTTTCTTTTGTGTATACTTGCATGATCATTTGCCTATTTGGTGAGCTACACTCTTGACATTATAGGACATTGATACATATCATATGTCATCTTTGCTTGTTGATTATCATTTGAACTTTGTGCACCTTTAACATGTTGTGTTTGCACTTTCCTTTGTTTGGAACTTCCATTTCAATTCTACTTCTTCTATCACTTCTTAAATGCTTTGATGTGTCATGCATGAATACTTGTGAGATGTTTGTGAATCATTTTTCATTTCATTTCAATTCTGATCCATGGATTACATGTTCCATTTATGCACATTTCTTCTTTTCTCTTTCATCTTTCATTCTCCCTTTTCTTATGATATCATGTTCTAATGTCATGGAGGATGTTTGTTGCCTATCCACTTGAGTTTGATTGATAATAACCATTTGTTTCCATATGATGTACATTCTGGTTGTGGCTCTAGGATTTGGTTTCTCATGTAATTCTTTTGAGTTTTATGATGCATTACATGTTCTTTTACTTCTTATACTTCTTATACATGTTTACTAACCATGTAGGGGATTTGGTAAGTTTCAATTGAGTGTGGATAAGGAATCCACATTCAACTTCTATCCTTTCTCTTTTACAATTCCATTTTATGTTTTGTTAAGCACTTATGTGCTTTCTTTTAATAACTCATTACTTTCCCTTTTTGAATTACAATTCATCTTCTACTTTAGAAGTGAATTGTTTAATTCTTTCTTTCTTTAGACTTTAGGTTGAAACCTCACAAACCTTTAGGATCACTCCCTTTAATCTTCAATTAGGATTGAGTCTTAGCCCACATAGGTTTTACCTTTTCTCCTCTCTTGAGTCTCTCTTCTCATCTCTTAAAGGAAACTCAAAACATCTAATAAAGGTAGGCATTTATTGCATTTAGGCCTTTCATATAAAGAAAAGGTTATAAGGGGTCTTCTCTTATAATCTTAGAATGTATAGCATATAGCCCATCTTGGGTCAATGTGTTAAACATTTGATCTTGTATGAGATACTTAAATGCAATACTTGTTGAAGGTACAAATAAAAAACACTTCTTCATTTCTTAATTAACAAAAACACTTAATGAACACAAGTATGCTAGTGTGTTTGAACCTTGACAATTGGAACTAAGGGTGGGGGTCTTCTTCACCCTTAGTGTGCTTTCTTACCCATTCCATCTTGGAATGTGAGAATGTACGCATTCCAATGACTAAGATTCAGATACACTATCATATGCAAACAAATGGGAAAAACTCTTAAAAGACAAAAACAAACAATAACGTCTTTCCTTCGGGAATTCTTTTCTCACCTCATTCACTCTCAGCGTACAAACGTGCTCCTCCTCGTTCTCTTGCAAGATGGTAACGCACTCGGACCAGCGAGCCTGCAACACCTGAGCTAGAACGTCAGTCGTTCCTTAAAAAACACAAACAATCCATCCCTATTGAGGGGAACTACGTCGCTCTGATTCTCATGTTCCCGATGAGATACGTAGGCAGTGGGGTAGGGCCCATGCGAGCACTTCTTTTATTTTCCCTACATTTGTTTCTCTTTCTCTCTTCTTTCTCTTTCCATTCCTTTTCCAGTTCTTTTTCCAGTATCTTTTCCTTACACCCTTTGATTGAAGCAGTAAGCGTGGATCCCATCGGGTACGATGGACGCGAGGGGGTGCTAATACCTTCCTCTCGCGTAACCGACTCCCGAACCCAGTTCTCTTGGTCGCGAGACCATGCTTTTCCTTTCTTTCAGGTTTATGCGGTGTTTCCTTTCCCTCTCTTGGGATAAATACACATTGCTGGCGACTCTGTTTCGGTGCCACTTTCGCGTTTGTACTTGGATGAAAATCCCGGGAGCGACAGTTGGCGACTCTGCTGGGGAAAGACTCCAGAATCTCTGGTTTCCTTAGCGAGTCAATCCTAACGCTTGTCTGTTTTTCTTTCATTGGGTGTTTATTGTTGTGCTGTATTTACCGTTTTACTGTATAGTTATTTACTGTATATTACTGTATATTACTGCATTTACTGCATTTTACCATGTTTATTCCATATGATATATTATGCTATGCTGGACTGTGCTGTTTTCTGTTTGGCGGGATGGGATTTCTGAGAGATAAGCCCATTACACAGGCTTGAGGATACACTTAGAATTAGAGTGGAGAGTAGTGGGACCTACGTGCCGTTTGGAGTGCGTTGGGTGTTCACGAAATTCACAGCTAGACGAGGCTATCTTGGGACACGTCGTGGCATGCGCATCTTGCGTATTCCAGGATGTAGATCTAGAGAGCTGTCGACTCTAGTGACCGATCATGAGGACCTTAGTGGAAACATCCCTCTTTAGTGGTGACAGTGGCAGACCACATTCTGTGGCAAACCCATTCGCACCCGAGGGCCCACTTTGGAACTTGCATAGGATGACTTTTATTTTCTAAGGGGAGTCAGTGGACGACCTCTTTGATTGGCATAGCATTGTATCCTACGGGCTGAATGTGCTATGGCTTCTCAAACCTCCGAAGCTGACAAGCCTTATTTTCTAAGAACCACATGTGAGTATGGGCGGGATGTTTACAGGTTTGCAGGAAACCCAGCCTCCTACCTACCTTACTTGTGATTCTATGATGATTTCAGACATTGTATCCTATGACAGTGATTTAAGTGTTCATCTCAGATATTGCCAGATTCAGTACAGAGACACAGTGCACACAGTTCAATACAGACACAGACACTTGATTACCTGATCACATGCCCTTTTGCATTGCATTATCATATCATAACAGTTATGTTTGTCATTTTCAGGTGCATAATACATTTCTGATTCCAATCCATGGGTTCAACAGAGATCGTTGCCGAGAAAAAGAACAATGTGTCTTACAATTTTCCAAATCCTGTTTTGGATTCATTGCTCAAAGTTATAGATATGGCTGGTCCGGGTATTCTTGATAGGTTACAGAAGAGCTACGGGAATTTGGTTGGGATGGTCCGTACAATCACCAAATATGAACATGATGCTTTGCACACTCTGCTGCAGTTCTACGAGCCTTCGTTGAGATGCTTTCTTTTTTCAGATTACATTTTGATGCCAACACTGGAAGAATTCTCATTTATTTTGGGAATTCCGATCACGCCGGCAATACCATTCTTCTCTGGTAGTTCTCCCAGCGTAAAAGAAATTGCTGTTGCTTTACAAATGGATCAGGCAATGGTAAAGAGTGGTGTGAGCAGTAAAAATGGAGTTAGCGGATTTCATTTAGAATTTCTGTCTGGACAAGCCCAAGAGGCTGCAAGTGCTAAAAATTGGACGGTTTACAATTCCATTCTGGCTCTCTGCATATATGGCCTAGTTTTCTTTCCCAATCAGCAAGACTTTGTGGATATGCAAGCAACGAGAGTTTTCGTCCTTAAAAATCCAGTCCCTACTTTGTTAGGAGATTTTTATCATTCCGTGCATTACAAGAATGAGAAAAGGAGGGGAGGATCTGTTAGTTGTTGTACTCCACTGCTGAGTCATTGGTTTTTCAAACATTTGCCTCAGACAGGTGCCTTTGTGGAAACCAAAGATGTGGCGAAATGGTCTAAATGATTGATGAGTTTAACTGCTGATAACATTGTATGGTTTGACCACCGGTTATTGAGAACAGAGCTTGTCACAAGATGCGGAAATTTTCCAAATGTGCCTTTGATTGGCAGAAAAGGAGGGATCAATTATAATCCAGTTTTGGCCATCCGACAGTTTGGGTATGCTTCCAGGGATCCTCCTACAGAGCAAGATGTGGAGGAATCTTTATTCTTTATAGGAACTAAAGATGCGAAGGTGGTAGAAGTAGTGAATGCTTGGAAAGATAAGCACAAAATTGGAAAAGCAGTTTTTGGAAAAGGAGATTGTAGATCTTATCCTGAATATGACAGGTGGATTGAGACGAAAGTAAAGGAATTGCTTTTACCCTTTTCAAGGGGACCTCTTTTATGTTCAGTACAGCCAGAACAACCCACTATGGTGGCTATTGAAGAATGTGAGAAGTGGAAGAAAATGGTCAGAGAGTTGCAGATAGAGAATTCTGGAATGAGCAATGTCTTCAGAAAGCTCTAGCTGACAACAAAGAGTTGGAAAAGAGAGCCTTGAAAGCGGAAAAAACCTTGGCTGACAAAGAGGAAGATTTTGATGACAGAGCTCGGTACTTTCGGAAACTTACTTTGGGAGCAGATGACACTAGTCAGGCTCACAAGATTACAAAACAGGCTTTAGCCCGAAGCAAGGATTCATTAGCTCAACTTCGTCAAGCTTGGGATGAAGTCAGAATTGAAAATGCCGAGTTAAAGGATCAGTCGAAGACTAAAGACGAGGAGCTTAAAAAGGCACATGAGCAGAGGAGAAAGTATCGGGAAAGTCTCGGTAAAAGTCAAGAACAGTTAGAAGAAGCTAGAAGCCAGCTGAAGAATACCAAGAAAGAGCTGGAAGAAGCCATGATAGAAAGAGAGATACTCAAGACGCAAGCTGGCGTAAAGAGACACAAAGGAGTGCATGATGACGAAGCTCTTATGCTGCATATGGGTTCTTTAACTGAAGCTCTTGAGAAAAGGGATGTCTTGATCAAAGAAATGATTGAAAAGCCGAATCACCAGCGTACCCGTATACTTTTTGAGGAGATCAAATACTCAAGTGACAGGCTGAAGGATGTGGAATTGTCAGATTGATGTTCTTTTCCTTATTTTTTGTTATTAATGGTTACCATCAGGCTTGTTGATGGATCCATTTTTCCTTGTATCGCATTTGCGGTTGAACCTTTCTTAAATGTACTTGAATACTTCGTTGAATGAGTATGAGCAGTTTTATTCAGAATTATTCCTTATCAGATAGTTGCACACAAGCACATGACCACTACACGTCTCTTTATATCACGATTTCTGGTCTTCAGATTTCCGTGGTTTGGATTGGAATCAGGGTGTAAAGCACTTTGGAAATGATAAACATAACATTGCATGGCATTGCATAACATTCTGCATTTATGTTACTTGCTTTTCAGGTACTCGTTGCAGGGTCTCTAACCTTTATTTGGTTTCAGGCAGTTTAGCTGAGAATCATATTCACCGATATTCGACGCGAAGAAATCAAGTAAGAATCATGGATCAAGTGCAAAGTGATTTGGCCGAAATGAGGGCGCGTATGGACCAGTTCATGACCCTCATGACTGGCATGGCGCAAAATCAGGAGAGATTGAGGCTTCTGGTCGAGCGTCCAGACAATGGGCCCGAAGGTGATCAGCATGACAATTCACAGGGACATGGCATCCCTCCTCCCGGTGGCAACCCTCCTCCTGGTGGTAACAATCGGGGTAATGGAAATGGTAGGCATGCTGGTGTTACTCTTGAAGATACTCTGGAAGACCAATTTACTTTGCTGGATGCTGATGTGGGTAATCAAGGTGATCGAAGGTATGAGGAGTTAGCAGAAAAGATCAGGGCCATAGAATGCAAGAACTCTATGGGTATTGATGTTACCAGCTTGGGGCTGGTCTCAGGAGTCAGAATTCCCCCTAAATTCAAACCTCCTACTTTTGATAAGTATCACGGCAATGCGTGTCCCCAAACGCATCTTCAAGCTTACTTTGGGAAGATTTCAGCCCATACAGATGACGAGAAGCTATGGATGCACTATTTTCAGGACAGTCTGGCTGGGGCGTCCTTGACTTGGTATATGAAGTTGAATAGAGCTGCTGTGAAGAGTTGGAAAGATCTGGCAGAAGCGTTCCTGAAGCAATACCAGTATAATATTGACATGGCGCCCAACCGCACTCAATTGCAGGGGTTGTCACAAAATGCCAAGGAGAGTTTCAAAGAATATGCACAGAGGTGGAGGGAAATGGCTGCCCAGGTTCAACCTCCCTTGTCAGACAGAGAAATGGCAGATATGTTCATGGGCACCTTGCAAGGGGCCTATCTTGATAGATTAGCTGCTTGTCCGTCAACTGGATTTGCTGATATTGTGATTGCGGGAGAAAGAATAGAAAGTCTGTTAAAGCTTGGAAAGATCCAGGGTGTGAGTGGGGCTGGCTCTTCGGGGACGAAGAAACCGTTTGCTAGTAACCAGAAAAGAAGAGAAGGTGATACGAATGATGTGTTTAGAGGACGAGGCAGAGGGTGTTCTCAAGCTTATTATCAGGTAGATGCTGTAACAATCCCCACACCGTCTGTTCAGAAACAACAACCCCAACAACATGTTCAACAGCAACAACCTTTTTTCCAGCAAAGGTCTCGGCAGAGGGATCGTAAGATGGATCCTCTCCCTATGACTTATGCCGCGCTGTTGCCCCGACTACTCGAGTTAAAGTTGGTAGAACTCCGTACTATGAAAGCTCCGGTTGCTGGAAACCTGCCACCTAACTTCGATGCTAATGCTCGTTGTGAGTTCCACTCAGGTGCTCAGGGGCACTCCATTGAAAAATGCTGGGCTTTCCATCATAAAGTACAAGATTTGATTGATGCTAAAGCCATCAATTTCTCTCCCGCTCCTAATATTACTCAGCATCCCATGCCTGATCATAGTGCAGCAAATGTGTACGCTATTGAAGATGGGAGGAGATTGAATCTGGTGACAGATATCCATCAAGTGAAAACTTCTTTGTTGGTTGTAAAAGATCGTTTATTGAAGGGACAGGTGTTCCCGGGCTGTAATCAAGATTGTTTCGAGTGTATGAATCAGGAGAATGGCTATAATAAGTTGAAGGTGGGTTTACAGATTCTGATCGATGAAGGATGTCTACAGTTCGACAGAGTCGTGAAAGACACTAATGAGATATCAACCGTGACCATCTATTACACTCCCGCTGAGTTTCAAATGCCGATCAATACAGTTCCCGTGGCGAGTGTTGCGCCAGAAAGGCCCAGTCCTGTCACTATCACGGTGCCAGGACCAATTCCGTTCACATCTACGAAGGCTATCCCATGGCACTATGGGACAGATGTATATTACGAAGGTAAAAAGCAGGAAGTTGAGTCGTCAGTCAGCCCAAATATTGATAACGTAGGGGGTGTAGGGGGCTTTACAAGGAGTGGAAGGTTGTTCGCTCCCCAAACCTTGAGAAGTGATAAAGAGGCAGAAGCTGCAGCAAAGGCTAAAGGTAAACAGGTGGTTGAAAATGCGCCTACACCTGAAGCAGAGACAAAGATTACTTTTGATAAGGAAATGGAAGAATTTATGAAGATAATCAAGAAAAGCGATTATAAGATTGTGGACCAACTGAATCAGACCCCTTCAAAGATTTCAATCTTGTCACTATTGATGTGCTCTGATGCGCATCGGCAGGCGTTGTTGAAAGTATTGAAGAGTGCATACGTGCCACAGGAAATTACTGTTAATCAGCTCGAGGACGTAATCTCTAATGTTAATGTTAGCCATGGCTTGGGATTTACAAGTAGAGATCTGACTGTTGAAGGAAGAAACCACAATAAGGCTTTGCATATCACGATGGAGTGTAAGGGCGCAGTGTTATCTCATGTACTGGTAGACACTGGTTCATCACTCAATGTCTTGCCCAAGAAGGCGTTAATGAAGCTGGAGGTTGATGGTTTGATCTTAAGGCCTAGTGAATTGGTGGTCAGAGCATTCGATGGGACCAGACGATCTGTGTTTGGTGAGGTGGAATTGCCCGTACAAATTGGACCACAGGTATTCAAATCCACGTTCCATGTAATGGACATACAACCTGCATATAGCTGCCTATTGGGACGCCCTTGGATTCACGGAGCCGGGGCTGTTACTTCCACTTTACACCAAAAGTTGAAGTATGAGTTTGAAGGGCAGGTTGTGACGGTGTGCGGGGAAGAAGACATCTTTGTAAGTCACCTGTCCACGTTCAAGTACATTGAAATGGATGGAGAAATTCATGAGATGTTGTGCCAATCGTTTAAAGCGGTCAATATTGACGATGCACCTGAGTCTTCTTCTGTACCAGTTGGGGCCGGTACCTCCATTTCATCTTACAAACAAGCTGTCGAAGTCGTCAGGGCAGGCAACGCCCAAGGTTGGGGCAGGTTGATAGAGACCCCAATGAAAGAAGACAAATTTGGTATTGGTTATCATCCCTCTACAACTTCAGATGCGGGGAGCAGGGGACCCATTACTTTCAGTAGTGGGGGAATTATCTACACGGACCAGTCTTGTGCATCCACAGAGGATAGTGTTGACAGTAATTGTGACCTGGACAACTGGGTATGCCCTCATGCTATGGGACAACAAGTGCAGAACTGGTCCGTTGAAGAAGTCATCCGGGTTACTCTTCAGACAGAGTAATTTTTCTTTGTTTTTTCTAACCATAATGCATGTCAAAATCTTACGCTCTGCCCAAGGCGTATAGATTCATTTGTAGGGCCACCATGGTTGCATTTGCAATGTTTAATCATTAATAAAGGACGTTTTGCAATCAAATTTTGTTCTCTGTCTTTCAGTTTTTATTTTTGCACAAAAAAAAATAAAATGGCAATGTTTCATTTTCTTTTGTTTTGCTTAAAAATAAAATTCTAAAATAAGGCATGAACCCGTTCATGCAGACTTGATCCTCCGGATACCACTGATAACGATTTTGATATGGCTATGTATGACTTTGACAATCCGATTTATCAAGCCGAAGAAGGGGATGAGAAAGATTGTGAACTCTCTGAAGAACTGGCCAGATTGTTGAAACAAGAGGAAAGGGTCATCCAGCCTCATCAGGAGACTGTAGAAATCATCAATATTGGTACCAAGGACGCCAAGAAAGAGATCAGGATTGGTGCCAGCTTGCAAGCAGATGTGAAGCAAACTTTGACGGAAATGTTGCGCGAGTATGTTGACATCTTCGCCTGGTCGTATCAAGATATGCCGGGGTTGGATACGGATATTGTCGTGCACAGGCTGCCATTAAGAGAAGAATGTCCGCCAGTCAAGCAGAAACTTCGTCGGACTCACCCCGACATGGCTTTAAAGATTAAGGAGGAAGTCCAGAAGCAGTGGGATGCTGGGTTTCTTGCTGTGACAAAGTATCCTCCGTGGGTAGCCAACATCGTGCCAGTACCGAAGAAAGATGAAAAAGTGAGAATGTGTGTGGATTATCGAGATCTTAATAAAGCTAGCCCAAAAGATGATTTTCCACTACCTCATATTGATGTGCTGGTCGATAATACAGCTCAATTTTCAGTGTTCTCCTTTATGGATGGGTTCTCCGGGTACAACCAGATCAAGATGGCACCTGAAGATATGGAGAAGACCACGTTCATTACTCCGTGGGGTACATATTGTTATAAAGTAATGCCTTTTGGGTTGAAAAACGCAGGGGCAATGTACCAGCGGGCGATGGTGACATTGTTTCATGACTTGATTCATAAGGAGATCGAATGTTATGTAGATGATATGATTGCCAAGTCGAGAACAGAAGAGGAACATCTGGTTAACCTGAAAAAGCTGTTTGAAAGGTTGAGAAAGTTCCGTCTGAGATTAAATCCAAACAAGTGCACGTTTGGGGTGCGTTCTGGAAAGTTACTGGGTTTCATCGTGAGCGAAAGAGGAATCGAGGTTGATCCTGCCAAGGTGAAAGCAATACAAGAAATGCCTGAACCGAGAACAGAAAAAGAGGTTCGTGGTTTCTTGGGTAGATTGAACTACATTGCAAGGTTCATATCTCACTTAACAGCCACGTGTGAACCAATATTTAAACTGCTAAGAAAGGATCAAACGGTCAGGTGGAATGACGATTGCCAATTGGCATTCGATAAGATAAAAGAATACTTGCAGGAACCTCCGATTCTAATGCCTCCAGTTGAAGGGAGACCGCTGATAATGTATCTGACAGTGCTTGAAGGTTCCATGGGTTGTGTTCTCGGGCAACATGACTAGACAGGTAGGAAGGAGTATGCTATCTACTACCTGAGCAAAAAGTTCAATGATTGTGAGTCCCGATACTCCATGCTTGAAAAGACATGCTGTGCGCTTGCATGGGCCGCTAAGCGATTGAGGCAATATATGGTTAGGCACACGACCTTGTTGATTTCAAAAATGGATCCTATCAAGTACATTTTCGAGAAACCAGCATTGACAGGCAGAGTTGCACGGTGGCAAATGGTCTTGACAGAGTATGACATTCAGTACACTTTACAAAAGGCCATCAAAGGAAGTATCTTGTCCGACTACCTTGCGCAACAGCCGATTGATGATTACCAACCCATGAAGTTTGACTTCCCTGATGAGGACATCATGTTTCTCAAAGCTAAAGACTGCGAGGAACCACTCCCGGAGGAGGGGCCAGACCCTGAATCCAAATGGAGTCTGATGTTTGATGGGGCTGTCAATATGAATGGGTGCGGAGTTGGAGCAGTTCTTATCACGCCGGAAGGTGTTCATATGCCTTTCACTGCACGAATAACTTTCAGATGCACCAACAATGAAGCAGAGTACGAAGCTTGTATAATGGGGATCGAGGAGGCGGTTAATCTATGGATTAAAACCCTTGATATATTCGGTGATTCAGCTTTGGTAATCAATCAAGTGAAAGGGAGTTGGTACACGCACCAAGCAAATCTAGTGTCGTATAGAGATTATACAAGGAGATTGCTGACATTTTTCACAACAGTGAAACTGTACCATATTCCTCGAGATGAGAATAGGTTCGCTGATGCCTTGGCCACTTTGTCTTCCATGATCAAAGTGCAAGGATGGAACCATGTACCTAAGATTGAGGTATCCCGCCTTGACAGACCAGCATTTGTGTTTGCGGTCAATGCAGCGTCTGATGACAAGCCATGGTTTCATGATATTAAGTGTTTCTTGAAAAGTCAAGAGTACCCGTCCGGGGCATCGTCCAAAGACAGGAAGACGTTGAGAAGGTTAGCTGGTAGTTTCTTCTTGAACAAAGATGGCGTGTTGTATAAAAGAAATTTTGACACGGTCCTGCTTAGATGTGTGGATAGACATGAAGCAGACTTGTTGATGATTGAAGTGCACGAAGGCTCTTTCGGCACCCATGTCGGAGGGCATGCAATGGCTAAAAAGTTGTTAAGATCGGGATATTATTGGTTGACTATGGAGTCAGATTGTTGCAAATATGCCCGCAAATGCCATAAATGCCAGATCTATGCAGATAAGGTGCATGTGCCTCCAAATCCGTTGAGTATCATCATAGCATGGCATTATCATTTATCATATCATATCCATCTCATTAGCATTGCATTGCATTTAACATAGAAAAATGAAGCATGGCATCCTTCTTACCATCAGGGCATGTGATCAGGTGGAAGGTGGACAATCAAGAGATCATTCAAAGGTCAATCAAGTTTCCTCAAGGCAAGCCAAGTGGTCTTTCATGTCTCATACCATCTCAACGGATCATCCACAACCTCAAGGATGAGAGATTCAATGAGAGATTGAAGCACTACATCTTTCACTATACAAGAGGTTCAAAAACTGAAGGAAAACCCTCAAAAGAGATAGCTCATTGATCCAAAATCATCCTCAAATGGCATATATCATCATCCTTTAAGAAGGTACACAACATACTCTGAGGAATTTGAAATTGAAGACTGCACATTTTTCTCCTAGGAGGGGGGCACCAAAACTAGGGTTTCCCATTAAATCAGGGAATCTTTGATTTTTTGGACAAAACTTGATGTCATGGTATTCTACATGTTCTTAAGTGTATGTGTATGGAAAATTGCCTCTCAATTGGTTTTGGAAGTGTTTCAATTGGAAGAAAGATCAGAAATCAGGAAAATTGGGGCCAAGTCAAATAATCAGAGGAAAAAGTCAACTCTTGACTTTTTGAGCCCAAAATCATGAAATTCATGTTACATATGTCCAATGTACAAAATTTGGTCAAGAAATTCCAAAGGAATCATGAAAAAATCAAGATGTAGAAAGTTGCCATTTTTGGAAGAAGAAGGGTTACTAAAAATAGCAAGTTTTGGCCATTTTGCATCAGAGTTTGAACCAAGGCCATTTAAAATTGAAGCACCAAATGAAAATTCCACCAGGCCACAACAAAAGGTCTTGCTTTAAGCTTCAAATCCATGTGTAGAACATCTCCATTGGATAAAAATTGAGTGAGATATGATTGATCAAAGTTTGAGCAAAGTAGGTTCAAAACTAGGTCATGACCCAGATTTTCAGGGCACGCGCGCAGTCATTTTCTCAAACACTTGGTGGGCCAAATGTATTGATCAATTACTCATGATTAGAGGCTTCAAATGGAAAACCTTTCAACATCAAAGTTGTTCCTCTATGTGAGATCTTCAAAGTTGGTGTTTATCAATTTTTCATCTGATCAAAGGTTAAGGAGTTATGATGGCTCAGAGAATGGTCATTGCAACTGAAATTTGACCAGGTCATGACCAGGTCATGCCACAAGTCTGCGCACCCATGTACCAGTTCTTGGCCCATCTGTTTATGGTCATTTTTAGACATGTTTGAGGCATCATTTCCACTCAAGTTGCACATCAACATTGCTCTCCTATGTGTCCTCTTTCCAATGAACCCATACACTCCCTAATGCAGTCATTGAGTAGAGAAAAAAACCTCCATAAACCACCCTATGTTGACATTGATATATTGATGGCATGCTGCATGATTTGGTTCACACACACCACAAACACTTTCTCATTTCTTTCCTCATTAAACCAAACACTCATCACATTCATAATGCCACGTGCTTCATAATACATAAGAATGGAAAAAAAGACAACTTGTTGAACAAGCTTCATGCTGTACCAGCCGTGCCACACCAGTTTCTCTTCATTCCCACCATAACTCACCATGAACCATCATCACACAATTACAGCCATGGATAACTCGCCCTAACTAACTTGGCTCAGTTAGTTAGGGTGCACTCAGTTTAACCATGCTAACTCATTTAACTCCACTCACTAAACCATAGTTAAACTCACACTATAAATAGAAAACTCACACTCTAATTTCATTTTCAACTCCATTCTTCTCATTTCACTCCCAAACACTCTCTAATTTTCTCTCTGATTCTTCCACATTCTCTCCAAAAAACTCTCTCTGCTCTACTCTCAACATCACCATTGCAAGGAAGCTTCGAGTTCATATTGTTCAGCCTACTCCTCAATCTTCTATGATTCTCTCTCAACTTCACCAAAGAGCAACTGATTTTTGAGCTTGGATCTCATTTCTTCTCCCCTGAATCATCATCTTCATCAAAGCCTTTATTTGGCCAAGTGAAGCTTAAGGAAGAAGCAAGCATTTCCTCTGGTTTTCTCAGACTCTACAAGGACTGCAAGATCAGGTTCCGAAGCTTACAAACTCTCCTCTCACGTTTACTTGTTTATTTTGTTGTTTTCATGGTGATATGAGCTCACTAGGAGCATTTGAACTCTGGCTAGTTGATAGAGCTTCTTAAAGGCTTAGATCCAAAAGTTAGGGCACAAGTTCATCTCCTTTGTTCTTGCTGTGTGTGCATGTTTTGTTGTTTTTATGAGCATATTCTTGATCTACATGAGCTTAGCTTCAATTTGGTAGGCGATTTGTGTGTTTTGGTGAACATGTGAGTGTTGCAGGTGGTGGTTCTCGCCGGAGAAGGTGACCGGAGGTCCCTCTCCGGCCGGTGAACTTGTTTAGGGTTTTATTTGCAGTTTGAACGTGGACCGTTAGATGTTCATCATCGTGTGGCTTGTGTGATGACAGCGCATAAAAATGTCACATGCGTGGCACATGTTTTATTTTAATCAGAGTGAACATTATGTGGTATGGCACACTGTATGTTGTGTGGTCACTCACGCGCGTGTGTTAGATCTGGTTACTTTGACTTTCGTTTGACCTTGACTTGATCCAATGGCCATGAGTGAGTCAATTTTGTTGACTGAGAGTGTATGCTTGTTATTGTGTTATGCGTGTTATTGGACCTAGACTATTTTGCTATCCACACCTCCATTTCTAAAAGCCCAATGATTTTTGAACTCATTTTTACTAGGCATGCACCCCCATTCATTTTTGCATTGCATTTTATTTTTCCATTTTTCTACACGTTTGTTTTTTAATTTTTAAAAATACTAAATAGTATCATAAAATTCCATAAAAATTCATGAGTATCATTAAAACATTTAGAAAATTTTTGGTGATTTTATTTTCTGATTTTATGACTTTTTACCCCTGCTCCATAATTTTCTTTGAATTTCTTTGGTGTGCATTCTTAATGTGGTACATGATCTTGTTTAATTTTGTTCTTGATCATTAAAAATTGTTTTGATGCTCTTCTTTTTGCATTGAGTCATTAGCATCTTGAGGTATGTTAATGGATTTTTATTTGATTTTTTAGGTCATTTTATGGCATGTTTGGTGTTCACTTTTGTGCTACTTTGTATGATATGTCTATTTGACCTAAGTGCATTGTTTGACCTCATTTTGCCTTGGTTCCTTGCATGCTACTTTGATATGTGATTCATCTCTGATTGGTGAACTTCAATACCATGTTTTCATAATTTTCATGAGGCCATTTGATTTTTTTTTGATGCATTTCATTTAAAGCATTATAACATGTCATATCATTGTAATCTTTTGTGCATGTTTACATGTTTTCTTTTGTGTATACTTGCATGATCATTTGCCTATTTGGTGAGCTACACTCTTGAAATTATAGGACATTGATACATATCATATGTCATCTTTGCTTGTTGATTATCATTTGAACTTTGTGCACCTTTAACATGTTGTGTTTGCACTTTCCTTTGTTTGGAACTTCCATTTCAATTCTACTTCTTCTATCACTTCTTAAATGCTTTGATGTGTCATGCATGAATACTTGTGAGATGTTTGTGAATCATTTTTCATTTCATTTCAATTCTGATCCATGGATTACATGTTCCATTTATGCACATTTCTTCTTTTCTCTTTCATCTTTCATTCTCCCTTTTCTTATGATATCATGTTCTAATGTCATGGAGGATGTTTGTTGCCTATCCACTTGAGTTTGATTGATAATAACCATTTTTTTCCATATGATGTACATTCTGGTTGTGGCTCTAGGATTTGGTTTCTCATGTAATTCTTTTGAGTTTTATGATGCATTACATGTTCTTTTACTTCTTATACTTCTTATACATGTTTACTAACCATGTAGGGGATTTGGTAAGTTTCAATTGAGTGTGGATAAGGAATCCACATTCAACTTCTATCCTTTATCTTTTACAATTCCATTTTATGTTTTGTTAAGCACTTATGTGCTTTCTTTTAATAACTCATTACTTTCCCTTTTTGAATTACAATTCATCTTCTACTTTAGAAGTGAATTGTTTAATTCTTTCTTTCTTTAGACTTTAGGTTGAAACCTCACAAAC
The DNA here is from genome assembly GCA_022829125.1 of Lathyrus tuberosus. Taxonomy (NCBI): domain Eukaryota; kingdom Viridiplantae; phylum Streptophyta; class Magnoliopsida; order Fabales; family Fabaceae; genus Lathyrus; species Lathyrus tuberosus. Next base: position 414,821 of record JALAZF010000424.1, read on the forward strand.
CTTTAGGATCACTCCCTTTAATCTTCAATTAGGATTGAGTCTTAGCCCACATAGGTTTTACCTTTTCTCCTCTCTTGAGTCTCTCTTCTCATCTCTTAAAGGAAACTCAAAACATCTAATAAAGGTAGGCATTTATTGCATTTAGGCCTTTCATATAAAGAAAAGGTTATAAGGGGTCTTCTCTTATAATCTTAGAATGTATAGCATATAGCCCATCTTGGGTCAATGTGTTAAACATTTGATCTTGTATGAGAGACTTAAATGCAATACTTGTTGAAGGTACAAATAAAAAACACTTCTTCATTTCTTAATTAACAAAAACACTTAATGAACACAAGTATGCTAGTGTGTTTGAACCTTGACAATTGGAACTAAGGGTGGGGGTCTTCTTCACCCTTAGTGTGCTTTCTTACCCATTCCATCTTGGAATGTGAGAATGTACGCATTCCAATGACTAAGATTTAGATACACTATCATATGCAAACAAATGGGAAAAACTCTTAAAAGACAAAAACAAACAATAACGTCTTTCCTTCGGGAATTCTTTTCTCACCTCATTCACTCTCAGCGTACGAACGTGCTCCTCCTCGTTCTCTTGCAAGATGGTAACGCACTCGGACCAGCGAGCCTGCAACACCTGAGCTAGAACATCAGTCGATCCTTAAAAAACACAAACAATCCATCCCTATTGAGGGGAACTACGTCGCTCTGATTCTCATGTTCCCGATGAGATACGTAGGCAGTGGGGTAGGGCCCATGCGAGCACTTCTTTTATTTTCCCTACATTTGTTTCTCTTTCTCTCTTCTTTCTCTTTCCATTCCTTTTCCAGTTCTTTTTCCAGTATCTTTTCCTTACACCCTTTGATTGAAGCAGTAAGCGTGGATCCCATCGGGTACGATGGACGCGAGGGGGTGCTAATACCTTCCTCTCGCGTAACCGACTCCCGAACCCAGTTCTCTTGGTCGCGAGACCATGCTTTTCCTTTCTTTCAGGTTTATGCGGTGTTTCCTTTCCCTCTCTTGGGATAAATACACATTGCTGGCGACTCTGTTTCGGTGCCACTTTCGCGTTTGTACTTGGATGAAAATCCCGGGAGCGACAGCTGGCGACTCTGCTGGGGAAAGACTCCAGAATCTCTGGTTTCCTTAGCGAGTCAATCCTAACGCTTGTCTGTTTTTCTTTCATTGGGTGTTTATTGTTGTGCTGTATTTACCGTTTTACTGTATAGTTATTTACTGTATATTACTGTATATTACTGCATTTACTGCATTTTACCATGTTTATTCCATATGATATATTATGCTATGCTGGACTGTGCTGTTTTCTGTTTGGCGGGATGGGATTTCTGAGAGATAAGCCCATTACACAGGCTTGAGGATACACTTAGAATTAGAGTGGAGAGTGGTGGGACCTACGTGCCGTTTGGAGTGCGTTGGGTGTTCACGAAATTCACAGCTAGACGAGGCTATCTTGGGACACGTCGTGGCATGCGCATCTTGCGTATTCCAGGATGTAGATCTAGAGAGCTGTCGACTCTAGTGACCGATCATGAGGACCTTAGTGGAGGCCCAAAGAAAACACACCTTTAGTCTTATACTTGTCGGTCACAGATAAAGCCCTGAGCTCGGTTTTAGTACAAGACGGAGAAGATGGAGGGCGACCCGTATACTTTATCAGCAAATTTCTAAAAGGGGCAGAGCTAAGATACCAGAAAATCGAAAGTTTGGAGCTGGCAATAGTTATCACAGCCCAGAAGCTGAGACATTATTTTCAAGGTCACCCCATCACAGTGAAGACGAATTACCCAATCAAACAAATACTGAGAAAGCCCGACTTGGTAGGATGGGGTGTCAAGTGGGCAGTAGAGCTCTCCGAGTATGACATCAACTTTGTACCTAGAACCAGTATCAAGTCGCAGACACTGGCCGATTTTCTGGTAGAATTAAGTGCACCGGAAGGAGAAGATATCTCAAACAAATGGATCCTTTATGTAGATGGATCTTCAAATCTCAAGGGAAGCCGAGCCGGGATAATTTTGGAAGGACCCGGAGATCTAACATTAGAATACTTTCTATGTTTCAATTTTTCTGGTTAGCAACAACCAGGCAGAGTACGAAGCCTTGATTGTCGGAATGAAATTGGTAAGAGAAGTCGGAGTAACACACTTATTAGTGAAAACCGACTCCTAGCTAGTGGTTAGATAGATGAAGAACGAGTACCAGACGAAGGATTCCACCCTGATAAAGTACCTTCAGAAAGCTTCAGGAATATCTAAAGCATTCTTAGAATTCGAAGTCGTCAACATCCTAAGAGAAAATAATACCCGGGCCGACCTCCTAGCTCGGTTAGCAAGCTCAAAGTATTCAGGAATGAATAAGACTGTGATTCAAGAAGTTCTCGAAGCACCCAGCATTCAATCAGAGGAAGTATTAACAATAGATGATAGGATGGATGAGACCCATCATCCGCTATCTGACCCAAGAAATATTACCTGAAGATGTCAATGAAGCCTGGAAGATTAAAATGATAGCTTCATGGTACATCATAATCTCGGACACGCTGTACAAGATGGGTAGGTCAACACCTATGCTCAGATGTATGTCAGAGCCTGAGATTGAACTGGTAATTAAAGAGGTCCATGAGGGAGCCTGTGGTAGCCACATCGGTGGGAGAGAACTATCCGAAAAAATCCTAAGAGTCGGGTACTACTAGCCGCATATGATGCGAGATTGCATCGAGTACGTCAGCAAGTGTGAAAAGTGCCAAGTATTCGCTCCATTTAAACATCTACCAGTCGAGTCGCTCCATCTGATTTCATCCCCGTGGCTGTTCCATCAGTGGGGAGCATACATCCTAGGGCCATTTCCAGTTGCTTCAGGAAAACTCAAGTTCCTAATTGTTGCAGTTGACTATTTTACAAAATGGGTGAAAGCCGAGGTTGTTGTTCGGATCTCCGCCGAGAGGGTTCGTAAATTTTATTGGAGGAATATCATTGCCCGTTTGGGTTGCCGAGAATCATAGTCTCGGACAATGGAGCCCAATTTGCAAGCACTTCCGTTGTAGACTTTTGCAGGGATTATGGAATACAAAACAGTTTCACATCAGTAGAACACCCCCAAACCAATGGCCAAGCAGATGCTTCTAACAAGGTTATCCTAGGTGGAATAAAAAAGAAGTTGGAGGAAGCAAAAGGAATGTGGGCCGGGTACTTGCCCGAGATCTTGCGGTCATACCATACAACACCACATTCTACTACTCAAGAGACACCTTTCAGGATGGTATATGGAGCTGATGCAATGATACCGATGGAAATCAACACCCCGATTTGGAAGCATAAACACTTTGATGAAATCACCAACATGGATAATTTGAACATCTCGGCTGACCAGATAGATGAGGTCAGAGAGACAACACGAGTCAGAGAAGTCGCTGCAAAACAAAGGTTGGCAAGAAGATACAACCTGAAAGTCCAGCAGAGGGAGTTCCAGGAAGGCGACCTGGTCTTGAAGAAAATCACAGACCCAAAAAACAAGGGAAAGCTCACCCCCAATTGGGAAGGCCCATTCAGGGTACTTCGAAAGCTAAACGACGGAGCATACAAGCTGGAAACATTATAAGGAGTAGAAATACCTAGGACATGGAATGTATCCAATCTTAGGCTATATTTCAGCTAAATATTATGTAATTCAATAATGAATAAAGGATCTGGGTTGGACTTTTTTCCCTTGCATGGGCAAGGGTCTTTAACGAGGCACCTGGACTTAAAAAACTTTTTATGTCTTGTTTATAAGTATTCAGCTGGAGATGATGAGTTATAACTCGGAAAACTCCTATAAACGTGTTGAATTGCTCTGTGTACATAGGTCGCCCATGTGTGTTTTGATTAAACTCCTATAAATGTGTTGACTTGCTCCGCATACATAGGTCTCCCATGAACGGGTTGATTAAACTCCTATAAACGTGTTGACTTGCTCCGCGTACATAGGTCGCCCATGAACGGGTTGATAAAACTCTTATAAACGTGTTGACTTTCTCCGCGTACATAGGTCGCTCACAAATGCTTCGCATACACTGGTTGAACAAACATGACTACTAGTTCCATGCACACAGGCCGGACAGTTAACTATAAAAATGATGAAACATCTAAGCCCTAAACACGTCAAAAGATACTTGGGGCTTTTGAGTAAAAAGTCATACATGGCAAACTGCCAAAGGCTAATAAGAACTGGGAGCAAATCTCTGATAAAAGGACACCAGAGTCCAAACTATAATCGAAACCTAAGACTACAAGAGTCCAAAACTCTCAAAAGTGTGAAGATTATACACACGCGATAGCTAAAGGCTCCTCAATAATTAGCTTCACGTGAGCTATCCGAAAAGTCATAGAAATCAAGCATAAGCAAAATAATACCCGACACTCTATAATCGGACACCTTAATTTAATCTAACTTAGTGCCCGAGGAACTGGATATACGCATGGGATTATTTTGCAAATCTGGATATATGCACGGGATTATTTTGCAAAGGAATAAACACGATAAACAGTAACGACATAAACAAAAGTCTCAGAAGGGCAAAATATTGTACATTACAAAGCCTGAAGGCTAAAATGTCATGAGCATGAGGGGGGACAACACCACACTCCCTCTCCAAAATGTAAAAATGCATCCAGAAGGATGACTAACTAAAATAAGAAAACATCAAGATTATGTAGCAGCCGAAGTCTCATTGGTAACATTATTATGGGTCGGGTTCACATTCCCGTTAACATCATTGACCGGGCCTTGAGATTTCTCCGGTCTGTCTTTCTCCAACTTGCCAAGATCCACAAGCCGGCCATCCAGCACCACCTTGAAGTAATCCATCTCCGACAAATCCAAGTCAGGATGGAGACAGAGAACTTGATCTTTGGCTTTATCAAAAGCTTCATCACCAGCAGACAAAATATCGATCTGAGCTTTCTACAGAGTCTCTTTAAGATTGCTATTGGATGACAAGAGCTCAGCATTTGAGGCCTCTGATAACTTCAATTGATCGGTAAGTTTGGCTAAGGCCATCTTGTGATCAGACTCCAAAGTCTCTTTTTCCTTCCTCGCATTAACAAAATCCTTCTCCAAACTGGAAAGCTTCTTAGAATGTGATTCTTGGGTGCTCTTCAACTGAGTGACTTCATCCTTAAATTTTGACTCAATCTTTTCAGAGTCTTCAGATAATTCAAACAAACCACGGGCGAGGACAACACATCTCATCAGATAGGAAATAAGGTTCTGGGTAATCTTTTTTTGACCAATGGATTTAACTTTATTAACATCCTCGGTAGCATTGAGATGATCACGCAGATATCTGAAGCCATCAAAATCATTGGACCAAAACTTGAATTCCCCAGACGCGGAATCCTCCCCTAGGCCTCGCATGAGGTAGTTAATCTCCATTTTGGCATGATGAATATCCTCATTCATTAGTACCTTCAGCTTCTTCGGGTCACCTTGAGAGATCTCGTCTTGAGCAGGAAGAATAAGAGGTTGGGGCTCACCTTTACTCGGGACGACTTTAGTATTCGTCCCCCTAGGTCGTTTTGGTGTCCGGACCTCTAACCCACCTAAATCGGATTTGGATGCAGACGCACCCCCATCCCCCCTCCGGGATTCCCGAGCTGCCTGCATCAATTTCTTTTGCTCGGCTACAGATAGATCAGTCATCTTGTCTACAAACAAACAACATAAGGTTAGAGGAAAAGAAAGACGAGAAATACTTAAAACGAAAAATGATGATTACCCAGAAAGGCAAGAAGTCGATCGTCATCTAAGGGCAACAATTCTTTAATCCTCATCATACGGAATGAGTCAAGAATGGACAAGGACTGAATTTCCAAGTCATTCAGTTTGTCATTGTTAAAGCCAGTAACCGACAAGGGATCTTTGGTCCAGTAGTGAGGAAAGCGTGGATGTACATCTAAGGCATATAACACCTGTGGACATCTCGGCCCACATCGGACCCTCAAAAAATAATCTTTATAATTCTTATAATTTGAGGTATAAGCGTGAAGGAAACTTCGGCCAAGAATTCCACTAATTTGAACCCAGCTCCGGTTATCAACTCCTTTTACCTCAAAGAAGGAAAAGAACAAGCTTATGGTCGGAACAATGTTCATAACCTCACAAACCCTCTCAAAGGCTTTTATAAATCCCCAACTATTGGAACGGAGTTGGGAAGGTGCTATATTAACGGTCATCAACACGTCCACCTCGAAGTCGGAAAAAGGGATACGAATGTTGAAATCTTCCAAAATACTAGGATAGAAGTAGAAAAATTCTTCAGAAACATCTTTTTGCCGGAGTATACACACTCTTTCCTTTAGACCACATGGTTCCAAAATAACATCATCTTCGGAACCAGTAGAGGATATAATCCTCAGGGATCAGATTTTAGCAATTTCCAGGTCATCAGCAGTACTATTCTTATAGTTCATAACCTCAGAATTGAAGGGAGCAGAAGTCTCCATTAGAATTTCTACATAACCTGAAGAGTCAGAGTCAAAGTCACTTTCAGAAGTGAGAATCTCATTATAAAACTTATCCATGACTTGCTTATACTCTTCTACCCCTATAGAATCCATCATCTCTTGCATGTTTTCTTCCCATAATCTTTTTCTCTCCTCGTCACTCTTATGGATAACTTTACCCTCATCATCACATTCCCTAAGAACTACCATTTTTATTAAAGAAAAACAGAGGAAAATCAAGAGGGAAATAAAAAATACCTGAAATTTAGAGCGCTTGAAGTTGAAACAGACTTGTTTAAATAAGAGTAAGAGCGTAGGAGTAAAGGGAAGAGAATAATGACTTTAATAGGAGCCCAACGTTCAAAAAGTAGCTAGAGAATAGCCACTCATGATGTATTAAAGACATCATAACGCTAGGGAAGATTAAGGGACACGACCGTTCAAAATTTTTTGACACGTAAGGACTTGAGATGAAAAGCAGACCTATAGCACAACACCTAGCAAATATATCTAGGACCATGTTACTGCCGAGTATTGTACCCTTGTAAACGGATATAGTACTCAGGGGGCTTATGTACATACCAAATATATTTGATGCCGAGTTGTATGGTCGGCCAAGAGTAAGCACGGACTAGACTACGGCAACAGGAAAGGTCGTACAATGTAGAGAGCTAAACAAGCATCATTCACAACCTGTGCCGGTCAGGGAGCCTGACTCCCATCAGTCGAGTTCCTACGAGGCCGGGTACTATACCCCATCAACCCGGCACCGACGCCGGTCATGAACTCAACAAGTTCCACTCCAACAGTTGTAACGGCGATGGCACATCAATGCAAATGTTACCATATCTTTAAAACATGCATTCATGAAGAGGAGTTACGGTAATGATGGTTGTTGCGGTGAGAATCAGATAACAGGCTATTAATTAACTTGCATCACATTTCTTTGAAATTCACCCCCGATCTTTGATTTATCCAAAGGAAAGGTTCAAGATTGAGAAAACCTAAAGGGGGAGATCTAAGGTTCGGGGGTTGGTTATACTAAGGGAAGGTATTAGCACCCTTAATATCTGTAGTACTCTACAGGAACCTCTTGTTTAGTTTGTGTTATGTTATGTTTGCTGAAGAAATATGTACTAAGAGTACAGGTAAAGACCTAAGGGTATGTACACTAAGTTTGCTCGCCTAGACGTCGCATATTGTGCCTACGTATCTGACTAAAGAATCAGAGCAACCGTAGTTCACCTAACTAAGGGTGAATTTGAGGAACCATTGACTATGGCCAAAGTTCCAAGGGGAAATGAGTATAAGCTCATTTAGAGTTTAAAGAAACTCTCTAAATCTAAGTTATGGTGGGGAAAAGTGGATACTCAATGTGATGAACCCACAAAGAGTTTAGAAACTCTATCCTATTTAGTTATGATTCATGGTTCTCAGGAGGCCAAAAATGAATAAAGGGCTCTTAGGAGGCCTAGAGGGAAGGTGGCTCTTAGGAGGCCAAGATGTTGTGATTTGTTTATTGACTCATGAGTCAACTTAAGAGGACTTTCCTTTGGAATTAAGAGGATAACAATTTTTTATGGAACAAGAAGTTTGTATGGATATTTACATGAAGATGCAACATTAAATAACAAAGCATTAGAATGAAGCAAAGTTTACAATATCATACAAGGTTAGAACCATATGCATTAGGAATCACTAGATCAAGATGAACAAGGTATCATGATAAAAGAATCAAAGAAGTAAAGAGTATTCCTAATAGAAACCCTAAAAGGCCTCCCACTTCCAACATGAATAAGTACCTCAAAAATATTGATTTTCACCAATTCCTTTTTATGTTCAAAAATTAGACACAATAAAGATTAATTTGCAAAAGAATGGGTGAAAAAGGATAAAAAAATGATCAAGTTATGAATTGTTGAAGTTAGAGCATGAACCATGAAAATACAAGATAATATGTGATAAAAAGAAATAGGAAGGGCTCCCCATGGGTGTTGAACCCGTGCCTTTGGGGATGCAGCTCAAAATAATTACCAGACCAACCATAAGCACATATTGACAAGTAAATGGTTAGCACAATATAAATAAGAAAAGGTGTGTTTTCAGGAAATTAAAAAAACAAATGGACTGGGGCGAGGGGGATTCGAACCCCCAGTCCTCAGGGTCAATTGGCGTGTGTATACTTTGCCACTGGGGTGGCCCTTACATCCAGTTTTAAATACAACTCAATAATGTTATAAACCCTGAAGCGAATCTAAGTGAGCTCAAGTGAACACAAAATTTTCATGCCTCCTTCCCTCAATTGATATTAATAGCCAACAAATGAGTTCTGGCTCATGACACAACCCTGCTTCCCATGTAATGACAAGTTAACATTCTAACATAACAGCAAAAAAGGGGTAAAACAAGAAGGTAGCTTTTTGTTCCTCCAGTAGGGTCATCAAGCACTGACCAAAATTGATGATACAAAGCACTAGCCATACTATCCAAAGTGAGAAAGATTTAAAGAACTTCTTTTTACTTAAATCAAGAGCATGCTCAATGGAAACAAGTTATGCAGAAATGAAGCTAACATTCTATTATGCCAATCAAAATAATCAAGCAAATCTTTCATCCATTGAATCAAGCATTTAGACATGGCATATTCAGAAAATAAAAGAAATGAACGTCCTTGCAAGTTCAAACAAGGGTCTTCATACTATACTACCAATTTTCAGGCCATTAGCTTGAAATGGAGAATTTTGAGTCATGATTAGCAACACAAATAATGTAAAAGGAGTATCAGCCATTTCACATATAAGTATCCACAACAGTATCATAATAACATGGCATTAAAAGTTGATGGATGAGTAAAGCAAACATTTTGTCAAACTACCAAAAAAATCACAAGTTGCTTCAATATGACATGGAGGGATGTGAATTAAAGCAGGTTCTGTATTGATCAATAATCTAACCAACTCAAACACAAAGTAAAACAAGCCTTGACATAGGGACAATCAATATCATGCATAACTGAACTTACCATCAATGCTCACCAAGTCATCTCAACTAGTGGAAGATGCAAAATACTAAACAACAACATAAAAGGCAAGGCAAACATGATTCTTAATGAAGAATGGTAGCAGATACTTGTTGTGCTAGCAAACATGATACATTAATTGAGGCATTTGAGGAATATCTCAGGATCTCAAGTCATAACACAGGCAACAAAAGGTCCAAACCAGCAAGTGTCAGTGCCTACAGACATCTTTTTATGCATAGGGTCATATAGTGGATGCATTTGTCACATTGTTCATGTCAGACAATAATTTAGGCATGTGGTTTCTACAAACAGAAACAACCTTGGATCATGGCAGTGCAAACAAAACTCAAAATAACAGTTATGCTTATGGTTTATGGCACAAATATCACATGTAAGCATATATACAAGAGACAACACACCTATCATGTTAACACGACTCTAAACAATTTTGGACATCATCCCTAGTATTCAAGCATAAAAACAGTATAGTGTCAAGGATTTGTGATATTCCAAGAAACATATGGATTCAACAACACTATATCTTGAAGATGCAAGTTTATGACATTTTATGGATGGTGTTAAATGAACATATGCCAGCAAACAAACTTAACATAAATCATCAAGAAGCAGATAATTAAAGAACAGCTCAAGTGAATCATGGCATGAGAACAAAAATATAGAGTGTTTCTCATCAATAATTGACAGCATGGAAACAAGCATACTCATGAAAAGCCTTTTACCAATAAGAGCATATTCAGCAACCATGGAATTTATGCAACATGAATAATGACAGTAGTGTGATTAATTTAAAATTATGCAGGCATGAAATGGAGGCAGTGAAAGAAAGTGAGCCAATAATTGCTAGGTCAAACAACAATCCAAACATGAATGGATCATTTGAGTCAGTTCAAGCATACAAGTCTAAAACATGGGGCTGGCTGTTTCTGACTCAAAGCAACAAATACTCACACATTTATGGTTTTATAGCACATTAGGCAAGGGCAACAAAGTAGTTATCATATCAACAAAACAACAACCTAAACCTGCCCAAGCTGTTCACACATAAAAGACTACTTGTTCAAACCAAGCAAATTATTCTGAATAGAATACTTCAAGGGTTTAAGATCACATGCTTCAATCATTTATTCCACAGGATTACATGATCTAATGTCAGAAACAAAAGAAAGTGAACAAACTTACTCGAAGATGTGAGAGAGCAAGGGATAACAAGGATGGGTCATACATAATAGCAGCTTCCAAAAACTCAACATGTAGGCTCAATGAATATGACAGAACAAGTTTTTACCAATATAAACTTATTTATAAGGGCTCAAACCAAGTTTCAAATGCATAATGTTACATCAGAGCATGTTTAGGAGTACAAACAAAGATAGAGGGCAAGAATCAGAAACAACACTTATTGCACCCAAGCTAAACTTTCAAGTTGTTAACTTAAAAAGTAAAACTCAAACAGTCCCCTAATATTTAGTTTGATAAGAACAACACAGATCCTTAAATAAAACCAATATAGAGTATAGATACAAGTGTGATCAGTAACAAACTTACCTCCTCCTCCTGGCCATGCAGATACAAAATAATCTCAAAGGTATACTATGCTAACTTGTGTTTAGTGCACATGATAAAAAAAGGGCAAAGTAATATCACATATTCCTCTTGTCAGTCAACACTAAAACTTCAATATTGCTCCAACCATACTGTCCTAACATGGACAGTCTGAAATGGTCCAAATGCTTAAAAGTATATCAGGTAGATATGGAACATAACAAACCAGCAGTTGGTAGTATGCATGAACTTTCATGGACACATAATATCATACTTAAATATAAGCCAAGAACAGACATGACAACTCCTTGTAATCACAAGGCAATATCAACAACATCAACATCACTCAAGTTTAAAACCAATCATGGTAGCTTAAAAGCAAAACAGGTATGCTACAAGAATGACATATATCAGTATAGATACAACAAGAAACCAAGAAAATGCAGAATACCTAGTGGAAGATGTGAACTGGCTTCCTTGCCTTCTCCACTAACACCCATTTTCAAGTGGACTCTTCCTTTCTCCTTCTTGTCAAGCTTGAAGTTAGAGGTTTTGGAAGTGAATATGAGAAGTGTTGTGTGTCAAATGAAGGAACACAGCCTGCTATTTATAGGGGAAGCATGAGGATTCAAGGTATGGTCACACTTGCCAAAAAATGCCAACATTGCCCTTTTCCTTTCGTGAGAAGCCATACTTGCTGAGTACATATCTTCTAAAAATATCTGAACATCTGAACACAACTGGTGAGAAGTGATTGGTGAGAGGCTCAAGGAATAAACTAATGTTTCTTGCCTTTGTAAAGTTTCTCTCTCCCTTTCCCACTTGCACAACTATGACATAAATCATATTTTAATGCAAACCACTTTGAAGTTTCATGGAAAGAATTGAATTAAGTGTAAATCCAACATTAGAACTCAGAAAACATAAAGTTTTGGTGATTAGAGAGTGATTTGAGCAAATACACAAAAGTTGGTTTCTTGAGTTTTAAGAAATGGAACCTCCAACTTTGAAGCTTCGAAACTCTAAGCTCACTCAATGGATTGAGGAGTTATAGTACTTTTTGGAAAGCCCTCAATACCCTCTACAACTTTCATGTTGGACCCAAGTTCTGAATCACAAGGGAACTTAGTGAAAAATGAGGTTAAAGTTGGTTGTTTATTAAGGCAAAAAGTGATGAATTTTCTCTAAGTCCTTGGGCAGTCTAGCTTCTAAGTCTCATAACTCACAAAACATGCATTTTTTGGAGAAAAGTCATATTTAACACTTTGAAGATCATGGAAAGAGTTTCCATTTGGGCTTTGAGTCACTCAATTTGGATGTGTGGTTTGGAAGTTATGACCATTTCAATTTTGCACAAGAGGGGAAATTTCCACCTATGAAAAGTTTTATGAACAAAACCTTGCTTCCTTTGCAAGAAACCTCTTGAAACTTGATTTAAAACACTTTAAATTAACAATGAGACATGCTATGATGAGTTGAGGTCTTGGAGGTTTCATTTGGATCAAAATCCCAAGGATTGGGGTTTCACTCAAAACCCTAATTTCAACTGTGAATGTACTGGGGCAAACTCTTATGATCCTGCTTCTTCCATCACATATAAGACTCATAGGTGGTCTCTACGGATGTCTACTACCAAGTGGAGTCAAGTCCTAGGGTTTGAGAATAACTCTTGGTCAAGATCAAGTGCAATGATCCATTTGTCTTAACAGAAACCCTAATTTAGAGGCAGGGTGAAACTGAGGCTCAAACTACTCATGATGAGAGCCAGATGACCTTGAATTCCTCTTGGATGTAGGTAAACTCAAATGGTTGATGAACCAAGCAAATCTTGACTTGATAGGGCAAAATTCTTCAGTGATTCCTCATATTGAACCCCTAATTCCACATTTTAGTCTGGTGATCCTTTGTTGACTTGACTTGATTCAAAGTCTTGAGATTTTGGTTCCAAACAACTAGTGAGGCTTTGTGATGATTGTATGGAGCCAGAGAATACCTTAGGAGGCCTTGAATTTCTCTGTGTAAACCCTAATTCCAAACATAAGAAAAACAAACTGCAAGATATGGGTTAGTTAAAATAGTTCACATATGATTGATCCTAAATGTCTATGCAAGATGTTATGACATCTAAGGGGTAAAATTTAGGGTACAACAGTTGCCCCTATTTAAATAGCTTTACCAGATGGTACGAGGAAAGGAAATCCTCAGGACATCAAGGTGGAAAGGTATTTAAATATAGCAAACCGAAAATTGTGCCCTTAGATGGAATGCAGATGCTAAGGACAAGCGACAGACATGCAAATGCTGACATGCCATGAACTTCTAGTATGATGATATGATGTCATGATAGTGCAAAGATGTAGACAGACCAGACACCAGAGATAAAGGCCAAACAACCACAGGTGAGCAACACTGGGGAAGGATGGAGGTTAGTATCCATGAGGAAAACTCACTGGGGATACAGGCTGACCAACAAGAGAGACTCACTAGCGAGACTATGAGGAAACACTGGGGATAGAAAAATAAAGTTGACGAGAAACCCTACATATCCTCACTGGAGATAGGAGCCAGAGAGGTATTCTCCATTGGGGAAAGATCCAGGGAGATGGACGACAGGTTCATATGTGACCGGACGACACTGGGGAAATAAAGACATATTCTTACTGGGCATGAAACCAGAAAGAAGACATGATCTCCACTGGGGATCAGTTTAAAACAAAAGGATAGACATCCAACAAACGATTTTTTGGGGATTTCTATACTGAAGAGTTCAAACGGGATCTTCAAGAAAAGCCATAAAGGACAGATATGAATTCGCACGCCAGACAACAAAATATGGCTGGACTTTTGGCTGGGGATAAGGTTAAGGAACCAATATGAGTTGGATAAGAATTGAGGTTCATAGTTGACCTGAGATTTTGGTTCATAGGTGACCAAAGTTCTGGTTCATAGTTGACTAAGGTTCAAACAACGGGTTCATAGTTGACCTGAGGTTTTGGTTCATAGATGACCTGGTTTCAAACAACGGGTTCATAGTTGACCTGAAGTTTAGGTTCATAGTTGACCTGAAAATCAATGCCAACGATTACTGGACTTAAGGTTCATAGGTGACCTGGGGTTTTGGCTCATAGTTGACCAAGGTTCATAGTTGACCCCGAAATAATGTTTAGGTTCACAGTTGACCTGAAACAAACAATGCCAGCGATTACTGGACTTATGGTTCGAGTCCCGTGTTAGCAGAGCTTGAGTTGACACTACTCAGTTTCAGAGGCAACCATAACACGCTTCTGATTTTGAAGCGTACTAGCAGTAACTTTTTGATCAGATTCTCTCACGAGTGTATAATCAAAACCGAACCAAAGCTACTTCCATGTCAGAACCAATTACATAAAATAAATACAATTATGCACACACGAACCAGCTAGTTAGAAATCCTAATTACTTTTCAAATACTTTGTTAGTATCAAAACTTTAGAGGATACATGGTAATAACTAAATTTGTCTCAACAATATCCCCCTTTTTGATAATGACAACCTTAAGTATTTAAAAATAATAATCAGTAGTAGATTAATTACTCAACAACTTTCAGGGTCTGAAGTTTATAAGCTCCCCCTGTGTCAGACAATCTTAGAGGTGAGGTTTGTAAGCTCCCCCTGAGTCCTATCTATGAAGTCTAAGAGGTGGGGGTTGTAAGCGCCCACTATATAAAATAATTAGATTCACTCTAAGAGGATTACTCAACAATCAGTAGTAGATTGGTTATTCAACAACTTTCAGGGTGTGAGGTTTGTAAGCTCCCCCTGTGTCAGTGTTCGCACGGGATTCTCGCGCGAACAACCTCTGGCCTCCTATCGCAGGTTTACTTGCGGGACTGGCCACACAATCCTAGAACAAAAGGTCGAGTTTATGTCATGTTGGTTGAGTGGTTTTGATTTAGAGGGTGTTGGACAAAACTTGCAGAAAAGGTGTATGCGAATTAATAAATAAACAGGCCAAAACGTAAATGACAAGATATATTAAACTTGGTAATGTAAATTGCTTAAGAGGAAATATGGACGCTATCATAAATTTTACGGAAATGAACTATTCTCTCATAATTCTAGGTACTTCGAGTGTATTACTTTGACAATGTTACAAATGCGACCCCTCAAAATGAAAATGAACATTACTTAAATAAGGAAATAAAATAAATGCTATTCTCTCAGTATTGGCTCTGGATGTGACACGTGTCGCCCCACCATCTTCGTAACTTCCCCCACGTTCTCAACATTTCAAAACTCTTCCCGCCCAAAGATTTTTCAGCTTTGTGTCGGTTTCGTTGGCCGCCAGTCGAAGCCCTTCGACAACATAGCCTTTTGGGTCGACTTCAGACATGTCTTCTGCTGGTGTCGACCTGTGTGTTGGCCTTCTCACCATCTTTCCCTTCTTCCTGCTCAGTCGAAATCTTCCAGCCAACAAATTGCCCCCCAAAAGGCCAGTTTCGACTGAGCACTATGTCGACTGAGAAACTTGGTGGTTTGTTTTCCCTGCGAGATTTTGAATTTACCTTCGTTTCGACCCAGCAACTTAATCATTTTGCCTTCTGTCAGATCTCAACCACGCGTCAAATCCATGATGTCTGACGTAATGATGGCACCTTTCTGCGCCACAATTTCCAAGAAATGTGTCATCATGGCTAGTTTCACCCTAGGTTATGGGTTTTAAACCACTCCCACTAACTTCCTTCTGCAGAATCATAACAGTTGCCTCCCTTGACCTTTGGGTTGCATGCATTTTCCTATAAATACTTTCCACAAACGTCTGGTTTTCTTTTCCCTCATTCTCTCATACTTTCATCATCTTCACAAACTCTCTTAATCCCCAAAGTTCCTTTGGCCTTCGCTTTCATTATAATGTCTACTTCTACAACTCTCACCGATTCTGCTACTCACAAAACTGGAAACAACCCGATCGCTTACGTCCTTTCTAAAAGTGAGTCTCTCAAACCCCTTCCTCAACTGACATTTGCCGATGACGCGGTGATAGCAACCTAGCAACGCCAGATGATCGTTCCCTTCGTGGTGGCTGACAAACTTCATGCTTTCCATGAGCCATATCCTGATACTATGCCAAACCATCAAGAACTCCAGTAGTTCTTTCCTTGCTACGCTCATACCATACCACCTACTTTTGAGAAAGGAAGTACCTTCGACCTTAAGTTCATGGGGCCCAAGGCTAGGATCTTTTGGTCAATGCCCACACCTGGCAACAAAGACTACATCACTTGGCTTAACAAAGTTCAAGGTAAACGTCGGGACCAATGGAAAAAAGCTGGCATCTTCGACGCCATCCAACTCTCTAGGAATGCTCACAGAGTCAACCCATTTATGTTGCTGGCTTCGATGTATTTCTGGGAGGGGTCGACTAACACATTCCACCTCCCCTGTGGTATGTTGATGCCGACACTCTTCGACGTGGCGGCCATTACTGGCCTCTCACCTTTGGGAGAAAATTTCGACCCAACTCTGGATACGACCAACACCTTCGACTTCGACCGTGCCAGCTTTAAAAACTATATCGAAGACCATCATGATCAGGATTCCGACGAAGTGTCAGACGAAGAACACATTGCTTTTCTGACTCTTTGGCTGACGTAATATCTCTTCTGTCCAGGCTCTCTGCAGATAGCTAAAAGCTACATCAACCTGGCGATCCAAATTCATGAGGGTCGACAGGTATCTTTGGGTAAGCTCTTGTTCGCCTCCCACTATCACTCTCTTGGGCTATCAACCCTGAAACTGAAGCTCCTCCATAAGACTCCCAAGGCCTTCAATATTTCAGGGCCTCTGTGGTTGTTGCAACATTGGCTTAACGCCACATTCGAATACCAGTTGGGTTATCCTGTATCTGCAAGGATACAGCGCTTAAACAAAGAACATCCCATAGAAGGTGTTAGACTTGCCCATAAAATCTGATCAAGTGTCTTGTGCCAATTTTTAGGTTTCCTGGAAACGTGTTTCTTAATGAGTCCAATCACTACTTTGATGGCTGCTTCGACCTGACCGTTCGCTTGAGCATAATACGGTGTTGAAGTAATTAACTTGAAACTTGTTTCGGCTGCAAATTCTTGCATTTTTTGGCCAACAAATACGGAACCTTGATCTGTAGTGATGGTTTCAGGGATCCCGAACCTATACAAAATATGATTCTGGATGAATTCATTCACAACCTCCTGGTCCACTTTTACTATAGGTACAACCTCTATCCATTTTGTGAAGTAGTATATAACCACAATGATGAATTTCTGTTGTTTTGACGAGGATGGTCGAATTTCGCCTATGACATCCAACGCCTATCCTCAAAAGGGCCATGGCTTGATAATTGCATGTAATTCGTTGGCGGGTACATGCTGAATATTTGCATGTTTTTGACATGTTTGGCATCCTTTTGCAAAGTTCGTACAATCTTTGAGCATGCTTGGCCAATAGACACCTTGTCAAAATAACAACCATTTTATCTTATGGCCAGCTTGGCGAGCTCTACATGCCCCGCTATGGACTTCAGAAATTGCCAGGTATGCATCTGTGTCTCCCAGACACTTGAGCAACACTCCTTCTGGAGTCTTTTTCAGCAACTCATTTCCCATTAGAACGTAGCTTAGAGCTCTGTGCTTAGTCTTCCTATCAGTACTTCCAATCGGGTTCTCCAAATACTCGATGATTGGTCTTCTCCAATCTGATGGTGATAGATTACTGATAGCAAAAACTTTATAATTTCAAAAACTTTTGATTAAACTCTCTGTCGAGACGTTTTCCCCTCCAGCTTTTGGGATTGATAAGTTTGGTGATGGTAGTACGTTTGACACCATCTTCACCTTAATCTAAATGAAGTCTTTCAACTTTTCTTCTGACACTTTGTACCCGGAGGCAATCTTCGCTAAATTGTTTGCCTCTTGATTTTCTACTCTGGGCACGTGCGTAATGCTGACAACCTCGAAGCGTTCCAACAGTCTCTTCGCCATTGCGAAGTACATCAAAAGATGTTCTTTGACGCATTTATATTCTCTCGTGATCTGTTTAATCACAAGTTCAGAATCGCCCTTTATTTCAACTTTCTTGGCCCCCAAATCCTTGAGTATTTTGAGGCTAGTGATTAAGGCTTCATATTCTGCTTCATTATTGGAACATTTTTCGTCGACCTTACACTTGAATTTAGTCGGAATTCCCTGCGGGAACATTACTAAGATCCCACTACCTGTCCCATTTTTATGACTCGACCCATCGAAGTATAACTTCCAAGGGTTAACGTCGACCATACATAGCGACGGTTCGACCACTGCGTGATCAATAATAAAGTTTGTCACTATTTGACCTTTCATAACCCTTAGAGGGACATATGTCAAGGAAAATTCAGTTAATGCTAGTGCCCATTTCGCAATTCGACTATGCAGAATAGGTTTAGACAACATATGTTTAATAGCATCAAAATGCGACGAAACATAAACATCAACTGGTTTGATATATTGCTTTAATTTCATACATGAGAAGTACAGGCATAGGTACAATTTTTCAATCATAGTGTACCTAGTTTCAGCATCTATTAACATTCGACTAAGGTAATAAATGGGTCTTTCGACGCCATTGTTATCCTCTTGTGCTAACATGCTTCCTATGGTCATGTACGACGCAACAATATACAATTTCATACTCTTATTCATACTAGGTGGCGATAAAATGGGAGGCCTTGTGATGTATTCTTTAATGGCATCGAAAGCCTCCTGCTGCTCCCGTTCCCAGTGAAAATCACTTTCCTTCTTGACCTTGAGCAATGGCAAGAACACCTTCGTCTTGCTACTTAGATTTGATATAAACCTTCTCAAGAAGTTAATTTTCCTCAACAAAGATTGGAGTTGTTTCCTTGTCGAAGGGGGCTTGAGATCCAAAATTGCTTTTGTCTTGTTTTGGTTTATCTCGGTGCCTTTTTTGTGGACAACAAATCCTAGGAAGTCTCGATGCCATTCAATGTACCTCGCAATTCTGATGAACCAGATTTTGAGAAATATTTTGATCTCCAACTTGATCTTAAGAATGATTTCTGGAGCGAATCATCGAGGCTGCTGCTTTACTGGCCTTTTTCCTGGTTGAATTTGCAGTCGATGCTCCACTACACTTTGACTCAAACCAAGCATTTCGTCGTAATCCCAGGCAAAGCAATCCTTGTATTCTTTCAATACTTCGATCAGCTTGGCCTTCATCTTCGACCCAATTTTAGTGCTTACGTAGGTGGCTCTTTTTGTAATCCCGTCTCCTAGGTCTATCTCCTTGAGTGGGTCTTGCGCTTGCATTTTCTGCAACTCATTGGATGGGTCTTTCTCAAACCCCAAAGGCTCATTGTCGTAGATGCAATCAAGCCTCCAGCTTTCTGAAGCTGTTGTTTGGCCTTGTTGGCCATCTACGTGGGCATTGCTGTCGGTTTCACCAGCCAAATTTTGTCGCTTATCCGCTTCTAGTGCCGACTCTATTTTGTTTTCAGCCAAATAGGCCAAAATTCGAGTCAAACTTTCTGACTCAGTAGTCATTTTTATCGACTACTGGCCACCCAGTAGGTGGATTTCCTTTTGTAGGCTCCATTGTCTCATCAGCAGCATCCCAAATAAACCCATAATCAAGATCCAAATTCAAGATACGACCTGTATCGACAGAGGTATAAGACCCTGATTCATTGTCACAAGGTGCCACATTTGCCAGGTGCTGATCAAAAGATTTCTTCGTACCCTTCGCTCCGTTAATCTTGTAATAGCTCTGATCAGCCTTATATTTTTGACAATGCCATCTTTTCTCCAGATTCTTAATCTCTGATGTAATGTTGAAGGCACTTCCCCTATCCCATGGATCCACTCTCGACCCAACAGAAATTTGAAATTGGCCTTTGAGTTTATAACCATGAAGAGCGTTGATCTAGTGGTTGTACCCACGGCTAAGTCGACTTGGACAACCCCAAGAATGTTGCTCGTCTTCCCTTCATAATTGGATAAAACCATATTATGTTGTCGGAGGTCAACCTTAGTTTTCCAAATCTTCTTAAATAATGTATGAGGCATTAAACTGACAGCTGCCCCTCCATCCACGAACACTTTGTTGACTGATGCTCCGTCGACCCTTGCTTTTATGTATAATCGTTTTAAATGGTACATCATTCCGGGACTAGGTTTTTCAAACACGACCCTCTGCTCCTCTACCACAACACTGTTCATAACATAGTAACACAGCGGTTTGTCTTCCGCTGTTTCATCTGGCAAGAAATCTTCGTCTGCTTCAGAGACTTCCGACACTATATCATACTCCGCTAGCAATATCGACACAATACCATAGTTTACGACAAAATCGTCACCGTACGTGTAATCATTGGTATCATCGTACATATCTTCGTCGAAGTCGCCTTCTGGTGACGGGGTATGTAACGACCCAGTTTTCGTGTGCGTTTTATTTAATCGAGTCGTTTGATTATTATATTATTATTTTATTTTATTTTCGACTTTTATCTGAAAATATGTTATTTTTCAATGTTGTGGTATTTTATCGGGTTTTGGGATCGTTTGTGAGATATTTGAGTGTGGGGGTATTTTTGTCATTTTAGGATATTTTTGATTAAGTAAGAAAAATAGAAAATAGTAGAGAGAAAAAGAGAAAGAAAGAAAAGGAAAAGAAAGAAAAAGGAGAGAAAAGAGAAGAAGAAGAGAAATAGTGGAAAACTTGGAAAAATCAAGAGAAATCAACCTCTAGTATCGATTTAATCGGGTAAGGGTGTGAAATTCAATTATTGTATACTTGTATATGATTATGTATGTATATTTGTGATGTTTGGTGGATTGAAATGGAAATATTTTAGTAAACCCATTTTTGGTAAAATTGATTAGAAATTGAGTAAATGTGTTGAAAATTATGTTGTTAGTGTTCCTTATTGTTGGTATATGATAGATGCATGTTGTTAGTAAGTGTATTGGTGTTTTTCTGAGTATTGAGTGATGATTTGGAGGGTTTTGGATTGGAACCTGTATGAACAATTATGCAGAAGAAATTTTTCTGAGATTTCCAGGTCATACGCGTATGGGGCATGTTCATACGCGTATGAACCTTGGCAATACGCGTATGGTGGGCGAGCTATAGGGCCAATACGCGTATGGGTTGCTTGTTTTCTCGGCCATCTGCCCATTTGCATATGATACGCGTAGCTTTTTAGGTCATTACGCGTACGGGCTTGGGCATTACGCGTACGGACATTTACACGTGAACTTTGGGAAAAATGAGTCTCTGCTCATACGCGTATGGATCATGGTGATACGCGTATGGACAGGACTTTTGCAAAATATGACTTTTCAAAATATCGTTTTTCGTTTTCGTCCGTAACTTTTGATCCGTTTATCCGATTTTTTGCATTCTTGGTATCGTTGCGTAGCTATTGAGCTGTACTTTCTTATTATAATGATTTCGAACTTGTTAGCCGATTTAATTATGTCGGAAAGTCGGGAATAGTCTCGGTTGTCGACTTTTGTCGTTATACTTGTACGTAATTGATGTGTATTATGCAAAGTGCTATTGTGCGATGCAAATGTATGTGTTGAGATGATGTTGTGACAAGTTGTGGCCGTATGGAAATTAAATGCATTGTTTTGGGCATAAGTGCAATGTGTGATTTTATCTATGTAAATGTATATGTGTGTGAGTGCATATTAAATGTTGTGGGTCTTTGTATGCAAAACATCATGATATGCATTGTGGAAACGTCCTGAGTGACGGTTTGGATTCCAGAGGGAATTCGCTATAACTTCGTGTGCCCATGTGGGGTGTGAGCGATCGGGTCGTGTGCCCGTGTGGGGTGTGAGCGGTGGGGAACATCGTAGGCCCGACGGGGAGTTACAGTGATGTAACGAGCGATGGTTCCAGCAGATTTCCTGAGTGAACTAGTGATGAGCAACAATGGAAGTCGGTACCGCATGTGCATATGCATAGAGTCGTTATGTCGGTCTCTTGCATTTGCATAAATCATTTATGGTTGATTATGTGTGGATTTGTAGATAAAGTGATATATGGATATGTGTTGGTGATGGAATGTATTTTGTGTCTTGTAATGCCTTGTGTTTGATTTATGGCGTGAGTTGTGGTGAGAACGTATACATGTGTATTTTTTTGTGTTATATATATAATTGTATGCAATTATATTATGGTTGTTTTTCTCACCCTTCTGCTGTTTTATAATGCTCTATGAGGCATTGCAGATTAGAGTTGCTGGAGGTATTTTTGTGAAGCTTTGCGTCTTCATTCTTTTGTCGGTCGGCTCTGATATGTGACACCGGGTAGTTAGGGAGGCCGTTTGTGATAATTGTATATTATGTATATGTATATCTTTTGGCTTGAGCATGTATGACCTGATGTATGACAAACTTTTCATGATATATATATATATATATATATGTATGTTATTCAATTTTAGATTTTCCGCTTTTATTCTAAATTCTGAAATGTGGGCATAAGGAACTAAGTTCCTCTGTTGATTGCTACCCCACTGTTGCATATCTTTATGAGCAGGTGTTGTATGTAATTGCTTCAAATTGATGTGACCCTCCCGGTCTATGCCATGATAATTTAAATATACTCTGACGAAATTTTGAGTTTTCTTTTACTGCTTTTTATTATTTGGGGGTATAGATTGGGGGTGTTACATTAAGTGGTATCAGAGCCAGTTTGTGTCAGTCCGTGTCAGTTTGTGTCAGTCCGTGTCAGTTATGTCAGTCCTTGTTGGTCGTTGTGGTTGGTTGAGCTGTTTGTTTAACCATAGTTTCTGTTATTGGAAATGAACAGAATATGGCTGGTAGGAATGATGCTGCTTTGGCTGCGGCTATGTAAGCTATGGCTCGTGTTGTGCAGGGTGCACCTAATGCTGTGGGTAATGATGAGTTCAGGAAGAACAAACCGCCTGTCTTCAAGGGAAGATATGATCCGAATGGTGCACAGATTTGGTTGAAAGAGATTGAAAGGATTTTCCGAGTGATGGATTGTGATGAAGATTAGAAGGTGAGACTAGGTACTCACATGTTATTGGAAGAAGCTGATGACTGGTGGGTTAGTACTCGACGTGTGTTGGAAGCTGCAGAAGAGGAAGAAATTACTTGGGAAGTTTTTAGCCGGGAGTTCTTGAGGAGGTATTTTCCTGAAGATGTGAGAGGGAAGAAGGAAATTGAGTTCTTAGAGCTAAAGCAAGGTAATATGTCTGTTGTCGATTATACTGCTAAGTTTGTGGAACTTGTGCAGTTTTATCCTCATTATGCGGAAGCTACTGCTGAATTCTCTAAGTGTGTGAAGTTTGAGAATGGCTTGCATCCTGAGATAAAGCAAGCGATTGGTATCAGAGGATTCGGAGGTTTTCTGATTTGGTAGATTGTTGTAGGATTTATGAGGAGGACAGTAAGGCTCGTTCTACACATTACAAGAGTGTGAGCGAGAGGAAAGGGAAGCAACAGTTTCGTGGTGGTCCGTATGTGACACCAGCTGATAAAGGTAAACAAAGAGGGAATTTTGAGAAAAGGTCGGGTGGAGGAGGAATGTCTGGTCCTATGAGGTGTTATAAACGTGGTGAGTTGGGGCATCGTCAGTTTGAGTGCAGGAAAGATTTGAGGAAGTGTACTAATTATGGGGGTGTAGGACATGTTGCAGCGGATTGTGCCAGGAAGAATGTGGTGAAATGTTACAACTGTGGTGAACCTGGTCATATTAGTACCAAGTGTCCGAAACCAAAACAAGCTCCAGCTGGTGGAAAAGTGTTTGCATTATCGGGGACTCAGACTTCGAGTGCAGATCGTCTGATTCGAGGTACTTGTTTTATTAATAGTACTCCTTTGATTGCTATTATGGATACTGGAGCGACTCATTTGTTTATTTCGTCTGAGTGCGCGAAGCGTTTGAATCTTGTGTTGTCTGTGATGGGTGGTGGAATGGTTATTGATACTCCAGCAATGGGGCCAGTAACTACATCTTTGGTTTGTCTAGGATGTCCTTTGACCATTTATGGTAAAGACTTTGAGATGGATTTAGTGTGTTTGCCGTTGGAGGGTTTAGATGTGGTTTTGGGTATGAATTGGTTACAATTCAATCGAGTTCATATTGATTGTTATCATAAGCTGGTAAGGTTTCCTTCTCTTGAGGAAGACGAAGACTCGAGTTTCTTATCTACCAAAGAGTTGAAGAAACTTTTGGCGGAGGAAGCTCAGTTGTTTGGATTGTTTGCATCTTTAACTGTGGATAGTCAAGTTTCACTTGAGGGGTTTCCTGTTGTGTGTGAATTTCCGGAAGTGTTTCCTGAGGATATTTCAGACTTGCCGCCAGAGAGAGAGGTGGAGTTTTCTATAGATCTAGTTCCTGGTACTAGACCTGTTTCTATGGCACCTTATCGTATGTCGGCATCTGAATTGGTGGAGTTAAAGAAACAGTTGAATGAGTTGTTGGAAAAGAGGTTCGTGAGACCAAGTGTTTCTCCTTGGGGTGCTCCAGTTTTATTGGTGAAAAAGAAGGATGGGAGTATGAGGTTATGTATTGATTATCGCCAGTTGAATAAGGTGACGATTAAGAATAAGTATCCTCTTCCAAGGATTGATGATCTGATGGATCAGTTGGTTGGTGCTTGTGTGTTCAGTAAGATTGACTTGAGGTCAGGGTATCATCAGATAAGGGTGAAGGAGGAAGACATTCAGAAAACGGCTTTTAGGACACGATACGGTCATTATGAATATTCTGTGATGCCGTTCGGGGTTTCTAATGCGCCAGGTGTGTTTATGGAATACATGAATCGTATTTTTCACGAGCATCTGGATCGTTTTGTGGTGGCGTTTATTGATGATATCTTAATTTATTCTAAGTCTCGAGAGGAGCATGCAGAACATTTGCGTATTGTTTTGCAGGTTTTGAAGGAGAGGAAGCTTTTTGCTAAATTATCCAAGTGTGAATTCTGGTTGTCGGAAGTGAGTTTTCTTGGACACGTAATTTCAGGTAATGGTATTGCTGTGGATCCATCTAAAGTAGAAGCAGTTCTACAATGGGAGGCTCTGAGATCTGTTACTGAAATTCGAAGCTTTTTGCGTTTGGCTGGTTATTATCGGAGGTTTATTAAAGGTTTTTCGAAGCTAACACTTCCTTTGACCCAGTTGACTTGTAAAGGGCAAGCGTTCATTTGGGATATTCGGTGTGAAGAGAGTTTTAATGAGCTGAAGAGAAGATTGACGACAGCTCCGATCTTGATTTTGCCGAATCCTAATGAACCATTCGTGGTTTATTGTGATGCTTCTTTGATTGGTCTAGGTGGTGTTCTGATGCAGGAAGGTAAGGTGGTGGCTTATGCTTCAAGGCAGTTAAGAGTTCATGAGAAGAATTATCCTACTCATGATCTTGAGTTAGCGGCTGTGGTTTTCGTGTTGAAAATTTGGAGGCATTATCTCTACGGTGCAAGGTTTGAAGTTTTTAATGATCATAAAAGTTTGAAATATTTATTTGATCAGAAAGAGCTAATATGAGGCAACGTAGATGGTTGGAATTCTTGAAGGACTACGACTTTGGCTTGAATTACCATCCTGGTAAAGCTAACGTGGTAGCTGATGCATTGAGCCGGAAATCGTTACATATGTCCGCTTTAATGGTTAAGGAGTGGGAACTTTTGGAATCGTTTAGAGATTTAAGTTTGGTTTGTGAAGTGACGTCGGATAGCGTTAGGCTTGGTATGCTAACGATTACTAATGATTTTCTGATGACGGTTAGTGAGAAGCAGAAGCTGGATGTGAAATTTGTGGATTTGATGTTGATTGGAGGAAGAGATGTGAATAGTGATTTTCAAGTGGATATTAATGGTGTTTTGAGATTCTGAGGTAGGATTTGTATTCCAGATGATGCGGAGTTGAAAAAGATGATTTTGGAGGAAGGACACCGGAGTAATTTGAGTATACATCCGGGAGCGAATAAGATGTACCAAGATTTGAAGAAGATTTTCTGGTGGTCTGGATTGAAAAGAGATGTGGCTCAGTTTGTTTATGCATGTTTGACTTGTCAGAAATCGAAGGTGGAACATCTGAGGCCTAGTGGTTTGTTGCAACCGTTGGATATTCCTGAGTGGAAGTGGGATAGTATTTCCATGGATTTTGTGACAGGGTTACCGAATACTCAGCGAGGGCATAATGCTATTTGGGTGATTGTTGATAGGCTGACTAAATCGGCTCATTTTATCCCGATTGACATCAGTTTTTCTTTAGAGCGGTTAGCTGAGATTTACATAAGTGTGATTGTGAAGTTACATGGAGTTCCATTGAGTATTGTTTCTGATCGAGATCCTAGATTTACATCGAGATTTTGGGAAAGTTTATAGAAGGCTTTGGGTTCTAAATTGAGATTGAGTTCGGCTTATCATCCGCAGACGGATGGTCAGACGGAGAGGACGATTCAGTCTTTGGAGGATTTGTTGAGAGCGTGTGTTTTGGAACAAGGTGGTGCGTGGGATAGTTATCTTGCATTGATTGAGTTTACGTATAATAACAGTTTCCATTCTAGTATTGGAATGGCACCGTTTGAAGCATTGTATGGGCGAAGGTGTCGAACACCTTTGTGTTGGCACGAATCTGGTGAGAGAACGGTGGTTGGACCAGAATTGGTGCAACAGACGACAGAGAAAGTGAAGTTTATTCGTGAGAAGATGAAGGCTTCTCAGAGTAGACAAAAGAGTTATCATGATCGGAGACGGAAGGATCTTGAGTTTCAAGAGGGTGATCATGAATTTCTGAGGGTTACGCCGGTAACTGGTGTGGGTCGTGCATTGAAATCGAAGAAACTTACTTCTCGGTTTATTGGTCCTTACCAGATATCCGGGAGAGTGGGTGTTGTGGCTTACAGGGTGGCGTTGCCGCCGAATCTGTCGAATTTGCACGATGTGTTTCATGTTTCACATACATATATATATATATATATATATATATATATATATATATATATATATATATATATATATATGTATGTTATTCAGTTTTAGATTTTTCGCTTTTATTCTAAATTCTGAAATGTGGGTATAAGGAACTAAGTTCCTCTGTTGATTGCTACCCCACTGTTGCATATCTTAATGAGCAGGTGTTGTATGTAATTGTTTCAAATTGATGTGACCCTCCCGGTCTATGCCATGATAATTTAAATATACTCTGACGAAATTTTGAATTTTCTTTTACTGCTTTTTATTATTTTGGGGTATAGATTGGGGGTGTTACAGGGTATATTCTTCATCTGACTGGGGAGAATACTTTGGTTCTTCCTCATCTGACTGGGGAGTGTACTCTGGCCCTTTCTTGCTCTCGACCAAAGATGTTCACTTCGAGCTTTGGGTTGATACCACCCCCTTTTCTCCTAAAGCTTCAACAGTCACTGCCATTGTTTGATTCGTCAGGATTTTTTCCTTCTCGACCCACCTTCCTTTTGGGTATTACCTTTTCTGTCCAGAGGTTCCGACAGGTTTCAACTGTGAAGTCAAAGCCTCTTTTCCAGCCTTTTTGTTTCGCTGATAACGCCTCCACTGAGTCCTTGTCATAGGATTCTTCCCTTTGTAATTAGGAGACGCCACATAGCCCCTGGGTTCGACCCTTTTTTCAGAGATCTTAGCCTCCTTCTCAAGATCCAACACCTTCCATTTCGGCCTCTTTCTCCCCTTTTGACTCATGGGTTCCACCCACTTCACTTGTGGAGTGTCTGATGGTGGAACAAAGGTCCTGGGTCGTGTTTGCTGGAACAACTTCCTGTACTCCTCGTTTCGACGAGGGGAACCGCTTTGGTCGAACAGAAATATTGGAACAGGAAGCCTACCATCTCGCACTGTCTCTTTCTTGCCAACTTCATATTTCTCAGCAGCCTTTTCGTCAAAACCGGCATTACACCTTGGGCATAACATAGCCTTCAACCCACTCACCCTGCATTTCTCCTGGAAACCTGTCAGGTTTTCGCCGGCTTGAGGGTAGAATGCCTCTAATTCTTCTTCAGTCTCTTTGTCGGAACCATCAGTAGTCTCGACCATCATGCATTAGAACGATTCAGTTGTTAAAGGTTTGGTGAGACCTTCAGTACTCCCAACCATTATGTAGTCATAGAGCTCAGAGTACAAGGCTTCTTCGACCTTCAGAGGGTCCGTGTCAACTTGCATCTTCGGCCTTTCACCAAATTAAAGGCGACCTTCCTTCAAAGCTTTCTGCACCAGATCCTTGAAAAGAACACATTGAGATGTTTTATGACCAAGGAAATTATGAAACTTACAAAATCCCATTTTCTTCTTTTGATCTAATGGGGGATCTTTCAAACCAGGAGGAATAATAATCTAACCATCTTTAACTAGTAAATCAAATATTTGGTCACACTTAGATACATCAAAAGTATAAGTTTTTGCAACGTATTTATCTGTTTTTTCAGTTTCAACAGGATTTTTCCCTTTTGATTATTTTAATAATTTACACGTGTATGGAGGCACTGGCTTGAGTTCAGCCACGTTAACCTCGCTTTTGTCGACGAGCTCCTAGTATTCGTCAGTGGCTACGTACGAAACATTCTCTTTCTTATGGTATCTACTAGTTTTGGTTTTTTCAGCTTTCAAACGATTGACCTGTCGGACCCTATCGGCTAACTGCGCCATATCTCTGAGATATTGCGTGTCTAACTTTTTCTTGATTGAATAATCTAGGCCGCCCGCAGCCATCTCGACTAGCTCATGTTCAGGGACTTGAGTGAAGCATCGTGCTTTCAAAAGTATAAACCTGTTGAGATAACGGTCCACCGACTTTGTGGCCTTCCGTTTGACACTGGCCAATTCTTTCAAACTAATTTTCGATTGTCCCATGTAAAAATGTTCATGAAATAATCTTTCTAATTGTGCCCATGTATGGACAGACTGTGGAGGTAACGTGGTGAACTAAGTAAACGCATTCTTTGTGAGGGAACTTGGAAAGTATTTCATTTTCAAGTCCTCATTATTTGCTATGTCACCAGCTTCAGTTAGATATCTGGCAACGTATTCGACGGTGGACTCTTCGGTCTCTCCAGCGAAATTGGTAAACTTTGGGACCTTCCATCCCCTAGGCAGTTTTTTTTTTTTGCAAAACAAAATCTGGTAGTGGGGACTTATATGTTGGTCGTTGAAGGTCTAGGTTCGCTCCATTCCGAACCATGATCCGTTCAACCATAGCTTGTAAGTTTGGTTCGCCAGCCATGGCATCATGTCGAACTTGCCTGACAACGTAGTCAGGATCTTGGTTTCTATGAACTAACACAACGAGAGGCCTTTGGGCCACCCTAGGTATGTGTTCAACCTATGGGGTTGCTGGTCAATTATTTCTTAAAAGACTTCTTCTTGTCGAACTGGTGTCTTCGGTCGAGGTGGAGGAGTTTGTCGACCCGGTGTCCTAGGAGCCCCTAGGAAATCACCTATCCGTGTTATCTGAGCTGCCAATTATTGGTAAATCTGGGTCGAATCTTGTATTAATGGTCTTAATATGGTGCCCATTTGCTGAGTCAACATGTGAACCATTTCGTGATTACTCTCATTCATCTGTTGTCTCTTGAATGCGACAGAACTTGAGGTGAAAGTTAGAACTGATTGAGATGGAAGACTGAACCCTAGGGGTCGATTAACTTGGTTTGCCAAAGGCCTTAATCCTTGATACAGTGAGAAAGCTGACGATGAACTTTCCCAAAACACCGGACCACTATGATGTAGACTCGACATGAACTCTGTTGACATCCCAAAAGCTCGAGGCATGGGCATCGTGAAACTAGGCACATGCTGCCCCGCAATCCCCATCATTGTTGCCCTAGGCTCAGGCCGATGTGGTGTTATGACAGGCCCACTATGAGCGGTCGAAACCTCAGACATAGTGCCAGAGCCAACATCAGTTGTTTGCGTCACCACCGTACTTTCCTCCGAAGACGGTTCTTCGTTCGGACGTGGTGTCACCATCTTACCACTACGTAAATGAATACACTCAACCAGACGCGTCCCACTAGGCGTGCCAATTTGTTCGCACGCGATTCTCGCGCGAACAACCTCGGGCCTTCTATCGCAGGTTTACTTGCGGGATCGGCCACACAATCCCAGAACAAAAGGTTGAGTTTATGTGATGTTGGTAGTGTGGTTTTGATTTAGAGGGTGTTGGACAAAACATGCAAAAAAAGTGTATGCGAATTAATAAATAAACAGGCCAAAACGTAAATGACAAGATATATTAAACTTGGTAATGTAAATTGCTTAAAAGGAAATATGGACGCTATCATACATTTTGCAGAAATGAACTCTTTTCTTGTAATGCTAGGTACTTCGAGTGTATTCCTTTGACAATGTTTCAAATGCGACCCCTCAAAATGAAAATGAACATTGCTTAAATAGGGAAATAAAATAATTGCTATTCTCTCAGTATTGGCTCTGGATGTGACACGTGTAGCCCTACCATCTTCGTAACTTCCCCAACGTTCTCAACATTTCAAATCTCTTCCCGCCAAAAGATTTTTCAGCTTTGTGTCAGTTTTGTTGGCCGTCAGTCTAAGCCCTTCGACGGCATGGATTTTTGGGTCGACTTCCGACACGTCTTCTGCTGGTGTCGACCTGCGTGTCGGCCAACTCACCATCTTTCCCTTCTTCCTGCTCAGTCGAAATCTTCCAACCAACAGTCAGACAATCTTAGAGGTGGGGTTTGTAAGCTCCCTCTGAGTCCTATCTGTTAAGTCTAAGAGGTGAGGTTTGTAAGTTCTCCCCTATATAGAATAAATAGATTCATTCCAAGAGAAATTTTTGTAAGATCCCCCTGTATTTAGTAGACAAATTCACTCCATAATTAATTTAAGAGAATACTTAATCCATTCTCCCCCTATGTCATCAACAAAAAGAAATAAAACAGAAAGATTAAACTTTAACAATTAATAATAGTTTCTAAACAATTCATAGTTGAACACCAATCAGGAACAAGTTTGTCAATCAGTCCATCTTATTGCATATGAGCAACAACACCTTGTAGATCAAAAATCACAGAAAGAACCCTACCAAAAGGAATGAGAAAAGATAATTCCTCAGAGACCCAAGGATCTCTTCTTTCAGATAATTGAACATAGACAGAGGTAGATTGATTTTAGTTTTGGAGACTAGGAACAGAATGAAGTGTTTATCATAAGAAGAAAGCCATCTTGTCCTTTTTCTCTAGGCCTTAGATTGGTCCCCATAATTTGGCACCATACTTTTTCCATAGGATTAAGAGTAGAAGGACTTTCAGTAGGGCTTTTACTACCATAGATGTTGTGTATAAGGTTCATACATCTGTTGTTATTTCTGTAGTTTTCAACAGTAACTTCATCTTCCTCACAGTTTATTACTTGAGAGATGATTTTAGAGTTGATCACAACAGGAACACCATATACAACAGATAGAATCTGACAAACATCTAGCTCATTCTGGATATATAGGTCCATTAATCATTGCAAAATATCCATCCCATTTCTGGAAGTAGATATCTTCAACTATCTGTGAAAGATTACTCGCCGTCAATTCATTGAAATTAGTCATGTTTTCCTTTAGAATATTTAGATCATAGATCTCTCCTTTAATGGTTTTGAAGTCATTTTAAGAAGAAAAATTTAGTGATTTTACAATATTATCTTATATAGAAGATAACACATAAAATCAGAAGAATACATGGACAGTAACGTAACACATAAAATGCTAATTTATAAGCAAGAATGTTTCAAATGTTTTGACAGTTATGAGTCTGAATAAAAATGAATCAGAACCTTTGTCTGTACACTCCTTTTAAGAACCAAATTTCAGAGCATATTTTGAAATAAAAGTGATAGACAGATCCCTGGGCAGGGAAACTATCACTATTTTAAAAAGTTGTTAGGTATTGGTGTGTAGGACAAATTTTCTTATTTTATCATAGCTCAGGATTAGTCCAACAGTTAATTCAAAGCACGTAACATAGAATTAAACTTTTCCTTTTTTTTTCTTTAAATAAAGCAAACAATGATGAAAGAGATCATACACACTCTAATCAAGGCTTATAGACCAAATCTTGGAGAAATTTCAGATCTTTTTAAAATAAAATAAAAAATTCAACTGAGTGCCATCAGAATCCAATTTTTCTTCCAATACACCATTCAGAAGATAAGCATTTATTCAGTGATAAAGACCATATTCAGGTTTTTCTTAATATAATCGAATCTGGAAATAGCTAAGGGTTTTGTAAATATATCAACCCATTGATGTTCAGAATCAATAAACTGAATATCTATTACACCCTTCTGAACATAGTCTCTTATATAATGGTGCTTAATTTCAATATGCTTAGTTTTGGAATGTTGAATTAGATTCTTTGTTAGACAGATGGAAGCAGTGTTATCATAAAGGATAGAAATATTGTTTCCAAAAATCTAATAATCTTCAAGTTGATATTTCATCCATAGTAGTTGAGTGCAACCGTTAGCAGCTGAAATATATTCTGCTTCTGCTGTAGACAGAGCAATAGTTAATTGTATTTTACTACCCCAGGAGATGAGGTTTTCACCTAAGAATTGACAAGCTTCACTGGTATATTTCCTTTCAATTTTATCTCCGGTATAGTCAGCATCACAGAATCCAACTAGCTTGTAATATGAGGATAAGAAGTCCAAGATTAGTTGTTCCTTTCAGATACCTAAAGATCCTCTTAACAGCAGTTAAATGAGTTTCTCTAGGATTTGCTTGGAATCTTGCACGCATACAAACACTGAATAGAATGTCTGGTTTGGAAGCTGTGAGATAGAGTAAGGAACCTATCATACCTCAGTATTTGGTTGAATCCACTTTAGCACTACATTCTTCATCATTCAAGTTGCAGGTGGGATGAATAGTAGTTGGCATGACTTTGCATTCTTCAAGATTAAACTTTTTCAAGAGCTCTCTTGTGTGCTTAGACTGATGAATGTATATAACTTCTTCCTTTTGATTAACTTGAATTCCAAGAAAGTACTTCAATTCCCCCATCATGCTCATCTCAAATTCTGCATGCATAATTTTAGAAAATTCTTGACAAAGAGATGCATTAGTGGAACCAAAATTTATGTCATCAACATAGATTTGAACAATCAAGATTTCTTCTTTAAGAGTTTTCCTAAATAGTGTAGTGTCAACCTTTCCTTTAGCAAAACTATTCTCAAGCAAGAAATTACGCAGTCTCTCATACCATGCTCTAGGAGCTTGTTTGAGCCCATATAATGATTTCTTGAGCTTGTAAAAAAAGTCTAGATGGTTTGGATCTTCAAATCCTGGAGGTTGCTTGACATACACTTCTTCAGTAATAACTCCGTTCAGAAAAGCACTTTTCATGTCCATCTGATAGAGTACAATGTCATGGTTGAAGGCATAAGAGAGAAGAAGCCTTATAACTTCTAACCTTGCCACAGGAGCAAAGGTTTCAAAGAAGTCAATTCCTTCTTGTTGACTGTAGCATTAAGCTATATGTCTGGATTTATTTCTAACGACTTCTCCATGTTCATTAAGCTTGTTTTTGAAGACCCACTTGGTCCCAATGATGTTTTTCTTTTGTGGTCTTGGAACAAGATTCCACACATCATTTCTTTGAAACTGATTTAGTTAATCTTGCATAGCCATGATCCAACCATTATCTGAAAATGCATTATCAATAGAAGTAGGCTCTGTCAATGAAATAAGTCCAAGCATTGATTTATCATTTCTGAAAGTAGATCTGGTTCTCAATGGCTCGTATTTATTTCCAATGATTTTCCCTTCTGGATGAAATTGCTAGTATTTAAATGGTCTCTTTGGTGGAGCAGAGGCTTCAGTATTATTTTGAGCAATCACCGAATCAGTAACAACGGGACCAGTTGGAGTAACTTCAATTTCTGCAGCTTCTGGTTACCCTTCAATAATAGTAATAGATTCTGAAATATCATCATCTATACTTTTTTCCTTTGGGACACATACCACAAGTTGTTCTTCAGAGTTCTGAATACATGCAAAACTATTATTTTTAACTGAGGACTCTGATTTTTTTATGGTCAGGTATTTTGTCATCAAATTTAATATGCATAGACTCTTCAACCAATCTGGTTTCTGAGTTGTACACTCTGTATTCTTTTAAGCGTTCAGAGTTTCCCAAGAAGATACCCTTTTGAGATTTAGAATCAAATTTCTTTAGGTAGACCTTATTATTCAAGATATAACAGGTACAACCAAATTGATGAAAATAAGAGACGCTTGATCTTCTCCCTTTAAACAACTCATACGATGTTTTATTCAGAATTGGTCTGATATAGATCTTGTTCTGAATATAACAAGTAGTATTAACTGCTTCTGCCCACAAGTACTTAGGGAATTTATTTTCATGAATCATTGTTCTTTCCATTTTTTCCAAAGATCTATTCTTTCTCTCTACAACCCCATTTTTATGTGGAGTCATAGGGGAAGAGAACTCATGGATAATTCCATATCTTTCACAAAAAGACTCAAATGGCTCATTTTCAAATTCTCCCCCATGGTCACTTCATACTTTCAGAATCTTTACTTCCATTTTAGATTGTACTTGTATGCAGAAAGAGTTGAATACTTCATATGTTTCATCTTTTGATCGAAGAAATTTTACCTAAGTCCATCTGCTAAAATCATCAACAATGACCAGACCATATTTCTTCCAACTGATTGAAGCAGTCCCAATAGGACCAAACAAATCAATGTGAAGCAATTATAAGGGTCTAGAGGTAGAGATAATGTTTTTATTTTTAAAAGAAGTTTTCATAATCTTTCCAACTTGGCATGCTCCACAGAGAGCATCTGAGTGATAATCAAGATCTGGTAGCCCTTTAACAAGTTTCTGCTTGCTAAGTTTAGAGATTAATCTCCAGTTAGCATGACTTAAACTTTTGTGCCAAATCCATTTCTCATCACTCATTGTCATTAGGCAAACGACCTTCTAATCAGCCAATTCAAAAAGATTGATTTTA
Source organism: Lathyrus tuberosus (assembly GCA_022829125.1). Classification (NCBI taxonomy): domain Eukaryota; kingdom Viridiplantae; phylum Streptophyta; class Magnoliopsida; order Fabales; family Fabaceae; genus Lathyrus; species Lathyrus tuberosus. The sequence continues at coordinate 449,924 of JALAZF010000424.1, forward strand.
TAAACATTTCCCTTCCTTTTCCCTTTGAATATAACATTTTTGTCAGCATTAATAACAGAACATAAATTATTATTAAATAGTACTTCATAACCACTATCACACAGTTGACTTAAGCCATCTACCAGCCAAACTTTGTTGATAAGTGTTTGAGAATTACCAATGGTACCTGTACCAATTATTTTTCCTTTCTGACCACCTCCAAAACCCACATCTTCTTCCTCTTTCAGATTTAGGGTTTGAAACATATTTCTCCTGTCATATGTCGTAAGCAGCCACTGTCCAAGTACCACGATTGATTTTCCATACTTTTCTTTGGGCATATCTGCATCAAAGACAATTTGAGATTTAGGTGACCATACATATATGGGATCTTTTGGGTTAGTTCTAACAGGTTTTCTTTTATCATCTAGTGTTGCCATGTGAAAAAGTTTAGCTTTACTCCAATCTTTTTGTTTCCAAAAGCTTTGACTGGAGTTGTTCTCAACCTTAGTTATAGAACCAGTCTTAGTATGTGATTTAGATGTCATGGATACTGAAGTTACAGAACTTTTAAACTATCAGGTTCTGATATTACAATACCCTTTAACTTCTGATCAACACATTCAGTCAGATTTATAACTTTCACATTATTAGCAGTAGGGATAAAATAGTTGCTTAACATTGTTTGAGCAGTGCTGGATGAGCATGAGTTTAGGAGTTCTTTAAATGAAACATCAGAACCAGAACAGCTTTTATCATACCCCAAACCTTCTCTATTATTTTTTAAAACACCATAAATCATAGATGCAAGTTTAGTTCTATCAATTCCAGATGTAATGAATTTATGAAAGGCTTGATCATGCTTTCCTAGAGATGAACATTCATTTTGAGATGTGCTAATTTCTTTTAATTCTTCTTTCAAAATTAAATTATCTCTTTTTAAAATTTTAATGTGACTGGCTTGATCCTTGCAATAAATTATAAGATTATTAGCGCATGAAATAAAGTTAGAGTAAGAGTATACCTCATCTTCATCTTCAAATTCTGATAAGTGCCCTTCATCAAATGAGTGCGCCATCAATGCAAGATTGGCATCATCTTTCTTTTCTAAATCTTCATTATCCAGCTCTTCCCAAGTTGCCATAAAGTTCTTCTTGAACCTGTTTCTGATGGTGTTCTTCTGATGACTTCCTTTGTTCTGACTGTCCTTCTGAAGATCAGGACAGTCATATCTAAAGTGACCAGGTTTGTTACAGTTTAGCAGATCCTGTCTTCATCTTTGACCCAAAATCTCATGTTGCTCTTGGGAAACCTTTTGCTTCTTCTAGCTATTTTCTAAAATCTTCTGATGAAACAAGCCATATCATCATCATCAGATCTACCGTCAGAATCTTCTTCAAAAGTTTCATCAGATTTACTATTCTTTGAAAGTCTTTTGGACTTATCACCGGCCTTTTCAAAAGCATATCTTAGAGCAAGATATTTAATTTTCTTTGAGGACTCATCTAGATTCAGTTCCATCTCATGACTCTTAAGATTGTTGATTAGACTTTCAAGAGACAGCGTATTCAGGTCCATAGCTTCCTGAATAGCTGTAACTTTTAGGTCTAAACTTTGAAGGAAGACTCCATAGAATCTTTTTAACATGATCTGATGTGGAGTAACTTTTATTTAGCACTTGAAGGCCTAACACAAGAGTCTGAAACCTTGAGAACATGATTTCAATATCTCCATCATCCTTCATTTTGAACAGCTCGTATTTATGTACTAGCAAGTTAGCTTTAACTTCTCTAACTTGATGATTCCCTTCATAAGTAGAGCACAGAGATTCAAAGATAGTCTTTGCAGAAGACTTATCAATGATTTTCAAGTACTCAGCAAGTGGTAGAGCATCAACCAGAATACCTCTGACTCTATTATGTTTTCTATAGATTTTCTTTTAAGCTGGAGTCGGAGTTTTCCTGTCAGATACCATATCAACATTGTCAACAGCAATTTCAATGCCATCTTCAAGTATATCCCATAGCTCATCATCGAGTCCAATGATATACGTGTACATCTTGCTTTTCAACCATTGAAACTCAACAGAGTCACCACTAAATGCAGGAGGTTTAGCAGAGTAATGATTTCTCTCTGAGCTACTGTAATCATAGGGAAATCCCCTTACTGAGGAACTAGCATTAGTATCCTTAGTAGCCATATTTTTTCTCATTGGACCTTTAACTGTACCATTGTTAAGTGTTACGTACAGACCTTGCTCTGATGCCAACTGAAGGTGAGAAAAATACACAAGAAGGGGAGTTCAATTGTGTTTGCAAAATTCTTTTTACTTTTGAACCAGAGTTCAGATTCTAAACCAGAGTTCAAAACCTGATGATAAGTACAGCGGAAAATGTAACAGAAGCAAATAAAAATAGCAAAGAACATACAACAGTTATCCTGGTTCCTCTCTAACTGAGAGTACTCCAGTCCCCTTACCACGCAAGAGATTTGCACTATAATCAACTTGATTACAACCGCTTATACTTACAAGTATAAGACTTTTCTGCTCAGACCTACAGTCTAAGACTCCTTGCTCAATCAGCACATGATCAAGGCTTCTCTGCTTAGATCCTTAAATCCTAAGACTTCCCTTACTTAACCCACCTGGTTTAAGACTTCCATGCTCAGACACTCTTCCTATGACTTCGTTGCTCAGACTTCTGCCCAAGACTTCATTTCTCAAGCCCACGACAAGATACTTATATCTAAACTGACTATTAAGAGAAGGAATAACTTACAACAACATTTGATTAACAATCAGAGGTGTTCAAATATTATACAACACACTTTTACACAAAGAATTCTTAAACTATACAAGAATAAGAACACTTTAACAGATTAGCCTCTCTTTAGCTAAATGTAGTGCGTATGCATCTTAGTTGTAGTTGTAGCGTTATTTCTTGAGTTGATCTTCCAATCTTCTGCTCCTTTTATAGCTGGAGAAATATAGTCGTTGAAGTATTCACAACGGCTATAATCAGATCAAATCTTTTAGTACATCTTCTTTTCCAAGAAGGTTGATGTTGGAACTCGTAGTAAAGGAACTATCCATAGAACAAAGTCTTTGTCCAGAGAACACTTCCATGCAACAAGAACAATACAATCTTTTGAAGATAATGTCAACATATCTCGAGTCCCGTGTTAGCAGAGCTTGAGTTGACACTACTCAATTTCAGAGGCAGCCATAGCACGCTTCTGATTCTGAAGTGTACTGGCAGTAACTTTCTGATCAGACTGTCTCACGAGTGTATAATCAGAACCAAACCAAAGCTACTTCCGTGTCAGAACCAGTTACATCAAATAAATATAATTTTGCACACACGAACCAGCTAGTTAGAAATCCTAAATGTTTTTCAAATACTTTGTTATCATCAAAACTTTAGAGGATACATGGTAAGAATCAAATTTGTCTCAATAGAGGTAACTTATTACTTTTCTTATTAAAATATTTTTCACATTTCTAAGTTAACAAAACAAACAAGTAAATTAGAACAAATTGTCTCCATCTCCGAGTATACTATTTCTTCACTTGAATCTAAAAATAAAAAACCTTGTAAAATAAATAGAAAATATTAGAGAGACAGACAGACAGACAGAGAGAGAGAGACAGACAGACAGACAGAGAGAGAGAGATGATCTAATCCAAAAATCTTCTCATTCTAAAGAAGTGGATGGACCTGTCTAGTGCGATGAATGTGACATTTTGAAAGGTGAAATTTGTTATCTTAAAAAAAACACTTGGCAAGTTCACTAAAGGAATAGATAACTTAATTTTTTGGCTAAAATACAGTTTTGGTCCTCCTGTTTGTCAAAATTCACGGTTTTGGTCCTCCCATTTTATTTTTTAACAGTTTTGGTCCCCCACCCCTCACTGTTCATGTACGGACGTGTACTGTTCATGTACGGACATGTACTGTTCATGTACGGACCAGTTACTGTTCATCATTTTTTTGGGCCAAAATTGAGGTGGGGGACCAAAACTGTTAAAAAATAAAATGGGGGGACCAAAACCGTGAATTTTGACAAATAGGGGGACCAAAACTGTATTTTAGCCTAATGTTTTTTTTGGAACCAAAGAGTTTCCTACAATAGAACCGGTCTTGGGTATGAACCTTACAACAATTGTAACAACTTTATTAATATTTATTTTCAATATTAAATCCACATCTCATTGCAAAACCTTAAAATAAAATTGTTCTAATAAAGAATGTCATATTTCTATGTTCTATTTCATTAAAAAAGTCATGAAAATAAAGAAAGACATCCTCTCTCATACTTTTATAAAAAAAACATTGTGAATGCAAACTAAAAAACATATATGCCTTTTCAAATGCTTGTGTATCTAATATAAAATCCAATGGTAAGAATATTTAATAAACTAACAATAGGGGACCTAAAATGACATGTGTACCTAAAGTAAAGACCTGAGTTTTTATTGTAGGAATGATTTACGATTTCAAATGCTAAATGGTATCGTGATAGCAATTGTTCAAAGCATATGATCAGTGACAAAACATTATTCTCCTCATTCTCTCCGAAGAAGGAAGGTTTTGCCTCTAATGGTGATAATAATAAGCAAAAATCTTTAGGTTTTGGTACCATCAGTAAGTTTCCCTATCCAAAAATTAGGGAAGTTCTTTTGGTTAAAGGGTTAAAATATAATTTACTTAGCATAAGCCAATTATGTGACAAAGGTAACATTGTAACTTTTGATTCTTCTAGATACAGGGTCATAAAATCTAAATCAAATGAAATTTTATTACAAGCTTAAGAAGTGGAAATATCTATACGATGGATTTAAATAAAAATACTTCAAGTGATGTATGTCTCCTGAGTAACGAGGATGAATCTTGACTATGGCATATGAGAATAACTCACATCCACATGGACCATTTGAGCAAGTTGGTCAACAAGGATCTCGTAGACAATCTGCCAGACCTGCATTTCAAAAAGAATATGATCGTACCTGGATCAGACAGTTTCTGGTGGCCAATAACATCGACTAGACTTCAGCTCCGGTGGGGTTGAAAGACGGCCGAGGGGGTGTACCTGCAAGGTACTCCGTCGCTCAAGTAAGGTAACCGTCAGAGAAAAAGCAAGTACCAGAGAAGAAGGTTAGAGTGTTAAGAAGTGAGTAACCTGACCCTCTCAAGTGAGAGGGTATTTATAGAGAGCCCCCAGCACGGGGCCAACGGTCACTAGCACTGGGCTGGATTGCCAGGCCCAATCCAAGCAACTGCCAGGGCTTACGTGGCGTAGTGAAGACTAGCACGTGGTCTTCGCCCTGGGGTAACTGCTCCTAGATCTTCAGAATTAGGGCAGACCGATTCCATCGGGAGTGGCCAGTTACATAAGAACGCGTCCTCGCGGGGAGGAGTCTTGCGTGTCGGGGAGAGACGTGCCCTCGTGGGGAGGACTCACTTGCGGGCATGGATGATAATCTCGGAGAGGGGCACGTGGTCGCCGAGGAGAGGCGAACCCGGGGAGGCTTAGGGCCTGCGCCCGATGGTCCATGCTGTGAGTGTCATACACACCCGAGGTTAGGCGTGTGCCCGACCCTGTGGAGGTGAGCCTGTGCTCGACAGTGGTCTTGCTTGGAGTCCTTATTGGGCCATCCCAAGCCTTGTGGGTTGGGCCTGCTTGACTAGGGAGCAGACCCCGGTGTAGCGAGCGATTTTGGACGCGGTTCTTAAGCGCTGGTCGCTCTCTGCGGTTTGAGCTTTGAACTACAGGTCTATTCATTTTTTATCCTATTGTGAGCTGAATAAGGAAGGGAAATAGATGTCTCCAATTAACCCTGCTTTGCATACTGAGTTTAAACAGCGGTTTGTTAGGTTACGAATGCTATCAATGTGGGGGGCCTTTGTACTGGTTATTTGTATTTTCGCCAATACGGTTTCTTTCTTTCTAGGACTTTATAGCGAGGAACAAGGATTAGGATGTTAGGACTGGTGCTTTTGAAATACTGCTTTTAATTGATGGAGATATGGGATTTGGGTTTTTTGTTGATTGCGCTCGCTAAGATCTTTTCTTTCGATCTTATGCCTACGTATTCCCGTTTACCGAAACAGGGAAATCAGAGCGTTCGTAGTTCCTCCTATTCTATGGGAGGAAATGGGTGTTTTGGTGTCTTGTTCAAAGCCCAAGACATGAAGCGAAAGGTGATTTGTATCTTGTTCAAAGCCCAAGATGTGAAGCTGAAAGGTCTATTTGTGTCTTGTTCAAAGCCCAAGACGTGAAGCTGAAAGACCTCGGCTTTAGAGAGAATTTGTCATCTCTAAAGAGGGGAGAAGGAGAATTACTTTAACTGGGATACGCGGATTCGAGCAATGCCATAATTTCCGAAGAAAGGGTTTTAACCTGAAGGAGAAGACTTTAACTCAGTGTAGAGCAATGCCATCTTTCCTTAGGAATTTCTCATGCTAAAAGAGGGACAGTGGCATGGATGTAGATGATCCAGAGGCTTGCCACTTACAGCGATTAGATGAAGGGAAAGGAGTTGTTGATGTTTGTGTACTGCGAACGAGGCACAGCTTTGATGCTAAAAGGTCGATTGGATCAACCAGTGGTTTTCTTATACGAAGCCTAAGAGGAGGCTAATTTCCGCTGGGAAAATCATTATACAAAGCCTAAGAGGAGGCTATTTTGTGTCTCGTATAAAGCCCGAGAGAGAGGCTAAAAGTTTTTGACCCAGTGGGGCATATCGTTATACAAAGCCTAAGAGGAGGCTAGCAAAGAGTTGACTCAGTTGGAGAATCTTTTATACTCAGTAAGAGAGTGTTTTTGTATCTCGTACAAAGCCCGAGAGAGAGGCGAAAAGGTTGTTTTGACTCCACTGGGGAGAATTTTGGTATCTCGTACGAAGCCCGAGATGGAGGCTATTGTAACTGTTTCAGTTGAGTGACAGATCCAATATACTGATTTAAAAGAGAAAATCAGTTCTTATATGAGTAACACTGTACACAGGGATTTAATTTGAGGATCAGGGATATTTCCTTCTCTCTGAGGAAACGGGAAATCCAAAGGGTATTGAGACTATCCGAGTCTGCGGGTTTCCTTCCTATTTAACGAAGGGTGCTTGAGAATGTCTTTGAGACTCAAGGAAGTTAGACTGTCCGTGTCTAGAGTTTTATCTTTTGTACTATGCTTCGAGAAACAGTAGTAGACTCTATGAAAGGACTGTTCTATGAGGATGACTAGGTTCTGTTCCTATACCTCTAGGAGGTCATCGGGACAATTTGTATGAAGCCCAAGAAGAGGCTGGAAACTTTTAAGAAGCCGACGGGTCCTTGTACGAAGCCCAAGAGGAGGCTATCATTCCCGAAGGAAGATATCATTATACGAAGCCTAAGAGGAGGCTGTGAATACTTCTAAGAAGCCGTAGGGTCCTTGAATAATGCCCAAGAGGAGGCCGATGCTTTTAAGAAGCCCGTGGGTCTATCATCTCCTTTCCATTAGGAGAGATAACTCTTTTAAAGATGAAAACCACTGGTAAACGTGCGAGGTTTACTATCCAGCGACTTTTAGCTTTTAAAGAGGGTTCCTTAGTTAAGGTCCAAGATTATGACTGTAGTGGGTACCCAAACCCCGAGACATTCAAGGCAAGCTATCCACAAGGAATAGATCAAGTCAGGAAAGTTCGAGAATTGGGAAGAAACTCAAAGATGCCATTCACGGAGAATACATTCATCTTGGGGAGTAGAGCTTCTTGACGATTCCTAAGGAGGACAGCCGAAGAGAAGACTGTATCTGGTGCTCCTATTGGGGATCTAGGCGTCTATTTCTACGAATAAATGAAACGGCGTCACCTAGTTCTAGACGTAGTTGCCGAGGAAACTCGAAATATCTATACTATTATTACACAGTAGATATGAGTTTATGAAAGAAGACTTACAGTGAGCAGCCCCATAATACAGTTTATAATATGAAAGCAGTAAATGAAAGCGATAACCACTTACTCGGTTGTAGTGCTTCCATGTTGTTTGGTTAGTTGTTCAACAAAGAAAGATTGAAAACAACAGTATATTCAAAATCAAAGGAGAAAGTGCTTTGAAAAAGAAAGATTTGGGGCTTACAGCTCAAGGAGAGGCCCAGGGTTTTATCAGTGAGCGCACTGTTTGACTTTGTACAGCGGGACTTATACAAGTGACTGGGGCCCAAAATGGTTTTCTGTACAAAGGGATGGGTCTTACACTCTCTCAAGAGGCCCAAAAAGGTTTAAAGAAAAGAAAGGGGCTTATAACACGAGGGTAGGCCCAAATGATTTTTCGTTTAAAAATGGCGATCGCGCCGAGGTTTTTCTTTTAACGCAGAGGGACTTATACAATAAGTGAGGCCCAAAATGTTTTGGTTAAAAGGGGGATTGGGTCTTACACTCTAATAGAGGCCCAAAGTGTTTTGAATGGGTCTTATAGCTCAAGGAGAGGCCCAGATGATTTTTATTTTTAAACGGGCGACGATCGCGCCGTTTACTTGTACAGAGGGACTTATACAATGAGTGAGGCCCAAAAAGTTTTTGTACAAGGGGGGATGGGTCTTACACTCTCTCAAGAGGCCCAAAAAGTTTTTAAAGAAAAATAAATGGGTCTTACTACTCGAGGGTAGGCCCAGATGATTTTTGAAAAGGCAACGATCCCGCCGTTTGTTTTTTGACGGTATCGGGACTTATACAATAAGTGAGGCCCAAAGATGATTTGGTCAAAAAAAATGATTGGGTCTTACACTCTAATAGAGGCCCAAAGTGTTTTGAAAATGATTTATGAGGGTTGAATTAATCCAAAACCCTAATTTGTTTTCAAAAATGTATTTAATTGAATAAAAATTCAATTAAAATGATCAAAAATTGTTTAACACATGGAAAACAAATTGTGATCTTGGATTAATGCTTCAAAAATTAAGTATTGACCTACAAAATAATTAGAAAGCATTAAAAGTTGCAAAATCAATGTAGAAAAAATATTTAAAATGCCAAAAACAATCAAAATATTAATTCTTTATAAAAATATCAATTATATGAAATAAATAATATTTTTGGGATTTTTTGATAAAATAAAATATTTTAACATTTTTGTGAATTATTAAAAAAAGAATCAACTCAAAATCATTAAAACTCAGAGAGAAATTAATTTTTGAATCAATTAAACAAAATCACAAAATTCAAATATTTGAATATATGAAAAATGGCGCCAAGAACAGGCTGAAGAACACGCGTGTGTTCTTGGTTTCTCAGATTTGCGTTTTCTATCCAATCTCCATGAATACGTAATCATATCATGCAATCCACGTATCATTATGCTCGTCTCAACCTCACGATCATGTCTATGTACTTTGATTTCATTTAAATTAAACATACAACAAGAAATCACGAAGAAACCTCAAGAACCCTAATTTCTGCATGAAGGCTAGTATTTTTGATACACGATTCAAATAATGCAATTAATTAAGGGAAAACATTCCATGCATGATTATGAACATATGGCCAAATTATTGTGCGAGAAAATATGCATAGATTGAGAGATGACCAAGTATGTGCTTACCTCCAAGTCGTGACAGCAAGTTCAAAGTGATTTTTGATTTGGAGGTGTTACAGATGAGTGGTGATGATCTGAACAGCTTCCCTACACCCTATGGATTGTGTTTGGATGGTTGGACTTGATTGAAATTGGCTGGATCATTTTGTGGTACCTCAGCTGCACCTTGTTTGAAAATTTGAGCAACCAGCTGGTGATTTCATGAAATTGATGTTTCAGAAGTTATGTGAGTGTTTGATCAGCTCATATGTGATGTATGTGAGGTGTGTGAGTGATTGGTTTGTGCAGAATTGCTCTCAAACTCAAAACCCGATAGCTACCTTGCTAAAAAAGGCATTTTTTGCCAAGAGAAAGAGATTTTGAGGAAAGCATCTGTTAGATGGCTTTGGTGTACTTAAACTGACCACAATTGAGCTCTATTTATAGTAGAGCAAGTTTGTTTTGCAAGGAATAGTGCATGGCAGCTGGTAAGTAGGTTTGGCCAATGTTGTCCAATGAGAATCCAAGTCTCCTCTAGCCATTGACTAGAGGTTAGGGCACAGAGCTTTGGTCCCCTTGGTCTTGGATAAGTCTTGACTGATTTCAGATGAGAATGGCTCAGTCCATGCCATCTTGATGGTTTCATTGAATGCCTCATTCCAAATTTGAAGTCTTGTCCCTATTTTGGCAACTCTAGGTTCAACATGCTATTCCTTGTTCCTTGGACCTTGGAGGCTTGGGTCAGTGATTGTCCCCTTTAGATTCAATCCTCTGAGGTGTCCAAGTGGATTGGAGCAATTGAATTTGGCTGATTTTGGAAAATCGACCAAAGTTGCAAATTCTGCCTTGCCTTGACAGATTTCAGCAAGGCAACTTGGCAATGTTGTATCTCATGGTGTAGGTTGAATTTGGCAATGTTCTTGGCCATTTTGGAAAGCTCTTACATGATACAACAACTGTTTGTACAAGTTTGGTTTTGATCTCTTTTGATTCCAAGTGAAAAATCCCCCTACATTTGGCAAAAAGTGAAGCAGAATCTAACTTAGTGAAAATTTCACTAAGTGTTGGAAAAAAGTGACATTTTCACTTTTCAGCCACTTTGATCACTCCATAACTCAAAATCCTTAATGAATTGGAATGACTTGTAGTTGAAGTTTTTGTAGGTGATAATGAGGGATACAAATCCATCTTTGGATGAGAAAAAATGGCCTTGTGGTTTAGGAGTTATGGTCCTCCAAAGTTGGTACCTTTGCCACTTTATTTTTAACTTAGAAAAATTTCTAAGTTTTATGGTTACCCCTTTTACAAGTTATCTCACTTTTCTTGATTTTTCTTGATGAATGATGATTCAAATCATTCATTAACATCATTTTAGGGTTAAAAATCCATTTTGGTGAAAAATCTCAAAAAGTCAAAGTTGACTTTTGTGCACAGTTGACTTTTTATCAGATGAATTCCAAACTGTGCAATTCTTCAGGAAATCATGTCCTTGACCTAAATCAAACTTGATGGACATGTTCCATGGGTGTCATAGGGTATATTCAATCATGTATTAGGGTTTGGGAGCATGTCTTGGTCAAAAGTCAAAGTTACAGTTGACTTTTCCCTTAAAACCCTAATTGTGGTGCAGATGAAAATGAGACTTGTTGCTCAAGCTTCTTGGATCAATCCATTGTTCCAAATGGATCAATATGGTGTATTAGAGACCCTCAAATCATCTCTTGAGGTCTTGGCTCATGGTTTGTCCCAAAAGTCAACTTAGGGGTGAATTAGGTCAAGAAACCCTAATTCCTGATTTTTGATGAATGCATCCCCTGAGGCAAAATTGACTTGATGCATGGGTTCATGAGGTTCCATGAAGCATATTAGGTTATGTTTTGGATCATTGCCTTGTGCCCAGATGAAAATTTCCATCTGGAGACCCTGGTCGACCAAAACCCTAATTTGGTGACACTGTCGATCTTGAGACTTGATCCACCTAGAAGGGAGCAGCCTTGTGCTTAATCCTTGAAGTGGGAGTCCTTTTTGATCCATTGTGGATGTTTGAGAGATTAGACAAGTTGAAGATCTTGTCATTTCTTAATTGATCCTTTGTCTAAGCACTCAGAGAGGGCTTGAAACCCTAATTTTGATTGTATTGGATGCTCACCCATCTTTGGGGAGACTGATGAAGCATGATGGTTCATCCATATTGTGATGATGATTTTCACAATGATGGGAAATCTAAGTGGTCAAAATTTGGGGTATTACAGATGCCCCTATTTAATCTTCTTGGACCCGAAGGTATGAATGACGAAGGGATTCGGGCATTCGGGGTGCAAGAGGATTAAATATCGGAATATCCGAAATTTTGATGGTGGTTATGAATGGTAGCTTACGCATTCATCTTCTTTAGCTAAGTGATGATGCTTAGAAAAGGTAAACTTCCCCTCGATCCTGGTCTTCAGCCAAGGAACTGGTCTCAGTTTTCTTTTGAAATAAACTTCCCCTCGATCCTAGTTTCTTACCAAGGAACTGGTCTTAGTTTCTGATTTAAACTTCCCCTCGATCCTGGTTTCTTACCAAGGAACTGGTCTTAGTTTCTGATTTAAACTTCCCCTCGATCCTGGTTTCTTACCAAGGAACTGGTCTTAGTTTCTGATTTAAACTTCCCCTCGATCCTGGTTTCTTACCAAGGAACTGGTCTTAGTTTCTGACTTAAACTTCCCCTCGATCCTGGTTTCTTACCAAGGAACTGGTCTTAGTTTCTTTTGTCAATAAACTTTACTGACAAGGGACGCTATTCGTTGCGGATTTCCTTTAAACTTCTCGCCGAATTTTCCTGGGGAGATGCCATTTGAGTGGAAAAAGTTTTGATGTCAGACTTGCTGGGGAACCCAGTCGTCTGAGTTGTAGAGTTGTACAAACTTCTCTGTTGGAGACGCCATTTGTTTCTACTGGGGAAAGCGAGTCTCTTGAGAGACTGTTTTCATTTGGGATCTTTCATCATACTTTTCTCGGGATCTTCCCGGAGAAATGCCATATGATGGGGTCCAATTTTGAGGTGTCGATGACCTTTTCATCAACGACTTTTCGGAGAAAAACTGGCGTGCTGCCGAATCTCTGATCACGAGGCTTTCTCTGTGGATTTTCCTTAATCTGGGAAAGCAAGGATATCATCTTCAATGGCGAAGAGTGATGTTTATTGAGAGTTTTCTCTGGCTTTTCAGAGGTTCAAGTTATCAAAGTGGTCAAGGACCAACTTCTTTCCAGAATTAAACTGGAAGCGAGGTTGTTCAAACACAGTATTTCCTGACGAGGCAAGAATTGACAACTCGATTGAGAGGACTTCTACCACTAGGGGACAAGACCGACTAGAGTGATAGTGATGCAATATGAAATGTGAATGCAAATAAAAATGCATGATGTATGTATGTATATGCTGACAAAACAGACGCGACATACAGACTAATGGATGAACACAATTGGATACTCGGCCATTGCGGGGCGAAGAAGTACCGTTGATTCAAAATAGCAATTCCACCTTGCTTAGGAGAGATAGTCCCGTTAGGAGCTATGTTGATCGGGCTTAGGAGATGAGAACTCGGCCGAGGTGTGTCAGACGAAACAAGGTCTCTGACATTATTGATCCCTTCATTCAGGCGCACTGGCGTAGAAGGAGTACTTTGATTCTGCACTTTGAAGTTCGCTTACTTCGGGAGAAGCGATCGATGTTCTTCTGATGTTCAACAGTCAAAAGAAATGCCATCTTTAATTTAAAAGCAGAAAAAGTTTAACAAGTAAATTTATTTTTGTTTTATTTCAAGAATCGCTGATTAAGTTTAAACAACGTCGTTCTGTAAAGCTAAAACAAGTAAAGAATTACAAACAAAAGCACAAGGGCTCAAATTTTATTGATAAGATGGAGATCGGCCAAACGCGTGATTCCAAAGAGTATATACAAAGTTAGAAAATGGTAATTTACAGGGAAAAGGGCTACTTTGAAACATAACGACCACTATCCTTCTACCAACTTTGAGTTCGGGACATCCTGAGCTTCCGTCGAAGATGACCTTTGACTGGAGATTTCCTCCGATAGATGATACAACTGCTGCTGAGGGACTTGCCTCTGTTGAACATAGTTACTTGGCATTATCCCTAATTTTTGCCTGGATTGTACTATGAGATTTCCAATCCATCGGGATGATTTTTTTTCATGTCTCTAACTTTTTCCTGGACCACCCTTTCGGGTTTTTAATCCACCAAGACGTTTTTTTTTAGTTTTAGGCAAAGTATTTCTTGACTACATCAACATTCGTGGGGTAGGAAAATTCTTCTCCGTCCATGGTTGCAAGTCTCAAGGCGCCGCCTGAGAAAGCTTTCGTGACCACATAGGGGCCATCATAATTTGGGGTCCATTTGCCCCGAGAATCAGTGAGAAATGATTGCATCTTCTTGAGCACAAGGTCTCCTTTTCTGAAGATACGCGGTCGGACCTTTTTGTCGAACGCCTTTTTCATTCTCTGTTGATACAACTGACCATGGCATAGTGCCGTTATTCGCTTCTCCTCGATCAGGTTCAGTTCGTCGTGTCGACTTTGACACTATTCGGCTTCGGTGAGCTGAGCTTCCATCAATACCCGGATTGATGGGATCTCTACTTCTATGGGGAGCACTGCCTCCATGCCATATACTAGAGAGAAAGGGGTTGCCCCTGTTGAAGTGCGGATAGATGTTCGATAACCGTGAAGAGCAAAGGGTAGCATTTCGTGCCAATCTTTATAGGTTACAACCATCTTTTGAACGATCTTCTTGATGTTCTTGTTAGCCGCCTCTACCGCTCCGTTCATCTTGGGTCGGTAGGGAGATGAGTTATGGTGTTCGATCTTGAACTCTGCACACAACTCTTTCATCATCTTATTGTTCAAGTTAGATCCATTATCAGTAATGATCTCGCTTGGAACACCATAACGGCAGATGATATTGTTTTTGATCAATCGGACCACCACTTGTCGGGTTACATTGGCGAATGACGCTGCTTCGACCCACTTGGTGAAATAGTCAATGGCTACCAGAATGAACCGATGTCCGTTTGAAGCCTTGGGCTCAATCATACCAATCATATCGATTCCCCATATGGAAAATGGCCACGGGGAAGAAAGAACATTGAGATGTGATGGCGGTACATGAATTTTGTCGGAGTATATCTGACACTTGTGACACCTCCTCATGCACTTGTAGCAGTCGGATTCCATGGTCAACCAGTAGTACCCGGCCCTGAGAATTTTTCTCGCCATTGTGTGTCCGTTGGCATGAGTGCCAAAGGATTCTTCATGAATTTCTTTCATGAGCATGTCTGCTTCTGGTCTGTCGACGCATCGGAGCAAGACCATGTCAAAATTTCTCTTATAAAGAGTGTCACCGCTCAGGAAGAAGTTTCCAGCCAATCTTCTGAGGGTTTTCCTGTCTTTTATGAGTGCCCCAGATGGGTACTCTTGTTTCTGAAGGAAGCATTTGATATCGTGATACCAAGGTCTGTCGTCTATGACTGCTTCAATCACGAAGATGTAAGCGGGCCGTTCAAGGCGCATGATGTCGATCTTAGGTATGTCATTCAATCGACCTACACTAATCATGGAAGAGAGAGTGGCTAATGCATCAGCCATGTGATTCTCCTCACGAGGGATGTGATGAAAGTCGACTCTGTTGAAGAAGGGTAACAACCTCCTTGCATAGTCTTTGTAAGGAATCAATCCTGATTGGTATGTGTTCCAATCTCCTTTTATCTGGTTAATAACCAGGGCTGAATCGCCGTATACGTCCAAGTTTTTGATCCTTAAATCAATCGCTTCTTCGAGACCCATGATACATGCTTCGTATTCGGCCTCGTTGTTCGTACATTTGAACGTAAGTCTGGCAGTGAAAGGAATGTGGGTACCCTGAGGGGTAACAATGATTGCCCCAATTCCGTTTCCATAATGATTGACTGCTCCGTCAAAGATAAGTCCCCACTGGGAACCTGGTTCTGGCCCTTCACTGGGTAGCGGTTCATCGCAATCTTTCATTTTTAGATACATGACATATTCGTCTGGGAAGTCAAACCCGATTGATTCTTGATTGTCAATCGATTGATGAGCCAAATGATCGGCTAAAATACTTCCCTTAACGGCTTTCTGAGCATGGTACTCTATGTCATATTCTGATAGTAACATCTGCCAACGGGCAATCCTTCCCGTGAGAGCAGGTTTTTCGAAAACGTACTTGATTGGATCCATTTCGGAGACCAACCAAGTAGTATGACGAATCATGTACTGGCGAAGACGTTTGGCTGCCCAAGCCAAAGCGCAACAAGTTTTCTCAAGCATCGTGTACCGAGTCTCGCAGTCGGTGAATTTCTTGCTTAGATAGTAAATGGCAGACTCTTTCCTTTTAGTTTCGTCTTGTTGGCCAAGTACACATCCCATTGAGTCCTCTAGGACTGTGAGGTAAATGATTAGTGGTCTTCCTTCCACTGGAGGTGATAGAATCGGAGGATTCAATAGATATTCCTTAATACTGTCGAAGGCAGTTTGGCAGTCTTCTGACCAAATGCAATCCTGGTTCTTTTTGAGTAATTTGAAAATCGGCGCACATGTGGCGGTCATGAGGAATATGAATCTGGAGATGTAGTTCAAACGTCCCAGGAATCCTCTGACTTGTTTTTCAGTTTTCGGAGAAGGCATTTCTTGAATGGCCTTGACCTTGTCAGGTTCAACTTCAATTCCTTTCTGGCTGACGATGAACCCTAGTAATTTTCCTGAACGGACACCGAAGGTGTACTTGTTAGGATTCAAGCGGAGCTTGAATTTTCTTAGACGTTCGAACAATTTTGACAGATGTTCAACGTGCTCCTCCTTTGTTCTTGATTTTGCAATCAAATCATCGACATATACCTCGATTTCTTTGTGTATCATGTCATGAAACAGAGTAGTCATGGCCCTTTGATAGGTTGCCCCGACATTCTTCAAACCGAACGGCATTACCTTGTAGTAAATGGTACCCCATGGGGTAATGAACGAAGTTTTCTCCATGTCTTTCGGCGCCATTTTGATCTGGTTATAGCCCGAGAATCCATCCATGAAGGAAAAAACTTTGAACTTTGTTGTACTGTCTACCAGCATGTCAATGTGTGGTAAAGGAAAGTCGTCCTTTGGACATGCCTTGTTCAAATCTCTGTAATCAACACACATTCTGACCTTTCCGTCCTTTTTGGGAACGGGTACGATGTTGGCTAGCCATTGAGGATATTCAGATGTAGCGAGGAAACCCGCGTCGATCTGTTTCTGTACCTCCTCCTTGATTTTGATGGCCATGTCCGGGTGAGTGCGTCTCAACCTTTGCTTTACTGGCGGACATTCCAATCTCAACGGTAAGTGATGTTCCACGATGCTGGTATCCAACCCTGGCATATCCTGATAGGACCAAGCGAACACATCGGGGAATTCTTTGAGAAGCTTTATCAAACTTTCTTTGACAGTTGGACTGAGCAGTGCTCCGATCCTGGTTTCTTTTCTCTCTTTTTCTGAACCCAAGTTTACCGTTTCCAACGGCTCTTTGTGAGGTTCAATGGACCTTTCCTCTTGTCTGAGTAGTTGGGAGATCTCTTCTGGAATTTCGTTGTCATTTTCTTCTTCAGCCTCGAATACCGGGAACTCAAAGTTGGAAGAAGGCATCGGATCGTATGTTTCAACGGGGTATAAAACAAGCAATCTGCATGACGTGATGATTCGTGTTTAGAAGAGATAGAGAAAATGCAAGTGTGTGCAGTGTTTTGATTTTACTGCTTGTTTTTATTATTGAATGTTTTTTAGGATTACCATTTTCCGAAAAAGCAAAAAGAGAAAACAGCAATAATGCGGAAATTACAGAACGACGTTATTTTATTAATGAACAAGTCGACTCTTGGAACTACAGCCCTATAAAACAAAACTCTGTCGCTTTGGGCAAAGCGAAGAGGGAAATTTACAGAAAACGAGCCCTATCAAAATATTCGTTTCACCTGGGCAGGGTGAAAGGTTTAAAGATGGCAATTACTTTGACTGATGAACGACCTTCGGAACCTCGACAGCAACCCATTGGCGGCGAACTCCTCGGTGAATCACAAAGTCAGGCACCTTCCTTGATTTGTCTTCAGAAATGACGCTGATTTCTGGTGGAGCAGGATCGTTGGAATCTGTTTCCCAGGCAGAATTGTCGTAGGAGGATTCCTCTGTTGCATTTTGCATAGCATTTGTGCTCTCAGCTGTATCTCCCCATCCAGTTGGCTGGATGTCTTCGAGCCTGATACGAGAGCTTTCGGGAGCAGTGTACTTGACCATAAAGTCGTATTTTCCACTTGGTTGTCCCAAAGTGTCCCAAACTTCTTTGGAACTGGAGAAGTCATCCCTCTCGATGACGTTGACCTCAGGAAAAGCATAGTTGATGAATTTTATTCCTGCAAACGTTGCGAATTCATCTTCATGTTGAGTAGTTTCCGAATGACCTGAATGTTGATCCCATGACATGGTGGGGACACAGGTATTCTGTTCAATGACGCTCAGCTGAGTTTCATTACTCGGCTGACTTTCTTGCCCCAAGTTTCCTGGGTAAGGTTGCCACATTGGCAGGCCATCCATCGGGCCATAGTAATTGCGGTCAAAGTTGTCTTTCATCAGAGTGTCCTCCTCTAATGAATTTGGCGGAGCACGGCATCCTTCCGGATCACAATCTCCGTAGATCATTTCGACATCTGATCTTGGTATAAATCTCGGACTTTCTGTAGGAAAGCAAAAAGGCATAGGCACCTCTTCCTGAGACATATAGTCGTCCTTGTTAAGGTAGGACTTCCATTCTTCATCTGTGTCAGAGGGATCTTCCTCATTGATAGCATGTACTGCCTGAGACACTGGGTGAAGAAATCCTCCACTGTGGAAGAAGTTTTGAAGGGGATGAAGACCTTCATCGTCGGCAGCTGCCTGGGTACAGGTTGCAGAAAAACCAAGACCCTTCTTTGTTTTATTGTCAATAGGAATGACAAGCTGTCCCCATCCGGTTGTATCGGTACTCTCGACCGCTTTGATAGCATCTTTGTATGAGGAAATTGAAGTTCCTTCTTTGTACTGATCGTTCTTGTTCACCGATAGTGCTTGGAACTGAGTTCCAATAACCTCCTCGGGTTCTACACAAGTAGATGATGATAAGTTACTCACAAGCAAGGCTTGTTCCCCACAAACCGTGACAAGTTGATCGTTCTTGACAAACTTTAGCTTTTGGTGGAGGGTCGAAGTGACCGCTCCAGCCTGATGTATCCAAGGTCTTCCTAATAAACAACTGTATGTTGCCCGGATGTCCATGACCTGGAAAGTGATTTGGAAAGTGTGAGGAACAATAGTTATGGGAAGATCAACTTCGCCAATAACTGTTTTTTTGGATCCGTCGAATGCTTTGACGACGACCTCGTTGACTCTCATTGGAGGGCCCTTGAATGATAATTGCATCAAAGTGGACTTCGGCATAACATTCAGGGCTGACCCTGTGTCTACCAGTACGTTGGCTAAAGCATCGTCCTGGCAGTTAACTGTAATATTGAGCGCCATGTTATGACGGCGACCCTCTTCAGGTAATTCCTCATCACTAAATCCCAAATTATTGCAGGAAGTGATGTTAGAGACAATGCTATCGAATTGTCTGATTGTTACATCCTGTTCCACAAAGGCTTGCTCCAAGACTTTCTGTAAAGCCTCTCTGTGTGCGTCTGAACTGAGTAACAGTGATAATACTGAGATCTTTGAAGGAGTCTGTAACAGTTGATCAACGATGTTATATTCACTCCTTTGGATGAGCTTTAGCATCTCATCTTTGTCTTTTGAAAAGTCGGGATTACTAGATTGACCGACTGGAGGATCAGGAATTTCTGCCTGAAGTTCCTTTTCTTTGTTAGCTTCCCCAACCCCTCGGTTGAAGATTATACCACTCTGTGTTACACGACTGATGTCTGCAATATTCACGACGGAGGGCAATGGAATTTCCTTTCCATTCTCGATTATTGTTGCACCGTATTTGTAAGGGATTGCCTTAGCTGATTCATACGGTATTGGCCCCGGTAGATAGATGACTATGGGGACTTTCTGATTTTTTTGACCATCATAAGTAATCTCGATCCGTTCCTGGTTGGGAACTCTAGATTCGTCAAGTAGAGGGATGATGGCAAAAACATCCCTGATCTGGTGATGACCAGAGATCGTGACAACATCCTCAACTTGATCGGCAAGGTAGTTCGGCGACCAAATGATGGGTCCTGAACCTGGATATGGATGAATTTCTCCATGATCGATCTGACCCTGAAGAGCTGCTCTCACAAGGTAACACCCTTGGTTACTTTCCGAACAGACGCTACAACTGTCATAGTTGTGTGGTGGCACCTGGCCACGCCCACTTTGAATACAATGTAACCTCACTAGGTTACCTTCCATTGATCGGACATCCTGACTTTGACGACGAGTAGGATTCCTGTTATTGATACTAATTTGCTGAGTATCTTCATCCATGTAGATTGGCATCCACCAGTGATTTAACAAGTGCTGAAGTGCCTCCTGGACAAGGGTACAACCTCGATCGTTTTCGCAACCTGCTTTACAGCTTTGGTAATCATGTGATATTAAGAATCCGAGTCGGACCTGCTCAGCATGTAACTCTACCAGATTGGTATTCATCACGCGGATGTCAAAGATCTGAACCATGTTGATTTGATAGGAGTTCCTATCATGGTAGTCTTGGATCCATCCAAGATCCATCTGACGCTGGAGGGCCTCTTGTATGAAAGAGCATCCCTGTTTATTTACCGAGCAAATCAGACATGAACTGTAATCGTGCCGCGGCAGATTATGATACTGGCTTTGCCTTGAGTGCATCACCACCAAGTTGACATTCATCACACGGATGTCGTGGTTTTGAATGACGTTAGAATTCGTAGAGACCATGTTAACTCCACGAACTCGGTGCTCCTGGATCCATCCGAGATACATTTATTCCTGTAGAGCTGCTTGCACTACAGAACATCCTTGGTTATCTTTAGAGCAGATATCACACTGGTGATAATTATGAGGTGGCACATGGCCATATCCACTCTGTCTACAATGCATCTTGACCAGATTGGTCCCCAATAAGAGTACATCGTGAATTTGATAGACATTGTTAGTCTCTTTCTCAATCAGATTGACTGCAGCCTTCTCATGTTGAGGCAGCGGGTTCGTAAGAACATTAGGATTCGTATCTTTGAAAGATAAGAGCCCGCTCCTAACAAGCTTTTGCACGTCGGATTTGAAATTGAGACAAGTCTCAATGTTATGCCCTGAACCTCCTTGATGATAAGGGCATGTTTGATCCACTTTAAACCAGAAAGGCGGATTTTCCAGAACTGAAAGGGGAGACTTAGTCTGGATGTGCCCCTTAGCCAGCAGTAACGGAAACAGCTCTGCGTACGTTACGGGTATAGGATCAAATCCGGGTGGCCGTGTTGTACGGTTGTTGTTATATGGGGGACGAGCCTGCTGAAGAGGCTGTTGTGTCCTTTGCTGGTCAGGTTGGCTCTGCGCAACCTGAGGTTGATACGTAGGAACAGGCGCGGGGCCGATAGCAGGAGTAACAGCTGCTACTGGCTGATAACGACGCCTTTGCTTTCCGAGAGAGATATTCCCAATATCTTGCTCTTTTTTCTTAGGAAGAGCACTACCGTATTTTTTAGTACCGCTCGTTGATCCAGTGTCTTTTACCAAACGTCCTTCTCGGACGGCTTCCTCAAGACATACACCCATGCCGACCATTTCGGTGAAATCACTGGGCGCACTGGCAACCATTCGGTCATAGTAAAATGAGCTTAAGGTCTTTAAGAAGATTTTTGTCATCTCTTTTTCCTCAAGAGGTGGACAAATTTGAGCGGCAATTTCACGCCACCTTTGAGCATACTCCTTAAAGGTTTCCTTGTCCTTTTGCGACATTGATCTGAGTTGATCTCTGTCGGGTGCCATGTCCAAATTGTACTTGTATTGTTGGACGAAGGAAGTACCAAGATCTCTGAATGTACTGATCGTAGTACGGTTTAAACCCATGTACCATTTGAGTGCGGCACCGGTTAAACTATCCTGGAAGTAGTGAATCAGCAGGTCCTGATTCTCCGTCTGAGCTGACATCCGCCGAGCGTACATCACCAGATGGCTCTGAGGGCAAGAGTTACCCTTGTATTTTTCAAAGTCGGGCACTTGGAACTTGTGCGGGACTTTTACATTTGGGACCAAGCAGAGGTCTGCGGCGTCCTTTCCAAATAGATCCTGACCGCGAATGGCTTGCAACTCTTTCTGCATTTCCAAGAACTGCTCCTGGAATTCACCCATTCTATCGAACATAGTTTCCTTCTTACCAGAAGGTGTCTGTGGAATCTGTCCTTCCGGGACAGTGTGCACCAAAGGGGGTGGTACCGTGACTACGGCAGCAAGTCTTGGCACTTCCCGAAGTTTGTAACCTTCAGGAGTCTTCAGTATGCCCCTGGCATCTTCGCTTTCCCGAAGTTTGTAACCTTCAGGCCCAGCGGCTTCTGTTGCGATTCCCAGATCTTCAGTGATCGGCGGAACATATCCTTCCGGGATATAGTTAACAGGCATGCCCCAAGGACGATCTTTCGGCATCTGATACCTAGGATCATACTTTTCTATGATGGGCGTTGAGGTGATCTCTGAGATCACAGTTCTTTGTAGCTGAGCTTCTGCCATGGCTTGCATGTCGTTACGAAGCTTTCTCATATCCTCTCTCAGAGCGTCGATCTCTTCTTTCAACTTTCTGTTTTCTTCCTCAAGATCATTCATCTTTTTCTGACGATTGGCCCGAGTATTATACGAATGAGACGGTTTAACTCTAGAATCGAGACACAAACGTGAGATTCGTAGGTAAGGAGAATACGCGATGTGAGAATGATGAATGCAATGATTATATTAATTGTTGTTTTTTGGTTTAATCAAAATAAACTTCGACAATTAGATTGCAAATATCAAACAGTGGGGAAACCCCTTTTTATTAAAATTCAAAGGATTACAGATATGGAAATACAGTAGATTACAAAGTGCAGAAACAGAAACCTAAACTAATGGGTCCCGAGTCCTCTCTGAGGAGAAACCGGGTGCTGATTCTGGTATCTTCCTTTTCTTTGACAGGGGCGCTTGGGTCGTTGTCGGGTTGTCATTCCTTTGCCAAGTGAAAGGAGTGAGCAAATTCCTTTGGTCATCTTGATTCTCTACAGCATGCTGCTCCAAAATTTCAATCAGAGCATCTTTCTCTTTTAGTAGTTGCTGTATTTGGATACACTCTACGTCGAGGGTGCGGTACTTGTTCTTCCAAGATCTTCTTTCCTTTTGAACTTTGTTGAGAGTAACCTGAAGCCTTTCAGTTTCCGTCATGAAGTACATGACAGTTTCCCTCGGTGGAAGAATTCTGTAACGAGGATAAGGCATCTTTAGCTTGAGAGCTCTGGTTTGTACCCAATGGAGATAAGGCTCCATTGAGACACAGTCCGGTTTTCCCAGAGACTCTCGTCCTTTCTTATGAACCTGTTTCCAAGCTTGCACTATTTCCATCTTTAGTGCTCTGTCATTTTCTCCTTCTTCGAAGAAAAGACCTTCCAGATGAACACCCAGTGGGATGTGTCTCATCGGGTATCCAAATTGACGAAGAACTAATATCGGATGATAGTTGATTCCTCCTTTAGTTCCTATGAGGGGTACGCTGGGGAAGTTTCCACAACGGTCAATGATTCTGATTCCCTCATAAATCCTATTACACCAATCTATATCAGAGTTGGTGAGAGACATGATCTTCTGTGACCAACGTAAGACACTCTTGCAATCCCAAAAAGCGGAAGACTTGGGCAAGTGAGAGATAAACCATTTGTAAAGCAAAGGTACACAGCAAGTGATCTCCCCTCCGTTGTACAAATTTCCTAAGTGTACAGAATGATACGCATCTACGAGCAAAGTCGGCACAGGGTTTCCAATGAGAAAAACCTTAATAACGTTGATATCGACGAAGTTATTAATGTTGGGAAACAAAAATAACCCGTAGGTGAGCAAGACAAAGATGCTTTCAAAAGCAGTCTCGTTCCCTATACTAGCAAAGTACAGAGCTTTCTTGGTCAGGAACTGGGCTGGCAAACCTTGGGTGCCACCCTTAGTGGTCATGTGAGTCTTGACCTCAGACTCGTCCAAATGAATTGCTCTTGCAATAGTCTGATTCTTTGGAATTTCTTCCAGTCTAGAAAATGGAGCTCGATCTGTGATATGTAGATCAGCCAGATGAGAATACTCCTCCAGCGTTGGTGATAGCTGGTAATCCGGGAATGTGAAACAATGATAAACTGGATCGTAGAATTGAATAAACGCGTCCATGATCCCCTTAATCACATGGACTCTTAACAGTGGTAGCAAACCACCGTGCTTGGCTCTGAAAGCCTCTGGGTTAACGATCATCCTCGCTAACTTTCTCAAATCCCCTAGTTTTGGAACCTTGAAGGTATACTAGTGAGTTCTCCTTCTACCGAAATCCATTAATGCAATCTTTTTCTCTGATATTTGCAATCACAGTCTTAGTTTAATTTGAAAAACAGAGAGACTAGAAGAGAAAGTTTTTTGAATGTTTTAATGTTTTATTAAATGAATGCATGAATGCAGCACACAAAAACATAGAAAAAACATGGGGTCAAAGGGTCGTTGTCATGAAGTCAAGGCTCTACCCATCCCCAAAGGTTTATACTAGGGTGATTTTTGTACCTGTACTCATTATCATCAGCTCCTCCCAGGAAGGCAGAACAACAAGCGGATCGCCAGCGAGTTGTGTGCAATCTTAGAGTAAGTGCCATTCACCGAGAATAGATCACCAGCCTCAAATAAGGGTAGTATCGCGTAACAGCTATTTCCGATAGCTTCCGCACTACGAAAAAGGTTGGCTTTTCTTAAGTGTATACTCAATCTCACCACATGCGGCATCACACGTATTCCCAGTAGCAGAAAAATAAACACGTATAGCAATTAGGAAAAGCAGCATATATATTTGTCCTAATCATCCTAGACTTATAAAGCTATGAATCTTAAGTTCCAGACAGAAAAGGGTTCCCCTGCGGAAGCCCCAATCTGTGGTTCCCTGCCTAAGAGATGGACCAGCATAGGTCAATCTTTCTCTTTGGTAGAGTTCCCATTTTCCGTGGAAAACGGGGATGATGCCCTAAGGCAGAAAAGATCTTGGCAATGACTCCCCAGCAGAGTCGCCATTTTACAAGGAAAACAGACAGAAAGAAAAACAAGGGCCCCACGGTGGGCGCCACTTTTCTGTAGCGAGCGATTTTGGACGCGGTTCTTAAGCGCTGGTCGCTCTCTGCAGTTTGAGCTTTGAACTACAGGTCGATTCATTTTTATCCTATTGTGAGCTGAATAAGGAAGGGAAATAGATGTGTCCAATTAACCCTGCTTTGCATACTGAGTTTAAACAGCGGTCTGTTAGGTTACGAATGCTATCAATGTGGGGGGCCTTTGTACTGGTTATTTGTATTTTCGCCAATACGGTTTCTTTCTTTCTAGGACTTTCTAGCGGGGAACAAGGATTAGGATGTTAAGACTGGTGCTTTTGAAATACTGCTTTTAATTGATGGAGATATGGGATTTGGGTTTTTTGTTGATTGCGCTCGCTAAGATCTTTTCTTTCGATCTTATGCCTACGTATTCCCGTTTACCGAAACAGGGAAATCAGAGCGTTCGTAGTTCCTCCTATTCTATGGGAGGAAATGGGTGTTTTGGTGTCTTGTTCAAAGCCCAAGACATGAAGCGAAAGGTGATTTGTATTTTGTTCAAAGCTCAAGATGTGAAGCTGAAAGGTCTATTTGTGTCTTGTTCAAAGCCCAAGACGTGAAGCTGAAAGACCTCGGCTTTAGAGAGAATTTGTCATCTCTAAAGAGGGGAGAAGGAGAATTACTTTAACTGGGATACGCGGATTCGAGCAATGCCATAATTTCCGAAGAAAGGATTTTAACCTGAAGGAGAAGACTTTAACTCAGTGTAGAGCAATGCCATCTTTCCTTAGGAATTTCTCATGCTAAAAGAGGGACAGTGGCATGGATGTAGATGATCCAGAGGCTTGCCGCTTACAGCGATTAGATGAAGGGAAAGGAGTTGTTGATGTTTTTGTACTGCGAACGAGGCACAGCTTTGATGCTAAAAGGTCGATTGGATCAACCAGTGGTTTTCTTATACGAAGCCTAAGAGGAGGCTAATTTCCGCTAGGAAAATCATTATACAAAGCCTAAGAGGAGGCTATTTTGTGTCTCGTACAAAGCCCGAGAGAGAGGCTAAAATTTTTTGACCCAGTGGGGCATATCGTTATACAAAGCCTAAGAGGAGGCTAGCAAAGAGTTGACTCAGTTGGAGAATCTTTTATACTCAGTAAGAGAGTGTTTTTGTATCTCGTACAAAGCCCGAGAGAGAGGCGAAAAGGTTGTTTTGACTCCACTGAGGAGAATTTTGGTATCTCGTACGAAGCCCGAGATGGAGGCTATTGTAACTGTTTCAGTTGAGTGACAGATCCAATATACTGATTTAAAAGAGAAAATCAGTTCTTATATGAGTAACACTGTACAAAGGGATTTAATTTGAGGATCAGGGATATTTCCTTCTCTCTGAGGAAACGGGAAATCCAAAGGGTATTGAGACTATCCGAGTCTGCGGGTTTCCTTCCTATTTAACGAAGGGTGCTTGAGAATGTCTTTGAGACTCAAGGAAGTTAGACTGTCCGTGTCTAGAGTTTTATCTTTTGTACTATGCTTCGAGAAACAGTAGTAGACTCTATGAAAGGACTGTTCTATGAGGATGACTAAGTTATGTTCCTATACCTCTAGGAGGTCGTCGGGACAATTTGTACGAAGCCCAAGAGGAGGCTGGAAACTTTTAAGAAGCCGACGGGTCCTTGTACGAAGCCCAAGAGGAGGCTATCATTCCCGAAGGAAGAGATCATTATACGAAGCCTAAGAGGAGGCTGTGAATACTTCTAAGAAGCAGTAGGGTCCTTAAATAATGCCCAAGAGGAGGCCGATGCTTTTAAGAAGCCCGTGGGTCTATCATCTCCTTTCCATTAGGAGAGATAACTCTTTTAAAGATGAAAACCACTGGTAAATGTGCGAGGTTTACTATCCAGCGACTTTTAGCTTTTAAAGAGGGTTCCTTAGTTAAGGTCCAAGATTATGACCGTAGTGGGTACCCAAACCCCGAGACATTCAAGGCAAGCTATCCACAAGGAATAGATCAAGTCAGGAAAGTTCGAGAATTGGGAAGAAACTCAAAGATGCCATTCACGGAGAATACATTCATCTTGGGGAGTAGAGCTTCTTGACGATTCCTAAGGAGGACAGCCGAAGAGAAGACTGTATCTGGTGCTCCTATTGGGGATCTAGGCGTCTATTTCTACGAATAAATGAAACGGCGTCACCTAGTTCTAGACGTAGTTGCCGAGGAAACTCGAAATATCTATACTATTATTACACAGTAGATATGAGTTTATGAAAGGAGACTTACAGTGAGCAGCCCTACAATACAGTTTATAATATGAAAGCAGTAAATGAAAGCGATAACCACTTACTCGGTTGTAGTGCTTCCATGTTGTTTGGTTAGTTGTTCAACAAAGAAAGATTGAAAACAACAGTATATTCAAAATCAAAGGAGAAAGTGCTTTGAAAAAGAAAGATTTGGGGCTTACAGCTCAAGGAGAGGCCCAGGGTTTTATCAGTGAGCGCACTGTTTGACTTTGTACAGCGGGACTTATACAAGTGACTGGGGCCCAAAATGGTTTTCTGTACAAAGGGATGGGTCTTACACTCTCTCAAGAGGCCCAAAAAGGTTTAAAGAAAAGAAAGGGGCTTATAACACGAGGGTAGGCCCAAATGATTTTTCGTTTAAAAATGGCGATCGCGCCGAGGTTTTTCTTTTAACGCAGAGGGACTTATACAATAAGTGAGGCCCAAAATGTTTTGGTTAAAAGGGGGATTGGGTCTTACACTCTAATAGAGGCCCAAAGTGTTTTGAATGGGTCTTATAGCTCAAGGAGAGGCCCAGATGATTTTTATTTTTAAACGGGCGACGATCGCGTCGTTTACTTATACAGAGGGACTTATACAATGAGTGAGGCCCAAAAAGTTTTTGTACAAGGGGGGATGGGTCTTACACTCTCTCAAGAGGCCCAAAAAGTTTTTAAAGAAAAATAAATGGGTCTTACTACTCGAGGGTAGGCCCAGATGATTTTTGAAAAGGCAACGATCCCGCCGTTTGTTTTTTGACGGTATCGGGACTTATACAATAAGTGAGGCCCAAAGATGATTTGGTCAAAAAAATGATTGGGTCTTACACTCTAATAGAGGCCCAAAGTGTTTTGAAAATGATTTATGAGGGTTGAATTAATCCAAAACCCTAATTTGTTTTCAAAAATGTATTTAATTGAATAAAAATTCAATTAAAATGATCAAAAATTGTTTAACACATGGAAAACAAATTGTGATCTTGGATTAATGCTTCAAAAATTAAGTATTGACCTACAAAATAATTAGAAAGCATTAAAAGTTGCAAAATCAATGTAGAAAAAATATTTAAAATGCCAAAAACAATCAAAATATTAATTCTTTACAAAAATATCAATTATATGAAATAAATAATATTTTTAGGATTTTTTGATAAAATAAAATATTTTAACATTTTTGTGAATTATTAAAAAAAGAATCAACTCAAAATCATTAAAACTCAGAGAGAAATTAATTTTTGAATCAATTAAACAAAATCACAAAATTCAAATATTTGAATATATGAAAAATGGCGCCAAGAACAGGCTGAAGAACACGCGCGTGTTCTTGGTTTCTCAGATTTGCATTTTCTATCCAATCTCCATGAATACGTAATCATATCATGCAATCCACATATCATTATGCTCGTCTCAACCTCACGATCATGTCTATGTACTTTAATTTCATTTAAATTAAACATACAACAAGAAATCACGAAGAAACCTCAAGAACCCTAATTTCTGCATGAAGGCTAGGATTTTTGATACACGATTCAAACAATGCAATTAATTGAGGAAAAACATTCCATGCATGATTATGAACATATGGCCAAATTATTGTGCGAGGAAATATGCATAGATTGAGAGATGACCAAGTATGTGCTTACCTCCAAGTCGTGACAGCAAGTTCAAAGTGATTTTTGATTTGGAGGTGTTACAGATGAGTGGTGATGATCTGAACAGCTTCCCTACACCCTATGGATTGTGTTTGGATGGTTGGACTTGATTGAAATTGGCTAGATCATTTTGTGGTACCTCAGCTGCACCTTGTTTGAAATTTTGAGCAACCAGCTGGTGATTTCATGAAATTGATGTTTTAGAAGTTATGTGAGTGTTTCATCAGCTCATATGTGATGTATGTGAGGTGTGTGAGTGATTGGTTTGTGCAGAATTGCTCTCAAACTCAAAACCCGATAGCTACCTTGCTAAGAAAGGCATTTTTTGCCAAGAGAAAGAGATTTTGAGGAAAGCATCTGTTAGATGGCTTTGGTGTACTTAAACTGACCACAATTGAGCTCTATTTATAGTATAGCAAGTTTGTTTTGCAAGGAATAGTGCATGGCAGCTGGTAAGTAGGTTTGGCCAATGTTGTCCAATGAGAATCCAAGTCTCCTCTAGCCATTGACTAGAGGTTAGGGCACAGAGCTTTGGTCCCCTTGGTCTTGGATAAGTCTTGACTGATTTCAGATGAGAATGGCTCAGTCCATGCCACCTTGATGGTTTAATTGAATGCCTCATTCCAAATTTGAAGTCTTGTCCCTATTTTGGCAACTCTAGGTTCAACATGCTATTCCTTGTTCCTTGGACCTTGGAGGCTTGGCTCAGTGATTGTCCCCTTTAGATTCAATCCTCTGAGGTGTCCAAGTGGATTGGAGCAATTGAATTTGGCTGATTTTGGCAAATCGACCAAAGTTGCAAATTCTGCCTTGCCTTGATAGATTTCAGCAAGGCAACTTGGCAATGTTGTATCTCATGGTGTAGGTTGAATTTGGCAATGTTCTTGGCCATTTTGGAAAGCTCTTACATGATACAACAACTGTTTGAACAAGTTTGGTTTTGATCTCTTTTGATTCCAAGTGAAAAATCCCCCTACATTTGGCAAAAAGTGAAGCAGAATCTGACTTAGTGAAACTTTCACTAAGTGTTGGAAAAAAGTGACATTTTCACTTTTCAGCCACTTTGATCACTCCATAACTCAAAATCCTTAATGAATTGGAATGACTTGTAGTTGAAGTTTTTGTAGGTGATAATGAGGGCTACAAATCCATCTTTGGATGAGAAAAAATGGCCTTGTGGTTTAGGAGTTATGGTCCTCCAAAGTTGGTACCTTTGCCACTTTATTTTTAACTTAGAAAAATTTCTAAGTTTTATGGTTACCCCTTTTACAAGTTATCTCACTTTTCTTGATTTTTCTTGATGAATGATGATTCAAATCATACATTAACATCATTTTAGGGTTAAAAATCCATTTTGGTGAAAAATCTCAAAAAGTCAAAGTTGACTTTTGTGCACAGTTGACTTTTTATCAGATGAATTCCAAACTGTGCAATTCTTCAGGAAATCATGTCCTTGACCTAAATCAAACTTGATGGACATGTTCCATGGGTGTCATAGGGTATATTCAATCATGTATTAGGGTTTGGGAGCATGTCTTTGTCAAAAGTCAAAGTTATAGTTGACTTTTCCCTTAAAACCCTAATTGTGGTGCAGATGAAAATGAGACTTGTTGCTCAAGCTTCTTGGATCAATCCATTGTTCCAAATGGATCAATATGGTGTATTAGAGACCCTCAAATCATCTCTTGAGGTCTTGGCTCATGGTTTGTCCCAAAAGTCAACTTAGGGGTGAATTAGGTCAAGAAACCCTAATTCCTGATTTTTGATGAATGCATCCCCTGAGGCAAAATTGACTTGATGCATGGGTTCATGAGGTTCCATGAAGCATATTAGGTTATGTTTTGGATCATTGCCTTGTGCCCAGATGAAAATTTCCATCTGGAGACCCTGGTCGACCAAAACCCTAATTTGGTGACACTGTAGATCTTGAGACTTGATCCACCTAGAAGGGAGCAGCCTTGTGCTTAATCCTTGAAGTGGGAGTCCTTTTTGATCCATTGTGGATGTTTGAGAGATTATACAAGTTGAAGATCATGTCATTTCTTGATTGATCCTTTGTCTAAGCACTCAGAGAGGGCTTGAAGCCCTAATTTTGATTGTATTGGATGCTCACCCATCTTTGGGGAGACTGATGAAGCATGATGGTTCATCCATATTGTGATGATGATTTTCACAATGATGGGAAATCTAAGTGGTCAAAATTTGGGGTATTACACCCGGCCCAGTCCAGAACAGGAGCCTTCCAAGTCATTGCTCTGAGGTGTCGGAGTAATGACTTAAGGGCCAGCTAGGTCGAGGACTTGTCCAGTTGGGGAAGGGACTCAAAACGAGGAACAGTTGGTAAACCGGGCAGAAACAAATAGATCTACTCGCGCTAGACCGACCGTAGATGGCGACGTCGCGGTGACACGAGGAGTTTGAACCGAGGTGAACGAAAAGGTGTGTTGGGGAATGAAAAGACGTGTCTGGGGAAGTGTGCACCACGTGTCAGCCCTCATCATTGCCTAGGCCGGCTATGCTAGGGTAGTGTAATCGATTGCCTAGGAAATCCTCGAGTCTCGTGAGGAGCCTATAAAAGGGCCAAGTTCGTGTCAGTTGCACGTTTCCACCTTTTTCGCTCCTCTCTTCTTTCTACCTCCGTCGCTGCTCCGCTGTCGTTCACCGCCGTACAGCGCCGTATCTTCTGCTCCGTTCAAGTTTCTACCACCGTTCAAAGTAAGCTTCTGATCCCTTTCTTTTTCGTTTTACTTTCTATTTGCGGTTTTCCGGCGAACTGATTAAGTTCCTGGTGATCCCTTGAGTTATGGCTGGGAACGGCGGGACGTTCCTAGGATTCCGGTGGGATTGGCGGAGGCTTGGGATGAATATCCCGAGAACCCGATGAATGCACCGAGGATACGATGAATGTCCCGAGGGCATGCGATGAATGCCCCGAGGACACGCGATGATTATCACGGGGAAACGACACGGGAGGGTTGGAGACCCGAAGGAGGGAGGGGCAGTTCATCGTGTCCCTGAGCATTTTCTTTGCTCTCGCTGCCCTTTCACTTGATTGGCGGTGGAAGGGTGGATTTGGTCGCGGACAACGAATTCACCTATTTCCTCTGGTTTTCAGGTAAAAAATGGTCGTGAGGGTTTCTAGGATTCTCCAGATAGATACTGAACCCGACTTGGATGGACCCGCTCAGCTCCCTGGGGAGGAGCTCGTACGTCCGGCCTCTGAATGGGCCAGGGAAGAGCCTCTGCGTATAAAGTCGTGTTTCGCTGCCGATGACATGGACGCGTTCGCTTTCGTCGAGGACGTCCCTGAGGGCGGGGAGGCGAAGTGGACGGTTTTTCAACCTCGGGCCCACCACCGCATATGTTCGAACTACCGTGGGTTGAGGTTCCCTATGTACGAGTTTGCCTTCAAAGAGGCCGGTATCCGTTCCAGCTTCACCCTAACGCGCTTGCCTTCCTGCGGGCCTTTGAGATCGTGTGTGACTATCTCAAGATCGGGGCCACTCTCACGCTCTTCTTCCGTGTCTTCCACCTCCAACGTTCAACGGACCAGGGGCGACATAGTTGGGTCTCTCTCAAACAACCGAGGAAGTTGTTCAAGGCGTACTCGGATTCGATTAGGAATTTCAAGGACAGGTTCTACTATGCCATACCCGCGACGCACGAGGCTGTAGGTATGCTCTACGACATTGTTCCCGATGGCTCCGGGAAGGAAAGGTTTGTGTCCAAGTGTCCCCTGGAGTGGGAGGATGCTCACTTTGCGCTCGGCACGGAGGACTACCTCGTGAAGCCTGGCGAGCTGTCGGAGGAGGACAAAGGAGCGTACGTCACGCTGGTCGAGTACGTCAACGGCTTTAACCGGGCAGAGTGCGTTGGTAGGGATGGAAAGCACATCCTCGACTCCCGTGGAAGGTTTGTGACCGTGGCCCGCTACATAAACACCCGAGGTCTCCTTGAGTGCAAGTCTCCCGATGAGGCCAAGAGATTCTTAGGTAGGAACTCCCCGTCCTGTTCGGACGCCCGTTTAATTTTGTTTTTTTGCGCTGACTATTTTCATGTTTTCTCTTGCAGCTCGAATGTCGAACGTCACCGAGCGTATTCTGAAGTTGGCCGCCGATCGGGCCGCTGAACGGGCACCTAATCGAGCCAAGAGTTTGGTTCGGGATGTTATCCAGGCTGCGGTGACGAGTGGCTCGGCCTCTCCGCAGTGTAGCCAGTCTCCTCCTCCGGAGAGCACCCCTGCTAAGAAAGCGAGGACCGAGGAACCTGTCCTCGTGGATCTCGTGGACCCTGGCTCCCCGGAGAAGTTTCTAATGCCCGCCTGTCACCTCCAGCGGAATTTCTTCGGAGGAAGCCCCCCTGTCATTATTGATGCCGAGGTGAAGGCGGTGCTGGGAATGGACGGTGCAGCCAGAAGAGAGGCGCTTGACAAGGACCTTACGACCATGATGCGAGTCTTTGAGACTACCTTTATATTGAATGACGGGGCCCCCTCTGCCTCCGAGTTGCAGAAGCTGAAGGATGATTATACTGCCCTCGAGAAGGAGAAGGACAAGGTCGCGACTGATCTACAAAAGGCCCAGGCCAAATGCGAGGACTATGCCAACGCCCTTCGCGAGCTGGATGAGGCCAAGGTTGCACTGAAGGCGACTCAAGAGGAGCGCGATCACTTTCGGACTAGGATTAAAGAGTTGGAAACCGCTGTCTGTCCCGCAGAGAAAGAATCCGCCGAGGAGAAAAGCTTTGTCGACCGTGCGAGCTTGATCGCTAAGATTCAGGAACTTCAGCAAGATAGCCTGGAGGCCCTTGAGATAGGCCTTAAGAATGCAGTGGAGCAGGTCGATGCTGAAAATCTGGGTGTTCAGCTTGCGCTCGACAGAATCAGCCCGTTCCTTCGTGTGGTCGATGGCAAGTTGGACGAGGAGGATGGACGTCGGGTCGAGGATGAGATCGCTGTTTAGTATTTCTTGTTCGGCCTGCGTGCCACTTGTTTTTCTGTAATGACTTGTGCCCGGCCTGCGTGCCAGGGGCTTTTTGACATTGTAATACTTGTACGATGGGCTTCTGCACGATTAATGCATGCTTGTTTATCTGCTAGTGTTGTTTGCATGGTTTTAATTGTGTGTGATGTTAATGAATTTTCTATACTTTGTTTTTTGTCTAAGTATTAAAGACTTTGGGATTTGCTTGACCTTGATAGTTCCCGACCGCGTGGAGAGCCGGTCGGGTGGTCGGAGGCGCATTCCGACCTTCAAAGAGCTCGGTCGAGGTCTTAGCTTCGTGGCGTGAACTTCCCATCGCGAGCTGGGTGTTCTGCCTAATCGGTACAACGATGGCAGAGCTCGATCGAGGTATCCCCGTCGGATCAAAAGTCCTCGCGCACACACCTTGCGGTCTCTGATCATCGTGTTCTGTATAGGGGTGTCGCACTCGTACCTTAGTGCGTCCCCGTAAGCGCGGTGCTAGTAAGTCGCGGGTAGTGCTTAACTGTAGTATTGTTTGAGCTTCTCAGCGTTCCATGGTCGAGCAAGTTCTTCCCCGTGCAGATTTTCGAGGAAGTAGGCTCCTGTCCCCGTTTTCGTGCGGACGCGATACGGGCCCTCCCAGTTCGCGGCGAGTTTGCCTTCTCGCGAGTCTTTCTGGTTCCTTCGTAGGAAGAGGGTGCCCACCTGAAAATCATGTTTGATAACTTTGTCGTTATAACGTAGTGTTATTTTCTGCTTAAGTGAAGTTTCTCGGAGAGAAGCGCCCGAACGTATCTCCTCGACAAAATCGAGCTCTTCCCTCAAGGCTTCGTCGTTCGCGTCCCCGTCGACAGGGGCTTTTGTCCTCCTCGAGGGTTCCCTGATCTCCACGGGGATCACCGCTTCGGTTCCATAGGTCAGACGGAAGGGGGTCTCTCCGGTTGTGGAGTGCGGGGTCGTCCGGTAAGCCCAGAGGACGCTGTGTAGCTCCTCGACCAATCGTTGTTTGGCGTCGCCTAGTCGACGTCTTAATCCTCGAA
This sequence comes from Lathyrus tuberosus, assembly GCA_022829125.1. Taxonomy (NCBI): domain Eukaryota; kingdom Viridiplantae; phylum Streptophyta; class Magnoliopsida; order Fabales; family Fabaceae; genus Lathyrus; species Lathyrus tuberosus. The sequence continues at coordinate 484,702 of JALAZF010000424.1, forward strand.
GGATTACCCTGTTCGCCGCCTCAGCCTGTCCGTTTGTTTGAGGGTGCTCGACCGACGTGAAGTGCTGCTTCGTGCCTAGCCTGGAGACGAAGTCTTGGAAGTTCTTGTCGGTGAACTGTGTTCCGTTATTGGTGACAATAGCTTGAGGCACGCCGAACCGGGCGAGGATATTTCTTTTGTAAAAACGTAGTATGTTAAAGGCCGTGATTTTGGCCAACGCTTCCGCCTCAATCCACTTCGTGAAGTAGTCCACCCCGACGATGAGGTATTTGTTTTGATACGACCCCTGGACGAAAGGTCTGAGGATATCCATTCCCCACCATGCAAACGGCCACGGGGAGGACAGTGGACTGAGCTCGTCGGGAGGAGCAAGGTGCATGTCCCTGTGTCGTTGGCATCTGTCGCACTTCTTGACGTGTTCCTTGGCGTCCTGTTGCATGGTGGGCCAGAAATACCCTGCTCGAAGCGCCTTACAGGCTAACGATAGCACGCCGAGGTGCTGCGCATTGATTCCCTCATAGATCTCCAGGAGTATGCCGGGGACCTTGGTATCCTCGACACATCTGAGGAGGGGAATAGAGAACCCTCGCCGGTATAGCTTATCCTCGACTATAGTGTACGAGCACGCCCGCCTCTTGACCATTCCTGCTTCTTTGGGATCTTCGGGCAGTTTGCCCATCATGAGGTATTCGTATACCGGGGTCATCCAGCAATTGCTGTCCCCCGTGGCATTGATGTCTGAAATTGTGGCCAGTTTGTCGATGCTCGGGCGGGAAAGCACTTCTTGTATACGGATTTGTTCCCGCCTTTCATCTTTGTGCTCGCCAATTTGGACAAGACATCTGCTCGGGCATTGTGCTCGCGGGGGATGTGAGTTACTTCTGCGGAGGTGAACTTTTTCATCTTTTCTTTCACCAAGGCCAAGTATTCTATGAGGCTGTCGTTCTTGGCTTGGTAATCTCCTCGGACTTGCGAGGCCACGAGCTGGGAGTCGGTGAAGAGTTTGACCTCCTTGGCGCCGAGGTCCTCGGCCAGCCGAAGTCCTGCGAGGAAGGCCTCGTATTCGGCTTGGTTGTTCGACGTCGGGAAGGATAGTTTGAGGGATACCTCGATCAGGATGCCTTCCTTGTTTTTGAGGATGATGCCCGCCCCGCTTCCCTTCGGGCTGGATGCTCCATCGACATAGATCGTCCATTTCTGTGATCCGTTGGTCGAAGGTTTCGGGACGGTCATCTCCGCTACAAAGTCGGCCAATACCTGTGCCTTCAGGGCTTTCCTCCCTTAGTATTGGATGTCAAACTCGGCGAGCTCGAGCGACCACCTGATATCCTCCCCGCCATGTCCGGTCGTCCGAGGAGCTGCCTTATAGGCTGGTTGGTCCTTACGACGGTGGTGTGGGCGAGGAAGTAGTGGCGTAGCCTCCTGGCCGCGGTAACGAGGCCCAGGGTGACTTTCTCTATCTGCTGATATCTAAGCTCGGGGCCTTGGAGGGCTTTGCTCGTGAAGTAAACTGGCTTCTGCCCGTCCGGGGTTTCCCGAATGAGGACGGCGCTGACTGCTTCACTCGTGATTGCAAGATACAAGAAGAGTGTCTCCCCGCTCTCAGGTCGTGAGAGGACCGGGGGTTGTGATAGGACTTGTTTTAAGTGGACGAGCGCCTGCTCTCATTCTTCGCTCCACTCGAACTCCGCCATTTGTCGAAGAAGTTTGAAAAATGGGAGTGCGTACTGTGCAGATTTGGCGACGAAGCGGGAGAGAGCGGTGAGCATCCCGTTCAATGATTGTATCGACTTCTTTGAGTCCGGAGTAGGGAGCTCGGAAAAAGCCCTACATTTGTCGGGGTTGGCCTCGATTCCTCGTTCTGTGAGGTAAAATCCGAGGAACTTACCTGCCCGAACGCCGAAGGTGCATTTGTCGGGTTTAAACCTCATGCGGCATCTCCTCGCCGTGTCGAACACCTTCTTGAGGTGCGCGGCATGGTCGACTTCTTCTGCGGATTTGACGATCATGTCGTCCATGTAGACCTCAAACATGTCACCGATTTCAGCCCGGAAAACCTTATTCATCATCCGTTGGTAGGTGGCACCAGCGTTCTTCAGACCGAAGGGCATCACGTTGTAATAGTAGTTTCCCGACGCGGTCATGAAGGCCGTGTGTTGTTTGTCGACCTTGTCCATGGGAATTTGGTTGTATCCCGAGTAAGCGTTCATGAAGGATAGTAGTTTGTAAACTGCAAAATTGTCGACCAGCTGGTCGATGTTAGGCAAGGGATAACAGTCTTTCGTGCAAGCCTGGTTAAGATCAGTATAATCAACGCACATCCTCCATTTTCCATTATTCTTTTTAACAAGTACAACGTTGGACAGCCAGGTCGTGTATCTGGCCTCCGAAATAAAATTTTCCTCTAGGAGGTCTTTTACAGCTTTTCCAGCAGCCTCCGCTTTTTCAGGAGACTGCTTATGCCTACGTTGTGCTATGGTCCTTGCGGCCGGATCTACTGCGAGCTGATGGCAAGCCACCTCGGGGTCGAGGCCAGGCATCTTGGATGCACTCCACGTGAAGAGATCAGCATTCTCCCTTAGACATGCCTTCAACTGCTCCTTTGCCAGGTCGGGGATCCCGGTGCCAATCTTCACGTTACGATCTGGATCGTCCCCGAGGACCATGAGCTCAAAGTCCCCGTTTGGGATGGGGCTCGTTGGGTAGAGGGGCCGCCCGTTGTTTTCCGCCTGGAGGTCGAGGTCTTCTGCCCCGTCTTCATCGGGTTCGCCCGGGAACCTGCTGTCGAGTTCGACCGCGTTGACGCGCGAGAGAGGTACCTGTTCGGCGTCCTGGGGTGGCTTGGCCACGGTCTTGGGTTTTGGGCCGATGGAACTCAGGCCTTTGATGGCGGTATCGAAGCATCTTCTGGCCGTGTCGATGTCCCCGTGCATCGTCGCTACTCGTCCCCTGGTCGTGTAGTACTTCATTTTGAGGTGGACCGTTGATGGTACCGCCGTAAGTTCAGCCAGGGTGGTCCTCCCGAGGATGCAGTTGTAAAGGGACGGGCATTCGACCACCAAGAAACAGATCTTCACCTGTCGGGCAGTGTCTTCGGCCCCGAATGTAGATCTGGTGGTGGTTCCGTTGAACCCCTGTAGATCTGAACCGACGTACGGGGTCAGATGCCTTTCGTCGAGCTGAAGGGTTCCGAACAGATGGGCATACATGATGTCGACCGAACTTCCCGGGACGACTAGGATCCTTCGAACGTCAAAGTTTGCCATCTGTGCCCTGACCAGGAGGGGAATAGTGACGTTTGGCGCTCCTCCGGGAAGTTCCTCGAGATAGAAAGTGATAGGGTTGGAGTTTCCCCGCACTTTCTCGAGAGTGGTTGTCTTTGCCGACGTTGCAGATTCCAACTCGTCAAATTTCCGCTTGATCGATCCGACGGACAACTTCTCGGGACCACCCCCAGAGATAACCATCGCCCTCGGGAAGCTTTCCCAGGTGCTACGGGCAGTGATGGGGTCCTCGTGGGGGAAGGTCGTCCATATGTTGCGAATTGCTTCTTGGCCCTTAATGATTGGGGGAACAAAGAAATCTTCGGGTTGGGTGACACTGAGGGCGACCTGAAGGCGACTCTCATCGGGGGGAGGCGTCGTCTCCTCGACGTTCTGGACTTCCCGGGAGCTCGGATGAGGAGTGTCATTCTTCTGGGCGTATTTCTTTAGGTGCCCCTCCTTGATCAGAATTTCAATCGCATCTTTGAGATGGATGCAGTCTTCTGTCACATGCCCGTGACTCCGGTGAAACCTACAGTATTTTGACTTGTCAACGTTTGATTTGGGGGCAGTGGGCTTCAGAAAACGGACTCCTCCTTTCATAAATTCTGAGTTCTGGCACTCGGAGAAGATTCGCGCGCGGGGAGCGTTGAGTGGGGTGTACTCGGTGAACCGGCCAGCTGGTCCGCGTGGTTCATGAGGTTCCCGGGGGCGATTATCTCTCTTTCTTTCTCCTCCTCGTCGGGGAGGGGAGTCTTCTTCTTTGTGGCCGCGGGGGCCTTCTTTGCGCCTCGATTCAAGGGCGATCTGTGCCGCCTCCGACTCCTCGAGCTCGATGTACGACTGCGCCCGTTGTAGGAGATCCTCGAGACGGCGGGGTCTGCGAAGGCCCACGGACTTGGCAAAGTCAGATCCGAAACGTAGGCCGTGGATGATCAAATATTTCTTCATGTCGTCGGTCGTATGGACCTCGACAGCTTCTCTATTGAATCTCTCAATGTAGTTCCGGAGAGATTCGTTCTTCCCCTGGAAGATGCTTTCTAGGGCAGCTTCCGTCTTCGGGTGTCGACGAGATGCAGTAAAGTGTTTGGTGAAGCGTTGTCTTAGTTGCTTCCAGGATATGATCGACCCGGGTGCCAGACCCTTGTACCAAGTCATGGCGCCCTTCCTCAAAGTGGTGGGGAAAAGACTGCACTTGATGGCTCCCCTGACGTTTCTGAAGTCTAGCATGGCTTCGAAGCTTTCGATGTGGTCGTCGGGGTCGGACAGGCAGTCGTAGTTCCCCAGCTGTGGAGGTTTCTCCATGTCCGCAGGAATTGGGGAGTTCATGATCTCCCACGACAGAGGGGTCCTCTGGTCATCGTCGTCACTTCCTGTCGGGGACATCGAAGGGGATCACTCATGCCGTGGAGGGGAATTCCTCGAACGGTGCCTCGGCCTCTCCTCGGTCTGCTTGGACTTCTTGGTGGTGGTGGAGGCCCTGGGTTCCTTCCGAGGCGGGGAACGAGGGCGTTTCTGGGAGATCGTCGGCTGGGGGCGCTCAAGACATGGCCGACGACCCTCGCGCACCGGCGAGGGTGTCCGAGACTCGTCTGAAGGAGTCCTTTGCGGGGAAGGGGAACGACGAGGCGAAGGTGGACGGCGATGTCTTCGCGGGGAAGATCGTCGTGCCCGCCCTTGCTCCAGCGCTTCAATCCTGGTATTCTGGTGCGCGATCAGCTGATTGGTCTGATTGATCAATGCGAACAGGGCCACGGTGCTCGCGTCTGCATTGGGCGGAGGAGCAACTGGCTGAAAAACGGCTTGCTGATCGTCTTGGTGGGCGGCGTTGTAAGCCACGTCTTGGGAGTCTGGGGAGGCGGTCTGCCCGTCTTTCACGTCGCCTTCTTCGACGTGGAGGGCAGCAGCATCTTCGCGGTGGTTCCCGTTCTCGAGTTACGCGAGGACGGTGTCCAGAGCTTTGTTAGCGGACGGATTGTCGGCCATGATGGTGATGAATGAGAGTTTTTTGGTTTATCGGAGGAAAAACGGGGAAGCAAAGGGTTCCCACAGACGGCACCACTGATCGTACCTGGATCAGACAGTTTCTGGTGGCCAACAACGTCGTCTGGACTTCAGCTTCGGTGGGGTTGAAAGACGGTGGGGGGGGGGGTGTACCTACAAGGTACTCCGACGCTCAAGTAAGGTAACCGTCAGAGAAAAAGTAAGTACCAGAGAAGAAGGTTAGAGTGTTAAGAAGTGAGTAACCTGACCCTCTCAAGTAAGAGGGTATTTATAGAGAGCCCCCAGCGCGGGGCCAACGGTCACTAGCACTGGGCTGGATTGTCAGGCCCAATCCAAGAAACTGCCAGGGCTTACGTGGCGTAGTGAAGACCAGCACGTGGTCTTCGCTCTGGGGTAACAACTCCTAGATCTCCGGAATTTGGGCAGACCGATTCCATCGGGAGTGGGCAGTTACATGAGAATGCGTCCTCGCGGGGAGGAGTCTTGCGTGTCGGGGGGAGACGTGCCCTCGCGGGGAGGACTCACTTGCGGGCATGGATGAGAATCTCGGGGAGGAGCATGTGGTCGTCGAGGAGAGGCGAGCCCGGGGAGGCTTAGGGCTTGCGCCTGATGGTCCATGCTGTGAGTGTCGTACACACCCGAGGTTAGGCGTGTGCCCGACCCTATGGAGGTGAGCCTGTGCTCGACAGTGGTCTTGCTAGGAGTCCTTATTGGGCCATCCCAGGCCTTGTGGATTGGGCCTGCTAGACTGGGGAGCAGACCCCGGCCCAGTCCAGAATATAATAGATTATGTGATGTGTCCCCAAAAGGTAAGCAAATAAGGGTCTCTTTTAAAGCAAAAAATATTGTTTTCACATAGCGGTCCATCTAGAATTGTAACTCTTGGTGGAAATGTCTACACCCTTGTTGTTTTTGATGACTAATCTCGTTATATGGGAATTATTCTTATCTCAAAAAAGAGATGTGTTTTTCCTTCTAAAAAATAGCCAAGGTTATCCAACACAAAAAAGGAGTAAGCATTGCAACCATAAGAAGTGATCACAGTGGAGAATTCCAAAATGAGGAATTCTAAAAATTTTGTAATGAGAATCACATTCGACATACTTTTTCCACTTCATGAACTCTTCAACAAAAAGTGGTAGTATAGAGGAAAATATATCTCTAGAAGATCTAGAGAGGATGAGGCTCAATGAGACAAATCTTCCATAATACTTCAGGGTTGATGCAGTAAGCATTGCTTGCTATGTTATAAATCGTCTCTTGATAAGACCAATTCTAAAGCGGACGCCCAATGAACTATATAAATTAAGAAAGCTAGATATTTCTCATTTACATGTCTTTGGGTGCAAGTTCTTTATCATTAACAATGGGAAGGATAACCTCGGAAATTTTGACACAAAAGCTAATGAAGAAATATTCATAGGATACTTCATTTTGAGCAAAGATTTTACAGTCTTTAACAAAAAAAATCTAACTACAGAAGAATATATTCACATTACTTTAGATGAAAGTAACCCTAAACCATCAGAAGTATAAGTTATTGATTGTGCAGTTATTATGGAAAGGACAAACATGAAAGAAAATGATCAAGAAGTACAACAAATTCCAAATCAAATCTTAGATCAAGAACATGTTCAAGATCCAAATGAAAACACTCCTTTAGATCATCAAGACCTTCCAAGATAATTGAAGATAGACAAGGACCACCTTATTCAAAATGTTTTTAGAGGTATTTCTAAAGGGTTCACCACTAGACACTCCCTTAATGTAACTTTGTGGGCTTTGTTTAACAAATCGAGCCAAAGGAATCGACGAGGCTATGGTTGATGAACATTGGTTTCTTGCCATGTAAGAGGAGCTAAACCAAATTGAGCAAAATAGTGTTTGGGAACTTGTTCCCAAAGCTTCAGCTAATCAAATGATTGGTACCCGTTGGGTCTTATGCAACAAGTTGGAAAAATATGGAAATATTATAAGAAATAAAGCCAGACTTATTGGGAAGGGATACAATCAATATGAAGGCATAAATTTCAGTAAAACATATGCTCTTGTAGCTAGATTAAAGGCAATAAGGATGTTATTAGCATTTTCCTACATCATGATTTTCATAAAATTCAAATGTATGTAGAGAGTGATTCCTTAAATTTGTACATCCAATAGAAGGTATTTGTCAATCAACCTCCATGTTTTATCAATTCAACATTTTCTAATCATGCCTTCAAACTTAAGATAGCTTTATACGGTCTGAAACAAGCTCCTAGAGCACAGTATGGTCGTCAAAACAAGTCCTTGCTTCAAATCAAGTTTCAAAGAGGACAATTTGATAAAAACACTTTTTATAAAGAAATCTGAGCATGATATTTTACTAGTTCAAATTTATGTTGATGATATCATATCCGTTGCTACTGATGGATCTTTATGTAATAACTTTTCTGAAATGATGCAAAACAAATTTGAAATTTAAATGATGGGAGAGCTTTGATACTTCCTGTAGGCTTCACATTCATCAATCTAATGAAGGAACTTTCATCAATCAAGCCAAATATTGAAAAGAGAAAATAAAGAGGCTTGTCATGGAGAAGTCCAAAACAATAGAAACTCCAATCGAATCCTCATGTAACCTCGACAAGGACGAGAATGGAAAACAATTTGAGGATTGAAAATACTAAGGTATGTTAGGCTATCTCATTTATATCACTACATCCCATCCTAATATCATGTTTGGTGTGTGCCTTTGTGATCATTTTCAAGCATCCCTAAAAGAATCTCATCTTAATACAGTCAAGCGCATCTTGAGATATCTCATTATAACACAACAAATGGGTGTATGGTACTCCAAGGGAGCGGGTTGTGACTTAGTTTGGTACATCAATTTTAATTTTTCTGGGTGCAAATTGGATAGGGAGAATATCAGTGGTATGTGTCACTTATTTGGAAATTTATTTGTCTCCAAGCATAGCAAGAAACAAGAAAGTGTCACATTATTCATAACTAAGGCAGAATATGTTGATGTGGGTAGTTGTTGTTCGCAAATTATCTGGATGAAACTATAACTCAGTAATGTTAATCTTGGAGTTGTCCCGATAAGATGTGACAACATTAGTGTTATAAACCTCATCAAAACACGATAATTCACTCTCGGGATAAACACATTGAGGTTAGGCATCAATTTATTAATTAACATGCTGAAAAAGGGGAATGTGTACTTGAATTTGTGACCTCATATCCTAAAGAAATCTTTTTTTTTTCAAAAGATGTGAACTAGGAATCTTAAATCAATCATGCATGAATTAGTTTGCTTAACTATCTCTTCTCCTTTTTCTTACTCCCTTCCTCTAAATGATTATATGTGATCTATGTGTTATGTTTATTTTCTTTCCTTTTTTATTATGCCAAAATGGGAGAAGTATACTCTCAGAGGGAGTAGAATATACTTTCTACTCGTGTGAGATGGAGTTTAACCACTCGAAAATTTATCTATATGTTTTCTCTTTTACCACCTCCCTGGGAGATGCGAAGTCTTCCTAAAAATGAGGGAGCTTGCATATTTATGTTCTTACATATATGAAGTTAATGACCTAATGCAGAAAAAATTCTTGGTGTTTTTGAAATTCTGGTATCAGACGTGTGATGTTAAGGTGTGATGTCACAACAACACACTCTGCACAATGGACAGCAATAACAATAAAATAACACCAAGAATTGTTGACCCAGTTCGATTACAACCAACCTACTCTGGGGGCTACCAAGCCAGGGATGGAATTCACTACTTATAGATATAATTTACAGACTCAACAACCCGTTGACAATCTCCTAAACTTATACTCTACTAATGACTTCCTACCTAAGAAACCACTTAGGTATGAGAACACCACTCAATCCCTTACAAACACTCAAAGAACCCACTTTGAGTACCCTTGATCTTACTTCACAGCTTCGATCAAGCCAACACTCTCTATTACTTCACAGCTTCTAGAGAGGACAGAAACTCAACACCTATTCAAACCCTAGAATAGTGTAAATACAAGCACTCTAAACAAACTCTAGACACTAAGCCTCCAGCTCCTGATCTTCTGAATGTTTTCTGTCGCTTTTTCCTTTGGTCTTATGCGCTTTATATAGCTCCTTGAATTGGTCTTGGACTTGCTACAATATCTCCCAGATTTGTTATTTAAAACTGAATATTAAAACAGATTTTCTCCTAAAATCTTTTTAAATCTTCAACCTTTTAAATCTCCTAAAAATCTGCAGCAGATCTCCTATGCAGCAGCAAATATCTATCCCAAGATATTCGCATCCAATGAGACAGCTTGCTCTCCACAATTCCAGCTAATACGCAACCCTAAAAACATCACAACCTGATGTTATTGATTCTGCAGATCTGATGTTACAACATCACCTGTGTGACATCAGACATCCAACTTCAGCAATTAAATACTTAACACAACATTGAATATACTTTGTTTTACCAAAATTCCAGCCAATCCAAGAACTAACAGTTTTGATGATGACAACACTAATGAATGTTGAAGTTGATGGTAATATCCTTCCAACTCTTTAATGATGGTGATTAATTTAAAGATATCTCAAGTCTCCTCGAGTAAGAGATTCAAGGTTCTGGTGAAGTGTTTATATGATTAGTATATTTAGCAAATGAACTTGAAAGCTTCATAGTTGTGAAAGAGAGGAAGTGTGAAAGCTCGCATGGTCGTGTATGTCTGAGTGACCAGAGTCTTAAGAAATTAGGAGAGTAACTCCTGAGATACTAAGGCAATTCCCACACGTAGGAGCACATTATCAAGAGTAAGACCATCATGATTCTTCACTCTTCCAACTCCTTCTACTACTCCTTTTTCACCATTGCCAAAAATAACATCATTTGCATGGCAAGGATTGAACTCTACCAAATGCTTCTTGGATCCAGTCATGTGCTTTGAACATCCACTGTCAAAGTACCATGCATCCATAGCAAAATGTCCATCTGATGTGTGGGCTAAAAGACATTTCACCTTCTCCTTAGGAACCCATTGTTTAACAACTTTGGGCCTGTACTCTCTCCATCTATTTTAAGGCTGAGGGTATCCATGCAGCTTGTAGCACGAGTACTGCATATGTCCAATCCTTCCACAATAATAGCATCTCACCCTTTCATCTCTGAATCTTCTGCCATGATGAGATTGCTTAGGCTGTCATCCATAATATGGTCTCCTCCTACCATAACTGGCCTGCCTTCTATTATGTTGGTATCTTCTTCCATAAAAAGGCTGAGAACGTTGTTTCCTGGATTGTCTCCCATGATGGTGTGGCTTTCTTCTTCCATAGAAATGAGGAACAGCATTGGTGTAGCCATATCCATAACCATACCAGTTGTCCTGATGTTGAGACACCTGATGAGACATGTGCTGTTTGAACTGAGCAGCTTGCATGCTCTTGTGGTATTGTGGGGGCATATACTGACTAGCTCCTTGTGGCTGCTTTCTCTTCTGATTAGGACCAGTCTTCTTCTCAATCTTCTTAGGTTGTGAAACATCAGCTTTCTTAGGTGTAGGATCCTGCTTCTTTGACTGATGTTGAGACAAAAGTTGTGACACTTTCTTCTTTGAACCTGAAGTGCTTTCTTCTGAAGTTCCCTTATCCTCAGCCACATAACCTATCCCAGCTTTGTCTCCAGCAGCTTTTTCTGTCTGAAGGATCTTATCAAGTGAGTCTGTTCCACAGCTCAGCATCCTAACAGACTTGGTCATTTGATCAAGGTGAGCTCTAACTGGCACCACTTCATTTTCCAGATCCGTCTTTTCATTCTCTAGCTGAGCAATTTGTTGTTTGTGACACTTGTTTTCTTGACAAATCTCAGCACTTTTTAAACATAGCTCTTGATAGGTAGAAGCTAACTCCTCATAAGTTACTTCTCCATCACTAGAATCATCATCAGAAACCACAGCTCCTGTTAAAGCTCTCACATGCTTTGCTGACTCGCCTTCACTTTCACTATCAGAGTCAGACCAGGAAACTGTCATGCCCTTCTTCTGCTTTTTAAAGAAGGTGGGACATTCTTTCTTGACATGTCCATACCCATCACACTCAAAGCACTGAACTCCTTTATCTTGGGTAGTTTTCTCTTCATCCTTCTTGTTGGTGTCAAAAGTCATGTTCTTGACATTAGGCCTGGAGTTATTACTCATTCTCTTGAACACTTTGGTGAACTGTCTTCCCAACATCACTATGGCATGAGATAGATCCTCCTGCGATTCAGAACTCTTTCCTTTTTCTTCTGCATCATTTGACACCAGGGCTATACTCTTTGGCTTCTTTTCTGGTTCTTCCTCATTCAACCCAAGCTCAAAGGTTTGAAGAGATCCAATGAGCTCATCAACTCTCATCTTGCTGATGTCTTGTGATTCTTCAATGGCAATAACCTTCATCTTATACTTCTTAGGTAAGGACCTAAGAATCTTCCTCACAAGCTTTTCATCTGACATCTTCTCTCCAAGAGCACTAGATGCATTGGCCAGCTCAAGAACACTCATGTGGAAATCATGAATAGTCTCATCTTCCTTCATCTTCAGGCTTTCAAATTTTGATGTTAAAATCTGAAGTCTTGACATCTTGACTCTAGATGTTCCTTCATGAGTAGCCTGCAAGATATCCCATGCTTGCTTAGCAACTTCACAGGTATTGATTAACCTGAAGATATTCTTATCCACTCCATTGAATATGGCATTTAGAGCTTTGGAATTTCCAAGGGCAAGCTCGTCTTCCTCCTTGGTCCACTCTTCTTCAGGCTTTGGCTTAGAGGTGCCTTCTCTATCTTTACCAGCATCATCCTTCTCACATACAACAGGTGCTTTCCACTCTTTAATAACAGCCTTCCAAGCCCTACTGTCCAAGGATTTTAAGAAGGTGGTCATCCTTGGCTTCCAATAGTCATAATTGGATCCATCCAAAATAGGGGGTCTGTTGATGAATCCTCCTACTTCTTTGTCCATCTTTACACCAGAGAGTAACTTCTCTAGATCTCACCCAGAGACAGACAGGATGCCTGCTCTGATACCAATTGAAATTCTGGTATCAGACGTGTGATGTTAAGGTGTGATGTCACAACAACACACTCTGCACAATGGACAGCAATAACAATAAAATAACACCAAGAATTGTTGACCCAGTTCGGTTACTACCAACCTACTCTAGGGGCTACCAAGCCAGGGATGGAATTCACTACTTGTAGATATAATTTACAGACTCAACAACCCGTTGACAATCTCCTAAACTTATACTCTACTAATGACTTCCTACCTAAGAAACCACTTAGGTATGAGAACACCACTCAATCCCTTACAAACACTCAAAGAACCCACTTTGAGTACCCTTGATCTTACTTCACGGCTTCGATCAAGCAAACACTCTCTATTACTTCACAGCTTCTAGAGAGGACAGAAACTCAACACCTATTCAAACCCTAGAATAGTGTAAATACAAGCACTCTAAACAAACTCTAGACACTAAGCCTCCAGCTCCTGATCTTCTGAATGTTTTCTGTCGCTTTTTCCTTTGGTCTTGTGCGCTTTATATAGCTCCTTGAATTGGTCTTGGACTTGCTACAATATCTCCCAGATTTGTTATTTAAAACTGAATATTAAAACAGATTTTCTCCTAAAATCTTTTTAAATCTTCAACCTTTTAAATCTCCTACAAATCTGCAGCAGATCTCCTATGCAGCAGCAAATATCTATCCCAAGATATTCGCATCCAATGAGACAGCTTGCTCTCCACAATTCCAGCTAATACGCAACCCTAAAAACATCACAACCTGATGTTATTGATTCTGCAGATCTGATGTTACAACATCACCTGTGTGACATCAGACATCCAACTTCAGCAATTAAATACTTAACACAGCCCAGTGTTAAGACTTCAATGTTGCAACATCAGCACCTTGACATCAACATTGAATATACTTTGTTTTACCAAAATTCCAGCCAATCCAAGAACTAACAGTTTTGATGATGACAACACTAATGAATGTTGAAGTTGATGGTAATATCCTTCCAACTCTTTAATGATGGTGATTAATTTAAAGATATCTCAAGTCTCCTCGAGTAAGAGATTCAAGGTTCTGGTGAAGTGTTTATATGATTAGTATATTTAGCAAATGAACTTGAAAGCTTCATAGTTGTGAAAGAGAGGAAGTGTGAAAGCTCGCATGGTCGTGTATGTCTGAGTGACCAGAGTCTTAAGAAATTAGGAGAGTAACTCCTGAGATACTAAGGCAATTCCCACACGTAGTTAAAATACTTTTAAGGCCCCTCTTTACTTAACAAAATCACCTAAAAATGTTTTTATGGTTTAGCCATTTGATTAAGGCAGTGTCTGTTTGAGTATGAGACTTTTCTAACTGTCTAATCGATTATATCTTTTTCCAAATCGATTAGATGATGTTTGGTTGAGTTTATAATCGATTAGGACAATATCTTAATAACTGGTAATGACTCTATATGAAAACCTTCCATTTTAGGCCTCAGCAATCAATTATTTGAGATACCTAATCAACTAGGCAATTAATTCGGCTCATGAATTGTTTCCTTTTTAAACCAATTTTTCCCTACATAAATGAGGTTTCTCCTCACTACATTTCACACAAAAATTCAAAATTTTCCTATTTATTCACAATTTATACCCTCTTCACTCTCTTTAGGTGTTTTCTTTCACCAAAATTGTCTTTGTGCCTTATGATTGAAAACTACTTGTGAGGAAAGTGATGTACTCGCGTCGTGCCACTGTTTTTATTTTCAAGAGTTTGATACTCTTGAAGAATTGAGTTTGATTTTTAAGATCAACCATTGAAAAAAATCTCTCTTTGATTATAGAACTCAACCTGCAAAAGTTATGTTTGGTTATTAAGATTAGTCGGTAAATTCTCTTTATGGTTCGTGAGTTCATCCCGTGAAAAATCTCTTTTGGTTGCGGGAATAAGTTAGTGCAAAATCTCTCGATTTGCTTGTAACAAAGGTTTGTAGGCATAACCTATAAAAACTCAAGATTATTATTAAAACTCTCGAAAAAGATCTCTTGAAAACAAGAATAGGTCAACGTTTGGTCAAACCTATATAAATCTTAGTTTCATTTCTCTAACTCTATCTCTTTAATTTTAATCATTTAAATTCTTATTTTATTTTTTTCTGCTATTTTTCTCTCAATTCTTTTAAAACTAACATAAATTATTATTTTAAGTAATAAATTTTTGGCTAAAATACAGTTTTGGTCCCCCTGTTTTTCAAAATTCACGGTTTTGGTCCCCCCCATTTTGTTTTTTAACAGTTTTGGTCCCCCCCCCCCCCCCCCCACTCCAATTTTGTCCCAAAAAAGTGATGAACAGTACTTTGTCCGTACATGAACAGTACATGTCCGTACATGAATAGTGAGGGGTGGGGGACCAAAACTGTTAAAAAACAAAATAGGGGGACCAAAACCATGAATTTTGAAAAACAGGGGGACCAAAACTGTATTTTAGCCTAAATATTTTGATTAATCATAAATTTTAAATACTACGATTCACTTTTTTTCTTATGCTTAAATTCACTTATCCAACCTATCTAACTACATGTTTTGTTCCATGAGAGTGTTGTTTATTTCTTTGCTTGGATTTTGGGATTTTTTTTAAAATAACTATTTTTTTAATTTATATACCAAAATAATTATTTTTTCAAATAAATTATCAAACTAACTTTTCAAACAAAAAAATTGGAGTCGCTACTCAAATTAGCGCATGCCCTATAAAATTGTACATATACGCCAATTAGAATAGCGTATGCTTATAGTTGTTGGAATAATACAAGCAAGTGTGAGTAAGTGGGTAAATAGTCCCACATTGGATAGGAATATGTTGACTTGAACATTTATAAGTGGAAGAACCCACTCACCTATCACCTTAAGGTTTTAGGTGGACAAGTGGTGTGTCTCTCACAAAGATGCCTAGTCCTACACTATGTATCAATGCTCCCTAGTAAACTCCCCCCAACAAAATACCTAATAAGAGGTGCCTAGTACTAGGTGTCAACGGCGAGTGGTGTCCCATTGAAATCGAAATGCCCAAGGAAAGAGATGTATTCGAAATACCTAATAAGAGGTGATCCGGAGTATTCGAACAGGTCCACGTATGCTGGTCGTCAGATGGGCAAGGTGCTCGGAATGTTGATGAGGAGAGGAGGGGGTGTGCCTGCAAGGTACTCCGACGCCCAAGTAAGAAAGAGTCAGAGAAAAGGGGCAAGTACAGAGCGTATTCTTAGGATGAATATTGGATACCTGACCCTCTCGAATGAGAGGGTTTATATAATGTTCCCCAGCGCGTGGCCAACGGTCCTATTTTCAGGGCGAAATAACCGTTTTCCTGAAGAATAGGTAACTGCCCAAACTAGCCGTTATGACGGGCAGGATACCCAAACTAGCCGTTATACCGGCCAGGAAGGTAGTTGCGGGCATCTGTTCGTCAGCTGTCGGGGAGTTGTAGTCCGTGCGTGATGGGCAATAATTCCGGGTAGGACTGAACAGTCCGTGACCGGTTGTAGGGGCAAAAGGGTACTTTTGCCCCCTTAATGGACTGGATCCAAGCGTCTGGGCCGTTACTGTAGCAATCATGGATTGAGCCGCACATGGTCGTTGGCCCAGTCCAGAACAGTAGCCCCCCAAGTCGTTACTTCCGAGCGCGGAGGTGATGACTTAAGGATGGCGTACAGTCCCGGGGAAGTGGAGTGTTTTGCTCGTTGGCTGTGGATGCCCGTGGTTTCTATTGCCCGCTGTGGCTGTTGGTCGTGGTCGTTAAGCGTTGCCCGCTACAGATGGATACCAACAGTCTAGTGGAATATGAAACGATACGGGGGTTGCCACGTGTGCGTTGGAACCTGTGCCGCTGTGCTTAGGCAATGATGGCTAGCGGGTAGTCATCATGACCTATGTGCGCGTGGGGTTGCACGTGACCTCCTGTATAAATAGGAGGGAAAATTTTCATTCTGAACTTTTTCCTTCAATCTTCACCAAATTTCCTGCTCGCGACATTTTCCCGTTGCATCCTTCGCCGTTTGAAGCTTCGAGCAACTTTTTTCAGTCTTCTATTTATAAGTAAGTTATCTCTTTCCTTTGTTTTGCTTCTTATTGATGTTTATTTAGACATTGCATGCGGTTAGGTTATATTTTAGGAGACTTAGGGTTGTATATGTGGTAGCTGCTGGTGGTGGAGGATGGCTCCGCCGTCTCCACCGCTGTTAGCCTGTTGTTACGCTGTGTGTGAAGAGTCTGTCTGTGACGTCATCGCGATGGTGACGTACACGTGACCATTCTAGCGTTGCGTTTCACGGAGTTGTGAGTTGAATGAAAACCTTGTGGTCTTGCTTTGGAGAAGTTCCGGGCATTGTCTCGCGGGGAGACTTTTTCGTAGTGTTGTTAGGGCTTAGGCCGGGGACGTCGTCCTCAGCCCTTAGCGCGCCCTTTCACTTGTTCAGCGGTGGAAGGGTAGATTTGATTAGCTGTCGAATTCACTGTCTTTCTCTGCTTTTCAGGTGATGGCGTCAAGGCCCTGTGGAGAGATTGTATTAGATTCGTCCGAGGAGGAATCTGGTTCCTCGGGGAGCAACAGCACTCAGTCCTCGAGTGGGTCCACCGAGCAGGACATGGACTATGAGCAAGAGGATGAACTGCTGGACGATGATCAGGAAGAGGTGCCCGAGGAGGAGGTATCCGAGGAGGGTGCAGTGGAGAATAAAGCCGAGGAATGGGAGGTGGCGGAACCCTCTGAGCATGCGTCTGAATTCACGACTTACATAGGGGATTGTTTCCAGACGGTGGGAGGTGACGGGGACTGGAGAGTCCATTTCCTCACCGCTGACCAGTGCGTCTGCAAGAACTATGGGGAGCGCTTTACAATGTACGAATATGTTTTCAAAGAGCTGGGCTTGAGGCTTCCATTCACGGATTTCCAGCAGTCTGTCTTCTTACATCTTCGCTTGGCCCCCACTCAGCTTCATCCCAACTCGTTAGCCTTCCTGCGAGCGTTCGAGTTTGTGTGCGAGCACCTGCAAATAGGGACAACCATTCCCTTATTCTTCACCATCTTTCACCTCCAACGACAGACTTCTGGGAGGAGTTACGGTTGGGTCTCCCTGAAGCAGCCGCGCAAGCTGTTTAAACCTTTCTCTGAGTCCATACGGACATTTAAGACGAGGTACTTCGTCGTGGAGCCCGTGTCGGAGGCTGCCCAGGATAGCACGTTCTGCTGGGAGGTTGAAGTGGACGAGAACGGTGAGGATAGGATTAACGAGGAGGGGAAATACATCGGGCGGAGGTTGTTGAAATATCCCTTCCAATGGACCGGGGAGCATTTTACGAAGCCCCCAAAAGACTATGTTTTTTAGCCTGCGAATTTGGACGGGGGGGATGCTGCTTCATATGAAAGGTTGTTGCAGTACGTGACCTCGTTCCGGATGGCCGAGTGCATCACAAAGAAGAAGGAGGCGATCCTCGAGGCCGATGGTAGCCAGCGGGTGGAGCCTCGTTTTATTAATGTTAGGGCACTGCTGGGGTGCAAAACTTACAGAGATGCCATGGATCTGCTCAGTATTTGACCTTAACATATTGCTTTGCATTGTTCGTTATTTTCTAATGTCTGACGCCTGTTTTTGTCTTTTGCAGCCACTATGCCTTCAGCTCACGAAAGGATGGGGAGGAACGTGGCCGTGCGGAAACAAGCTACTGCAGCTGCTATTACTAAGGTTCGTCCTCCCCCTGCCCGTGCGGTTGGTCCTTTCCAGCCTCCTCAGGGGAATGCTTCTCCGGCCAATGTTCAACGGTCTCCAATGCCCCTGACGACCAGGTCTAAGCGTCCAAGGAATGAGGCAGTGGATCTGGGCAAGGCGCCAGAGAAAGCAAAATTCGAGCTGCCTCCTTGTGTATTGGATAAGAGGTTCTTCGAAGGGACCTCTTTGGTGATTCCTCATGCTGATTCACTGCATCTGCAAAGCCTGGACCGTCCGAGCAAGAGGGCGTTGGTGGCCCAGGATGCCTCTGCGGTGGTCAGGCTGCTGGAGATGGCGGCTACCTATGTCGAGGGGGACACGGCCACTGAGAGTGAGCTGACTATTACCCGAGGTAAGGTGACCACTCTTAAGGAGAGCTTGAGGAAGGCCAGGGAGGAAGCTAAGGTTGCCAAGGAGGCG
This sequence comes from Lathyrus tuberosus, assembly GCA_022829125.1. Classification (NCBI taxonomy): domain Eukaryota; kingdom Viridiplantae; phylum Streptophyta; class Magnoliopsida; order Fabales; family Fabaceae; genus Lathyrus; species Lathyrus tuberosus. Next base: position 503,171 of record JALAZF010000424.1, read on the forward strand.
AAGGAAAAGGAGGGCGAGGAGGTTGCCCGGTTAAAGGGGAGATGGCTACACTTAAGGCTGAGAAAAAGGCCGCTGAGGATTTGGTCGCGCAACTGCAGGCGGCCAATGCCCCTGGCGAGGAGGAGCCTGAGGACATGAAGGTAATGATAAGATCAGAGTTAGTTGCCCGACTGGTGGTGGCCGAGGATGACAACTTAGTGCTTGGCGAGGAATCCTTCCAGAACGCAGTGTCTCAGCTTCAGGTGGTGAATCCTGGTGTTGATTTGGTGACCGAAGGCACCAATTTCCTGGCGTACGTTAAAGACAGGCAAATTGTGATGCCAGAGTCTCTCCTTGCCGGCCAAGCTAGAACCCAGACTCCGCCCAATGATGAATGAGTCGAAGACACCGAGGAATGATGTTAGCAGATGATGATGTTTTGCCGGCCTACGTGCCGTGTAGTTTGTTGTAATGTTATTTGATTTAGGGGGCGTGCCCCCCCCCCCTTTTATGTAACTCGTACAATCTTTGGCCCTTGTGGCCTTTTTTACTTTATGTCCGGTTTATGTTGGCCGATTTTGTTACTTATATGATTTTTGTTTATATTGCTATGCTTTACATTAGCGGTGCATGTATGACTGCCCGTCGGAGGGTGTGTCTGTCAACAGAGCTTTCTTTTAAAAGATTGCTCGTTGTGTGTGAATTCGCTAGTGTGGAGAACTGTTCGAATAGCCGGGGAAGGTCCTGGCGAGGTTGCGGATCTCAGGTCGCGATTGAGGCCTGAGGTCGGGCGTGAACGTCCCATCGCGAGCTGGGGTTCTGCCAATCGTGGTACTTGGGCGAAGGCGATGCTCGATTGAGGACCACCGACGAGCAGAGCTCCGGCTCATTTACTTGAGCGGGATTCCACTTTGTGCGTATGCATCGTTTATACCTGAACGAGCATGATGACCGTTAGGTGGTTCTTTGACGCGAGGAAGCCTATTGTGACTTTAGTTGTAGTACTGCTTAAGTTTTTCAGCATTCCATGGTCGAGGGCTTTCATCCCCGTTGAGGGTCTCGAGGAAGTAGGCCCCATTCTCTGTTCTGGCGCGGACTCTGTACGGCCCTTCCCAGTTGGCTGCTAGCTTGCCTTCGCGAGAGTCCTTGTGGTTTCTTTGCAGGACAAGGCTGCCCACATCGAACTCTCGTCGTAAGACTTTAGCGTTGTGCCTAATTGCTATTTTTTGCTTAAGAGATGCTTCGTGGAGGGCTGCTCCTGTTCGGATTTCCTCGACAAGGTCGAGCTCCTCTCTTATTTCTTCGTCATTCATTTCCTCGTCTAGAGATGATTCGGTCCTTCTGGACGGTACGTGAATTTCAATGGGTATAACAGCCTCCGTGCCATATGCTAAGTGGAAAGGTGTTTCCCCGGTGGTAGACTGAGGAGTGGTGCAGTACGCCCATAAGACGCTGTGGAGCTCCTCGACCCAGGCTTTCTTCGTTTCATCCAGTCTTCGCTTGAGGCCACGAAAAATGACATGATTGGCCGCTTCTGCCTGCCCGTTGGTCCGGGGATGTTCTACAGATATGAAATGTTGCTTTGTTCCGAGGTGGGCGACAAAGTCTTGGAACTTCTTGTCCGTGAACTGCGTTTCATTGTCTGTGACAATTGCTTGGGGAATCGCAAAACGGGCAAGGATATTCCGCTTGTAGAAGCGCAGAATGTTAAGTGTTGTTATCTTTGCTAAGGCTTCTGCTTCTATCCACTTTGTGAAATAGTCTACGCCCACTATCAGGTATTTGTTTTGGCTGGACCCCGTTACGAAGGGTCCTAGGAAGTCTAGGCCCCACCAGGCGAATGGCCATGGGGAGGTCATGCTTTTCAGTTCGTTGGGTGGAGCTAGGTGCATATCCCCGTGCCGTTGGCATTTGTCGCATCTCTTCATATGCTCCTTTGCATCGTGTTGCATGGTTGGCCAATAATACCCTGCTCGGAGGGCCTTGCGGGCAAGGGACCTTCCTCCTAGGTGATGGGCGTTAATGCCTTCGTGAATTTCTCGTAATACGTGAGGGACAACTTCCTCCTCTATGCACTTGAGCAGTGGGATGGAGAAGCCTCGTCGATAGAGTTTGTTTTCAAGGATGACGAAGAGCAAGCTCTTCGTCTGATGGTGCTGGCTTCCATGGGGTCATCCGGAAGCTCGTCCCTGGTGAGGTAGTTGTACACGGGTGTCATCCAGCAATCGTTGTCCCCGATCGCGTGTACGTGTAGGGTCGAGGATCCCTTATCGATGCTGGACCGAGGAAGTATCTCTTGGATTACTGACCTGTTTCCGCCTTTTCTCTTAGTGCTTGCTAGTTTGGACAAGATGTTTGCTCGCACGTTGTGTTCGCGTGGAACATGTCTCACTTCTACCGTTCTGAACCTCGCCAATTTTCCCTTGACCAGGGTTAGGTATTCGGAGAGACTGTCATTTTTGGTCTGATATTCTCCTGATATCTGGAGGTCTACGAGCTGAGAGTCCGTGCAGATGATGATTTCTTCAGTCCCTAGGTCTTCGGCTATGCGCAAACCGTCGAGGAAGGCTTCATACTCGGCCTGGTTGTTCGACGTGGGAAAGGACAGTGTGAGAGAAGCCTCGACTATGGTCCCTTCGTCGTTCTCCAAAATTACCTCTTCCCCGTTGCCGGTCGAGCTGGATGCTCCGTCTACATAGATGGTCCATCTATTTTCTATGTGGACCGGGGAGTCTGAGAACGTCATTTCCGCTACGAAATCGGCCAGAGCTTGGGCCTTAAGAGCTTTCCTGCTTTCGTACTGGATGTCGAACTCGGACAGTTCCAATGACCATTTAAGCATTCTGCCTGCCATGTCTGGTCGTCCCAGTAATTGCTTTATGGGCTGATCCGTTCTTACCACGATCTTGTGAGCCAAGAAATAGTGTCTCAGTCGTCTGGCAGCGTTGACGAGGGCTAATGCTACCTTCTCTATCTGTTGATATCGCAACTCTGGGTCCTGCAATGCTTTGCTCGTGAAGTATATTGGCTTTTGTCCGCCAGGATTCTCGCGAATGAGAACGGTGCTAACGGCCTCGGTAGTGAGGACGAGGTATAGGAACAAGACTTCCCTAATATCTGGTCGTGATAATACGGGAGGTTTCGACAGAGCTTGCTTCAAGTGGAGGAGGGATGTTTCACATTCCTCGGTCTATTCAAACGCTGCTTCTTTCCGCAAGAGCTTGAAAAAGGCAAGGGCGTGTTGGGCAGATTTTGCCACGAAGCGGGACAACGAGGTAAGCACCCCGTTGAGGGATTGGATGTTCTTCTTAGACGTGGGCGTTGGGAACTCAGAGAATGCCCGACACTTGTCGGGGTTAGCTTCGATTCCCCGTTCTGTTAGGTAGAAGCCAAGGAATTTACCTGCCCGTACACCAAACGTGCACTTCTCTGGGTTAAAACGCATTCGATACTTTCTTGCTTGCTCGTAGATTTTGCGAAGATGGGTGACATGATCTAGTTCCTCGTGGGACTTGACGATCATATCGTCCATGTATACTTCGAGCATGTCGCCTATTTGTCCTTGGAAGACTCTGTTCATCATTCGTTGGTACGTAGCGCCGGCGTTCTTCAGCCCGAAGGGCATCACGTTGTAGTAATAGTTGCCTGATTCGGTCATGAAGGTCGTGTAAGTTTTATCGCTCACGGCCATTGGGATTTAATTGTAGCCCGAGTAGGCGTCGAGGAACGATAAAAGCTTAAAACCTACTGAGTTATCTACGAGCTTATCGATATTGGGGAGGGGGTAGGCGTCCTTCGGACAGGCCCTATTAACATCGATATAGTCGACACACATCCTCCATTTGCCATTATTTTTTCTTACAAGTACAACATTTGAGAGCCATGTAGTGTATTTGGCCTCAGAAATAAACCTAGCTTCTAAAAGGTCTTTGACAGCTTTCTTCGCGGCTTCCATCTTTTTCGGGGACTGTTTCCTTCTACGCTGGGCAACGGCTTTGACGGTCGGATCAATTGTAAGCTGGTGGCAAGCGACAGATGGGTCCAATCCTGGCATTTCAGCAGCGCTCCATGCGAACAAGTCTGCATTCTCCCAGAGGCATGCTTTTAGTTGTCTCCTGGCCAGGTCGGGGAGGTCTGCTCCGATCTTTACTCCCCGTTGGGGGTCTTCTTCGAACAGAACGATCTCGAAGTTGCCATCTGGGACGGGGCGTAGGAGATGGCCGCTGTTGCTGGACTGGATGCTCGAAGTCGTTAGGTCCTTGGCGTGGTCTTCCTCGCTGAAACGGCTGTCCAAGTCGATAGATTCGACTTGGGGGAGCGGTTTTGGCTGCTCGGAGCTGCTGGGAAGGGGGTAACGACCAGAAGTCCTTGGTCCTGCTGAGATGGTGCTTAGTCCTTTTGATGCTGCTTCAAAGCACCGACGGGCAGCTTCGATGTCGCCGTGGAGGGTGGCGACCATCCCTTTAAAAGTGTAGTACTTCATCTTGAGATGTACGGTGGAAGGTACAACAATCAACTCCGCCAGGGTTGGCCTTCCAAAAATGCACTGGTATAGTGACGGGCATTCAATTACCAGAAACTGTGCTTTAATTGCTCGGGTTGTCTCTCCTGAACCAAAAGTTACGATGAGCTCTACGTAACCCCGGGGCTTTGTCACCGCTCCGTTGAATCCTTGCAGGTCGGATCCCACGTATGGAGTAAGGTGAGAGTCATTCAGCTACAGCGTTTCGAACAGGTGGTTGTACATTATATCAACCAAGCTGCCCTGGTCCACGAGTATTCTGTGAACGTCGAAGTTCGCCATCTTTTCTCGGATAAGCAGCGGAATGCTTGAGTTCGGTGCTCCGCCGAGGAGTTCTTCCTTGTAGAAGGAAATAGGAACGGATCATTTGTGAGTGGTGTCCAGCGTAGTGACTTCATTGGAGCTTTTGCTGATCAATTGATTGAATCTCCTCTTGAAGGAGCCGACCGTGATTTTGTTGAATCCACCACCAGAAATGACCATGGCTAACGGGAAGGCCTCCCACGGGCTGTGAGCAGCGAGGTACGTGGAGACGGACAGACTGTCAAGGATGCGGAAGTCCTCTGGCCGAGTTATGGACATAGCGACCTGTACGTTGGTGTCTTCAGAGGGCAGAGTCTCTTCTGCCACCTTTTTGCTCTCCTGGGTTTCTTGTCGGGGAGCATCTTTCTTCTTCGTGAACTGCTTCAGGTGGCCGTCGCGAATAAGGATCTCTATTACATCTCTGAGGTGGGTGCATTCCTCCGTCGTATGACCGTGACTCTTGTGGAAGTGACAATACTTGGATTTGTCTACACCCGGTCTGGCCGGCAGCTGTTTGGGGAAACGGACTCCCGCTTGCTTGAATTCCGAGTTGGCACACTCGGACAAGATTTTCTCCCTCGAGGCAGTGAGGGGGGTATAGTCATGGAACCGCCCAGAAGGTCCCTTCTGTTCGCGTGCATCGTGAGGCCGATCGTCGCGTCTTTTATCTCCTCGACGGGATGTCGAGGTTTCTTCAGCTCTGGACGAGCGGGCACCTTCATAGTCTCGAGAGGCCCGGATAGAGTGTGCAGCAACCTTCTCCTCGTACTGTATATGCGACTGGGCTTGGAGGAGAAGGGCGTTAAGGTTCCTCGGTGGATCGAGGTCGATGGCTTTCGCGAAGTCTGACCCAGGACGTAATCCCTGCTCGATCAGGAATTTCTTCATGTCGTCGGTTGTTGGCACTTGGACGGCCTCCTTGTTGAACCATTCAATGTAAGCCCGAAGAGGCTTATCTCTTCCCTGTACGATAGCTCCGAGGGACGCCTCGGTCTTTGGATGGCATCGCGATGCAGTAAAGTGACGGGAGAAAATCCTCCCCAGCTGCCTCCAGGATGTAATGGATTCCTCTAGCAGTTGCTTGTACCATGTCATTGCTCCCTTCCGGAGCGTGGTCGGGAACAGGCGGCATTTGATGGCTCCTCGTACCCCTCTGTAGTCCAAAAGAGCATTTATGTTTTCTATGTGCTCGTCTGGGTCAGTGGTTCCATCGTAAGTCCCTAGAGACGGAGGCTTCTCTAGTCCTTTAGGGAGACGGGTGGCCAAGATCCTGCGTGACAACGGGCCGCGAGGCTCGTCGTCGCTGTCTGAACTCGAAGTTGACGGTGACCGTTGTCTGCGCTCGCGGCGGCGGTCTCTGCGAGGCGATGGTGAACGTAGCCAGTCACGAGGTCTGACCGGTGGAGAATGTATATCCTGCCTCGTTCTCTTGTGTCTTGGTGATGATCGATCTCGCGGGGAGATCTGGTCGCGCTTGCGAATTTGTCGTGATTCAGGCTCATGCCTCGATATATGGTCTTCCCCACGCCTAGGTGGCGGGCTTCTTGATTTTTGGTGCTTACTCTTTGGAGGAGAGGGTCTTGGAAGAGATGTTTCCTCGAGAGCTCCTCTTCTCTCTCCTTGCTGCAAGATAAGGAGGTTTGTGCGGTTGACAGTCTCCAAAAGAGCTGCAACGGCCAGGTCGGCGCTGGGAGGGCCAGGAATTGGTCGTTCACTTGACGGTAGCTGTTTGCCTCCTTGCTCGGTGGGAGGAGGAGTTGGAGACGCAGTAGCCCCGTCTCGAAGGAAATGAGGATCAGAAAGTAACAAAGAACTGTTGTCAACGTCCATCTTGTTGACGGGAACGAGAACTGTAGCGTCAGCGCCTTTTGTGGAGTTCTGAGCGGCCATATGTGGACGGATCAAAGAAAGTATGTTTTGATCTTTTAGTTCCCGAGGAGGAAAGAAAGAAGGGGAGAACAAGGAGTTCCCACAGACGGCGCCACTGATCCGGAGTATTCGAACAGGTCCACGTATGTTGGTCGTCAGATGGGCAAGGTGCTCGGAATGTTGATGAGGAGAGGAGGGGGGTGTACCTGCAAGGCACTCCGACGCACAAGTAAGAAAGGGTCAGAGAAAAGGGGTAAGTACAGAGCGTATTCTTAGGATGAATATTGGATACCTGACCCTCTCGAATGAGAGGGTTTATATAATGTTCCCCAACGCGTGGCCAACGGTCCTATTTTCAGGGCGAAATAACCGTTTTCCTGAAGAATAGGTAACTGCCCAAACTGGCCGTTATGACGGGCAGGATGCCCAAACTAGCCGTTATACCGGGCGGGAAGGTAGTTGCGGGCATCTGTTCGTCAGCTGTCGAGGAGTTGTAGTCCGTGCGTGACGGGCAATAATTTCGGGCAGGACTGAGCAGTCTGTGACCGGTTGTAGGGGCAAAAGGGTACTTTTGTCCCCTTAATGGACTGGATCCAAGCGTCTGAGTCGTTACTGTAGCAATCATGGATTGGGCCGCGCATGGCCGTTGGCCTAGTCCAGAACAAGAGGTGTCTAGTAATAGGTGTCAACGGCGGTACAAATATATGTGGATAAAATAGTTTCCACGTGAGGGGAGCATTGTGGACTCACACTTAAGGCGGAGTGTTGGAATAATATAAAAAGTGTGAGTAGTATGGATAATAGTCCCACATTGGATAGGAATGTGGTGATTTGAGCATTTATAAGTGGGAGAACCCACTCACCTATCACCTTAAGGTTTTGGGTGAATATGTGGTGTCTCTCTCACTTGTGTTGCTCTTAACCTAATATTCAATGCTCCCTAGTGTAAAACTCCCCTAAAATGGTATCAGAGCCTGGTTCGTAAAGGGACCAAATGGTATCAGAGCCTGGTTCGTAAAGGGACTGACTTACATGTATCGAAATGCCCAAGAAGTGGTGTCCCGTTGAAATCGAAATGCCCAAGGAAAGAGGTGTATTCGAAATACCTAATAAGAGGTGCCTAGTAATAGGTGTCAACGGCGGTACAAATATATATGGACAAAATAGTTTCCACGTGAGGGGAGCATTGTGGACTCACACTTAAGGGGAGTGTTGGAATAATATAACAAGTGTGAGTAGTATGGATAATAGTCCCACATTGGATAGGAATGTAGTGATTTGAGCATTTATAAGTGGGAGAACCCACTCGCCTATCACCTTAAAGTTTTGGGTGAATATGCGGTGTCTCTCTCACTTGTGTTGCTCTTGACCTAATATTCAATGCTCCCTAGTGTAAAACTCCCCTAAAATGGTATCAGAGTCTGGTTCGTAAAGGGACCGACTTACTTGTATCAAAATGCCCAGGAAATGGTGTCCCGTTGAAATCGAAACGCCCAAGGAAGAGGTGTATTCGAAATACCTAATAAGAGGTGCCTTGAAAAAAAGGTGTCAACGGCGGTACAAGTATAAAAAAGAGGGAACATTGTGGACTCACACTTGAGGGGAAGTGTTGGAATAATACAAGCAAGTGTGAGTAAGTGGGGAAATAGTCCCACATTGGATAGGAATGTGGTGACTTGAACATTTATAAGTGGAAGAACCCACTCACCTATCACCTTAAGGTTTTAGGTGGACAAGTGGTGTGTCTCTCACAAAGATGCCTAGTCCTACACTGTGTATCAATGCTCCCTAGTAAACTCCCCCAACAATAGTGACAGCAAAAAGCATAGGTAAAAATCAATTCTCCGTAGGCATATCCTGAACCACTTATACCTGCGACAATTTGTCGTAGGTACAACAAATTATATGTCAAAAAAATAGATTTTTACCTACAGTAAAGTGTCGTAGGTATAAGTGGTTCAGGATAAATAGACTTTTGCCTACGTTTTTCGCTGTCACTATAAGCATGCTTCATTCCAATTGATGCATATGTACAATTTTATAGTGCATGCGATAATTTGAGTGACGATTACAATTTTTTTGTTTGAAAAATGGTTATTTTGATAATTTATTTGAAATGATGGTTATTTTGTTTTATAAATTGAAAAAAATGATTATTTAAAAAAAAAATCTGATTTTAGCTTAGTAATTTCAAGTTGTATTCTTTTCTTTTTATATGATATTTTAGTGACGATTGCTTTGTTGGATTGAGATGAGGAACCTACTTGAGATAGTTGTTCCTTTCTAGTTTTCTTGCTTGCTTCCTGCCAAAAAATTAATACAATTTATACATTTGGAGCCACCTTCAAATTGTTGGATATATCATAACATAATTTTGTTTCTTTTCTTATGCATTTTGCATATAATTTTTTTTTACCATTTGATCTTGTTGTCCCTACTAATCGAAAATTTTGACCCGTTTTTATATAATATTTGATCATTTTTTTGTTTGTTTTATACTAGTATTTAAATATTTTTAACTGATCCAAAAAGCAAATTGAAGTAATTAAGTTTCTATACTTTTGCAACTAAATTCCTAGGAACATAGTTTTCATAGCCCATTGATTTTTTGAAATTGCGTAGTGGCTGTCGACATGCAAATCATTTTCTTTTTCTTTGATTCACGCAATACTGTGCTTTAATTAAGCATTTCAGACAGAGTAAGACGAAAAGGTGAAGCTTTCCAACACGTAACAAATGGATTGTCATTGACTAGCCTCTTTTTTTGACGCACGAATAAAATATAAATAAAACTAGAATAAATTACTTTAGGTTTTACTCAATTTTTTTTTTTTTTTTTTTATCTTTATGTAACTCATTGGACCGTCTAATTTAATTTAGAAATCAGTTTTTTTCTTCAGATCACAATTGGGGGAGAGTGAACCATAATTTTTTCTCTTAAATTCAGCATTAATCACTACTAAATCAAATTACGATTGGTCTTAAATTTTATTGATCTAAAAATAAAATATATTCATCATATCAAACTTGTCACTATTTTATAATAAATATTTAAGGGTTAAAAAATTATTATTTAAAATTTTTAAATATCAAATTTCAATGACCTCAATTTTTCAATACTAAATAAAAACTAAAATTTTTAAACTGGTTTTAGATTTTGCTTTTATTTTTAAATGACCTCAATATTTTAGATTTTGCTTGACCCCAATTGGTTTTAAATTTTTAAACCTTTTTCTTATATTCCTTGCAAATATACTATATTTTACTTTTAGACTTTTGTATTTTATTTTGTAATTGAAAATCTCTTCGTATTCAAATTTGTCTATATAATGTTTTTAAAATTTTTATTTTAAGAAACTAAAATTAAATATTATACTTATTACAAAACATTAAAATCAAATGTTATACATATTATATATTTGAAGCTATTAGAATGTGATTTAATTTATCATTACTACGTAAAAACCAATTAACAACGGTTGGGAAAGGTATATAATGACGTTGGTGCAGACGTTGTTAGGTAGAGTGTCGTTGTAAAATAATATTTATAAGCACGATTCATTAACTGTTGTAATAACCTGGAAACAGCGCGTCCTATCACAACGGTTATTCAAACGAACCGTTGTGATAAATATAATGGTCCTTGGTTCGATTTCCAGCTGCGCCGTTTTGATATTTATTTTTCTTTGTGCAGTACGCGAGATATTATGACGGTTAAATTATATAACCGTCGTTATATATTCTGCAGACATAAATATACAACCACGGCTAGGTTTTATAACCCCTGTCAAAACTTCATATGTTTTAAATATGCATTTCTCAGCAATTCAAATTCATCCCATTTTTTAACCTGTAACCATTTTAACCATAACATTTAAGGTATACATGCATAAAGAGCATAAAATACAGCTAACGTTGTTCATTGACAAAAGCCAAAATTTCTTCCTATTATTAATTCTGTAAGTATTGTAACTATTATAACCATATTTACACCAAACACTATATTTATGTCATCAATACAGAAAAGTGTTATTCACATCATCTCTACAGAAAAGTGTTATTCACATCATCAATCAGCAGGACCCTTAAGCACATTGTGGATATACGCCCAACGTTTACGAAGATCTACGAAGTCCTCAACGGGGAATGGGGTTTCGTCATTAAACATTTACATAAGAAAGAGCCAATAACATGTATGATAATAATTCAATGGTCAACTTATATATTAATATATGTTAACACTTTATGACATGTATACCTTATCTCATGAATCAACAATGCCGGCAAGGACAATGTTTAACATGTGTTTCATGACATAATAACCACACTCGTAAGTCCCGGGTTGTTTCATTGTCTACAAATTTAAGCAAAAATGACATGAATACAACCACACGTGAATGTAAATGAAAGAAACATGTAATCGGGCCACTTACTTTAGGACAGATCCATGCGGGCTTTCTTCTAACATTGTTCATCATATTCACTTGCTCCACAACACTGTACATTCAATTTGAATTAAACATATTACATGATAAACTAATTACAATGTCAAAGAAAATGAGTTAAGCATACACTTACGAATTAATAATATCTTTCATTTTCTTTTCCAGTGGATCATGCAAGAAATATAGAAAAGTTATCGTATTCGTCCTAAATGATATGATGATCAATTGCCAATAACCCCTGAATAAACAAGAGCATATATATTAATGGTATTTGCTAAAACAAAACTAAATATAGAATACATAAACATCAATTCCAAAAATACTTACGAATAGAGAAATGATGTTAAGTAACATTCTTTTCCTCCCTCATTTAACCGTGTTTTCAAGTACTCTCGGATATCTTTTGGTTGATTAAAATCTCATCGAATAAAAAGCACAAAACTTGCAATATCCCGATGTCCAGCCACTTATACCCACCAAGAAAATCCCTTACATCTTCAGGACAGTAATAGAATAAATCCAAACATGGACAATGTTCTAGCGGGAGAAATTGTGTTTCATTTATCACCACAACTTTCAAGTATAACATTGTGATTTCATTTGGGTTTAGGGTCTATTATATCATTGCGGTTATCCGCAGGGGGGATGGGCTGAACAATTACTTCCTTTTGTAGAAGCATGATGTACAACACTTCTACTAGGAGTTCGATCATCATCATCACCATCAACATTACGGTGATCTTCATTTGTCCGTTGTTCAAGGTTTTCACTTAATCTCTACATCATAATATTCAATTAAAACATAAAACAAAAATAAGCACAATAAATATCATACATTTCCGATAAAACAGTAACATCTCAAGTAAAGTACATACCGAATATAACTCTTGAAACCTTTCCATAACTTTCTCCCTTTTTCATTCTCCTCTTCTAACATTCTCCGTTGTTCTTCTAATTGCTTCTCAAAATTTTCAATCTTTTGTTGGCTTTGTGCAATAATTTACGGGCTTTCGGTACTTTTTCTTTGAGACCCAAAGAATGACCTCAAGTCGACACCTTCTCCAACACCACGGAAACGCCCACCATGCTCATTTAATCTGATAGCTTCTACTAATATGTCATGTCGTGCTTCCGGAACAAATGTGTCTTCACGGGCTGCCTCAACCAACTTATCCTACACAACATGAGAAACTTACATATATTGTTATCAACACATTTAAATAACAAATAACATAACAACACAAATCATACTTATAATTTTTTTCGGCAACTACTCTTGACGCCTCAAAGGTGTACTTTCCATCTGGTCTTAATCGAGCCCTCTTCCATTTCTCATGTCTTGAAGGTGGAGATGGGATGCGATCATCACCTGTTTCTGATTGTTTTTCAAGCATGATTTTTTTCTCAAGTTTCCTATAACCCTCACGAGACAAACTATAGGGGTACATGTTCTTGGCCTTAATGAGTATTCCGGCTTCGCTTTTAACCTGTTATGAACATAGTGAAAAAATATATGATTAGTATCTATAACTCATTAGCATAACATTATCGGTTACATGAGAATAGTACTAACCTTGAATTCCTCAGAACGACGTATCTTTGCAAACTTTTTTCATTGCTTCTTCGATATAAAACTATATCGAATCCATGGATGAGCAAGACTGCTCTTAGGCCTTCTAATGTAGTGAGTCGTGAGTTGTGCCTTAAATCCCCTCCAACGAGTACCAACATATAATATCCACTTTTTTTCAAATTTGAGTCATCGGTAAACTCAAAATTCAACTACATTTAAATCAATATATAAGTATGTATTAGGAATTACAGATATTGATATCGGCGATATATGAAAATTATAGTATGTAATACTTTAACGTCAGTCCATATGTTTTCTTTGACGTTATCATCAACTTGTTTCCAATCATCAATCAATATACTGACCTTGCAACGTGCAAGGAACGAAACATAACTCTTAAAAGTAGAGTAATGTTCACAATCCACTACTTTGTACAACGAATTAAACTGGATAGAATTTTTCACCTGATGAGTTCCGGACTGATGTGAATTGGGGCATCATTGTGACACCTCTTTGTGATCTTTTCGTTTGACTTTCAGTTGTTTGAGTTTCATTGGCTAACCTCTCATTTGTTTGAGTTTCTTCGCTAGTTTCTGATGTAGAACTCGACAAGGTCGACATCTAAGTTCAAAAATAACAACAACAACAACAACAACAACATTAACAACAAGAACATAAACATTAACCACAAAATAAAACAACAACAACCACAACAATGGCAAATAAAGTTTACTGTAGATGCATGGGAAAAATATTTTACGTACCCTAAACGTGATGACTAAGTAAATGATGTTGGTGTTGGTGATGGTGTTGTCTTCCTTCCTTGTGGTGACGACGGTGTTGTTGTTGTTTTCCTTCTAGACAGTAACAACTTGGTTGATCATGATGGTATTGTCAACTTGGTTGACGATGATGACGACAATGACAAATACACAGTGAAGGGTGAACGATGGTGTTTTGAATGAAATTGTGTAATGTTTCATAGTATTGAACGTTAGGGTTTGGGTTGAAATCGTGTATTGTTTTGTCTAGTTTCTATTTGCAATGGAAAAAATGATACTGAAGAGACAAGCTAATTAGGAGTGTATAATATTATGAAGCTACCACAACGGCCAATACAAGCAACCGTAGTGATATTTTACTTTCATGGTGAAATTTCATAAAAAAGCGCCAGAGTATTTATAATTAAAAATTTTAAATAAAAAAAAAAAATATATATATATATATATATATATATATATATATATATATATATATATATATATATATATCACAACGGTTGTAATCACCAACCGTAGTCATAAACTTTAAAGTTTTTTATTTAAAAATAATTAAAAATAAAAAGGTGCGACTTAACAACGGTGGACTCTTTAACCGTCGTCATAAACTTTTAAGTTTTTTATTTAAAAATAATTAAAAATAAAAAGGTGTGACTTAACAACGGTGGAACTCTTCAACCGTCGTCATAAACTTTTAAGTTTTTATTTAAAAATAATTTAAAAAGAAAATGCGCCACTTAACATTAAAGGAATAACATATATGAGGGCCCTGAGGTTCGAACCCATGAAAGCTTAAAGGTATCACAACGGTTGGCTCCTTAACCGTTGTTATATACCAATAATTTTTAATAAAAAAACAATAACATTATGATAGCGCCTTAGTTTAGAGATGTCACAACGGTGTAGGGAAGAAGCGTGGTGACCATAGCGTTGTTGTTTACGCGTTTTGTAGTAGTGTATCCTTATAAAATCGATTTGTAAGATGAGGTATTTTACTCTATATAAATTTTTTTCAAACATTATATGTAACCAATGTGGAATTCAGGATCTTTCTAATATACCCCTTCATATCCAACACTCTTTTGGACTTGGTGTGTGAATATTAATGTTGGACGGTCTATGGTCTGATCGATAGGCTCTGATACTATATTAGAGTTTGATCTAATTTATTCTTACAAAATCGTCTTGTAAAGTTACACTCTATATAAATTCTTTTCAAGCAATATGTCTAATCAATGTGGGAATTGGGATCTTCCCAATAGAAGGGACTAAAATGAAATAATGATTAAAAATAACAAGTTGCATATTTAAGAAAATTAAAAAAGTATTACAACGAATCATTATCGTCCTTTGAGGTGATTAGAAATGTTGGGCCTCCACTGAGGAGTCTATTCCACCCTCGAAAGCAGTAAAATTTAGGATCATTACATAAGAATCCTTGTCACCTTTTTTTTTAAACTAAAAAAAAATGTTATAAGTAAGAAAACCGTGTAAGATACCCAAAATAACATTATACATTGAATACACCCTCCCAAAAAGGGGAAGATAAATAAGGTAACTCCAAGGGAAAAGAAAGCTACAAAAAGGACACCCAAGTACATAGGAACTGCCAAGGGACCTCATCGTCCACTAGCTGACCATCCCGAGCTACCTTGAATAGATCCAACCGACTCAGGTCTAGGTTGTGATAGAAAAAGGCTATTTGTATCTTTTCCCTCTCAAAATAGTGATCAGAAGCGCCAACTACCTCATTTTTTAACGAAGATATCTCCTTCTTATGGTCTTTTATAGAATTGAGGTCCTTTTCATGGAATCCCTTCAAATGTTCCCCTCTTAAGAACAGACATGTGCTTTTAAAGCCTCTTTTTTAACGAGGGCTTTCAAATCATCTCGCTTTTTGCCATGGCTAACACTGTCCTCTAATGCTCTTGAATGCACCTTGAGACAAGGTCAAGCCTAGACTACAACTCTCAAATTGTCTGGTGATATTTTTCCACTAGACCCTCTCCACCAAGAGACATCTCAACATTTGAACCTCAAAAAGTCTTGTTAAATAGGAATGAGACTTATTGTAGAGTGATTGGTAGCCAACGAAAAAATTCTCCTAAAAAGGGAGGTAGCGTTCATTGAACTCGACCACACTAAAAGAGAGGTCACTTCACAACGAGGGTCGATGAGATCCTGCCGTGGGAACATGTTTTCCACATGCCTTTCCTCCCCTAGCAGTTATCTATTTATCTTCCAAAGTCCCCAAAGGACCTTCCTCCCGTCTTTAGCTCTTTGGAGGGAGAACACTACCATTCCGAAATGTCTCGCCCTGCCTCTTACTTCCAACCGCCGCCAAATCTCTAGGGTAGGCCAAAGGGATGGCTGCAGGTCATCGTTTGGCTTGCATTTGAACCAAACACTATCTTTTCTAGCAACCGAGATTCTAGACATGTTCCTTACATAACAAGAATGTCATAATGTATAAAGCAGTAAGGAAGGGATCAAGTAAGAAGGTTCATTTCATACCATAAAGCTTACCAAGATACTTCTCTACCCCACCGCCATCTTCTTGATCTATGCTGATTAAAGTACGAGAGCTCATAAGCTGAAAGCAACTCAACACATGGATCACCTCTCACTCAATGAGGGAAATGCTTCTTCAGTCTATTCCTTTGATGAGCTAATGATTCTTTGCCTATGACAGAGGAAAACGAGAAGCACTTATGCCTTATGTGGCCACTTTGGAAGAACCATCTCGCCCTTTGACCCGTTCAAATCTATCTTTTCAATCCTCATAAGGCTATGCGTAGGGTTCCACCAAACTCCTACCAGGAAAAGAGCGTAGAGTTGCACAACCACATACGGGGAGAATCTCTATGCCATAAAAAGATAAGAATATCCTTATGGTGGGGAGGAAGCCCATATGGCAACACATGATCTCAAAAACCTTAATTATACTTCAAACATCGAGTATTATTTAAGAGGGGCCAACATTAGCGGTCGCTAGGAAGTCTGCTTCAAATAGTATAAAAGGCATCAAAACCCCAAATTTGTGAATGATATAGAAATGCAAGTAAAAATACATAGCGGATAAACCTATGTTATCTCTTTCCATTTCTAAACAAGGCTCCAAAATAACATCCTATTCGTACCCTATACTTAAGAATCTAATATCCTGACGGAACCTCGCGGTCCTATTTGAATCAGAATATAAGGATGCAATATCTCAGACATGGACATGTTTTACATTCTTTCTAGACATCGATTTCTAAGAAAGAGGTTAAAAAGCTACAATACTTGGATCCCTAAAAAAGAATAATGAACTCCGTAAAATATTCTCCTCTCTTATCTAGGCCTAAAAGGGTTGAAAAGTGATATCTATGAAACTCATCTAATTAAAATAATTAAAATTCTAAAAATAAGGGGGATGGAAATGGTCCTTCTAAAATGAAAATCAACATCCTTTATAAGGGAAAAACCAAGAGTGCAAGCAACATATTGTCTAGTAACGTTACTGTTGCACAAAGTGGAAAGGATTTCACACATCATTGACACGTAATAGAAAAGAATTAGATTGGGTTTCCCCAAAATATCATCACGAGCAACATTAAATGCCACACAGGCTTCTATCTCACGAAATGATCAAGTTTCCATAACTGGCTGGCGTTTTGACGTTTCTAAAAATCACTTGAATAATGTTTGATATCCCTCAACTGACACGCGAGTTACGTGAGAAACATCTGATAAACGATTGATGACTCACCCTTAACTGAGAGACTCGCCCTAAATTGAGGGTGTAACACCCTAAAAAACCCCACTTACAAATATATAGAATTATAGGTAATTTAAAATACTCAAACATAGAGTATCACACACTCCATCATCACATGCTCATCTTTATTAGATTCATCGCAGCGGAATTAAAAAAATAAAATAACTCTAGTAATATCATCAAATAATTCAAATATCTCATAAGTAAAAATTATCTCAAAACTTCTCAAACAGAGAAAATACTGCTCAAAACAAAATACTCTCAAACTCGAAATAAGATAGAAATGTTTCCCCACAAGTGTTACGCTATCAGAGCATCACAACTAATAACTCAAAAACAAAAAATATAAACAAAGAGGCCCAATACGACATTCTCCAAGCCAACAACTACTAAGGCCACTCTACCTGAGTATCTGTGCCACCGGGGTAAAGTACAAACACCAAATATAACAGGAGGTGAGAATACATTCATATATAGATAGTGTGCATAAACAACAAGGATATATAAGAAACATATCATCAATCTCACAAATTATATCAAACTACCAAGATAACATTGATAACATAAACTCATACAAAACAATCAAACCAACTCATACAATCAAATTACTCACTCACAACTGTAACGCCCCAGTTTTAGTTATTTTTATTTAATTAAGTCGTTTTGATTATTTTATTATTATATTATTTTATTTCTGACTTTTATTTGAAAATATGTTATTTTTCGTCGAGATTATATTTTATCGCGTTTTGGGAGCGTTTGCGAGATATTTGAGTGTAGGGGTATTTTGGTCTTTTGGTGGGGTAGATATTATATTTGTTAGTTCTTGGATTGGCTGGAATTTTGGTAAAACAAAGTATGTTCAATGTTGATGTCAAGGTGCTGATGTTGCAACATTGAAGTCTTAACGCTGGGCTGTGTTAAGTAATTAATTGCTGAAGTTGGATGTCTGATGTCACATAGGTGATGTTGTAACATCAGATCTGCAGAATTAACAACAGCAGGCTGTGATGTTGTTAGGGTTGCGTATTAGCTGGAATTGTGGAGAGCAAGCTGTCTCATTGGATGAGAATATCTTGGGATAGATATTTGCTGCTACATAGGAGATCTGTTGCAGATTTGTAGGAGATTTAAAAGGTTGAAGATTTAAAAAGATTTTAGGAGAAAATCTATTTTAAATATTCAGTTTTAAATAACAAATCTGGGAGATATTGTAGCAAGTCCAATACCAATTCAAGGAGCTATATAAAGCACATAAGACCAAAGGAAAAAGGGACAGAAAACATTCAGAAGATCAGAAGCTGGAGGCTTAGTGTCTAGAGTTTGAATAGGTGTTGAGTTTCTGTCCTCTCTAGAAGCTGTGAAGCAATAGAGAGTGGTTGATTGATCGAAGCTATGAAGTAAGATCAAGGGTACTCAAAGTGGGTTCTTTGAGTGTTTGTAAGGGATTGAGTGGTGTTCTCATACCTAAGTGGTTTCTTAGGTAGGAAGTCATTAGTAGAGTATAAGTTTAGGAGATTGTCAACGGGTTGTTGAGTCTATAAATTATATCTACAAGTAGTGAATTCCATCCCTGGCTTGGTAGCCCCCATAGTAGGTTGGTTGTAACCGAACTGGGTCAACAATTCTTGGTGTTATTTTACTGTTATTGCTGTCCATTGTGCAGAGTGAGTTGTTGTGACATCACACCTTAACATCACACGTCTGATACCAGAATTTCAATTGGTATCAGAGCAGGCATCCTGTCTGTCTCTGGGTGAGATCTAGGGAAGTTACTTTCTGGTGTAAAGATGGACAAAGAAGTTGGAGGATTCGTCAACAGACCCCCTATTTTGGATGGATCCAATTATGACTATTGGAAGCCAAGGATGACCACTTTCTTAAAATCCTTGGACAGTAGGGCTTGGAAGGCTGTTATTAAAGAATGGAAAGCTCATGTCATGTGTGAGAAGGATGATGCTGGTAGAGATAAAGAAGGCACCTCTAAGCCAAAGCCTGAAGAAGAGTGGACCAAGGAGGAAGACGAGCTTGCCCTTGGAAATTCCAAAGCTCTAAATGCCATCTTCAATGGAGTGGATAAGAATATCTTCAGGTTAATCAATACCTGTGAAGTTGCTAAGGAAGCATGGGATATCTTGCAGGCTACTCATGAAGGAACATCTAGAGTCAAGATGTCAAGACTTCAGATTTTAACATCAAAATTTGAAAGCCTGGAGATGAAGGATGATGAGACTGTTCATGACTTCCACATGAATGTTCTGGAGCTGGCTAATGCATCCAGTGCTCTTGGTGAGAAGATGTCAGATGAAAAGCTTGTTAGGAAGATCCTTAGGTCCCTACCTAAGAAGTATAAGATGAAGGTAACTGCCATTGAAGAATCACAAGACATCAGCAAGATGAGAGTAGATGAGCTCATTGGATCTCTTCAAACTTTTGAGCTGGGGTTGAATGAGGAAGAACTAGAAAAGAAGCCAAAGAGTATAGCCTTGGTGTCAAATGATGCATAAGAAAAAAGTAAAAGTTCTGAATCGCAGGAGGATCTATCTCAGGCCATAGTGATGTTGGGAAGACAGTTCACCAAAGTATTCAAGAGAATGAATAATAACTCCAGGCCTAATGTCAAGAACATGACTTCTGACACCAACAAGAAGGATGAAGAGAAAACTACCCAAGATAAAGGAGTTCAGTGCTTTGAGTGTGAAGGGTATGGACATGTCAAGAAAGAGTGCCCCACCTTCTTGAAAAAGCAGAAGAAGGGCATGACGGTTTCCTGGTCTGACTCAGATAGTGAAAGTGAAGGTGAGTCAGCAAAGCATGTTAGAGCCCTAACAGGAGCTGTTGTTTCTGATGATGATTCTAGTGATGGAGAAGTAATGTATGAGGAGTTAGCATCTACCTATCAAGAGCTGTGTTTAAAAAGTGCTGAGATTTGTCAAGAAAATAAGTGCCACAAGCAACAGATTGCTCAGCTAGAGAATGAAAAGACTGGTCTGGAAAATGAAGTGGTGCTAGTTAGAGCTCACCTTGATCAAATGACCAAGTCTGTTAGGATGCTGAGCTGTGGTACAGACACACTTGACAAGATTCTTCAGTCAGAAAAAGCTGCTGGAGACAAAGCTGGGATAAGATATGTGGCTGAGGATAAGGGAACTTCAAAAGAAAGCACTTCAGGTTCAAAGAAGGAAGTGTCACAACTTTCATCTCAACATCAGCCAAAGAAGCAGGATACTACCCCTAAGAAAGCTGATGTTTCACAACCTAAGAAGATTGAGAAGAAGATTGGTCCTTATTAGAAGAGAAAGCAGCCACAAGGAGCTAGTCAGTATATGCCCCCATAATACCACAAGAGCATGCAAGCTGCTCAGTTTAAACAGCACATGTCTCATCAGGTGTCTCAACATCAAGACAACTGGTATGGTTATGGATGTGGATACACCAATGTTGTTCCTTATATCTATGCAAGAAGAAAGCCACACCATCATGGGAGACAATCCAGGAAACAGCATTCTCAGCCATCTTATGGGAGAAGATACCAGCATAATAGATGGCAGGGCAGTTATGGTAGGAGGAGATCACATTATGGTTGGCAGCCTAAGCAATCTCATCATGGCAGATGATTCAGAGATGAAAGGGTGAGATGTTATTATTGTGGAAGGTTTGGATATATGCAGTACTCTTGCTACAAGTTGTATGGATACCCTCAACCTCAAAACAGATAGAGAGAGTATAGGCCCAAAGTTGTTAAACAATGGGTACCTAAGGAGAAGGTGAAGTGCTTATTGGCTCACATGGCTGATAGAGAGTTTAAAGAAGGAACATGGTATTTTGACAGTGGGTGTTCCAAACACATGTCTGGATGTAGATCCATGTTTGCTGAACTTAGACCTTGCCCCTCTCTTGAAGTTATGTTTGGCAATGGAGAAAAAGGTGTTGTTGCAGGAGTTGGGAAAATGAAAGGTGATGGTATACCTGAACTTGACAATGTTCTGTTTGTCAATGGGTTAAATGCAAATCTGATCAGCATAAGCCAATTGTGTGATAAAGGTCATAAGGTAAACTACACTAAGGATGAGTGTGTGGTATCTGATGAGCAGAATTAGGTTGTTATGAAGGGTGCCAGAACCAAAGATAACTGCTATCAGTGGATTTCGCTTGAAGGAGATTCAACTAGTGATGTTCTAGTTTATGTTATAACATCAGACTATGATGTCAGAATGTTGAAAGGTCACTCAGAGTTAACAAGTTCTGATGTGAATTCTTTTAAATTTTTAAAAGGAAAGTCTTTATGGAGGGAAAACATTAGTGATTGGTCTTTAAGAGGTACCCAAAATCAGGCGCCTTACCATATTGATCCTACATCAAGATTTATCAAAGGGTTCTCATCTCAACGATTCGTCTCCCTCAACATAATAGAAAAACCCTCTCCAAACTGAGTCTGTTACAAAGGAACGATGTCTCTCCCTTTCAAGAACTCTGAGCAGGTATGAACTAGGGTTTCTTCCGAAGAACACATTTCTATTGCTCTTCCCGAGTCAGGTAACCCTAAACCCTCAACCACGGTGAATAAAACTGAAGCTAGGTCATCATCCTCTCAAGCTGTTGAGGAGAAGTTTGATGTAGACATTCATTTGGAATAGCTTGCCACCAAAATCCTTGAGAAGGGGATACGGGTGAAAGGGATTTCTGTCCCTTTAAGGCAAATGCCTGCTGAACAAGTCGACTCTCAAGGTGAGGACATAAATTTTCAAAGACAGGCCCTGAGTCAAGAAGCTGAAGGTGAAGATCCTGATAACACTGATGTCATCTTGGATGTCAGAACATCGTCCCCTAGGAATGAAAGTCACAGGGGTAAAGGGAAGGAACAGGTTGAGGTTATAGAGATTGAGGACTCATCTGATGATGATAGAATTGGAAGAAGGAAGGATAAGAAAAGGACTTCAGTTACAGCCTCTCCTAAGTCATGGAGCAGAGGTGCCAGGTCTGGCAAGAAAAGGAGAATCTGGGAAGAGTCAGATTCTGAGTGTGATGCTCAAGACATCAACCCTGCTACAAATCAAGTGCCTGATAACATCTCATCTCACAGTGCCAGAAGTGCACCCTTGTGGAGTTGTGTGAGCCTAAGAAAGTTAGCTCTGGAAAGAGAGGTAATAGCAAAAGACTTAGAGTCTACTAAAATTATAGACCTAATTAAGCTTGCTGGTCTCATAAGGACTGTGTCAGGGTTGACTAGTTGCTATGATAGACTGGTCAGAGAATTCATTGTTAATATACCTAAATCGATAGATGACAGCAAGAGCCAAACTTTCAGAAGAGTTACCATCAGGGGTAAGTGTGTCTGGTTCTCTCCTAAGGTGATCAATGCCTACTTAGGAAGAAATGAGGAAGATTATGGGGAATTAGAAGCCTCCAACAATATTATATGCAAAGAAATCACTGCTGGTCAGGTAGATGTTTGGCCCGTAGAAGAAAAGCTGTTAGCCAGTTTGTTGAGTGTCAAATATGCTTTTCTGCACAGAATAGGTATTGTCATCTGGATTCCTACTAGTCACAAGACCACAATTTCTGTTGAATTGGGGAAGATAATTTATGCAGTTGGGACAAAGCAAAGAATTGACTATGGCTCCTACATCTATGATCATACTATTAAGCATGCTGCTACAAATGCTGTGAAGATGCACATTGCTTTTCCCTCTCTTATTTGTGGGATTGTCTTGTCTCAACATCCTGGAATTCTACAGCATTCAGATGTTGTTTGCAAAAGGAAGCCAGCCTTGTCACTCCATTACAAGTTGAAACATGTTCCTAACAGTGTCAAGACATCTGCTTCAACATCACATCAGTCACCAGCCAAGACTGGGTTGATTACAGAACTAGAGGAGGCTTGCAAGGAGTTAGATGAAGTCATAAGAGTTAGTACTGAAAGGAAACAAAAATTTGAAAGACTTGTCATGTCTCTGAGATTGGCAACAAAGGAAGGTGAAGCTACCAACACAAGGAAGGAGGTTGTAGATGGACCTGGTGATGAAGACGATAATGATGATCTCGGCTCAGAAGATTCAAGTTTTTAATGTTTGCCTTCTATTTTAGTAGGGTTAGCTTTATTTTCTATCTTTGTTTTAGCACTTAATGTGCTTGGTTATGTAATTTGAATATTGTGCTGTTTTATGCACTGGTTATGTTTTTAGTTTCCTTCTATGATTTGTTTTGCCTGGTTGCTAACTGTGAGGCTAACAATGAGAGCTAGGGTATACTGACTATAGTTAATAGGGCTTCTAACTGAAGTTTGCCTAATTGTGGCTAAAAAGGGGGAGAAAATAGCCAAGAGGGTCTAAAGTGTCATGGATTGGTTGCCAAATGCTGCCAGTGTGATGCAGATATTAAGGGGGAGTTATTGACAGTTGCTATGCTGGAGGGGGAGCAACATTGTTGAATGCAACATTGTTGAAAGTTGTTGCTGCATCAAGGGGGAGAAAAGTGCTGCACATTGTGAGCTACTGAACAGCTGTGATGCTGGTTCATATCCTTAAGAAGGAGCACCAATTGGCTGTTGTCAAGAATGAAGATGGTGCTGCAGCAGATCAAGTGATGAAGACTAAGAGTGCTGTCAAACTGCTGCTGATGAGAGTTTCAAATTTTTGAAGTTATTCCACTGCTGAAGTCTCTAGAGATGCAGAGATTGTTTTAGCCAAAATTAGCCAAAGGGGGAGATTGTTAGTTCTTGGATTGGCTGGAATTTTGGTAAAACAAAGTATGTTCAATGTTGATGTCAAGGTGCTGATGTTGCAACATTGAAGTCTTAACACTGGGCTGTGTTAAGTAATTAATTGCTGAAGTTGGATGTCTGATGTCACATAGGTGATGTTGTAACATCAGATCTGCAGAATTAACAACAGCAGGTTGTGATGTTGTTAGGGTTGCGTATTAGCTGGAATTGTGGAGAGCAAGCTGTCTCATTGGATGCGAATATCTTGGGATAGATATTTACTGCTGCATAGGAGATCTGTTGCAGATTTGTAGGAGATTTAAAAGGTTGAAGATTTAAAAAGATTTTAGGAGAAAATCTGTTTTAAATATTCAGTTTTAAATAACAAATCTGGGAGATATTGTAGCAAGTCCAAGACCAATTCAAGGAGATATATAAAGCACACAAGACCAAAGGAAAAAGCGACAGAAAACATTCAGAAGATCAGAAGCTGGAGGCTTAGTGTCTAGAGTTTGTTTAGTGCGCTTGTATTTACACTATTCTAGGGTTTGAATAGGTGTTGAGTTTTTGTCCTCTCTAGAAGCTGTGAAGCAATAGAGAGTGGTTGATTGATCGAAGCTGTGAAGTAAGATCAAGGGTACTCAAAGTGGGTTCTTTGAGTGTTTGTAAGGGATTGAGTGGTGTTCTCATACCTAAGTGGTTTCTTAGGTAGGAAGTCATTAGTAGAGTATAAGTTTAGGAGATTGTCAACGGGTTGTTGAGTCTGTAAATTATATCTACAAGTAGTGAATTCCATCCCTGGCTTGGTAGCCCCCAGAATAGGTTGGTTGTAACCGAACTGGGTCAACAATTCTTGGTGTTATTTTACTGTTATTGCTGTCCATTGTGCAGAGTGTGTTGTTGTGACATCACACCTTAACATCACACGTCTGATACCAGAATTTCAATATTGTTTTCATATAATAGAAAGAAAAGAGAGAAAAATAGAAAGGAAAGAATAAGAAGGGAAGAAAAAGAGAAAGAAGGAAAGAGAAGAGAAAGAAGAAAAGAGAGGAAAACTTGTGGAATTAGGAACCGATTCAACCGAATTTTCAAACGTGATTTAATCGGGTAAGGGTGCGAAACTCGATTATACTATGCTTGTGTATGATTATGTATGTGTGTATTGGATTGTTTGTTGTGTTTTCATCGTTTTCGATTCTAGGTCGATAGAGAGAAATCGTTGTTTTCACGGTTGGAAATCGATGTAAATGCGGTATAATACTTGTTACCATGATTAGACTATGTTCTGATTGTTCTATGTTGGTTTGGAAATGTTTTGGTTGAGAAAATATCATTTTGGGTTATGTAACAGCGCTGCTGGGATTTCTGGTATTCGCAGGTTCGCACTGCGAATCCCCTAGCGAAAGGGAAAGCGAGCATTCGCTGGATATTCGCATTGCGAAGGTGTGGGCGAGCATTCGCCAGAGGTTCATACTGCGAACTTTGGGTTATTTTGTGTTGTTTGCTCTCTGACTTGATTCGCTGGTACACTCGCACTGCGAAGGAGGTAGCGAAGGTTCGCTGGCGCGTTCGCACTGCGAATGTTGGGAATTTTCTAGGCTATTTTCCTTTCTGACTTGGTTCATTGGGACATTCGCACTGCGAATGAAGAAGCGAAGGACTCGCTAGGAGCTTCGCAATGCGAATGTGACAGTTTTTCCCAATTTGTTTTCTTTATAACTTTTGAACCGTAAGTTGGTTTGAGGTGTGGTTTGGTGCGTTGGAAAGCTTTTGACATGTTCTTTCTTATAGTATTGGTTTTGAGCCAAGTGGCCGATTAAATTATGTCGGGAATTTGGAATGCGTCGTTTGTTGACTTTTACCATTTTAATGATGTGCATTTCACGTGTTATTATGCAACATGCGTGTGATATGTACTGTATGACTAGTGTGATGTTATGTAATGTGAATGTATGTGTTTAGATGGTGTAATGATGGTTTGTGGCCGTATGGCAAATAAATGCATTGTTTTGGGCTTGCATTGCAAAGCATGATTTTGTTGATTGAGATGGTTGCATATATGTGTGCATTCGAATGTCATAAGTCATTGTATGCCAAACATCATGACATGCATGTTGTTGATATCGTGTGCCCTAGTGGGTGTGAGCGACGAATCGGTTCCAGAGGGAATCCGCTATAACATCGTGAGCCTTAAAAAAATAAGAGGACCTAAAACGATGATTATAGACGATCGTGAGCCTTATACAAAGAGGACCTAAAGCGATCGGATTGTGAGCCTTATACAAAGAGGACCTAAAGCAATCCATAAACGTCATGAGCCTTAAAAAAATAAGAGGACCTAAAGCGATGGGGAACATCGTATGCCCGACGGGGAGTTACACTAAGTAACGAGCGATGGTTCCAATAGTTCCTGAGTGAACTGGTGTTGAGAAACGATGGATGGATGGTACCGCATGTGCATATGCATAGAGTCGTTGTGTCGGTCTCTTTGCATTTGCATAAATCATGAATGGTTTGATTGTGTGTGGAATTGTGATTGAAACTGATGAGTTGATATATGTATATCATGATGGTGATAATTGTATTGTGCATGATTGCTATGCATTGGTGATGGATATGTGAAATATACCTTGTGTTATGATGTGTTTGAATTCTGGTATGAGTTGTGGTGAGAATATTTTTATATGTGTATTTTCGTGTGACTATATAATTATATGCAATTATATTATGATTGTGTTTCTCACCCTTCTGCTGTTTTTAATGCTCTATGAGGCATTGCAGATTAGATGTTGGAGGTCTTTTTGTGAAGCTTAGGTCTTCATTCTTTTGTCGGTTGGCTCTGATATGTAGCACCGGGTAGTCGGGGTGATCGAGTGTGATTATTTTGTATTATGTATATGTATCTTTTGGATTGTATATGTATGATATTGGATATGGCAGACAAACTTTTATGATATATATATGTCTATGAGATTCAGTTACGGATCTTCCGCTTTTATTCTGTAATTGAATTGTGGGTTGTATGAACTCAGTTCCTTTGTTTTGTGTTACCTGAATTGTTGCATATCTATATGAGCAGGTTGTTGTATGTTTGTTTCAAATTGATGTGACCCCTCGGTCTATGCCGTGAATGCTTTTAATTATACTCTGATTAAATTTTGAATTTTATTTATCGCTTTGTTTTTATTGGGGGTATTTATTGGGGGTGTTACAACAACAACTCATATAAACATATAAACCATACTCAATGGAGATGCATATGCAATGCTCGACTCCTTAACTCTATATGCATGTGGTACCCAGCTTTGGATGATTAGAGTTTTGTTTTTTATTGTTATCCACCCATACTCCCCTCTCTAAACCTGACCGCCCAAAGTCCGCCTCTCTCAAACCGGGTAACTCTACAACTCATGAATGCAAGTAATGCAAATCAACTCTATTAATGATTGTCACAGTCCTCTCTCTAAACCGAACTCACCACATCTCAACCATTACTCTGTCATGGCCACTCACCGTGAAACTCAACAATGCTCATTATCAATCATTTGACCACAACTTAACATAAACTCAATAAATCATGTATAAAAATTATCAATTCAATAAAATGCATCAATTCAAATCAAACAAAATCAAATAACCTTATTCAGTACCTAACAGTACCATTTAATCACCAAAATAGAAGTTTGTCACAAAAATAGATTCGAAAACAGCCAACTTTGCACGGTCATCCTCGCTCAGCGCATCCATGACTCGCTGAGCATGAATTCGCTGACCGCGGCTTTTGCTCGCTAAGCGTAAACTCCAAAAAAACATAACACTCACTCAGTCACACTCGCTAAGCAAACATAGTAGCTCGCTAAGCGAAGTTCATACTCGCTGAACCAGAAAACCAAAAATAGGGCATCTCATTGGGCGAACCCTCCTCGCATTGAGAGAAATTTTGCTAAGCGGGGCTTCGACTGTGCTGAGCGCGAGAGCCCAGAACAACTACGTAAAAAAGCGCGTTTCCACCATTGAAGCCTTATCAAAGCTCTGATTTCAACCCCAATCGGTCTCAATCATACAAAATTCAATCATACATGTTAATACATTATTAAAAACAATTAAATAGTCACAGATTAACATATATTACATCGATTTGATTAAAACTCATCATCTTCTTCAACATTTTTCAACACAACTAATAAGAACAACAATTTTCAAGATTAATTAGATAAATTCACACAAATTTGGGATACAAATCAGCACACGAAATTAACACAATGACACAGAATTCTTGAAAGAGTTTTAACGAAAACTCATCTCAAGCTATAAAATATTCAACAATGATGAAAATGAAAAACTCCAAAGGAGAATGGTAAAGAACCCTATTTATCCTCTTTGACTAAGCACCCACACATCAATAATTTCTTCCCCTTACCTTAGAATTGCACAATCTCTTAAGCTTTGTTAATGGTGTCTCTAGCTCTAGCCCTCCTATGTCTTCTCTCTCCAAAACCCTTGGCTGCTCTTGCCAAATTTCACGTACTGATTCTCCAAAACCTATTTTCCTCCCACTTTCTCTATTTAAATAAATCCAAATAAAACCTAATTATTTGTTTATAGTATTACTCATGATACCCTCACTTCTCGTTAATTACCCCCACACTCAAAAACTCTACTAAGCTTCTAATTTCTCCCTCATACTCTATTTTCTCAAATTAAATAATTAAATCAATTAAAATTAAATAAAAATCTCATTTTATTTCCAAATGGTGTGTTCTCTCATCTTAGGTCATCTACCCACAAACACATAAAAAATCACTAACGCATCATAAATTTAATTAAAATAGAACAATTAATTAAATACGAAAAATAGGATGTTATAGAGGAACTCACCACTAGCTGAGGGACTCGCCCCTAGCCAAGGAATTCACCATTAGCTAAAGGACTCGCCCCTAGTTCAGGGACTCGCCCCTAACTGAGGGACTCGTCTATGACTATGGGATTCACCTGAAAGAAACAAAGGGTTTAAGACTATATGGAAGAGGAACTTAATCATTTCTCCCTATGAAATTCTTAAGGCTTAAGGGGAAGTGTAGCGATATATTTGTAAAGACCCTGTAATATCGCGATATGGGGCCAACCCCTATTAGGTGCCCACCCCAAAATATGATGTTTATGCATGCTCCGCATTTAATAAATAGTTCTCCTTAAAGGGAAACGTGTAAAACGGCGTGCTCGAGGTTCGTAATATTCCTTAAGAATTAAGCAGTCAACAAACACCTCGGTAAAAGTGAAGTGATTATTACTTCTCAGGATTTCATAAATTCATACCCATAAGCCTCTATAAATCTCTCAACCTGAGAGTTGAAAGGGATACTCTGAATTCACAACGAAATATCCCTAGGTACAGAGCTTCTCACTCTCGTGAGTTTGCTCTCACCTCATAGAAAACACTACCAAACAGAGTTTCTCAAATCGTGAGCTCGTTCTAAACCACCTCAAACTCTAAAAACATTTGGCTACCCTTACCAGCAAGAGTGTTATCCGTACATTTTTAATATATATATATATATATATATATATGGAACTTATCATATGAGAATGTTATTTTTATGGGAGAACATGAGAATGAATCTGAACCATTAGATTTTAAAATAAATGGTGGAGATTATGTGTGGATTTTTTTTCTCTCTCATCCATCATTTATTTTAATAATGGAGGAAAGAGAAAAAAGACCACACATAATTTTCACCATTTATTTTAAAATTTAATGGTTCATATTCATTCTCATGTTCTCACATAAAAATGACATTCTCATATGATATGTTTCCTATATATATATATATATATATATATATATATATATATATATATATGATCTTGACGGCTGATCAGAACCTAAAGTGGGCCAAGAAAGACGTCTGTGATACTGGGAGTGTGAGATGAGGAGGGGGTGTACCTACAAGGCACTTCAATGCTAAAGTAAGAACCGGGAAAGGAAAAAGGCAAGTTTGAATACCCAACCCACTCAAATGAGAGGGTTTTTATAATGCCCCCAGCGTGTGGCCAACGGTCCCTATTTTCGGGGCGAAATAACAGTTTCTCGAAGAATAGGTAACTGCCAAAAACTAGCCGTTAGGACGGACAAAGGTGCCTGAAACTAGTCGTTGCCCCGGGCAAAGGTGTAGTTCCGGGCACGGGCGTCGTGACTGTTTCTAGATGGTAGAGTCGTACATGACGGGCAGGAATGCCGAGGAGGAGCAGGTGACCCTGTGGGTCATCTGACCATATACGCCCGGTGGAGGGGCAGAAAGGTAAATGCTGCCCCATTTTGGCTGGAGTTAGGCAATTGGGCCGTTCTGGGAGCAGAAGTGGATTGGGCCATGCCTAGTCATTGGTCCAGTCTGGAACAGGAGCCCTCCAAGTCGTTGCTCCCGAGCATGGGAGTGATGACTTAAGGGTAGCTCGTAGTCCCGGGGAGATCTGGAAGGGGTTGTCGCTTGTCGACGAGGCAAAGCTGTTTTATGATGCTCGGGGGAGTTGGTGCCCGCGGGATGCGTAACATTGTCTGCTGTTCTCGGCGTACGGGGAGACCAACGGTTGATGTGATTTGAAGAGATGGGGCACCACGCGTGCCTTGAGCCTTGTACTGCATTAAATGCGTCATGATGGCTAGGCTAGGGTCATGATGATGTCCCTAGTCGCGTGTGATCGTGTCTTCAGAATGCCTATAAATAGAAGGAGAAGCTGCTCATTTGCACTTTTTGCTTCTCTCTCCTCCTTTGCTCTTCTCTCTAAGTTCTCAAGTTTCCAGCCGTCGTTAACCGTCGTTCCGCCGCCGTACAAGCTCCGGGCACCATCTTCGACCCTCTAAAACTTCCCGACCACGTAAGTTGCTCATCTCTACCCTAGTTTCCAGCTTTTTTGCTTCTTGTTTTGCTAGAATGCATGCGGTTAGGATGATTCTAGGTAGTTACAATAGCAGTTTCCGGCGATTGTTGGTGGTAGACGGTGGCTTGGCCGCTTTCCGCTGCTGTCGTGGTCGCTGAAGCTTTAGGAACCTATAGATTTAGGTTATTTCAGATGCCGTTGCAACCACGAGCATGTGCGTTACCGGCGGAGCTCATGAATTTTCCGATGGGTTCATGAGTTTTCTGGTGAAGCTTCAAACGAAATTCAAGGTAGTGACCCGGGGAGAATCTCCCCGTATGCGTAGGAGGGGTTGTCCCGAGCATCTCCTTGCACAGTACTTTTGTGCCATTTGATTAGGGCTTAGGCCGGGGACGTCACCCTCGACCCTTCGCGCGCCCTTTCACTTAACTAGCGGTGGAAGGGTGGATTTGATTTTGTCATCGAATTCACTTTTGTCCTCTGCTTTTGCAGGTGAAAAAGATGGCTCGCGAACCTGAGCAAGAGATTTTAATAGACTCGCCCGAGGAGATCTCCTCGGAGGTCAGCGACACAGAAGTTTCGACCACTCCTAGTGATGTCGATGAGACTCCCCCTGATAAGACCTCCGCGGAGGAGTAGACAGTCGTAGAGCCTGCCGAACATGCTTTTGTCTTCGCCTCGTTTACTGGGGATGCCTTCACGACTGTGGGGCCAAAAGGGGAGTGGAAGGTACACTTTCTAGGTGAGGGCGACCGTATCTGTACGGATTACGGGGATATGTTCTCGATGTACGAGTACGTCTTCAAGGACATTAGGTTGATGCTGCCCTTCACCGACGTCCAGAGATCTGTCTTCGTGCACTTGGATCGGGCCCCCTCACAGCTGCACCCCAACTCATTAGCATTCATTCGTGCCTTTGAGCTAACGTGTGAGTTCCTGAAGATAGGATCCACCCTCCCCTTGTGTTTTACAATCTTCCATCTCTAGAGGCAAGTCTCGGGGAGAAAATATGGTTGGGTCTCGCTGAAGCAGGTGAAGAAATTGTTTAAACCGTTCTCCGAGTCTATCAGGACTTTTAAGGAGAGGTTTTACATCATCGAGCCCATGTCGGAGAGAGCCCAGGATACCACGTATGCCTGGGAAATATCAACGGATGAGGACGAGAATGACCTCTACGACGAGCACGGTAAAGTGGTGGCGGACAAAGTGCTGAAGTTCCCCTTTTGCTGGAGCGGGGCTCATTTCTCCCAAGGATCCGACTAGTATCTTGCCCAGCCAGAGATGCTGTAGGATGACAACAAAGTCGGCTATGCCGCGCTGGTGAATTAAGTCAGCAGTTTTAACCTTGCAGAGTGCTGGACCAAGAAAGGGGACCCGATCTTCGAGGAGGATGGTGGGCAAAAGGTGGAAAACCGCTATATCAACACGAAGGGGCTTCTTGAGTGCAAGACCCATGCTGAAGCCCTTAAATTTCTTGGTATTATTTGTTTTTTAGCTTGTTCAAATTATCGTTTTCCTCGTTTGCTAACGTGCCCGTTATATTTTTGCAGGTGAAATGCCTTCAGAGCACGAGAGGATGGTGAAGAATGCCTTGGCGAAGGGCAAGGCTGGTGCAACGAATCCGAAGACTCGGCTTACTCAACGAGTGCCCCCTCCCCAAATGGTGTCGGGGAGCTCCTCGCCTGTTCCTCCTCCTACCCAGGTTTCTCTGGTGCCTGGGACTTTAAGGTTCAAGCGAGTTCGGCAGAACGAGCTAGTGGATCTTAGTCGGGCGGGGGAGAAGAGAAAGTTCGATCTGCCTCCCTGCCTTCATGACAAAAGGTTCTTTGAGGGCTCCTCTTTGACGGTTCCTCAGGCAGAGTTCCTAAAGCTCGAGGGAATGGACCACCCGAGCAAGAGGGCGATGCTGGTGCAGGATGCATCTGCACTGATCAGGGTACTAGAGATGGCGGCGATCTACGCCGAGGAAGACTCCCCTTTTGAGTCCAAGCTGAAGAAGGCCCAGGTTGGGATATCGGCCCTGGAAGAGAAGGTAAACAAGGCCAAAGAGGAGGCCAAGTCTGTCGATGAGGCGAGGAGGAAGTCTCAGGAGGAGGTGACTAAGTTAAAAGGGGAGAATGACACCTTGGTCGCTGAGAAGAAAGCTGCTGAGGACTTGGTTGAGTAGATGAGGTCCGCGGCGGCTCCAGCTGAAGACGAGCACGATGATATGAAGGAGCTGAAGACTTGGTCTGAGCTGGTTGCCCGCATCGTGCGGACGGAGGACGACGTCTGCGCCATCGGGGAGGAATTCTTCAACAATGTCATGGCTCAGCTCAAATTTGCAAATCCAGGGGTTCAGCTGTCCACGGAGGGGACCAGTTTTCTGTATCATGTTGAAGGTGGTAAGATTATCACTCCCGACTTCTTCCAGATTGGCGAGGAGCATGCTCATATCCTTCAAGAGGAGCCTCAGCCGACGCGGACTATCCCCGAGGAGACCGAGCATATGGAAGAGTAATGTCTCTTTTTTGTTGTTGTTATAGCTCTGGCCTGCGTGCCATGTTTTATGTAATTTATTATTTTGTATGGGGTGTGGCCCCATTTCTATGTAACAAGTACAATCGTGGTCTTCGTGACCACTAATTATTATGAAATGTATGTGTCTGGCCGTCCTGGTCGATTTTGTATGCTTTATATTCGCGCATGGCTTTATTTGTTTTTTATTTCCGCTAAGTGTAGTAACTTTGCTCGGTACATGTGTGTGCCCGTAATAAGGGTAACTTTGAATGATTTGTTTATTGTTTCGGGATTTGCTCGACTTGGATGTGTTCAGCAGTGAAGGGGACTGGTTGAATGGCCTGGGTAGGCTCCGGGCATGAGAGTGGAGCTCAGGTCACGTTTGAGACCTGAGTTCGCAACGTGAACCTCCCATCGCGAGCTGGGTGTTCCGCCTATCATGGTACTTTGACGACGGCGGGCTCGATTGAGGAACCGCCGTCGGGCATAGGTCCTGCTCTTTCTAGAGCAGAATCCTGCCTTAGTTGGTATGCGACGCTTGTACCTGGGCACACATCATAGTCGGGATGTTATGTTCGTCTCTCTGACGAAGCAAACCGACGATTAGGACCTTAGCTATAATATTTTTTACCTTTTTGGCATTCCATGGTCGATCAAGTTCTTCCCTGTTGAGGTATTCTAGGTAGTAGGCCTCATTCTCCATCTTTGCCCGGACGCGGTAGGGTCCCTCCCAGTTTGTGGCGAGTTTGCCTTCTCGAGAATCCTTGTGGTTCCTTCTCAAGACAAGGCTGCCCACTTGGAATTCTCACCGTATAACCTTGGCGTTGTGCCTGATTGCAATTTTTTGTTTTAATGAAGCTTCGCGGAGAGCCGCTCCTGATCGGACCTCTTCGATGAGGTCGAACTCTTCTCTCAGCCTCGTTATTTCTCTCCTCGTCCTGGGGGAATTCAGTCCGCCAGGATGGCACGTGTATCTCGATGAGGATCACTGCCTCAGTTCCGTAAGCTAGGCGGAAAGGTGTTTCCCCGGTCGAAGAGTGGGGCGTAGTGCGGTAGGCCCAGAGTACGCTGTGCATTTCCTCGACCCAGGCTTTCTTTGTTTCGTCCAGCCTTCGTTTGAGGCCCCGAGGGATTACTCTATTTGCTGCTTTGGCATGCCCGTTAGTTTGGGGATGTTCGACGAACACGAAGTGTTGTTTCGTGTCTAGTTGGGCGACAAAGTCCTGAAATTTTCTATCTGTCAACTGCGTCCCGTTGTCAGTGACTATTGCTTGGGGGATGCCAAATCGGGCAAGGATGTTCTGCTTGTAGAATCGAAGTATGTTGTGGGTCGTTATTTTGGCCAGAGCCTCTGCTTATATCCACTTGGTGAAGTAGTCAACACCCACTATCAAGTACTTGTTCTGGTTCGACCCCAAGACAAATGGTCTCAGGATGTCTAGGCCCCACCATGCGAAAGGCCACGGGGAGGACATAACTTTGAGCTCGTTGGGTGGATCCAAGTGCATGTCCCCGTGTCGTTGGCATTTGTCGCACTTCTTCACATGTTCCTTTGCATCATTTTGCATGGTCGCCCAATAGTACCCTGCTCGTAGGCCTTTCTTGGAGAGGGATCTCCCCCCGAGGTGTTAGGCGTTGATTCCTTCGTGGATGTTGCACAAGACGTGGGTGACCATCTCTTCCTCGATGCACTTGAGTAAAGGGATGGAGAACCCTCGCCTGTAGAGCTTGTTTTCGACCAGGACGTAGGAGTAGGCCTTGCGCCTGACTGTGCTGGCCTTTTTGGGGTCGGATGGGAGTTCATCTTTAGCGAGGTAATTATAAACGGGGGTCATTTAGCAGTTGCTGTCGCCGATGACCTGCACGTCGAGGATCGAGGAGGTTTTCTCGATGCTGGGTCGAGGAAGCACCTCCTGGATGGCAAATTTGTTTCCGCCTTTTTTCTTCGTGCTCGCCAGTTTAGACAACACGCCTGCTCTGACATTATGTTCACGGGGAACATGTTTTACTTCTACTGTTGCGAACTTCGTCATTTTTTCCTTGACCAGGGATAAGTATTCGGACAAGTTGTCATTCTCGGCCTAATATTCTCCTCGAACTTGAAGGGCCACGAGTTGAGAATCAGTGAAGATGACGACTTCTTCGGCCCCCAGGTCCTCGGCTACGCGTAGACCGGCGAGGAAGGCTTCATACTCAGCTTGATTGTTGGAAGTAGGTGAAATTCTGGTATTAGATGTGTGATGTTAAGGTGCGATGTCACAACAACACACTCTGCAAATGGACAATGCAATAACAGCAATAAATTAACACAATGAATTGTTCACCCCAGTTCGGTCTAACTACCTACGTCTGGGGGGTACCAAGCCAGGGATGAATTTCACTACTTGTAGAATGAAATTACAGACTCAACAACCTAGTTGACAATCTCCTAATCTTAATTCCTACTAGTGACTTTCTACCTAAGAAACCACTTAGATATGAGAACACTACTCAATCCCTAAAACACTTCAGTGATACAATTCAAAGATCACACACTTTGAATAACACTACTTGAGTCTGCTTCACAGCTTTGATCAAGAACAACTCAAACCAACAATACTAATTCACACTCGAATGGTTTACAAAACATACACGAAGACACAAACGACACTCAGTCTTTAGCTCACTTTCTTTGTTACTTTTCCTTCAGGAATGATGCGCATTATATAGCTCTTTGAATTGGGCTTGGACCTGCTACAATATCTGATCTGATTTGTTGTTTAAAACTGAATCTTCAAAACAGATTTTCTCTCTCAAAATCTTCTTAAATCTCAGTCTTTAAACCTCCCTACAAATCTGCATCAAATCTCTATGTAACAGAGAATATCTATCCCAAGATATCCGCAACCAATGAGACTAACAACTCTCCCAAAATCTAGGTAAAACGCAAACCCTAACAACATCACTAAACCTGATGTTATTAATTCTGCAGATCTAATGTCACAACATCGCTTGTGACATCAGACATCCAACTTAAACACTTAACACAGCCCAGTGTTAAGACTCAATGTTGAAACATCACCACCTTGACATCAACATTGAACAACCTTTGTTTTACCAAAATTCTAGCCAATCCAAGAAACTAACAATCTCCCCTTTGGCTAATTTTGGCTAAAACAATCTCTGCACCTTCAGAGACTTCAGCAGCGGAATAAACTTCAATATTCTTTGAACCTTTAAGCAGCAGCATCTTCAATACATAAAGACTTTACTTCACACAAAACTCTGCTGCAGCACCATTTTCAACAGCTACAAATATTCAACAAACAACAATGGTGCTCCCCCTCAAAACAAGTACTAGTATAACAGCTGTTCAGCAGATCAACAATTACTCCCCCTTAATTTCTGCACTTCTGCATCAGCACTTCTGCATCACATCACTTTAATCACTTTAGCAGCATTTGACATATGTACTCTTTGATACTCTTGGGTCACTTGGCTATTACTTTGCTATTTCTCCCCCTTTTTAGCCACAATTTGACAACCTTCAACCAGAAGCCATACTAACTACAGTTAGTACTACCCTAGCTCTCATTGTTAGCCTCACAATTAGCAACCAGACATAACAAATCATAGAACAAAAAAACATAAAGGGTGCATATACAGCACAATATTCATGTTACAAACCAAGCACAACAGTGCAGAATAAAAAACAACAGAAACAAAACTAAAACTACTAACTAAGAAAAACAGTAAAAGCTTTAAACATCTGAGCTGAGATCATCATCATCTTCTTTATCTTCTTTTGGGCAATCAGCATTGTCATTATCAGATTCATCATTCTTATCAGCAACTTCTTTCTTACTTTCTTTCTCTGTCATCTTCAGATTCAGAAGTAATTTTTCAAACTTCTTCTTTCTTTCAGTGCTTACTCTGATGACTTCATCTAATTCTTTACAGGCTTCCTCCAGTTCAGAAATCATATCATTCTTGACATGAGTATGATGAGTAGATGTTAAGGCAGATGTCTTGACATGATCAGCAACATGTTTTCCTTCAAATAACATCTGATGAAAAGACAAGTCAGGCTTCCTTCTACAAACATTATCATACTGGTGAAGAATTCTAGGATGCTGAGACAGAATTAACCCACAAATGAGGGATGGAAATGCAATAGGTAATTTCACTGCTCTTGTTGCAGCATGCTTGATAGTCTGATTATAAATGTAAGAGCCATAATCAATTAGTCTCTTTGTTCCAATGGCATAAACTAATTTGCCCAAACCAGCAAAAACAGAGGTCTTGTGGTTTGTAGGAACCCAGTTAACAGCACCTATTCTATGAAGAATAGCATATTTCACACTTAATAAACTTGCTGACAACTTTCCATTTGAGGGCCAAATTTCTACCTGACCAGCTGTGATTTCTTTGCAGATAACATTATTAGAAACATCTAATTCTCCATAGTCTTCCTCACTTCTTCCTAAGTAGGCATTAATCACCTTAGGAGAGAACCAGACACACTTACCCCTAACAGTAACTCTTCTGAAAGTTAGGCTTTTGCTGCCATTAATAGACTCAGGAATATTCACTATAAATTCTCTGACCAGTCTATCATAGCAACTAGTCAATCCTGATACAGTCCTCATGAGACCAGCAAACTTAATTAGATCTACAATTTCAGTAGACTCTAAATCATCTGTAACTAGCTCTCTTTCCAGAGCTATCCTTCTCTGGCTCACACAATTCCACATGGATGCACTGCTAGCATAATGGAAAGAAATGTTATCAATTGGAACTTCAGGAACCTTGTCAGATATTCTCTTTAGAATAGTTTTCCTGACAGGCGTGATGTCCTGACCATCATCTTCGACATCATAGTCAGACTCTGAATGCTCCACAGCCTTCCTCTTTCGAGGATTTACTTCCACTTTACTCCAGGATTTTGCTGGTCCAACAACTATGTTCTTCTTCTTATCATCAGATGACTTCTTAGGAGAGGGTTCAACCTTCTTTCCCTTCCTTGATTTTAATCTCTTAGCAATACTTGGGACAGCTCTTGCTATCACCTCATCATCTGATAGATCATCTACATTGATCACATCAGCATTATCATTACCAACAGAAGAAGGTTCAGCAGATGTCCTAACATTCTCCTCAACATTGGTTTCTTCATACATGTCTTTACTCTGATCAGCATCTTCAATAGCTGTTATTGCAAGTTGTTGAAGACTTGACTTACCTCCTTGCATGTTATCTTTCTCAGCTGGCATCTGATTCAGAGTAATTGAAATTCCTTTAACAGGGATGCCTTTGTCCAGAATTTTTGAGGCAAGATTACCCATCCTTTTGTCTACATCAAACTTCTCCTCAATAGACTGAGAAGTAGATGATTTTGGCACAGTTTTGTCGCCAAATAACACACTAGTAACAACTTTCTTTGTTTCAGGATTCATAAAGACAGTAACAGGTCTCTTAGGAGTTAGTTTAGTGGGTCTCGAAGTACCTGATTCAGGAAAAATTGTTGAAATGGGCTCAATGTTCATAGGATCGGATACTGAACCTTCGTCAGTGGAAACCCTAGCTATTCCTTTTGTAGAACTTTGAACCGTAGATTTCTTGGATGGAGAAGCCATGAATCCTTTGAGATAGGTAAGATTTAGTGAGGATTGATTCTTGAAGGCGAAGAAGATGAACAGTTGTGAGAACAGGGCTTTGAAGAAGCGTGATGTTGCAACACTAGGAAATGACGGTCTAAGGCAAGGAGCTTGATTTTGAGTATCAATGACTTTCTCCCTCCATACAAACTTTCCTTTTAAATTTTTAAACGGATTTATATCAGAATTCATTAATTCTGATTGCCCCTTTAGTATTCTTTCATGCTTGATGTTACCATCTGATGTTACAACATCAATCATAACATTACCATATAAGCTGACCTCTTTTGGTATCCATTGATAGCAATTATCTTTGGATCTTATACCCTTCATCACAACCTGATTATGCTCATCAGATACCACACACTCATCTTTGGTGTAGTTAACTTTGTAACCTTCATCACACAATTGGCTTATACTGATTAAATTTGCATTTAAGCCATTGACAAACAGAACATTGTCAAGTTCAGGTCCACCACCACACTTTACTCTTCCAACACCTTTCACCACTCCTTTCTCTCCGTTTCCAAACGTAACAGCAATTGAGGAGCAAGGACAAACATCCACCAATTGGTTTTTGAAACCAGTCATGTGCTTTAAACATCCACTGTCAAAATACCAACCATCTTTAGCAGAGTGTCTATCTGAAACGTGAGCCAATAGACACTTAACCTCTTCTTTAGGAACCCACTGCTTAACAACTTTGGGCTTGACCTCTTTTAGTTTTCTTTGAGGAACAGATTGTGGATAACCATGCAGTTTAAAACAAGAGTACTGCATATGTCCAAACCTTCCACAATGGAAGCATCTAACTCTGTCATCTCTGAATTGGTTATATCTTCTACCATTATGATGATGATATTGCTGTGGCTCCCACCCATAATGTTGTTTCCTTCTTCCATAGTTGGCCTGTCTTCTATGGTGTTGTTGTCTTTTACCATAGGTAGACTGTCTCCTAAACTGAGGATGCTGTCTTCTAGGTTGTCTCCTATGGTGATGAGGCTTCCTTCTTCCATAGTAATGAGGCACAACATTGTTGTATCCATATCCATATCCATTCCAGTTACCTTGATGTTGAGACATCTGATGAAACCTGTTTTGATTGGACCTAACAGCCTCCATGCTCTTGTGATATTGAGGAGGCATATACTGACTATCTCCTTGGGGCTGCATCTTCCTCTGATAAGGACCATTCTCCTTCTCAACATTCTGAGGCTGTGAATGAGCACCCTTGTCAGGTGTAGGATCCTATCTCTTTGTTTGATGTTGAGACATTGGTTGGGACATCTCCTTCTTTGTTCTTGAAGTGCCAGCTTCTGTAGAACCCTTTTCCTCAACCACATATCCTATACCTAATTTATCTCCAGCAGTTTTCTCTGACTGAAGAATCTTATCAAGAGTAGTTGTACCACTGTTCATCATCCTAACAGATTTTGTCATCTGATCAAGTTGAGATTTAATCAACAAAACCTCATTTTCCAGTTCAGCTTTAGCAGTCTCAAGCTGAACAATCTGTTTCTTCTATTTTTCCCTTTCTTGACAAATTTCCACACTCTTTAGACAAAGCTCTTGATAGGTGGATGCTAACTCCTCATAAGTTATTTCTTTATCACTATCATCATCAGAAACAACAGTTCCTGTCAAAGCTCTAACATGCTTTGCTGACTCACCTTCACTTTCACTATCAGAGTCAGACCAGGAAACTGACATGCCCTTCTTCTGCTTCTTCAAGAATGTGGGACATTCTTTCTTGACATGTCCATACCCTTCACATTCAAAGCATTGAACACCTTTATCCTGGGCAGTCTTCTCTTCATCTTTCTCTTTTCACTTGCTAATCTCAGAAGGGATGTTCTTGACATTAGACTTATAGTTATTGTTCCACCTCTTGAACACTTTGTTGAACTGCCTTCCCAACATAGCAATGGCTTGAGACAGATCTTCCTGAGAATCATCATCTGTAACTTTCTTAGCTTCTGCAGGAGTGGAGACCAAAGCTATACTCTTGGGCTTCCTTTCTGGTTCTTCCTCATTCAAACGAAGCTCAAAAGTTTGAAGAGATCCGATGAGCTCATCAACCCTCATCTTGCTAATGTCTTGAGCTTCTTCAATTGTAGTCACCTTCATCTTGTACCTCTTAGGAAGGGACCTAAGGATTTTCCTTAGAAGCTTTTCTTCTGACATCTTTTCTCCAAGAGCACTGGATGCATTGGACAGCTCAAGAATACTCATGTGGAAGTCATAAATAGTCTCATCTTCCTTCATCTTCAGACTTTCAAACTTCGATGTTAGAAGCTGAAGTCTTGACATCTTAACTCTAGATGTTCCTTCATGAGTACCCTTCAAAATATCCCAAGCTTCCTTAGCAACTTCACAGGTATTGATCAACCTGAATATGTTTTTATCTACTCCATTGAAGATTGCATTCAGAGCTTTCGAATTGCCAAGGGCAAGCTCATCTTCTTCCTTGGTCCATTCTTCTTCAGGTTTCAGCTTTGAGGTGCCCTCTTTATCTTTTCCAGCATCATCTTTTTCAAATACAACAGGTGCTTTCCATTCTTTAATGATAGCCTTCCAAGCCCTGCTGTCCAAGGATTTCAAAAAGGTGATCATCCTTGGCTTCCAATAATCATAATTCGAGCCATCCAAAATATGGGGTCTGTTGACAAATCCTCCAACTTCTTTGTCCATCTTTACACCGGAAAGTAACTTCCCTAGATCTCACCCAGAGACAGACAAGATGCCTGCTCTGATACCAATTGAAATTCTGGTATCAGATGTGTGATGTTAAGGTGCGATGTCACAACAACACACTCTGCAAATGGACAATGCAATAACATCAATAAATCAACACAATGAATTGTTCACCCAGTTCGGTCTAACTACCTACGTCTGGGGGCTACCAAGCCAGGGATGAATTTCACTACTTGTAGAATTAAATTACAGACTCCACAACCCAGTTGACAATCTCCTAATCTTAATTCCTACTAGTGACTTTCTACCTAAGAAACCACTTAGATATGAGAACACTACTCAATCCCTAAAACACTTCAGTGATACAATTCAAAGATCACACACTTTGAATAACACTACTTGATTCTGCTTCACAGCTTTGATCAAGAACAACTCAAACCAACAATACAATTCACACTCGAATGGTTTACAAACATACACGAAGACACAAACGACACTCAGTCTTTAGCTCACTTTCTTCGTTACTTTTCCTTCAGGAATGATGTGCATTATATAGCTCTTTGAATTGGGCTTGGACCTGCTACAATATCTGATCTGATTTGTTGTTTAAAACTGAATCTTCAAAACAGATTTTCTCTCTCAAAATCTTCTTAAATCTCAGTCTTTAAACCTCCCTACAAATCTGCATCAAATCTCTATGTAACAGAGAATATCTATCCCAAGATATCTGCAACCAATGAGACTAACAGCTATCCCAAAGTCCAGCTAAAACGCAAACCCTAACAACATCACTAAACCTGATGTTATTAATTCTGCAGATCTAATGTCACAACATCGCTTGTGACATCAGACATCCAACTTAAACACTTAACACAGCCCAGTGTTAAGACTCAATGTTGAAACATCACCACCTTGACATCAACATTGAACAACCTTTGTTTTACCAAAATTCTAGCCAATCCAAAAAAATAACAATCTCCCCATTTGGCTAATTTTGGCTAAAACAATCTCTGCACCTTCAGAGACTTCAGCAGCGGAATAAACTTCAATATTCTTTGAACCTTTAAGCAGCAGCATCTTCAATACATAAAGACTTCACTTCACACAAAACTCTGCTGCAGCACCATCTTCAACAGCTACAAATATTCAACAAACAACAATGGTGCTCCCCCTCAAAACAAGTACTAGTATAACAGCTGTTCAGCAAATCAACAATTACTCCCCCTTAATTTCTGCACTTCTGCATCACATCACTTTAATCACTTTAGCAGCATTTGACATATGTACTCTTTGATACTCTTGGCTCACTTGGCTATTACTTTGCTATTTCTCCCCCTTTTTAGCCACAATTTGACAACCTTCAACCAGAAGCCTTACTAACTACAGTTAGTACTACCCTAGCTCTCATTGTTAGCCTCACAGTTAGCAACCAGACATAACAAATCATAGAACAAAAAAACATAAAGGGTGCATATACAGCACAATATTCATGTTACAAACCAAGCACAACAGTGCAGAATCAAAAACAACAGAAACAAAACTAAAACTACTAACTAAGAAAAACAGTAAAAGCTTTAATCATCTGAGCTGAGATCATCATCATCTTCTTCATCTTCTTTTGGGCAATCAGCATTGTCATTATCAGATTCATCATTCTTATCAGCAACTTCTTTCTTACTTTCTTTCTCTGTCATCTTCAGATTCAGAAGTAATTTTTCAAACTTCTTCTTTCTTTCAGTGCTTACTCTGATGACTTCATCTAATTCTTTACAAGCTTCCTCCAGTTCAGAAATCAAATCATCTTGACATGAGTATGATGAGTAGATGTCAGCAACATGTTTTCCTTCAAATAACATCTGATGAAAAGACAAGTCAGGCTTCCTTCTACAAACACTATCATACTGGTGAAGAATTCCAGGATGCGGAGACAAAATTAACCCACAAATGAGGGATGAAAATGCAATAGGCAAATTCACTGCTCTTGTTGCAGCATGCTTGATAGTCTGATTATAAATGTAAGAGCCATAATCAATTAGTCTCTTTGTTCTAATGGCATAAACAAATTTGCCCAAACCAGTAAAAACAGAGGTCTTGTGGTTTGTAGGAACCCAGTTAACAGCACCTATTCTATGAAGAATAACATATTTCACACTTAATAAACTTGCTGACAACTTTCCATTTGAGGGCCAAATTTCTACC
Organism: Lathyrus tuberosus; assembly: GCA_022829125.1. Classification (NCBI taxonomy): domain Eukaryota; kingdom Viridiplantae; phylum Streptophyta; class Magnoliopsida; order Fabales; family Fabaceae; genus Lathyrus; species Lathyrus tuberosus. The sequence continues at coordinate 547,011 of JALAZF010000424.1, forward strand.
TGACCAGCTGTGATTTCTTTGCAGATAACATTATTAGAAACTTCTAATTCTCCATAATCTTCCTCACTTCTTCCTAAGTAGGCATTAATCACCTTAGGAGAGAACCAGACACACTTACCCCTAACAGTAACTCTTCTGAAAGTTAGGCTTTTGCTGTCATTAATAGACTCAGGGATATTCACTATAAATTCTCTGACCAGTCTATCATAGCAACTAGTCAATCCTGATACAGTCCTCATGAGACCAGCAAACTTAATTAGATCTACAATTTCAGTAGACTCTAAATCATCTGTAACTAACTCTCTTTCTAGAGCTATCCTTCTCTGGCACACACAATTCCACATGGATGCACTGCTAGCATAATGGAAAGAAATGTTATCAATTGGAACTTCAGGAACCTTGTCAGATATTCTCTTTAGAATAGTTTTCCTGACAGGCGTGATGTCCTAAACATCATCTTCGACATTATAGTCAGACTCTGAATGCTCCACAGCCTTCCTCTTTCGAGGATTTACTTCCACTTTACTCCAGGATTTTGCTAGTCCAACAGCTATGTTCTTCTTCTTATCATCAGATGACTTCTTAGGAGAGGGTTCAACCTTCTTTCCCTTCCTTGATTTTAATCTCTTAGCAATACTTGGGACAGCTCTTGCTATCACCTCATCATCTGATAGATCATCTACATTGATCACATCAGCATTATCTTTACCAACTGAAGAAGGTTCAGCAGATGTCCTAACATTCTCCTCAACATTGGTTTCTTCATACATGTCTTTACTCTGATCAGCATCTTCAATAGCTGTTATTGCAAGTTGTTGAAGACTTGACTTACCTCCTTGCATGTTATCTTTCTCAGCTGGCATCTGATTCAGAGGAATTGAAATTCCTTTAACAGGGATGCCTTTGTCCAGAATTTTTTAGGCAAGATTACCCATCCTTTTGTCTACATCAAACTTCTCCTCAATAGACTGAGAAGTAGATGATTTTGGCACAGTTTTGTCGCCAAAAAATACACTAGTAACAACTTTCTTTGTTTCAGGATTCATAAAGACAGTAACAGGTCTCTTAGGAGTTAGTTTAGTGGGTCTCGAAGTACCTGATTCAGGAAGAATTGTTGAAATGGGCTCAATGTTCATAGGATCGGATGCTGAACCTTCGTCAGTAGAAACCCTAGCTATTCCTTTTGTAGAACTTTGAACCGCAGATTTCTTGGATGGAGAAGCCATGAATCCTTTGAGATAGGTAAGATTTAGTGAGGATTGATTCTTGAAGGCGAAGAAGATGAACAGTTGTGAGAACAGGGCTTTGAAGAAGCGTGATGTTGCAACACTAGGAAATGACGGTCTAAGGTAAGGAGCTTGATTTTGAGTATCAATGACTTTCTCCCTCCATACAAACTTTCCTTTTAAATTTTTAAACAGATTTATATCAGAATTCATTAATTCTGATTGCCCCTTCAGTATTCTTTCATGCTTGATGTTACCATCTGATGTTACAACATCAATCATAACATTACCATATAAGCTGACCTCTTTTGGTATCCATTGATAGCAATTATCTTTGGATCTTATACCCTTCATCATAACCTGATTATGCTCATCAGATACCACACACTCATCTTTGGTGTAGTTAACTTTGTAACCTTCATCACACAATTGGCTTATGCTGATCAAATTTGCATTTAAACCATTGACAAATAGAACATTGTCAAGTTCAGGTCCACCACCACACTTTACTCTTCCAACACCTTTCACCACTCCTTTCTCTCCGTTTCCAAACGTAACATCAATTGAGGAGCAAGGACAGACATCCACCAATTAGTTTTTGAAACCAGTCATGTGCTTTGAACAGCCACTGTCAAAATACCAACCATCTTTAGCAGAGTGTCTATTTGAAACGTGAGTCAATAGACACTTAACCTCTTCTTTAGGAACCCACTGCTTAACAACTTTGGGCCCGACCTCTTTTAGTTTTCTTTGAGGAGCAGATTGTGGATAACCATGCAGTTTAAAACAAGAGTGCTGCATATGTCCAAACCTTCCACATGGAAGCATCTAACTCTGTCATCTCTGAATTGGTTATATCTTCTACCATTATGATGATGATATTGATGTGGCTCCCACCCATAATGTTGTTTCCTTCTTCCATAGTTGGCCTGTCTTCTATGGTGCTGTTGTCTTTTACCATAGGTAGACTGTCTCCTGAACTGAGGATGCTGTCTTCTAGGCTGTCTCCTATGGTGATGAGGCTTCCTTCTTCCATAGTAATGAGGCACAACATTGTTGTACCCATATCCATATTCATACCAGTTAACTTGATGTTGAGACATCTGATGAAACCTATTCTGATTGGACCTAACAGCCTCCATGCTCTTGTGATATTGAGGAGGCATATACTGACTAGCTCCTTGGGGCTGCATCTTCCTCTGATAAGGACCATTCTCCTTCTCAACATTCTGAGGCTGTGAATGAGCACCCTTCTCAGGTGTAGGATCCTGTCTCTTTGTTTGATGTTGAGACATTGGTTGGGACATCTCCTTCTTTGTTCCTGAAGTGCCAGCTTCTGTAGAACCCTTTTCCTCAACCACATATCCTATACCTGATTTATCTCCAGCAGTTTTCTCTGACTGAAGAATCTTATCAAGAGTAGTTGTACCACTGTTCATCATCCTAACAGATTTTTTCATCTGATCAAGTTGAGATTTAATCAACAAAACCTCATTTTCCAGTTCAGCTTTAGCAGTCTCAAGCTGAACAATCTGTTTCTTCTGTTTTTCCCTTTCTTAACAAATTTCCACACTCTTTAGACAAAGCTCTTGATAGGTGGATGCTAACTCCTCATAAGTTATTTCTCCATCACTATCATCATCAGAAACAACAGTTCCTGTCAAAGCTCTAACATGCTTTGCTGACTCACCTTCACTTTCACTATCAGAGTCAGACCAGGAAACTGACATGCCCTTCTTCTGCTTCTTCAAGAATGTGGGACATTCTTTCTTAACATGTCCATACCCTTCACATTCAAAGCACTGAACACCTTTATCCTGGGCAGTCTTCTCTTCATCTTTCTCTTTTGACTTGCTGATCTCAGAAGGGATGTTCTTGACATTAGACTTGTAGTTATTGTTCCACCTCTTGAACACTTTGTTGAACTGCCTTCCCAACATAGCAATGGCTTGAGACAGATCTTCCTGAGAATCATCATCTGTAACTTTCTTAGCTTCTGCAGGAGTGGAGACCAATGCTATACTCTTAGGCTTCTTTTCTGGTTCTTCCTCATTCAAACCAAGCTCAAAAGTTTGAAGAGATTCGATGAGCTCATCAACCCTCATCTTGCTAATGTCTTGAGCTTCTTCAATTGCAATCACCTTCATCTTGTACCTCTTAGGAAGGGACCTAAGGATTTTCCTTACAAGCTTTTCTTCTGACATCTTTTCTCCAAGAGCACTGGATGCATTGGACAGCTCAAGAATACTCATGTGGAAGTCATGAATAGTCTCATCTTCCTTCATCATCAGACTTTCAAACTTCGATGTTAGAAGCTGAAGTCTTGACATCTTAACTCTAGATGTTCCTTCATGAGTAGCCTTCAAAATATCCCAAGCTTCCTTAGCAAATTCACAGGTATTGATCAACCTGAATATGTTTTTATCTACTCCATTGAAGATTACATTCAGAGCTTTGGAATTGCCAAGGGCAAGCTCATCTTCTTCCTTGGTCCATTCTTCTTCAGGTTTCAGCTTTGAGGTGCCCGCTTTATCTTTTCCAGCATCATCTTTTTCAAATACAACAGGTGCTTTCCATTCTTTAATGATAGCCTTCCAAGCCTTGCTGTCCAAGGATTTCAAAAAGGTGATCATCCTTGGCTTCCAATAATCATAATTCGAGCCATCTAAAATAGGGGGTCTGTTGACAAATCCTCCAACTTCTTTGTCCATCTTTACACCAGAAAGTAACTTCCCTAGATCTCACCCAGAGACAGACAGGATGCCTGCTCTGATACCAATTGAAATTCTGGTATCAGATGTGTGATGTTAAGGTGCGATGTCACAACAACACACTCTGCAAATGGACAATGCAATAACATCAATAAATCAACACAATGAATTGTTCACCCAGTTCGGTCTAACTACCTACGTCTGGGGGCTACCAAGCCAGGGATGAATTTCACTACTTGTAGAATTAAATTACAGACTCCACAACCCAGTTGACAATCTCCTAATCTTAATTCCTACTAGTGACTTTCTACCTAAGAAACCACTTAGATATGAGAACACTACTCAATCCCTAAAACACTTCAGTGATACAATTCAAAGATCACACACTTTGAATAACACTACTTGATTCTGCTTCACAGCTTTGATCAAGAACAACTCAAACCAACAATACCAATTCACACTCGAATGGTTTACAAACATACACGAAGACACAAACGACACTCAGTCTTTAGCTCACTTTCTTCGTTACTTTTCCTTCAGGAATGATGCGCATTATATAGCTCTTTGAATTGGGCTTGGACCTGCTACAATATCTGATCTGATTTGTTGTTTAAAACTGAATCTTCAAAACAGATTTTCTCTCTCAAAATCTTCTTAAATTTCACTCTTTAAACCTCCCTACAAATCTGCATCAAATCTCTATGTAACAGAGAATACCTATCCCAAGATATCCGCAACCAATGAGACTAACAGCTCTCCCAAAATCCAGCTAAAACGCAAACCCTAACAACATCACTAAACCTGATGTTATTAATTCTGCAGATATAATGTCACAACATCGCTTGTGACATCAGACATCCAACTTAAACACTTAACACAGCCCAGTGTTAAAACTCAATGTTGAAACATCACCACCTTGACATAAACATTGAACAACCTTTGTTTTACCAAAATTATAGCCAATCCAAGAAACTAACAGTAGGGAAAGATAAGGTAAGTGAAACTTCGACAATAATTCCCTCATCGTTTTCCAAGATGATACCTGCCCCGCTTCCTGCCGAGCTGGACGCCCCATCGATGAAGAAAGTCCATTTGCGCGCCCCACAAGTGGGGGAATCGATGAATGTCATTTCCGCGACAAAGTCGGCCAGCGCCTGGGCCTTGAGGGCCTTTTTGCTCTCATATTAAATGTCGAATTCGGATAGCTCCAATGACCACTTAAGCATTCTGCTGGCCATGTCTGTTCGTCCTAACAGTTGCTTCACGGGTTGATCTGTTTGGACCACGATCGTGTGGCCCAAAAAGTAGTGCCTTAGCCTTCGCGCAGCGTTGATGAGAGCCATAGCTACTTTCTCTATTTGTTGGTATCTCAACTCTGGTTCTTACAATGCTTTGCTCGTGAAGCATATGGGCTTTTGCCCGCCGGGCGTCTCACGAATGAGGGCAGCGCTAACGGCCTCGGTTGCTACGGCGAGATAAAGGTATAAGGTTTCGCCGTTATCTGGCCGAGAGAGGACTGACGGCTCTGATAGTGCTCATTTTAAGTGGATGAGAGCCTGGTTGCATTCCTCCGTCCATTCAAAGGTTGCCTCCTTGCGGAGGACTTTGAAGAAGGGCAGAGCGTGTTAGGCATACTTGACCACGAAACAAGATAATGACGTGAGCATCCCATTAAGGGATTGGATGGATTTCTTCGAGTTGGGTGTAGGAAACTCGGAGAAGGCCCTTCACTTGTCAGGGTTAGCTTCGATTCCTCGTTCTGTCAGATAGAAGCCGAGGAACTTGCCTGCTCGTACCCCGAACGTGCATTTCTCCGGGTTGAAACGCATCCGATATTTCCTAGCTTGCTCGAAGACCTTTCTTAAATGGGCCATGTGATCGGTTTCCTCGTGGGACTTCACGAGCATATCGTTGATATAGACTTCGATCATGTCACAGATTTCTCCCCGGAAGACCTTGTTCGTCATCTTTTGATAGGTCGCGCCAGCGTTTTTCAAGCCAAAGGGCATTACGTTGTAGTAATAGTTGCTCGTCAAATGTCACTCCACCTTTTGTAACGGCGGCGACGCATCAATACAAACGTTATCAAGAGCTTCAAAGCCTGTATTCATGGAGGGAGGTTACGGTAATGATGGCCACATAACGCCAGAAGGCCAAGAGGCTTCTCTTAGTGGCTTAAATTAAAGGAAGGCAATATAATGGGGCTCCCGCATGAGGGTTAAGCAAGACATTCATCTTGAGGCAGCATACAACACTTGTATAGCCCTCAAATCCCCAGATATTCATCTCAACACACTCAGTAGAATAGACATCATAACTCTCTTTGTCCAAGGAGAAGGAGAGTTAGCACTTTTGATGGTCTAACCATTTTTGGCTAGAACAGGTAACATTAGTTGGATTCTTTATTTTTTATGTGTTAATTTTAATTGCTTACATTGATAATTTATGACATTGATTATTCCTGACATTGATTATTTCTGACAAATTTCAGGAGCGTGATCCCTAGAGGTTTCTTAACCATTGGAGGGAGATTGATGCATGGCCTCAGTAGGAGGCGGATTGGTTTCAGTCGGTTCTGACCTTATCTGGTCTGAAGGACCTATGTATGACTAGTTACACTCTGGTCAACCACGAGATGCTTAATGAATTTGTGGATAGATGGCACTCTACGACCTTTTCGTTTCATCTCTCATATGGTGAGATGTGTATCACACTAGACGATGTCTCGTGTTTGTTGCATCTTCCGATCAGGGGGAGATTCCTCAATCATGGGAGGATGACCAGAGATGAGGCAGTAGAGATGATGGTACAACATATGGGGGTTGATCCAAGGGAAGCGGTGGAGGTGGTGGATAAGACCAGGGGTGCTCATGCTATATTTAAGTTCCCGGGGAAGCTCTATGTGGCCGAGATCGAGAATGCACAATAGGCACATGGTGATGTTAAGCAGGTGGTGGTATACAAAACACATGCTTTAAGAGCATAATTTCTTTTTTTGGTTGGCACTTACATTTTTGTGGACACAAGTGCCACTTATACTAATGTTGCCTACCTACGGCATTTCTTGGATCTACAACAGATCCATGACTACAACTAGGGGGCGGCTTATCTGATCTATCTTTATTCGAAGTTGAGAGATTGGTTGTCTATGGAAGACGAAGTAGGTCACAGGCAGCGTGACACTACTGGTGGTAATAATTCTTGATCCTTGAATGTTTTTTTTTTGTCATTTTCATTATTTATTTGCAAAACCATAGCCAATGATTCGTGAGTTCCAAATTTTTTTATTTCAAAATTGGATTCTCTAGCACTTCCCGCGCATTCCGGCTGAGCAAGTGTGCCGACTTACACTGAGGATTTATCGCGTGCCTGTGCTTTTTTCCCGCTCAGAGGGAACCAAGCGGTCGGGTATTTCAGATTTTATCTTGACTGTTTGGTTGCTGAGGACATGCATTTCACCAGCTATGTGGATCACCGTCAAATGCGGCCATTTGACAAGATATTGCTATACCCTAGATGATTGGCCTGCGGATCATGTCTCACTACTCCTCATCTGCCTAAGCGCGTCATGCGGCAGTTCGGGTATACCCAGACCATCCTCAGACACCCTGCTGTCTCTACTCCTCATGCCTTGACTCGTAGACAAATAGAAGAGATGTTTGATGATTATGAGTCATCTAGTATCGGAGGAGGCACTGGCTACCATAGCCCCGAACGACTAGAGCTATGTCGAGGGGTACATCAAATGGTTGTTCAGGGTGTCACATCTGTATATGGTGCAGGCTGCTCTAAGAGATCCGTCGAGACCAGTTCATCAAGAGATACTAGGCGAGGAACAAGTTCGACTAGATTATACTGATGATGTCTTGCCAAGGTGTCATCGCATTGTGGAGATTGTGCGGGCAAGCATTGACAAGAGTCTTCCCTAATGGGTCTGGTGTCAGACGAGTCCTAGATGCCATATTGGCGGAGGCACATAAGACACTATTGTACCGAAGATATCGCCGGAGGACGGGGGGATTGATGACCGAGGAGGCAGAGCAGGTAGAGGAGATGTTGTCAGACACACACAGTAGTAGCCTGTTATTATTTTGTTGTAGTACTATACTCTCTACTTTATTTTGATGGTTTTACTACATTTTGAATATCGATTGTACAACATTTTCTACATATATTTCTATTTTATTTTCAACACACCTAGTATTAGTTTCTTATTATTTTGTACTTCTATTTTTTTTTTATCGTGTGTTATACTTCATCTAAACACAAATATATAACTTATAGTAAAAAATATTTGTTCTGATACATTCTAGAGATGCATCTGCGGAATATTCACAGAGATACATCTCCTGAATATTCACGGAGATACATCTCTAGAACAATTCAAATATAAATGGCTTCTGAGTGACATGGTTTGAATGTTTAAAATGATTCCGAAGATGTATTTTTGAAACATGTCAATATTTTTATAAAAAATAAATGTGTTCAGAAATACATCTCCGAAATTTAAAAATATTTAAATAATTTTAAGTGACGACTAAGAATTATCTAAGGTACATTAAAAAAAAAAGTCTTTTATTAGATACCAAAAAGAATGTGTGATGTCAAGAAAGGGATAGTTAAGTTGCTAAAAATAATTTGATACCTGACGATAAAAATTAAAATAACAATTTGGTCCATACAATAGGAAAAGTCACAAAATTGTTTTTGATCTTTTAAAGAGTCTTCTAGAGCTTCCTCGTGTAGTTTAAATTTTGACTTGTAGGTTATGAATATTGTCTAACTATTCATTTATACAAAAATGAATATAATAACGAGAATGGTTAGCAATATGAGATAACAATGCACATAATACTAATGAGAATGTTATCGGACGCCTTGTTGATATTTCAGATTCAAAGAAATTAGAATTGTCAAGAGCTTTTAACAAAGATCATTTCTTAATACATCACCCTAGTTTTTTATATACCAAGTAAAATTATTTTTTTGTTCCTTAATTTTGGATGTGTACATTCGAACGCACTGTTTTTTTTAAAACGTTGCCTTATTTCGGATGTGCAAATTCAGAATGACAAATTACGCTTATTCCGGATGTGCACATCCGGAAAAATGGCTGAAACTTAAAAAGGTATAATACTAATATATTTATTTTAAGAAATAATAATAATATGTATTTTAAAAGAATAACGATCAACAGTAAAACATTACTTCTTTAACGTTATCCGAACTCCCAAATCTATCCTCGAAGATTGTAGGACAAATCAAGATCAACAGTAAAATATTACTTCTTTGACGTTATCCAAGATAAATGACAGCAGAGTCGACACAAAGTTGGTGGTACTCCTATTACCACTTGCAGAACCAATTGACTGACTTTGGGCCACAAGATACAGAGGAATTGTTTATGCTTAGGTTCATTGCGAGGAAATAATTCAAGATCTCTTTAAAATAACAGTGGATCCTTAGAAGGAAAATCGGTCTGCTGGAATGATAAGATAATTTTGTTAGATTTGTGTATTCCTCATGATAGGATAATTCAGGGAGTGGCGTGTGGTTTTCTATAAATCAACTGGGTTTAAGCCTAAAAGGATTATATTTTACAGGTTCACGTTGGTTTTTTCTAAATGATACATACTGATGTATATTGATGTATATGTATATATTATACTGTTTCAATGTCATTTATCTTGGATAACGTCAAAGAAGTAATGTTTTACTATTGATCTTGATTTGTCCTACAATCTTCGAACTTGGAAAATATAATCCTTTTAGGCTTAAACCTAGTTGATTTATAGAAAGCCACACGCCACTCCCTGAAAACCACAATGGTAAATAATAATGAGTTATTTATGCATTCAAACATTTTTCTTGTATCGTGTAAGTTAGTAATTACTCTCAATAACAAAAAGGATTTATCTCCGAAACATATTGAGTCCTAACTTTATCAGAATGTCGAAGACAACCATTATATTGACGGAGAGACTCCAACCCTAGAGTTTGTTATAACTTCTGATGACATTACTGCTACTGGTACACCAGCCACATTACTTATTTTCAACAACGAAAAGAGTTTATCTCCGAAATACATTGAGTCCATCTGTAGTGTTGGACGATCAACAAAGAAAGATAACAGGAGCAGTGGTTACACTGGAGAGAAAAGATCAACAAAGTTTTCTATTGAAGAGATACGAAGAACAAAGTTTTTTATGGGCGGGAAACATAATCCCTTCTCGCTCCCCTCATTCGAATGTATATTAACTTGCGATGATATATTAACGTATGCGACCAACCGACAAAACCGATTTAAAAAAAAAAGTAAAGTTATGCTATTTTCCGGATCTGCAGTTCTGAAATTTAAAAAAATAAAGCTATACTATGTTTTCGAATTTGCACATCCAGAACAAAGCAGCGTTTTTTAAAAAACGGTGCGTTCGGATGTGCACATCCGAAATCAGATGGCAAAAATAAAATTTTACGTAGTATATAAGAAACTAGGATGGTGTATTAAAAAATGGTTTTAACAAATGATTCAAAATCTAATTGTACCAAAATACTATTAACAACGAATTGTGTGATTATCCTTTTTAAATATCAAAATCATTTTTTTAATATCTTAATGCATTTAAGGCATATCCTTTGATTCAAAGGAGATTTTGGATGGATTAATTAAAGCATGGACGAAAAAATCACCTATAGAACACACAAATGTAAAAAAAAAAAAAAAAGAGAAGTTTAATTTGTTCACATAATTTAAATTGACAAGCAAAATAGAAGCGTGATGAAAATATCTAATTTTTTTTTAGCAAAACGTAGGATTCAATACATTTGGGTACATTTACGGAGAACTTTAGAGAAGTTTTTTTTTAAGAGATCTTTTAATTGATAAAAATCTGAGTTTTTATCTTTTAAACATGAATCATTTTTGTAGAAACATTAGAACCATTAAGGACGTGCAAAGAAGATTATTAATCTGATCTTTAATTTGTCACTATTAATCCATAGATGAATAGAATCTCTTAAGTTTTTTATAATTAAACTACAATTAATCTCCATAAAATTTCGAAAAAAATTTTAAACGATTTTGAGAAGAATATATTGTAAAGTTAAAAGAATTTATTTTATATAATTGTATTCTACCTATTAAAATATTGTTAGTAATCACTCTAAGTTTGAAACCTCAAACTATGAGGTATTTAAATAAATATTTTTCGTAATTACTTAAATAGAAGTTTTGCTGCTTTAAAAAAAGAGTTTAATGACAGTGTACTATTAGTGTTAAAAAATACTACAAATATATTAAATTAAAATATTTTAAAATATCAAATCATATAAATAATTTAAATTTTACATACTGATTAGATAGGATATATTATTGATTAACCGTATAAAAATAATTTACACAATTAATATATTGTTCCTTTTCTCTTAAAAAAATTACAAACATTAATATGAAAATTGATAGTTAGACCCAAAAATAAAGACATAGACGCGGACCATATTTTATATCATAAATATACACTTTACATTTTAATATTTTTTTCGTTCTACAATTATTTCTTTAAAAACAAATATTTTACCAAATTAAAATGAAAGTGGGAAAGTGTGAAAAAAAATATAAGAAAATTTAAAATTTTAATTAAGAGAAAAAAGGATGAATGAGAAAGTTAAAAACAAAAAGTGAAAAATGAATGAAATAACAAAATGAGGTAATTTTAATTTTTTTTTAATATTCATTAAATATAAATATATATTGTACAATTTTTAAAAAAGAAAATGATATATTAAAAAATTTGATAGTAATTTAGGGTTAAATATATTTATAATCCTCATAAATATTTCAATTTCGTTTTTAGTCCCTCAAAATATTTCCTTCAAAGAATAGTTTTCATAAATATTTTTTATTTAAAATAGAATATTATGATTGAAACCTAAAATCTACAAAAACGGATCTCTATAAATAAACAAAACAAATTTAAAACTTTTTTTTCTAATACAACAATATTTTTTAAAGTGAATAATTATTGTGCACTTTCAGTGTACAATATTTTATACAATTAATATATCACAACTATTTGCAAATCATATATTTCTTAAAGAAAAAGTCAAATATCTAAAATAATTGAGTATTTCTTATCACACCACCCTTGTTTCTTAAGCACTATCTGAATTTCTGATTTTGCCTCTTGATTCCGGATGTGCACATCCGGACGCACAATTTTTTTAAAAAACGCTGATGCGTTCCAGAAGTGCACATCCGAAAAACAGCAGAACTTTATTTTTTTTAAATCGGTTTTTTTGCTTGGTCGCATATGTTAATAAATCGTCGCAACTTAATATACATTTGACAACATCCATATATAAAATAAAATGATATATATATATATATATATATAAAATAAACGTCTGTCAAAATACAGTGCATACATGTAATATAAATATGATACATAAAAAAAATACTACGTATGGCGAAGGATCTCTCATGGCTCCCCTGCTCCTCTGCCCCTACCCCCCAACCTGGATCGATGTCTGTGGTACTGAAGTGCCCCCAGCAATTGCAATCATCCTATCCACGGTAAGTCTGGCACCAGAGCCCTCAGGGAGGTAACCGGCCTCAATGGCCTGCTGCCCTATCTGTACTATCTGACGACAGCGTGGTAGGACATCCTGAGTATGGTCCAGCTGAGACTGTCGCTCCTCTAATATCTCCTGATGAGCAGGTCTGGGTGGCGATCCCTCAGCAGTGGGCACCATGCATGGGTGTGAGACGGTGTAGAACCACACGATGTACCCGGCAGCAATACTCTAGTCTGTCTCCGCTCTGGTCGCCCGAGCCTCCTCCGGTACCAAGTGGGACTGGTAGTCAGCATATAGCTCATCTATCTGCCTGCGGGTCAAGCCTAGAGGAACAGACTCATGAGGCATCCTGGGGATCGTGTGCGTGTAACCGAACTGACGCAAGACGCGCTCCGGGAGGTATCGGGCAGTAACGGTCGAACTGCATGCCAACCATCCTGAGAACAAAGAAACCTCATCGAACGGGCGCGTCACACGGTGAGCGGCATAGGGGCAATACAAAACGTCCTCAGTAGCCATCCGATCTAGATACACTCTAAAGGGGTCCGCCGCCTAGTTCCCTCTGAGCAGGACAAATGCAGCAGCACGTGGCATATCCTCAGTGTACCCCTGGATACTCCCCCAACCAGTAATGTAGGGAAAGTGCTGTAAAATCCACGCCTGAAATGGAAAACATAACATGGGTGTCAAACATTATAATGAATACAGAAAGAAAAGAAATGAAAAAATCACTTAGAATATTAGATTGTTACCACGTATAGCGTACAGCTGCCTGCCACAGTCTTGGCTGCCCAACGGCAACCATCAGAGAGCCTGGAATAGGTGAATGCCAGCGCAGCCGCCCCCCAGTTGTTCCCATGGATCTCTGTCTGATCCGAAAGGTACCTGGGGTAGACGATATCTACATAATAGCCGCTGGTGTCCACAAACACCTGCGTGCCCAGCAAAAACAAGTAGTAGCATCTCAGGGCACGCGTCCTGTGGATCGCCACCTCAGCTGGATCACCATCTGCCCATCCTGCCTCTGCAAGCGCCTCAGTAAACCTATCCATCAGAAACGAGAACCGAACGTGTGCTCCCCTCAACTGGTGCACCTCCGCATGTGCCTTCTCTGGGCTAGCCCCAAGCTCTGTAACCAGCAACTCCATGACGCATGCCTTCGTCATCCTACCGTGACGGAGAAGGGTACCCGTGATCGGTAGATGTAAGATGCACGAGATGTCGTCCAGCGTGATCGTCATCTCGCCGTACGGTAGATGGAATGAGGATGTCTCAGGGTGCCATCTCTCAACAAATGCCATCAGGATACCGTACTGGATCTGGAATACCCAATCCTAGACAGACCTCCAAGACTAGACTCCACAAGTGCAGATGTGAACCACTCAGCCTCTGGCAGCATCTCAATCGTGTCCATAACCTTGCCCACATGGTTATAGAACTTCTGTGAATCCTTCTCCTGAAATTTTCCAAATAAAACAATGTTACAAATGGACATATTTTCAACGAATACAATTCTATAAATAAACCGCGAAAGGTTACCTGTCCTAGCCAGACATATCTGGCAGTATGCTCAGAGTACCCCACGAGTAGGGACATATCAGACGGTCCCCCGGGATAACCGCCTAGCTCATCGAAATCGTCATCAGCGTCAACACCCTCATGTGTTGGGTGATCACCCTCTGAAACAGGAACAGGAACATGGGAACGAGGAGGAGCAGCTGATGGAGCTGGAATCTTCCGACGACGCCTGTGTGCGGGCTGGGATCCTGATGAACTAGCAGTAGAATCCCGACGTCTCCGAGATGTAGAATCGGCGGCTGATAGGGGAGTGACCTGAACCTGCGATGTGGATGGCTGTGGTGTAAGATGTGGTGTAGGATGTCCCTCAGCTGTAGAGGCTACCCCAACTCCCTCTGCGCCGGAAGCCTCGGCTGTAGACTGCATTCGCTCACGTTGGACAGATGCGTGCTGAGCTGTCCGTCCATGTATGGTACGATCGTCTCTGCCAGCCATCTAATCTGCAAAGCATAATAAATAAATTAAATTTTGTTTAAAAATAATTAAACATAAACAAACAAACAAAAATAGTCTTCCGGATGTGCACATCCGGAAGGACACATAATTTTTAACGTTGGGTATTTCCGGATGTGCACATCCAGAAACACTCAGAAAACTAAACGTTACAATCTTTCTGGATCTGCACATCTGATACGTATTTTGAAGTTTAAAAATGGCAGCCATGACCACTGTAACATGCAAAAGGGCATTTTAATGCCCTGATCGTCCGTTTGAAGTAGTTAAAATGACCTACATTGTCTCTAACCTATGTTATTCATACAACCTAACAATTTCTACACGTAAATGTCTATTCTAAATTGATTACTCGAAAATTACTCTGAAACTCTAAAATTTGAAAACTTACCGATTAAAATGAGATACGGAGGATTTGGAGTGTGTTGATCGTTGTAGAAGTTGCTCTGCGCTGAACTCGAGTGAAAAAAATCGAGATTTGTGGTGATTGAAAATTTGAGAGTTTGAGAGATTTTGGAAATGAAAAAGTGAAGAATGAGGGGGAGGAAGAACGTCTGGCGCGAATTAATAAGAAATCCTTCCGGAAGTGCGCATCAGAATTATTTTCAGATATGCATATCCGAAAAAGTTCTGCATTTTTTAAAAATTTGGTGCGTCCAAATGTGCACATCCAAAATCAGAGAAAAAAAATAATTTTACGTAGTATCTAAAAAATTTGAGTCGTGCATTAAAAAACCCTCTATTCCTCAAATAATTTAACGGTTAACGGTGTAAAATTTCTTTAGAGTATCTTTCAATTAAATTCTGAAAAGATTATATATATTTTAAAATTTATTTTCTGACAAAAAAAATATTCGATAAGATTTACTTGAATTGGATAATAGTAATATTTTATTCCAAAAACGATTACAGCGGCGTCTTTTATTCATTCTATAAACTCCTTTCATTTCTCAAACATTTCAAAATCTGAAACTTTTCTAGACAAAAAAATGGAAGCAAGAGACAAACCAAAAACTCTAGAGCTAACAGTTTTATCGGCCCAAGATATCCACGTGAACGAAGAGCCAGTAACAACCAACGTCTTCGTCGTAGTTCGCGCCGAATCAACCACCGCCCACACAACGCCGATGAACACCACCGGCGAAGGAAACGTCCTTTCATGGAATGAGAAGTTCACAGTGGAACTATCGACCTACGCAAGGTCCATCTCGTTCGAGGTAAAGTACCAAACCGCAACAGGTGTGAGAGACATCGGTGTGGCGAGAATAGCGGTTTCGGATTTCCTCGGAGGTTCGGTTCCGGAAACTAGTTTGCAGTTTTTGAGTTATACTTTGAGAGATTGGAATGGTCTCCGTAACGGAGTTATTAATTTCTCCGTTAGGGTTGTTTTGGAAGAAGAAACTGAGGAGCACGTTGTTGCACATGGGGTTGTTATTGGCATTCCATGTTCGTGGAACAGGTGCACTGACAATGACAGGGTTTGAATTTTTTTGATGCTTGATTTGCTGTTTGATGTACTTGTTTTTTTTTTTTTTTTCTTTTTCTTTTTGAGTGTTTGTTATTCTGTTTCAGACGGTACCACGTACTAGTACTTTGTGTTTTCTTTTTTAGATTTGCGAATCTACTTTATGTTAGCCATTTTCTTTACATGTTTTATGAGTTACGACTCTACTTTATTTGATACGGATGGAACACCGATCAAACTTTGGTTTCCTATGCGCCGAATTCTAGCAGCAGTGATTCTTTATTATTTTGGATTTTGGTTTGCTTATGTTGTCTATGGTCTAATTATAACATTTTTTTTATAGACTTCTAATTGCCCTTTTTTTTTATTACAAATATTATATTTATTGTTAAAAAATTCATAATTTCAATTATGTTTAGGGATCAATTTTTTGATGTATATGTGATTAAATAGACAAATTTAATAAATATTTTATGTTTTAAAACAAATTTGTTAACCATCATCCTAAATTTGTAACACTTTTGTGTTATAAAAATTAACTCTAAAATAAAGCGAGAGACCAAAGTAAAACAAAATTTGAAACTTAAAAATAATTCTTTTTTAAAATGAAAAATATTAAAACTTCATTTTCTAAATACAAATAAAAAAAAAGTATTTATACTTATCAAAAAGTATAGTGTGTTTTGCAAGGGCATGAAAACTCAAAAGTCTTAGTAGTATTATGTTGTATGGTGGTTAGGACATGTCAACGGCTGTGAGAAGCATTGTATGACGGTGTTTTATGGTGGCTTTATGAGTTTTGTTCACGTAAGGTGAAAGACTCTGTTGATGGATGATATGCTTAAGTATAAGCTGATGAGGGGTGTGATCAGTGTGTTATGATCAAGCAATATGCTTTTAGGGTGTAAAGAATTGTCATTTCTCCCGTAGGTGGAGGAGTATTTAAAGAGATCTAATGGGCTTAGGGTTTGGGTAACCCTAAATGGCGAGAACTACTCCATCCTGATCAAGAGAGGTTGTTGATCACCTAACCTTTCGGGAGTAGTGGTGGACTTCTTCTCTTGACTAACAACATTATACGTCATGGGTGTTAGGGGTGAGTCTCTTAGGTTATCTCCTAAGGATATACTACTCTTAGGCGAGGGTGTCCTATTTTGGGATGCTTACAAATATAACACTACATAGTCTCTCAAGCACAATGGCTTTACTAAGGGCGGAGTGTTTTTAAGACCCTTCTTAATTTAAGACGCGCCCTTCGCCCCATCAGTGGGTTCTTGGTTCAACAAAGTCCTTTTATGAAAAATGGACGAGTCTCTCGGCTTAAGGCGAGTATATATTAAAGGGCGAGTCCCTTAGCTGAATGCTACTATATTTAAAAGATGAGTCCCTCATCCACTAACGAGTCCATCGACTGAATGCTAATATTTATTAAAGGGTGAGTCCCTCAGCATGAGGGAGAGTTCTTCGACTGATGGCGACTGTGTTTAAATGACTGGAATCTAGAAAGATGTTCCTATTTCTTTAGGTTTGACTTCGAGACGTCAAAATGTCAAACACCACTGAAAACTTGAGTGCTTTAGTGGGAAAAAGAGCATGGATGACATTTAATGCACCCCATAATGACATTCCTTGGAAAAATCAATTTGTTCTTTATTTCTCATACGAGTCTTCCAAGTGTAGAGACTTTCTCACTTCTCGTGGCAAGTACCCCATTGGATGAATGTAAGGCTTGTGCCATTGGATTTTCCCTATATAATTTTGAAAACCCTTTTTTCTTATTCTCTTCTCATTTTCTTTTTCTAGAAACACACCTGGGTGAAAACATTTCTTTCTTTTGCTTTTCTACTCCTAATGATCATGGGAAAGAAAATTAAACTTGTTCATGTTCAGGATATTTCTTTCTAGTAGTCTACTGTGGATATGATTGAAAAGTTTCATCATGACATTAGATTTTCCAGTAGAGGTCGAGAGATTGAGAGAGAGAGAGAGAGAGAGAGAGAGAGAGAGAGAGAGAGAGAGAGAGGGGGAAAGAGACAGAGACAGAGAAAACATGATTGGAACCTTGATCGAAGGAGGAGATGGCTGACATGGATACTTCCGGCAAACCGTTCACCCTCTGTTTTTACGCCCACATTCCATTATTCATGAGTTAAGGGTCTTGATTTCGTTCACCTTTTTTGAAACATAATTTCTGACAGCCATTAACGTTGCCCCTTCTCAGATCACCCCAAACGTGTGGGCATTCTCAAGGCTTTTCAGATAGTATGTTGTAGTCTAGGTGTGCCTCCTGTTGTAGAAGTGTTTCTTTATTTCTTTAGGACATAAATCATTCCCATCAATGGTTGGGTGAAAGTGCGCCTTTTTTATGGTAGATGTTTGTCGAAGCCCTTTGCTAACCCTTACGGGGATTGGAAAGACTTGTTTGTGCGAGTAAAGGGGTGATACCGTACTTCTCTCGTCACTACGGGGGCAATGGGTGATCCCATCTTTCCTTTATCCTAATCGTCACATTCGTGGCTTACCGAAAGGGTGGACCCTAGTGTTCTTTCTCCCTTTGATCGTGAAGTGGTTTAGATTTTGAGATGTTTTCGTCCTCTAGAGTCTAATATTCTCATCAATCTGGATCGTGAAGATGTCGATGGAGTGAGGGTATATCTAGGTATGAAAATACAACTTTCCTGGCCCCACTTTGTATGTCCTTAACGATATTTTTGTATGTAGGAGAGATGGTTGAGATCCCTCTTGACGAGAGGAGGGAAAACTTGATGAAAATGTAGATGGCTCGGCAACGGACGATACTTCATCTTTCCCTTCCCCAAGATGTGGTTGGTGATAGGGGTGAGTCAGTGTGAGACTTCACGAGTTGTTGTGGCCCTCCCTCCCAAGGTTCTATATAGGGAGGAGGGCCCCTCTAGGCCATCGGGAAGCTGTGAGGCAGAACTAGGAGAAGAGAGGGTCGTAGGTGAATATGTTATTCTTGAGCCCTCTTTGTGGAATAATAATGCTTTTAAGGTGGTGGAGTTTTTCGATTGCCACTTCTCCGTTTCTGAAAGTCTTCATCATGACTATCAGTCACTCCTTGGAATGTCTTCCGCCCAACTATCTGATTTGCTTGAAGTCTAACTTTTAAGGTGTCTATTAGTGGAGAAAGCGCAAAGGTAGAAGTATTCTCGCGCCATCCGATGACTTAAATCCAAAGTGATTCATGTAAATGAGAACATCCACAAAGGTGAGGCATCAATTAAATTTTTGAAGGAGAAACGAAATGCCTTGAAGACGCTTGCTGAGGACACGGCCTCTAGGTTTATCGCATAGTTATAAGAGGTGAAGCATCAAAAGCATTCACTCAAGAGGGCTTGAAGAACCTTGGATAGCCTGGAGGAGAGGGTTTCTCAACTCAAGGATTAAGTGGTGGCGACCTTCGTCAATCACTTTGAGAAGACGAGAAGGCAAGTCGTTTTTCTTTTTCCTCGTCTGGACATAAGTTCGATGGATCCCTTTCAGGTAGTTCGTGGTGGACAACTGGTGGATGAAGAATAATTCTTCTTGTTTTCCACCTTTTGTTTTATTTTGTTGTACTTCTTTCCACTTTCAGGGGCTTTTACAAATTGTATTGAACATCAGCGCCCCTTCAGGGTGCCTTTTATGTTAACTACTCATTTTGTTATCTTTTGTGACTGTCTTTTATGGTGTTAACCCTTTGAGGGTGTTTATCCTCGTTCCCTTGATAGTAATATGATTGCTTGCAATGAGATTTTGACGAAGGTCCTATTTTTAGGAACCTGATGTTTGCGGTTGCTTCTAAGGACGATAATGATCCCTCTTGGAGATCCAGCAAATTGATCGCCTCTGTGGGCGAAAAGGATCCCCTTTGAGGATCCAACGAATTTATCGCCTCAATGGGCGCACAAGGATCCCCTTTGAGGATCCAGTGAAGTAATTGCCTATATTTTTGGCAAGGATCCCACTTGAGGATCCAGTGAATTGATCGCCTTTATGTGCGGCAAGGATCCCCCTTGAGGATCCAGCGAAGTAATCGTCTCAATGGGCGGCAAGGATCTCACTTAAGGATTGTTCGCACGTGTTTTTAGCAAACAATCACAAGTTTAGTTCACTTGTGAGATTAACTTGAAAAATCTTTGACGCAACCTGTGCAAAACAATTGTACAAGGAACAATGTTTGTGAATTGCATGTGAATGTTTGTAGGAAAACAAAACGGACACAAACTTTAATAACGAAAAAAACTTGAATCAACGTAATAAATAAAAAGTTCAATAAATGACATTAGATAAGAAATAAAGCAAATGACAATTAAAGCAAAGCATTTCAATTAAGGAAACATAAAGACAAGGAAAGAAAGAGACGCAGACTCATACATGTTACTCATAAACTGTTTCGCTCTTTGACTCAGGTACTATAGTTCTATAGAGAAGTATATGAATTTTGCAACCTTGATTACAGTTCGTGGGCCTACTATTTATATTGAACTAAAGATAGTTGTCTCTGACAGTTTATTCCTAGGAAGTGGATACGTATCAAGAACATGCACTTTAGTCTTCTGAAGCACTGCCACATTGTCAGAACTTGAAAACTACTGAAAATCATTGTCCCATGTTTGTAATTGCTCCAAGCATATAACTGTCTGTTTGTCAAGGTAGTTTGTTAAGAACTAGTGCTAATATGACCTTTCAAGCCTTTGGATTCTAAAATTTTCTACGTCTTTGACATTTGTTGAACGCTTTGATCTCGACATAGTGTCGAAAGATCAGCTAGATCTGTTCTTGAGATTCTTCCAAACCATGTCCAAGATATGGTCTAAACGCTTCAGTCGACGTGTTTGTTCCTGTCGAATCTTGTTAATAAATACTAATTCTTAGTATTTCCTCAATGTAATCCTCTTTGTTGACTTTTTTCTAACTAGAAATTCTAGGCTAACAGATGTCCCCCCAAAAATGTCACTTTCGATCATGTGTCAGATGGAAGAAAGGTGGTGTTTTTTTGTAACCCCTCTACACTATTCAACTGGCACATACACATCATATTAACTAGACTTTTTATTATTATTTATTTTTATTCATTCGTCATCATAACCATTTTTGACCAAACCCTCACGTCATAGACATGTGTGCGACTGATCATCACCATCCCCTATTTCTTAGGATATTAACGCATCAAAAACTTAAATGAAATTAAAAAGAAATCATTTAATTTCTTTATTTTCATTTTTTCCTATGACCTCTTGGTGCCAACTGTCGATCTGAACGTGCCATTTGTCCAAAATATTGGAGGGAAAACTGAAACGTCTTATTCCCCTTTTGGCTATTTAAAAGTTTCTTCCTCAATTCTATTTTCCTTCACCATTTCTTCGCTGAAAAAAGAAACAAAACCCTAGAGATCCTTTTGCAACTTTTGTTATCTTCTTGTTCATAGTTTTTCCTAAAAACTTCTGAGAATCAACAATGGCTCCAAAAAGCACATTCAGACCTACTCCACATGCTCCCCTTGCTGCTACCATTGACGCACCTCTTTTTATTAATGATCGTGCCTACGTCCCGAAGCCTTCCATGGAAGATGGGAGAAGAAACATCTAGTATTCTGACACACTGATTCCTTACTCCATTTCAAGTACCATTTTTGCTTTCATGGGTACCCTTCCTAGGCATGTTAAGAAACCCAATGTTCTGAAAGATTTCTTCCCCGACTACCTTTCTTTTAAGCCCTTGGTGTTCTGGGACGAACCCTTTGATTTTAGTTTCTTCAAAAATAGAGTATTTCGTTCATCTCCTCCAATGATGATGATTCTTCTTACATTTAGTGGTTAAATAGGGTTTAAGAAAAGAAAAAACACTTTTGGAAATATTTGGGTATTTTTGACCTAATACAACTCTCAAGAGTTAGCCCTATGTACAACACTCATATGCTCCTTGCAGCCACGTGCTTTTGAGATACCTCCACCAACACATGTCACATATCTTGTAGGATGGTAACCTCTACACTCTTCGACATTTCCGATATTTCTGGCCTTCAACCAACTGGAGAGCCTTTTGAGCCTTCAAAAATCACTAAGACCAAACATGGCTTTGTTTTTAGCAAAACTGCCTACAACGCTTTTACTGACGAACATCATGCTTCACCAGAGCATGTTGGGGCACATGAGCACATAGCCTTCTTGACTTGTTGGCTTTTTTTCAGCTCTCACTCCGTCCAAGTGGCCAAAAGAATTGTTCCTCTAGACACTAAACTGAAGGTGTGAGAAAACACAAGAAAGGGGGGGTTTGAATTGGGTTTTCAAAAATGAAAGCTTTTTGTGAAACTCAAACAAAGATCACAAAGAAACTAACAAGAGAGAAAGACACAAGATATATCCTGGTTCACTTGAAAACTATCAAGTTAATCCAGTCCACCCGCCAAGGGGATTTCGCCTTATACACAAGGACTTAATCCACTATAATCAACTGATTACACTGCACTAGCAACTGCTGGTGACTAACAAGCATAAGACTAACTGTCTCTTCTTAAGGATTCTGATCTAACTGGTCCCTTAAGGAATACAAACAACTGTTTGAACAAAATTAATGTTTACAATGAATTGCTTCTACACGAGCAGATATAAACACTATGAATAGCTCAAATAACTTAAAGAAAATCTATACAGTATGAACAATGTTTCTTGCGTTGTATTGTGGTGCTTCACTGTTCCTGCATTCTCTTGTCTTCTTCAAGTGATCAAGTCCTTATATAGCCAGTAAGAGATCCATTGGAGGGCAGATCAGGAATATTATTAAGATTGCTGGCGACTTGAAATAATGTCGTTACGCAGGGATGAAAATCGTACATAAAAGTTGTCCTTTGTACCACCAAATCAGGGTAGTGGAATGGTAGTGGAAAAGAACGTGTTTGATACGTACTATGTAATATTTTCCCTCGCAAATGTTTGATCTTATCTTCTGTACATCAGAGGCTTCTGAATAGAGATGATTGAAGCATGAGAAGAAGAGTTGATCACTGGGTCTTCAGAGTCTTGAGTCATCAGTGTCTTCAGAACTTGTTCACCAGAACCTTGTCTTCAGAGTCTTTAGCACTCAGTCTTCAGAACACTTGGTCTTCAGAAACTTAAGTCTTCAGAGTCTTCAGAACGTTGTTCAACACAACCTTGTCTTCAGAGTCTTCAACACTTAGTCTTTATAAACTCAAGTCTTCAGAGTCTTTAGAACTTTGTTCAGCAGAAGCTTGTTTACAGAGTCTTTAGAAGATAATGACTTCAGAAGCTAGAAAGCCTTCAGAAGTAAAACATCAGAGTCACGCTCAAAGGCAGAATCCAAGAGAGCATTGCAGCAACAACATATTGTATTCTTAAAATCTTTATGAATGTGAGTAGATCAGAAGCAGACTTGCTTCTTTGGCGCAGAAGCGACTTTTGGTTAAATCAGAGTGACGTTGCACATGGTCTCTATCATAGTCAGAGCTTTCTCTATCAGAGTCAGAGCCTTCTCTATCAGAGTCAGAGCATTTTTGTTAATCCTTCAAAAAACAAACGTTAGAGTACCAAAATTGTTCTCACACAAATACTACTTTGTTATTATCAAAACTTAGAGATATCCGATAGAACCAAATCCTATTCGAACAATCTCCCCCTTTTTTATAATGACAAAACAATGTATTTTGATGAAACAATTTTGTACGAAGATAATCAATATGAAATGACAGAGATAAGTTTAGAATTAACTTCCCTTTATCAAGCTCCCCCTGAATCTAAGACTTAAAAAAATCTTATCAGATTTGGGATACCAGAGCCTGATTATAAAGATCTTGTTAGATCCAGAATAACAGAGCTTGATTATAGTGGTATTGGAGTCTGATAACAGAGCCTGATTTATTAAATCAGAGCCTAATTGCCAACATATTAATATTGATCCTAAAAAACATTCTAAGAAAAAAAATTATGCAATTAAAATGTTATAATGTCAGAGCTATGATTCAGAGACAGGATATTTTTATCAAAATAATTTTCCATTAATATACTCCCTTTTTTTGTCATAATCAAAAAGGTAAATAAGTACAAAATAAGATAAACACAAAAAGACCAAGAAAACTAAGGGGTAGCCTAAAAAGGTGTCTAAGGTTAAGAAGGAGGAAGGAGCCTCTGAAGGATCTGAGCAAGTGCATTCTGAATGCTGGAAGTGACTTCATCTTGCTTGCCCATTCTCGTTCTGAACAACTCTTGCTCCTTCTGAATGCTTTCCAGAGTCTTTAACACTGGATCAGAGTTAGAGTTTTTAGCATCTTTCAGAGCTTCTTCTTGATTCTTCAATTCAGCTTCTCTCTCAGCTTGATCTTGAGCTTCCTTAGCTAACCTTTCAGCTTCTCTGTCAAGAGCTTCCTTGGCTAACCTCTCAGCCAATTCCCTTTCAGCAGCTAGCTTTGCTTCAGCTTCCCTCTTAGCTATTAATCTCTTTTCAGCTTGCTGGACAAAATAATCTTTTGTTTGAACAGAGAGATTTTGGATCTTCTGAAATTCCTCTGACATCCACTGATTGAATTGATTCTAGGGAGCACTGAAAGCAGAAAGGTCTTAGGTAAAACTCGATTCATCAGAGAGTGTCTTGAATCTCATAACTACAATGTCCTTAAAATCAGAAATAACTTCATCTAGGCTAGGAGGGGGAAGATCAGAAGGTTGATTCTCAGGGAATGGTTAGGTTTCTTCATCAGAATCACCCAGATTGGTGATATCATTATTGTGAAGAATGTTCAGGATTGTCTGGTATGGTTTCTGTGTTTATTTGAGGAGAGGTTAATGGTGCGGGTAATTGAGAGTTGGTTGTTTGAAGAAGTTCAGTAGGAGGTTCTTCAGAAATGGATTGACTGATTAATGGTAGGGAGATGGTTGTACAGATATGACAGGGGTTGGTTGTATAGATATGGTGGAAGTTGGTTGAGTTGAAGTGATTTGGAATATCTGTGGTGGAAGTTGTGTAGATGGTGCAGAGGATGGGATTATTTGAGTTGGTGGTTCAGAAATGGGTATGGGTGAGGTGTTGACTATGGTTGAAAATAGTGGTGGTGGTGTAGAAAATATTGGTGGTTGTGATGTAGATGAAGATATATTTCTGTTAGTAATAACATATGAAGTTATTGAAGAAGATTTAGAGGACTTACTCGTCTGATCTTGATAGGATGCTAGTGAAATATTCCTTGTGCTGGCTTCACCTAGACCTTTCTTCTGCTTCTTTGTAGTCTTCGTCTGAGGAATTGTGTTGGTGTGGGGTCTTTTTTTCTTCACCATATTAGGAGGATTATCCATAAGATTTTCAATCTTGAAGCCAGACAGATCATAGCCTTCAGCTTCTCTAAGCTGTATGTATGCCTCTATAACCTTTGGATTGTCATGCTTGGTGAACAGAGGAAATTCATTGATAATCATCCTTCTTGAAAAGGTGGTGAGAGAGTGAGTATTTATAAGAAAAAAATTGATGATTATGAAAAGGTGGGAGTAATAGGAAATAATTATTTGAAACCTAGTCTCTTGAAATCACAACGCTCGAGGCGTCTCTTCAACAGTAAGATATGATTTGATTTTGGACAAGTGTCACAAAATAATCATAGTCGTTTGTTTAAGAGAACATGTTTGATATTCCCAAAGTCAAGAATACCAAGAGGTATCTAACTGGACAAGTTTCTAATCAGGACATCTTCTAACATGTAGAAGTATCGTTAATCAGAAAGACATTAAATAAATAATAATCAATCTACTTAACATCCGAATCTTATTCCAGAAGTTCTGGTGACTTAACACATCAAAATTTCATCTACTCATTCTGGACACGGTTTTATAAATACATTTTCCAGAATGAATACGAATCTATCCTCAGCAAGGGGTTTTATGAAGATATCAGCCCACTGGTGGTCTGTATCCATAAATTTAAGTGAAAAATACCCTTCTGAACATAGTCACGTAAAAAGTGATGTTTTATTTCAATATGTTTAGCCCTAGAATGCAAAATAGGATTCTTAGATAAACAAATAGTAGAAGTATTATCACAGAAGATAGGAATGTTACTCTCGTATATCTGATAATCTTCTAGTTCATTCTTCATCCAGAGTATCTGAGTACTACACAATGACGCTGAGATATATTCTGCTTCTGCAGTTGAAAGTGCAATGGTTGATTGTCATTTGCTTGCCCAAGAGATGAGGTTGTTACCCAGAAACTGACAGTTTCCAGAAGTACTTTTCCTTTCTAATCTGTCTCCAGCATAATCTGCATCACAATAACCAGAAAGCTTGTACTCTGATGTTTTCTTATACATCAAGCCAAGGTTAGTTGTTCCTTTTAGATACCTTAGGATTCTCTTAACAATTGTTAAGTGAGTTTCCCTTGGATCTTATTGGAAACGAGCACAAAGACATACACTGAACAGAATATCTGGACGAGAAGCAGTCAAATACAGAAGAGAGCCTGCCATACCACGATAGAGCTTCTGACAAACCTTTATACTTACTTCTTCTTTCTCCAGAATGCATGTCGGATGCATATGAGTCTTTGCAGTTTTACTTTCTGACATATTAAACTTCTTCAGAAGTTCTCTTGCATACTTGCTCTGATGAATGTACGTTCCTTCTGGACGTTGATCAATTTGAATTCCCAGAAAGAATCTGAGTTCTCCCATCAGACTCATTTCAAATTCAGCCTGCATTAACTTAGAAAATTCCTTGCACAAGGAAGTATTACTAGAACTAAATATAATATCATCAACGTAAATTTGCACAACCAGAATGTCAGTTTTAAAGGTTTTGCAAAAGAGTGTTGTATCCACTTTTCCTCTGGTAAAGTCATTTTCCAAAAGAAAGTTACTTAGCCTTTCATACCAAGCTCTGGGAGCCTGTTTCAGACCATATAATGATTTTTTAAGCTTGAAAACGAAATTTGGGTTTTTAGAACTTTCAAAACCAGGAAATTAAAAGATGATAGATTATAACCTGGCAACTAGTGCAAAGGTTTCTGTATAGTCTATCCCTTCTTGCTGACTATAACCTTGTGCTACCAGTCGTGCTTTGTTTCTTACAATCTCACCTTTCTCATCTAACTTGTTTCTGAATACCCACTTTGTTCCAATGACGTGGATACTTTTTGGTTTCTGAACAAGATCCCGAACATCGTTTCTGGTGAATTGATTCAGCTCTTCTTGCATATCAAAAATCCACTCATTCTCCATAAGATCTTCATCAACTAATGTTGGCTCTATCAGAGACACCAAACCCAAAAGAGTTTCTTCAGAAGGTTTAAATGATGAACGAGTTCTGACTAGATCAACTTTGTCTCCCAGAATCAATTTGTAATACCCCGTAAATTATTTTTCTCCGGATAATACTAGTTGTGATCAACTGAGTCCCAGTGTACTCTGATAAATTATCTGCAGAGATAATTAGGGTAATTGTCGGATTTAGAGTAAATCCAATTAATATTATCTGACTCTGAGATATTTAAATATTTGGACTTTAGAGACTTTTTGGACAATTAGTAGTGTTGTTAATTGATGATGTTTACCATATCTTTTCCTTTTCCTCTCATTTTCCACTAGAACCAAAGAAAAGAAAAGATAGAAAGAGTTTTGGAGAGAAAGAGAAGAGAAGGAAAGGAAGAGGAAAAGAGGAAAAGCTCAAGAGCAAGAACATCATCATCTCTTCATCAAATCTTCACCATCTTCATCTATTCAAGGTGGGTTCTAGATAGATGCTTTTGTTTTAGATTGTCTTGGATTCTAAGACTTAGGTTAGAATTGTAAGGGAATTGGATTAATTACAAAATCTTGGAAATTAACGGTTGAAATGTGTTATAACCTGAGTAGTATGAGTTATATGAGTGTATAATCGTTTATGTTTGATTGTGGGAGGTTTGGATATGTTTTGGTGGGGTTTTGGAACCATAAGAGATCAGCTGTTACGTTGATGAACTTTCTGCATTTCCCAGATTCACATTGCGAATCCCCCAGCGAAGGGGAAATCGTGGACTCGCTGGCAGCTCACACTGCAAATGCGAAGGCGACCGTTCGCCAGTGGTTCGCACTGCGAACCTTACATTGTTTTTGCTACTGCCTTGGTTCGCCAGCGTTCGCACTGCGAATGGTGCAACGAATAAGTGTTGGCTAGGCGTTCACTGGACGCTTCGCACTGCGAATGAAGTAGCGAGCATTCGCTGGCTTCTTCGCAATGCGAACATAGCAGAACATCCAATTTGTTTCTTGCATAACTTATGACTCGGTTATCCGTTTTGCGTATTCTTGGTGTCGTTGTGAAGCTAGGAACGTATTCTAGCTAATGGTAGTGAGAAACCTATGTTTATTGGCCGATTAAATAAATCGGAGGGAATCTTGAATTGGTGAAATGTGTGATATGTTACATTATGTGTTTCCCTTATGTATGTATGCTAAAATACGAAATAGGTAGAGTGAGGAATATTACCATAAACAATGTCGACAAATGTAGATGGAATAAACACTAGTATGGAACATAGGTGTTACCCGTTTGGTTGTGATAAGGCGTAATGGCCTGGTGATTGTCGAATACAATCACGTCTGTGAGAGATCACGTAATCGTAACCGGTTATCTTGTGAGTGCGTTTCATGGGTCTCGAGCTCCTCTGAAACATGTGCACAACTACTTGGCAGGTTTGATTCCCGCGTGCAGTACGAATGGCGCTCTGGGAGCGTATGCTTGTGACGGTTAATGGCCCGTGTGAAGTGACGGTTCATAACGGTTAATGGCCCGTAGAACCCGAATCCATTCGTATGTCAAGTAGGTTACCAGGATCCATGACTCGGGTCGACTTCTAGACGTAGAAGCGGACGGGAAAAGGGGATGCCTTGGTGTGGTTACCGATTAGTGATAGTGTGAGTTGATGAACTCATGACATGTTTCCATATAGTGTGTGTGTACTCAAAGTCACTTCCCTTTCCCTTTTAACTTGAGTTAGGCTTATTAGAACCTTGTAGAGCCGAGAGGACTATAAGATAGCGAACTCACTGAGATTTAATGTATCTCACCCCACTGTTGTTGTTTACATCACAGGTTCTGCAGGTTCGGCGAAGGGTAAGGATAAAGTGGTTTGACTTTTCCTTACGGATCGTAGCTTTTGAGATGGCATGGCTTCCACTATGGCGTTTTACTTTGAGATCATTGTATTGATCTAGCTCTTAGTGCATTTTGGGACATCTTGTATACGTTATGCCGTAGGATTCAGAACTTTGTATTTAGGGCATCTAGTGTATACAATGTGTTAACTAGGAACTTGTACATATATATTTCAGTACCAAACGTATTATTCATGTATGATATATGCTTTGATGTATGTATGTATATGTGGGCTTTACATTTGGTATCAGAGCAGGTCGTATCCTCGACCTAGCCATGAAATAGTATAAGTGTTTCCTTCCGTTTCATATGTGTTGTGTCGTCATTGGTCTTACGTGTTATATTTATGGTATTGAGCCTGATCAACTTAATCTTATCTGTATGACATTTAGGAACATGGCCGACCGACGCAGTAACAATCGTGGTAGACCGAGAACTACTCCAGCAGGGACAAATCCGCCAGGGGACGAAGGGAATGCCCCTTTGTATCAATTCATGCAACAGATGCAGCAGCAGCAGAATCAGTTTATACAATAGATGGTACAGCAAATGGCTGGTGGTGTGCATCCTCCAGTGGTTGTTCCAGAAGCTGCAGGGGGGACCTTTAGGGATTTCATTCGTATGAATCCTCCGGAGTTTCTGGGAGGATTAGATCCAGTAAAGGCTCATGAATGGATATCCGGTATGGAGCGGATTTTCTTGATCGTTCAGTGTAGTGAAGAAAATAAGGTTGTTTTTGCTTCTCACTTGTTAAAAGGTCCTGCTATGAGATGGTGGGAAAGCGCTTCAGCCTTGATGACAATTCAAGAGGTACCGAAAGTGTGGGAGCAGTTTAAGATAACTTTTATGGAGAAGTATTTTCCAAGTTCCTTAAGGTCTCAAAAAGAATTCGAACTTCAGCAGCTGAGGCAAGGTAACTTGATAGTGGCTTCTTATGCGGAAAAGTTTGAGGTTATGGCTGCTTATTCTAGACAAGCCATGTATGCTCCTGATGAAAGGTGGAAGATTGATCAGTTTCTGTTTGGTTTAAGGGCTGAAATTTCACATAGTGTGTCCCAGAGAGAATTTACTAGCTATGCTGAATTGTTACGACAGTGTTATGTGGCGGAGCATAGCTTGAAAAAGGTACAAGCAGGAGGAGAGTTAAGTAGAGTGAATCAAAGTGATCGCGGGCGATCGAATCAACAATTTAGACTGAGACAACAACCTTTCAAAGGGAAACAAGTTCAGAGTTCCAGGACTAGCGTGCCTCCGGTATGCCGTACTTGTGGTAGAAATCATCAGGGGAGGTGTGGTATCGAAGGTGTGAGGTGTTATCAGTGTCAGAAAATGGGCTATTTGGCGAGAGACTGTCCTTAAAAGAAGAATACCGGGCGAGTGTATACCTTGGATGCAAGGAAAACTAAGGGTGACAACTCTTTGATTGCTGGTACATGCTTTGTGAATGGAAATCCTTGTTTTATTTTATTTGATTGTGGGGCGACGCATTCGTTTGTGTCCACGCGATGCGTGAAGCGACTTGGGTTGCAAGCTGTTCCTTTGTCTCCACCCATGGTGGTTACTACTGCCATGGATGAAATTGTTGAAACACCGTTGATGTGTGAAAATTGTGTATTATCGGTGAATGAAAGAGTCTTCCAGATTGATTTGATTTTCTTACCACTTAAGAAAGTGGATGTTGTTCTGGGAATGGATTGGCTTTCAGCTAATTCGGTATTTATCGGGTGTGAAGAGAAACTAATCATTATTCTATCTACTGAAGCTACTTCGAAGGATGTGTTAACTACTATTTTAGAAGGTACGGTTGGAATGATTAATTTCTTGTTTGAGGAGGAAAAATCTGTTCTTTTGATTCTTACTAAGGAGGAGGGTAGTAACCGTCAAGTTGTGAGTATTCCGGTAGTTTGTGACTTTCCTGAAGTCTTCCCCGAGGATATCACTTCTCTTCCCCCGGAACGGGAAGTGGAATTCTCTATTGACCTGATACCGGGAATGGCTCCAATATCCGTTTCTCCGTATCGGATGACACCATTTGAATTAAGAGAATTAAAGGAACAATTGGAAGAGTTGTTGGCTAAGCATTTTGTTCGACCCAGTGTTTCACCCTGGGGAGCTCCAGTATTGTTGGTAAAGAAAAAGGATGGTGGAATGCGGTTGTGTATTGATTACCGTTAGTTGAATAAGGTCACCATCAAGAACAAATACCCATTGCCAAGGATAGACGATTTGTTAGATCAATTGAAAGGATCCTGTGTGTTCTCGAAGATTGATTTACGGTCGGGTTATCATCAGATTCGGGTGAAGAATTCAGATGTACCAAAGACTGCATTTAGAACCCGTTATGGTCATTATGAATTTTTGGTGATGCCTTTCGGTGTGACGAATGCTCCGGCAGTTTTCATGGATTATATGAATCGGATATTTCAACCTTATTTGGACCAATTTGTGGTGATTTTCATTGATGACATTCTTATCTATTCTCGTGATCCTCAAGAGCACGGAGAACACCTAAGAGTCGTTTTATCCATCTTGCAAGAGAGGCAGCTTTTTGCTAAGTTAAGTAAGTGTGAGTTCTGGATGTCGGAGGTTAATTTTCTGGGACATGTCATATCTCAAGGGGGTGTAGCGGTTGATCCATCAAAAGTTGAAGCAGTGATAAATTGGGAGAGACCGAAGAATGTGTCTGAATTTAGAAGCTTTTTGGGACTAGCAGGTTATTATAGAAGGTTTATTAAAGGCTTTTCCCAACTGGCTTTACCGATGACGAGGCTTACCCGGAAGGATTGTTCTTATGAATGGGATTCGGCTTGTGAGCAAAGTTTTATGAGTTTGAAGGAAAGGTTGACGACCGCTCCTGTGTTGGTTATTCCTGATCCTAGCAAGTCGTATGAGGTATATTGTGATGCGTCTAAGATGGGATTAGGAGGGGTGTTAATGCAAGATGGACATGTAGTGGCTTATGCTTCATGACAGTTGAAAGTCTATGAAGAGAATTATCCAACGCATGATTTAGAATTGGCGGCGGTTGTATTTACCTTGAAGGTGTGGCATCAATATTTGTATGGTGTGCATTTTGAGATGTTTAGCGACCACAAGAGCTTACAGTACCTCTTTGATCAAAAGGAGTTGAACATGCGTCAAAGGAGGTGGATGGAATATTTGAAGGATTATGACTTGGAACTAAGATACCATCCGGGTAAAGCGAATAAGGTGGCGGACGCTTTAAGTAGGAAAGTGTTACACAGTGCCGACTTGATGATGCTAGAGTATAATTTATTGGAGAAATTTTGAGATCTAAATCTTCAATTTAATTGGACTCCTAATTGTGTGGTTATGGGGAATTTGGATATCAATTATACTCTTAGGGAAGAAATCCAACAAGAGCAAGGGTTAGATGAGAAGTTGCAAGAAGTGTTATTGCAACCGGGTTTTGTGCGAGCTACCGACAGAGTTATTGTATTTAACCAAAGGATTTGTATTCCGGACAACACGGCGTTAAAAAGGAGGATTTTGGATGAAGCGCATAAGGGTGATTTTACTATACATCCGGGATCTTCAAAGATGTACCAAGATCTATAGAGGGACTATTGGTGGTCCAGGATGAAAAGAGATATTGCGGTGTATGTGTCGGAATGTGCGGTGTGTCAACAAGTGAAGATCGAGCACCAAAGACCGGGTGGCTTGTTGCAACCTTTAGAAATTTCGGTGTGGAAATGGGAGAGTATTTCGATGGACTTTGCGGTAGGATTGCCCCGTACACAAGGTGGTTATGATTCGATTTGGGTAATCGTGGACCGGTTAACGAAATCCGCGCATTTCTTAGCTGTGAAAACTACCTACAAGGCGAGTCATCTCGCAAGGTTGTTCATTTCGGAGATAGTGAGATTACATGGTATCCCTACTAGTATCGTTTCAGATAGAGATCCAAAATTTACCTCTAGATTTTGGAGAGCTTTTCAACAAGCTATGGGGACGAAGTTGTGTATGAGCACGTCGAATCATCGGCAAACGGATGGTCAGACGGAGCGGACGATATAAACCATGGAAGATATGTTGAGAGCTTGTGTCCTTCAAAGTGGAGGAAATTGGATAGAACTCTTACCGTTGATTGAATTCTCTTATAATAACAGTTATCATGCAAGTATTGGTATGGCACCTTATGAAGCATTATATGGAAGGAAGTGTAGGACACCTCTGTGTTGGGCAGAAGTGGGTGAAGATAATATGTTGGGACCCGAGATTATTCACAAAACTACGGAGAAAATTAAGATAATCCGTGATAAGATCAAACAAGCCCAAGATCGTCAGAAGAGTTATGCGGATAACCGTAGAAGGCCTTTAGAATTCGAAGAAGGCGATCACGTGTTTTTAAAAGTCACTATGAGATTGAGGTTGAAAGGACCATTTAAATCGCGGAAGTTAAGTTCGAGATATGTGGGACCATATCAGATTTTGGAAAGAATTGGTGAAGTAGCCTACAGATTAGCTTTACCGCCTTCTCTGTCAGAGATGCACGACGTTTTTCATGTGTCTCAGCTTCGGAAATTTGTCCCAGATCCTCTTCAGCCAATTCTACCAGATACCATTGAGATAGAAGCAGATTTGACATTTGAGCCTCAACCGAGTCGTATCACCGGAAGAGAAACTAAAGTGTTAAGGAATAAAGAGATTCCTCTTGTTAGGGTCCAATGGGATGAGACGCATCCGGGTGATGCAACTTGGGAATTGGAATCAGAGATGCGGGAGGTTTATCCTCATCTATTCAGGTAATTGTTTTAAATTTGTGGGCGAATTTCTATTTAAGGGGGGGAGGATGTAATACCCCGTAAATTATTTTTCTCCGGATAATACTAGTTGTGATCAACTGAGTCCCAGTGTACTCTGATAAATTATCTGTAGAGATAATTAGGGTAACTGTCGGATTTAGAGTAAATCCAATTAATATTATCTGACTCTGAGATATTTAAATATTTGGACTTTAGAGACTTTTTGGACAATTAGTAGTGTTGTTAATTGATGATGTTTACCATATCTTTTCCTTTTCCTCTCATTTTTCACTAGAACCAAAGAAAAGAAAAGATAGAAAGAGTTTTGGAGAGAAAGAGAAGAGAAGGAAAGGAAGAGGAAAAGAGGAAAAGCTCAAGAGCAATAACATCATCATCTCTTCATCAAATCTTCACCATATTCATCTATTCAAGGTGGGTTCTAGATAGATGCTTTTGTTTTAGATTGTCTTGGATTCTAAGACTTAGGTTAGAATTGTAAGGGAATTGGATTAATTGTAAAATCTTGGAAAATAACTGTTGAAATGTGTTATAACCTGAGTAGTATGAGTTATATGAGTGTATAATCGTTTATGTTTGATTGTGGGAGGTTTGGATATGTTTTGGTGGGGTTTTGGAACCATGAGAGATCAGCTGTTACGCTGATGAACTTTATGCATTTCCCAGATTCGCATTGCGAATCCCCCAGCGAAGGGGAAATCGTGGACTCGCTGGCAGCTCGCACTGCGAATGCAAAGGCGACCGTTCGCCAGTGGTTCGCACTGCGAACCTTACGTTGTTTTTGCTACTGCCTTGGTTCGCCAGCGTTCGCACTGCGAATGGTGCAGCGAACAAGTGTTGGCTAGGCGTTCGCTGGACGCTTCGCACTGCGAATGAAGTAGCGAGCATTCGCTGGCTTCTTCGCAATGCGAACATAGCAGAACATCCAATTTGTTTCTTGCATAACTTATGACTCGGTTATCCGTTTTGCATATTCTTGGTGTCGTTGTGAAGCTAGGAACGTATTCTAGCTAATGGTAGTGAGAAACCTATGTTTATTGGCCGATTAAATAAATCGGAGGGAATCTTGAATTGGTGAAATGTGTGATATGTTGCATTATGTGTTTCCCTTATGTATGTATGCTAAAATACGAAATAGGTAGAGTAAGGAATATTACCATAAACAATGTCGACAAATGTAGATGGAATAAACACTAGTATGGAACATGGGTGTTACCCGTTTGGTTGTGATAAGGCGTAATGGCCTGGTGATTGTCGAATACAATCACGTCTGTGAGAGATCACGTAATCGTAACCGGTTATCTTGTGAGTGCGTTTCATGGGTCTCGAGCTCCTCTGAAACATGTGCACAACTACTTGGCAGGTTTGATTCCCGCGTGCAGTACGAATGGCGCTCTAGGAGCGTATGCTTGTGACGGTTAATGGCCCGTGTGAAGTGACGGTTCATAACGGTTAATGGCCCGTAGAACCCGAATCCATTCGTATGTCAAGTAGGTTACCAGGATCCATGACTCGGGTCGACTTCTAGACGTAGAAGCGGACGGGAAAAGGGGATGCCTTGGTGTGGTTACCGATTAGTGATAGTGTGAGTTGATGAACTCATGACATGTTTCCATATAGTGTGTGTGTACTCAAAGTCACTTCCCTTTCCCTTTTGACTTGAGTTAGGCTTATTAGAACCTTGTAGAGCCGAGAGGACTATAAGATAGCGAACTCACTGAGATTTGATGTATCTCACCCCACTGTTGTTGTTTACATCATAGGTTCTGCAAGTTCGGCGAAGGGTAAGGATAAAGTGGTTTGACTTTTCCTTACGGGTCGTAGCTTTTGAGATGGCATGGCTTCCGCTATGGCGCTTTACTTTGAGATCATTGTATTGATCTAGTTTTTAGTGCATTTTGGGACATCTTGTATACGTTATGCCGTAGGATTCAGAACTTTGTATTTAGGGCATCTAGTGTATACAATGTGTTAACTAGGAACTTGTACATATATATTTCAGTACCAAACGTATTATTCATGTATGATATATGCTTTGATGTATGTATGTATATGTGGGCTTTACACAATTCTTCAGAATGAGAAGTATTTAGTTTATTCTTCTTCTGATAAGATGGACTATTCGTTGTTTCTGGTAAGGTTGTATCTGATTCTGTAGATTCTGCATCTTTGTCTCCTTCCTTAGAATCTTCCTCCTTGGACTCTGATAAGGTAATCTTCAAATCTGCAAACTTTTCAAGTAGATTTGACTTTTTAGGGTCAAACTTATCATCGAATCTGACATGAATTGATTCCTCATCAATCCGTGTTTCTGTGCTATAGATTATGTAGCCTTTAGAGCGTTCGGAGTATCCTAACAGTAAACACTTTTGAGCTTTGAAGTCAAACTTGCCAAAATTCTCTTTAGTGTTCAACATAAAACAAATACAGCCAAAAGGATGAAAATACGAGATGTTGGGTTTTCTATTATTCCACAGTTCATAGGGAGTCTTACCCATAATAGGTATGATAGAGATCCTATTCTGAATATAACATGTTGTATTTACTGCCTCTGCCCATAAGGGCTTAGCCATGTTAGTTTCTTGGATCATGGTACGAGCCATTTCTTGCAAAGTCATATTCTTCCTTTCCGCTACTTCATTCTGTTGTGGAGTTCTGGGACAAGAGAAATCATGGGAAATGCCATGGGAATCAAAAAGATTCTCAAAGTATCTATTCTCGAATTCTCCACCATGATCACTTCTGACTCTGACTATTTTGCAATCCTTCTCTGTTTGCACTTGTGAGCAAAAGGTAGAGAACACATAATGTAACTCATCCTTGTGTTTCAAGAATTTTACCCATGTCCAACGACTATAGTCATCAACGATAACTAATACATAATTCTTTCCACTAATTGAAGCATTTTTCATTAGTCCAAATAAATCAATGTGTAGAAGTTCTAACGGTCTAGAGGTGGAGACAACATTTTTTGCTTTGAAGGAAGTTTTAGAGAACTTTCCTTTCTGACATGCTTCACAAAGAGCATCTGAAGAATACTTCAGATTCGGTAAGCCTCTGACAAGTTCAAGATTATTTAGCTGAGAAATCCTCCTCATGCTAACATGGCCCAAACGTCTATGCCATACCCATTGCTCCTCATTAACAGACATTAAGCATTTGACATTCTGTTCACAGAGATCAGAAAGTCTAATCTTGTAAATGTTGTTTTTCCTCTTTCTGATAAAAAAGATTGAGTCATCTTTCTAACTGACAGCCTTACAGGACTTTTGATTAAAAATGATATCATAACCATTGTCACTAAGTTGACTAATTGACAATAAGTTATACATTAAACCATCAACTAGACGAACATCAGTAATAGAAGGAAGTTTACCACTACCAACAGTTCCAGAGCCAATGATTTTTCCCTTCTGGTTTCCTCTAAAACCAACGAAGCCTCTAGGCTTAAGTTCCATACTTTGGAACATATGCCTTCTTCCCGTCATGTGTCGCGAGCAACCACTGTCCAGGTACCATGATTGGTGTTTCAACTGAACTGCTAAGGATATGTGCAACATAGATTATCTTGTCCGTAGGTATCCACTTTCTAGGTCCTTTTTGTTAATTTTCCCAGAGTGTTTGACAACCTTGGGTTTATGTGCAACAGGATATTCAAGTGGAATTTATGCAAGATAATTAGGTTTAGAAATATATTTTTGTACACCCCAAACCTTTCTTGCCATTTCTTCTAACTCCATAGATCATGGAAGGTATTTTGTTTCTATTTATGCTTTTAGCCAGAGAGTACTGGAATGCTCTATTTTACTTGTTGACACAACTAGTGTCAGAGACATTGAAGATTAATTCTTCTTCTAGTTTGGAAATTTTGCTTTTCAAAGAACAATTACTATTTTTAAAGAAAAAATATTTTCATTTAGAGAATAATTATTCTGCTCAAGCTTATCTCTTGCTTCAGAAGCAATTACATGGTATTTTTTAAGATCCTTGTATTTACTTTGAAGAGTTTGATATTTTTCCAGCATTTCTGAAAGACACGACTCTAATTCATAATGAGAAAGTTTAGATAATACCTCTGAGTCGGAGTCTGAGTCTGATTTTGGTTCTGATAGCATTTTGTCTTCTGGTTCTCCAGAGACTTCAGCGTCAATTGTTGTTGCCACTAGCGCAACATTTTCATGTTCTTCATCAGAATCTTCTTCTTCAGAATCAGAGTCATCCCAAGTTGCCATGAGTCCCTTATTCGCTTTGGATAAGTTCTTCTTAGGCCTCTTATCTTTCTTAAGCTTTGGACACTCGTTCTTGTAATGACCTGGCTCATTACACTCATAGTAGATGACTTCTTTTCTAGAACTCTACTTCTTTTGTCCAGATGATGAGTCAACACGACCTTTGTTCCTTCTTGATCCTCTGAAATTTCCTTGCCTATGTTTCTAGAGTTTGTTGATCCTTCTAGAGATAAGTGATAGCTCATCTTCTGATTCTTCATCAGAATCTTCTGATTCTTCCTCAGCTTGATAAGCCTTTGTCTTTCCAGGTTTAGACTTAAAAGCAATAGATTTACTCTTCTTCTGAGGTTCATCTTCCTCCAGCTCTATCTCATGACTTCTTAAAAAACTAACAAGTTCTTCAAGACTTATACTATTCAGATCCTTGGATAACTTTAGAGCAGTTACCATAGGTCTCCATTTCTTGGGAAGGCTTCTGATGATCTTTTTGACATGATCAGTAGTTGAGTATCCTTTGTCCAGAACTTTAAGTCTCGCGACTAGCATTTAAAACCTTGAAAACATAGTCTCAACTGTTTCATCATCCTCCATTCTGAATGCCTCATATTTCTGGATTAGGGCAAGTGCCTTTGTCTCCTTAACTTGAGCATTTCCTTCATGAGTCATTCTTAGAGAATCAAAAATGGATTTGGCAGTATCTCTATTTGTTATCTTCTCATACTCAGTATAAGAGATAACATTGAGCAGTATAGTTCTTGCCTTGTGATGATTCTTGTAATCTTTCTTTTGTTGGTTGGTCATAGCACTTCTAGACACTTTTACTCCTGTAGCATCAACTGGTTGAGTGTAGCCATTGACTACAAGATCCCAAAGATCTACATCGTAACCAAGAAATAAACTTTCAATTCTATCTTTCTAGTAGTCAAAATTTTCACCATCAAAGACTGGTGGTTTGGCACTGCAATGATCTTTCTCTTCTTGAATAGGATTAGCATTAGCTGCAACCATGATATCTCACGCAAATACTGGATCGGTACTAAACACGGGGAAGTTTTGATAAAACTTTTATCACAATCAGAACCAGGCTCTGATACCAATTGAAGGTGTGAGAAAACACAAGAAAAGGGGTTTGAATTGGGTTTTCAAAAATGAAATCTTTTTGTGAAACTCAAACAAAGTTCACAAAGAAACTAACAAGAGAGAAAGACACGCGATATATCCTGGTTCACTTGAAAACTATCAAGCTAATCCAGTCCACCCTCCAAGGTGATTTCGCCTTATACACAAGGACTTAATCCACTATAATAAACTAATTACACTGCACTAGCAACTACTGGTGACTAACAAGCACAAGACTAACTGTCTCTTCTTAAGGATTCTGACCTAACTGGTCCCTTAAGGAATACAAATAACTGTTTGAACAAAATTAA
This sequence comes from Lathyrus tuberosus, assembly GCA_022829125.1. Lineage (NCBI taxonomy): Eukaryota > Viridiplantae > Streptophyta > Magnoliopsida > Fabales > Fabaceae > Lathyrus > Lathyrus tuberosus. The sequence continues at coordinate 586,593 of JALAZF010000424.1, forward strand.
TGTTTACAATGAATTGCTTCTACACAAGCAGATATAAACACTATGAATAACTCAAATAACTTAAAGAAAATCTATACAGTATGAACAATGTTTCTTGCGTTGTATAGTGGTGCTTCAGTGTTCGTGCATTCTCTTGTTTTCTTCAAGTGATCAAGTCCTTATATAGCCATTAAGAGATCCGTTGGAGGGCAGATAAGGAATATTATTAAGATTGCTGGCGACTTGAAATAATTTCGTTACGCAGGGATGAAAACCATACACAAAAGTTGTCCTTTGTACCACCAAATCAGGGTAGTGGAATGGTAGTGGAAAATAACGTGTTTGATATGTACTATGTACTATTTTCCCTCGCAAATGTTTGATCTTATCTTCTGTACATCAGAGGCTTCTGAATAGAGATGATTGAAGCATGAGAAGAAGAGTTGATCACTGGGTCTTCAGAGTCTTGAGTCATCAGAGTCTTCAGAACTTGTACACCAGAACCTTGTCTTCAGAGTCTTTAGCACTCAGTCTTCAGAACCCTTGTTCTTCAGAAACTTAAGACTTCAGAGTCTTCAGAACACTGTTTAGCAGAACCTTGTCTTCAGAGTCTTCAGTACTTAGTCTTCAGAGTCTTCAGAACTTTGTTCAGCAGAAGCTTGTCTTCAAAGTCTTCAGCACTTAGTCTTCAGAAGATAATGACTTCAGAAGCTAGAAAGCCTTTAGAAGTAAAACATCAGAGTCACGCTCAGAGGCAGAATCCAAGAGAGCATTGCAGCAGCAACATATTGTCTTCTTAAAATCTTTCTGAATGTGAGTAAATCAGAAGCAGACTTGCTTCTTTAGCGTAGAATCGGCTTTTGGTTAAATCACAGTGACGTTGTACATGTTCTCTATCAGAGTCAGAGCTTTCTCTATCAGATTCAGAGCCTTCTCTATTAGAGTCAAAGCATGTTTGTTAATCCTTCAGAAAACAAACGTTAGAGTACCAAAGTTGTTCTCACACATATACTATTTTGTTATTATCAAAACATAGATATATCCGGCAGAACCAAATCTTGTTCTAACATAAACTTCTTGAGGGGAGAAGCATTTTCCTCAGCAAACTGATTTTATGTGGCATGTATGAATCATTGGGGTTAGCATCTCACAACAACAAGAAATAGAAAAATCCTGAAAGTCTTCAGGTGGCTGGCCCCATCCGACTCTTGCAGTTGTGGCTTAACGCCACTTTCGAGCCTTTTTTGAAATCTAGGGTTCCTCCTAGTTCAAAAGTAGGATTCAAAGGACTTAAGCTTGTTCGCCTCACTCCATATGATGGCAAAGTTGTGTCTATGGAGGTTTTTGAGACTTACTTTGATATGTTTTACAGATGTAAAACATTTGTTTCGACTATGGCACCATTTTCCAATCGACAATGTGGTCCTGCATGGTTGAGAAAGCCATTTCCACATCCCTCACACAATGAAGAGAGGGAAAATTAAGAGATATTTCTAGAATGCTTACAACTTGCTCCTCTATGTACGAAACTCACCTCCTCCAAAAACAGGGATGAGGGCAACAACCTATAAGGTAAACTTGGTGGCTAGGTAGTTTGGTTTAAGCCAACTGCTACCCAAATGCTTGATCCCCAAAGCGGAGGCTAACTTCCTTTTGACTAACGAACCAAGTGAGGATTGGCTTGGGAGTTGTAAGAGTTTCTTCGTGAAGAAGAGGGTAATCCTTAATTCCTTCGAAATTTCACTCTCTTTTCATTGTACCAAAGAGTTCAAGAACTAGTGGGATCTTTATTACCAAAACATGCTATATTCTACCCTTATGATTCAACACCTTGACGATGCTTTCTCCTTTCTGTGGGACTTTGAAAAGAAAAACAAAGGTAATCCCTATAAACTTGTTTTAGAATGTAGGAAAGGCTAAGTATACAGTTGCTTTAAACTTGTCTTAATTTCCTATTGGGCTCTAACCTATTTTCATCGGCCTATTATAGGAGTTCACCATAATAAAAAATTATCGACTGTTGTCTCTTAAGGAACAAGTACTACAGGAACTTTAGGGTCGAAAGAAAGCAAAATCTTATTCTGCTACAGGGCCCTCAAGACAAAGGAGCAAACAAAGCAAAGACATTGTAGCTTCGACTAGTGAAGAAAATCTGGTTTGTGCTCTTCGTTTCTCACTCTTCTGAGTTTATTTTTTACTTTCATCTTATTAACATTATGTCGAAACATGTTAGTATCCACAGAAAGCATAAGAGTTTGAAATCAATGATGAAATCTTACAGTCTCCTCCACCTATCCCTCTAAAACATTAGCCAGATATGGCTATCAGAGTCACTGATCCCAATTTTGCAGACCAAAGGGAAGGTAATGCCCCTGCTGAATCTTCTGGCCTTTAACAGAAGAAAAAGAAGAAAAAGGTTAGATAAGAAACCATTACGGTTTTTGATGATGAAGGGACTGAGGAAAGAGAAGTTCCTACACTAAAAAATAAGAATAGAGGTAGCACAATTCCTCAACAACCTACTCAGAGTCTTGAGAGTGCACACTCAAGTCCACATCTAGATGCTAATTAGGTAACTCACTACCTTGTTTCTTTTTCTTATACTCTGGATATCTTAAAACTCTAACGCTCGTTCAAAAACTCCTTTTAACTTGGGAAGCCTGTCATTGTCGCCCCTACAACCCTCCAAGCATAACAAGATGCATCATGTCCTCATGATGACTTCTCCAACATAAAATATACAACGCATTCGACAACCACTTCACCATCTTTCCATCCACGTACCAACATTAGAGATGGAGGGATAGTTGTTGTTCAATCAAGAAAAAACACTTAAGGGAACTTGGACTCTATTGTAGAAACTGCTAAAAATCCAGCAGATGAATCTACACATGAAAGGCAAGGACCACTTAAGCTTGAACCAAATCCTCTTCAGTCTGAAAGGGTGAAAGCTCTAATGCCAAAAACAATAGAGGATGTTCCAGTTGAGAAGAATTTATGTATTAGTGCGCCTGACAAAGTTCAAGAACCTGTTTGGTCTCCCTCTCATGAGGGTATTCAAGAGCATACATATTCATCCCTTACTCCAAGATCTCAATCCCAATCTTGTGAGATCCTTAGCAATATTTCTTATTCGAATCTAAATCCCACATAGGTGGGGACCAATCAAGAAGAGATTCCAGTCTAGACCTTCAAAAGGATTGTGGATAGCCAAGAAGACTTTCCTGATATAGTTCCTGTTTCACCTGATGTTCAGATAGATAATTTCATTGAGTTATTCAAATAGTTAAAATCCAAACTTGTCAATATGGACCTCATCCAAACCATTAAGGACTAACCAAATTTTCTTTTGGAAATCTAGGGGTTGTTGTTGAAGCTAAACAAATCGGAGGTGCTGAATTCAATTGCTGACTTTATCTTAGATTTTGAGCCTCTTCTTGAACAAGTTGTTCGAGTTGTTTGGCGTAAATAGGATTATGTCAATCGACTTGAAAGGAGAACCGAATTCATGCTCTAGCAACAAGGCTTAGTTTCTCAGTCTCAACATCGAGTTGCTAAGTTAGAGGCAAAAACTAAGGATAAAAATAGAAAAGCATCTTTGAAGGAGGACATCTTATCTTGGTCTCAGCAAATGAACCGGCTGCAGATGAAGATTGAAGCCATGGAGAAGGAAAAATCTAACATAGATGCTTCTGCAGTGGCTTCTATTGAGGAATAATTAGTCGAAGAGGCCAATGCTGGTATAGAACGTGCAAGGATTTCTCGCATATTGGAGGGAGAGGTGAGAAAACTAAAGTTTGCATACCTCATGATTGATAAGAAGCTTGAGCATACTAAATTACGCTTCAAATATATGAGGAGCAAATTGAAGTCTTAAAATTTTTGTTTCCAATGTAATTAAACTATTATAATGACTTCCTTTTTTGACATATTTTGAATATACACTAATTTGGAAAACTCTTTTTTGTACATTATTTTTATCCTGAAATTTTGACTTCCTACAACATAGGCTTATAATTCTTCAATATTTACCATTTACTCTCAATATTCGACTGTCAGAACGTGATTCCTCAATCTCATAAGTGTTATATGAAAACACTTGGCTAATTTAAATGGTCCTTCTAATGATAGTCCATCATTGTATCTAATTAGTCGAAAAATCGGGGAAAACGAGCGAAAGGTGAGTCAAAATGATAAAGAAAGACCCAAGAATGAGTGAAAAATAGCTAAGTGTGGAAGAATGGGACTTAGTGAAAAATGTGGTGCAAAAGGAGTGTTTTTTCATGCACCTACTGGAATAATCACGCATGCCATCGCGTGCACGATATAAGCGATAAAGATGCATCATGCGCGATGCTTATATAATGCGTGCGATGGGTCTTTTTTCTGGGATTTTTCTGACCCCTTCTAACTACTTTAAAAGAGGATTTTCTACTATTTAATAAGGGTTATGAACTGTGGAGACTAGAGCACGAATTTAGGAGCACAAAAGTATATTTTTATAGCATTTGAAGCCATTGGAGGCCATCTCTTCAAGGGACTTATCATGTTATTATTATCTATCGATTGCAGTAATATTTTCTACATAATGTATAGCTAAATTCTCTTATATTAGGTTGTGTGATGATGAGCCTTATTCAATCTTGTTGGCATTATATGTTAGTTTGAATTTGTATGAATCTTTTGAATTATAATTTTATTCAGTTGTTGCTTATGCTTAGTGCTTTTTATTTGAGATACTCTGTGAATCTGATATTGGACACATAGGGATTCCTAACCTGTAGCCTATGTGTTGGACCAAGGTAAACTATTCTACTTATGCTGGTTAACTAGGGATAGCATACCCCGAGTAATGACATAGGGAATTAACGGTCTGTACATCGCCTAACACTGCTTACGCTGGCGGATTAGGGATAGAAAACTTCGAGTAGTTATTAGTGAGTTATTTCGTGGGGGACTGGCTATAATGGTTTTGTTAATTCTCCGTGAGATTATATGGATAAGACCATTCATACAAGGCATCATACATCAACAAGAGAGGATAAGAGGATAAGCTTTGCTTTCGCTAAGGAGCTTAAGTAATACACCTTTAGGCGTCTTTTTAAACAACGCATTTCCAACGATGACATAACTTAGGTTAAAATACAGTTTTGGTCCCCCTGTTTGTCAAAATTCACGGTTTTGGTCCCCCATTTTGTTTTTTAACAGTTTTGGTCCCCCACCCCTCACTGTTCATGTACGGACCAAGTACTGTTCATCATTTTTTTGGGCCAAAATTGGGGTGGGGGACCAAAACTGTTAAAAAAAAAGGGGGAACCAAAACCGTGAATTTTGACAAACAGGGGGACCAAAACTGTATTTTAGCCCATAACTTAATGCCTTATATTTGATATTTCGATCCGTTGTTTCTGTCATATTCTTTAGGAACTTTATAACCAATCTTTTCCAATCATCATTGGACAAATTGTCAATGGAAAAAGTTTCAAAAATTTTAGGATTTAGGTCTCATATTTCTTATATTTCCACCAATTTTGACTTTGACAATTTTGGGGAAAATACACTGGTCGGGATCAATTTGTCTTTGACTTCAATTAGATCTTCCAATTTTTCTTTGTAGACTATATAGCCTAAATCTATCTGGGCTAATTCATTGGCCTCTTGATTCTTAATTCACGACACATGTTTAATATCGAGTATGTCAAATCTTCTCAGCAATGAATTCTCCTTGACAAAATACATTACTAAATTCTCGTTGATGCACTTGTATTCTTTTGCCAACTATTTCAACATTAGTTCTAAGTCACCTTTGATCTCGACTCTTGTTTCCCCCAGGTCTAACAAGATCGTAAGGCCTGTTATTGAGGCTTTGTACTCAACCTCGTTGTTTGAGAAACAACCATTGATTTTGAATTTATACTTAGTTGGGATTCCTTGGGTGAAAGTAATCAGAATTCCAACATCGGTTCCTTTAGCGTGACTAGAACCGTCGAAGTACAAATTCCATGTTGATTGCTCAACATAGTTTTGAGTTACTTCTTATTGCGCGATCTACTATAAAATCAACGACAATTTGACCTATCATGGACTTTAATGGTGCGTAAGTCAGAGAATACTCAGTTAAAGCCAAAGTCCATTTTCCAATTCTACTACGCATAATTGGTTTCGACAACATATGTTTGATAATATCAAAATGTGAATAAACAACATATCTGTTGATTTTATATGATACTTTTGTTTCATACAATAGAAATACAAGGAAAATAACAACTTATCTATTAAGCTATACCTAGTTTCTGCATCGTTCAGTACTCGACTAAGATAATATATGACCCTTTTTATGTCATCACCATCTTCTCGGGCCAACAAACTGCCTATAGTCAAATCTGATGCATAAATGTACAATTTCATAATTTTGTCGCTCATGGGGGAGGTAACAATACATGAGGCTTCGAGAAGTATGTCTTGATGTCATCAAATTCCTTTTGATATTCTGATTCTCATATTAATCCTTCCTTCTTCTTCAGACGTATCAATAGCGAAAAACCTTTTTCTTGCCACTTAGATTCGATATAAATTCTCTTAGAAAATTTATCTTCCCAAGTAGAGACCAAAGTATTTTTTTATTTTTCAGAGGCTCTGTGTTGAGTATGGCCTTCGTTCATTTTAGGTTTATTTCGATGCCTTTCTTATGGACCACGAAGCCTAATTGCCTGCATGGACACAAAAACCACACTTTAATGAATTCATCTTAAATCTACATTTCCTCATCCTTTCAAATGAATATCGAAGGTGGTTTAAGTGACCAATTTCTGATAAGTTGCACTAAGGGATCTTGACCTTGCATATTTTTGGTCGAGGTTAATGGGTATTTTTTAAACCTCAAAGGCTCATCATCATCTATACAATCGAGCCTGTGACTTTCTAAAGTTGTTCCTTAGCCATGCTGGCCAATTTCATTTGTTTGCATTTCAAACACTGTGGCTTTGACAACCATCATTTCTTGAGATTCGACCTCTAAGGCCGCTACTAACCTGTTTTCAGCCACATAGGCCAAAATTCAAGCCAGTGTGCTCGACTCAGACATCATTATCATCTGATTCAGACCATCTGTTATAGCTCATGATGGTTTTGTACTCCCATATAAAGCCATGCATATGATGTAGCTTTATGGAGTAATATACATCAACCCCTTTGAAGTCATAGCCTGACCTTGCCATCACATATGGCGAAATATTTGTCAACTTGTGTTACAAGTTCCTTCTATAAATGTGGTTTACCTTTGTACGGAAAAAACTTTGATTTGCTTCTATATGTTCTAGAATCCCGTCATGCTTATAGATTGTGATTCTTTGGTGCATGGAGGAAATAACACAACCTGCCCCATGTAGCCTGACCTTACCACAAACAAAGTTAGTCGAGTGGTGGTTCCTACAATTAGATCTACGTGTATAACCCTTAAGGGCCTACTGGTCTTTCCTTTGTAGTTCGACAAGACCATATTCTTGGATTTTAAATCTATATTGTATTTTCCAATCTTCTTGAGTAAGGAATATGGTATATCACATTAATGTAAGCTCCATAGTCTATAAGAACCTTGTTTATCCTGACACCTTTAACCTTATCCCTTATATACAAAGGCTTCAAATGCTGTTGCGTGGACATGTCAGGTCTTTCAAATATGGCCTTATCTTCATTGACAGAGCCATCATTCATAACATAGTAACATAAAGTTTCGTGAGTTGCCATTTCTTCAGACAATTCACACCCCTTTTCACTTACTTCAGTAATTGTATCATACTTTAACACCAACACAAATATTATGTTGCATATTATATTCAAGTCATCCTTCAACCCTAAGTTGAAGTCATTGCTTGCCATTTCCTCATCTTCACTGATTATGGCCTTTGGTTCTTCATTTTCCACCACAACTGGCAGTGGGGGAAACAAACTTTGCTTGACAGGCTTTCTTATCGCCCGAACTTCAACTGTAGCTTGGATACTACTACTTTTACTCGCATTTCCTACTTCAAAGGAAACTTTCTTATTCTTATGATTCCTTCTCCAATGGGTTCTAGTCATGATATTTTTTCCCATGTAGTTCTTGGAAATGTACTAGTACTTCTTTGATGTCTGGGAGTTGTCGTGATATGAAGATCTCGCACCAACTTCTATTAACTTCCATTTGTCTTTGTCAGCAGTTGATCTTCCTACAGATCCATTCCACTCCCTAGGGGGAACTTTGGTGGAAGGGACACATGTCCTGGGTTTCTGAGTTTTTTGAGGCACTCCCCTCTTGTTGAAGAAAAACTCTCTCTGTTTGTCTTGTCAACCACCATTCCTTGATTGATAAGGGTTGATTTTTTCCAACTCCTTTGTAGCCTCCTTATATAGAAAACAGCACTGCAACGTGGGCACAATATGACCTCAGAGTCCTTCAACTTACACATGTTCATAAAATCATTAAGTTCTTCCTCAACTTTAGGAAAAACTACCTTCATCCGCTCTTCATAACTGGCTTCAAACTCCTTTGTGTCAATGTCATCGGTGATATCAACCATTAACACATCTACAGACTCAACAAGGAGAGCCTTTTCAACTTTGGGATCAACCTCATCCTCCACTCAAGGCTTTTGCCTGCCTAAAAATTTTAACCTCCCGTTTTTCAATGCATTTTCCACTAGGTCCCTGAAAAGAACACAATGAGAAGTTTTTTGACCTAGGAAGTTATGAAATTTACAATAACCCTTTTTCTTTCTTTTCTCTAATGGTGAATTCTTAAGCCCGTTTAGGATTTAGGATTTGGCTATCAGAGACTAAAAGATCAAAAAAATTATCACACTTAGTTACATCAAATGTATAAGTTTTCGTGAAAAATTTCTCGCTTTTGGGTTCGACTGGATTTTTCCCGTTTGAAGGTTTTAGCAATTTACATACATAAGGAGGCCCTCATTTTAACTCAGCCACATTAACCTCATTTTCCTCAACAAAATAACTATCTATGTTAGACAAATTTTCCATTTCATCTACTTCGACGTATGCTACTTTCTCTTTTTTATGATACTTACTCAACCTGGATTTTTCAACCTTTAGACATTCAACTCATTAAACTCTATCTTCTAATTGGTCTATATCTCTTAAGTATTGGGTGACTAGGATTTTCCTGATGGAATTATCAAGACCCCCTGCAGCTAATTCGACTAACTCATGCTAAAGTACTAGAGTGAAAAACCTTGATTTCATTATCTTAAAATGATTGAGGTAGTCGTTTGTGGTTTCAACCAATACAAATATCTAAGAAATATCTAAGAAATGATAAAATGATGAGCCTTATTGAAAACCCTTGCCCCCTCACAAGGCACAAGAGAAAAGAGCGTGTCCCTAGAAAATAACGTGTCCTTACAAACGACATAGATATAATACTCGCTTGATCAAAAATATCAGCAACAGAGCAAACAAATAATGATAAAGCGAACATGCATTAGGGAGCTTCCTGCTGAGGTTTCAGTCTTTTACCTTTCTACTCTCTTGAGGAGAAGTTTCTCCACTTTGGTGAGCTTCTTCTATAGATTTTATTCCCGAACCAACCTTCCTGATATTCACTTCTAAGGTTCATACTCTCTTCAACTTGAGACTCTCCACGTAGCACTTCCTGGTGATCTCTTGGTCTTCTTGGATAACTTCAACCCGCCTGTTAGAGAACGGGTATTTCATGCACAAAAATAAAGTATACAAGGAGGCGCCCAACTGATTAAAAGTTGGCAGTCCTATAATCATATTATAATAATAAAGGGTGTTTATAATAAGTTGGTCTTCTTAGACACTCTATCTCTTTCTTGAGCCGATAGCAATCTTCGGTGTGGTGTCATTTTGACCTATGGAACTTACACTATCTTCTAGGCTCAGATCCCATAACCTCTTCCTTTGGAGCAGGAGGTGTAAAAATATCATATAGGTAGAGAATTCGCGCCAGGTCTTCTTATGGAAATTGTTCAGACGCGTGAAGCTCTCCACAGCCTTTTCACTTCGCTTAAGTGTTGTTTTGTCCTTAACATGTAAGGTATAACTGCTTTTCCATGGGTGTTGTACGCCTTTGGTGCTAGGTGCATGCTCTTTTATGTCTTGGGCTTTCATCTCAGTGTTACTCTCTTCACCCTTTATGTAGCATTTCACCCTTGTGACCACCTCCGCTAAAAAAGATGATACCCTTTGGGCGATGGACTAGTTGAGTGCCCTGCTTTGAGACCATTATGAAATCCCCCCACAAACATTTATTGGTTTGGATGGATGACTATTATGGTGGCTTCATTAAACCGGGTGAGGTATTCCTCAGTAACTTAAAGGGACCCTATCAAAGGTTAAACAGACTGGTGGTGGACATCTTCATGTGTCGACTAGCTGCGAACTAGTACACAAACATCTTCACTGGCTCCTGATTGTTGGCAATTGAAGTTCGAGGTATGACCATGTACCATCACAAGGATGAAGGGAAATCACGATACAAAACGCAGATGAAAATAAAAAATTTCCCTTTACTGATCCTTACGAATGGTCATGATCAATGATAGAATGGTTACTTCTTGCGGCGATGAAACCTTTGATTCTGAATCGAAGAAGTGATCACGAGCGATGTATGATGAACAACGCCTCTATTCAGTCTCAGTGCTAGCTGCTACGATTGAAGGCTTTGAGTGAGAGAGAAAAGGAGAGAAACACGGTCAGGGTTTCACCAACTGAATTTCATCAAGTTCAGAAAGCTTCTACACAAGGGTTGTACTTATAAAACCACTTGTGTGGGCTGCAAGCTAAAAGGTCCAACTTAAGTTCACCATATAATAATAATAATAGTATTATAATAACCATTATCATAATAAACATATTTTATTATTATTATTATATTTAATAACTATAATAATAATAATAATAATATTAACTCTTATTATTATATTATACGATGTTTCATATTTCACTTAAGTACACTGTACCTTACAGTGTTACATAATTCTCTCAAGTACACTGTACCTTACATTGTTCCTTATTTATTCTATCTCTCATCAATCTGTCCTTATGTGTGTGACCCTGTAGGCTCTCGTGACGTTGACAATTATATTAAATCATATATTTAATATAATAAATAGTGAGCGGTATCTAGCAACACATCACTGCTACCCAATTCACGAAAATGTCATGTGATATAACAAAACCTTTTGTGATAGTACTTGTGTGTACAATTACCATTTTACCCGTATGTTTATATTGAACACAAGACATATACCGTGTCATCCTTGTCCAGTTCAACATTGGGCCCTTAGACATTTATCCTGTTATGCAGGATGGGCAAATTCCATCTAGGTCACTAATGTCCCTCAGCATGCTTTGTGGAGTACCCATCAACTGTCTTTATAGTCATCCAGTTACGTACAATGTTAGATAAGTAATAAAGTACTTGACTCTACATCTAGGGTCCATAGTGGTTTCAGGTTGAAGGGTGGTATACATCACTATCACCATGAGAGTAACATATGACACTTTGCATAACATTCTATGTAGTACTCTCATAGCGGGTCAATCCAGTATAAATATTACTCTTAATATTCATACCTATGTTAAGACTTGATAACTCCTTATCCATGATCCATGAGATGTGATCATCAGTCTATCTATATAATAGTCTTAATGCTTTAAGATTATCCCACTTCACAGTAAAGCTCGACTACGGATACTTTAAGAATAGTGTCCTTATGTTTAATGGGATCTCATAATTAAGTCACACTTAATATTTCATTAAACAAACTGGCTATTCTAGGGACTTTATTATTCTGGAAAAACAACCATAATAAATAAAAGCCTTTTATTAATAATAAGTAATTCAATACCAATACCAAAAGTATTTGTCTGTAGGGCTTACACCAACAATCTCCCACTAGAGCCAATCAGGCATACCCCTAATACCCATAGATCTAGTATGTCCATCATGCTTCTGCTCCGCAAGAGGATTTGTTAGTGGGTCGGCAACGTTGTCTAGTGTAGGTACTTTGCATATCTTCACATCTCCCAGATCTATTATCTCTCGAATGAGGTGATAACACCTAAGTATTTGTTTGGATCATTGGTGAGATCTAGGCTCCTTAGCTTGCGTTATAGCACCATTCTTATCACAACATAGATAAATGGGATCCATAATGTTAGGGACTATGCCATGTTCACTAATGAACTTCTTGATCCAAACAGCTTCCTTTGCTGCATTTGAGGCATCAATGTACTCGGCCTCGGTTGTAGAATCAACAACTGTTTTTTGGTTTGAACTTTTCTAGCTCACAGTGCCACCATTTAAGCATAACACATAACCAGACTGCGATCTAAAGTCATCCTTATCTGTCTAGAAGCTAACATCGTTGTATCCAATTATAGCAAGCTCTTCCTGACCTCCATATACCAAGAATGATTCCTTAGTCCTTCTCAAGTACTTAAGGATATTCTTAACAGCTACCCAATGAGCATCACCGGGATTAGATTGGTACTTACTCGTTGCACTTAAAGCATACGAGATATCTGGTCGAGTACATAATATGGCATACATGACAGATCCTATCACAAATGCATATGGAATCTTATTCATGCGATCCCTTTCTTCCATAGTTGAAGGGGATTGTGTTTTTTATAGACACAAGCTATGTTGCATAGGTATGAATCCTTTCTTGGAATCATGCATGTTAAAGCGTCTCAGTACTTTGTCTATGTATGTACTCTAACTTAGGCCAAGCAGTTATGGTGATCTATCTCTATAGATCCTAATTCCTAATATATAATCTGCTTCACCAAGGTCTTTCATAGAAAAGCATTTCCCTAACCAAGTTTTCACTTGTTGCAAGGTAGGGACATCGTTTCTAATGAGTAATATCTCATCTACATATAATACCAGGAAGACGATCATGCTCTCACTAACCTTCTTATAGACACAAGGCTCATCTTCATTCTTTATGAATCCATATTGTTTTACAGTTTCATCAAAACAAAGATTCCAGCTTCTGGAAGCTTGCTTTAATCCATAGATTGATCGCTGTAACTTGCATATATTTTGGGTTTCTTCTGGTATGTCAAATCCTTCAGGTTGTGTCATGTACACGTCCTCAAGAAGATTCTCATTAAGGAAAGCAATCTTGACATCCATCTGCCATATTTCATAATCATGATATGCAGCGATAACAAGTAAAATTCGAGCAGATTTAAGCATTGCAACTGGTGAATAGGTTTCATCATAGTCTACCCCATGAATTTGTTTATAGCCTTTAGCAACCAGTCTTGCCTTATAGGTATGTATCTTATCATCCATGTCAGTCTTCTTTTTGAAGACCCACTTACATCCTATAGGATTGACTTCTACATGAGGATCTCCCAAGGTCCAAACTTAGTTTGTGTACATGGAATCCATTTCAGATTTCATGGATGCTAGCCACTTCTCAGACTCAAGACCAGTTATGGCCTCTTGGTAGGTTACAGGCTCATCCTGATCCATGAGTAATACATCACCTTGATCAGTTACGAGATATCCATATCTCCGTGGTTGGTGACGTATCCTACTCGACTTATGTTGGTCTTGTTCTACTTGAGCAGGTTGCTCTTCCACAACTAATTGTGATTCTTGCTCTAATTCCTCCATAGGTGTATCAATGATTTTTTATTCTTGAATTTCTTCAAGCTCTACTTTCCTCCCTCTAATTCCTTTGGAAATAAAGTCCATTTCCAAGAAAACTCCAGTTCGAGTGACAAACACTTTGCCCTCAGAAGGATTGTAAAAGTAATACCCTCTTGTTTCTTTAGGATACCCCACAAATAAGCATTTGTCAGATTTGGGCTCAAGCTTAGTTGAAATTTGTCGTTTCACATAAACTTCACAACCTCAAATCTTCATGTAAGATATATATGGTTTCTTACCACTCCATATCTCATATGGTGTCTTCTCAACCTTATTGGATGGAACAGTTAAGTGTGTAAGCTGCTATCAGAAATGCATGTCCCCAAAAGGAGTTTGGAAGATCGGCGTGACTCATCATGGAACGAACCATGTCTAACAAGGTTCGATTTTATCTCTTAGATACACCATTCCATTGTGGTGTTCCAGGAGGAATGAGTTAGGATAGAATCCCACACTCTTTTAGATGGTCATCAAACTCTAGGCTTAAATATTCACCGCCTCAATCTGATTCAAGAGTTTTAATATTCTTACCTAGTTGGTTTTGTACTTCATTCTTGGACTTCTTGAACTTTTCAAAGGATTCAGATTTGTGTTTCATTAAATACACATAACCATATCTACTAAAATCATCAGTAAATGTGATGAAGTATTGAAAACCTCCTCTGACTAGTATGTTCAGTGGTCCACATACATCAGTATGTATGAGGGCCAAAAGATCGTTAGCTCTTTCACCTTTTCCTGTGAATGGGGACTTTGTCATCATTCCAATTAAACAAGATCTGCATGTATCATATAATTCATAATAAAAAAAGTCCAAGAGTCCTTTTTTATGGAGTTTGGAGATGTGCCTCTCATTTATATGACCTAAGAGACAATGCCAAAGGTAACTTGAATTTAACTTGTTAGGTTTCATCCTTTTAGTATTAATGTTATAAATTGGCATTTAAAGATCAAGTACATACAATCCATTGTTCATTTGTGCAATAATATATAATATATCATTCAAATAAATGGAGCAACAATTATTCTTTATTATGGATGAAAAACAAAACCTGTCCAAACAAGAAACAAAAATAATATTCTTGCTAATTGCAGGTACGTAATAACAGTTCTCTAAATCAATTATTAAACCACTAGGTAAAGTCAATACATAAGTTCCTAGAGCTAAAGCAACAATCTTTGCTCCATTGCCAACTCGTAGGTCAACTTTACCTCTTGCCAAATATCTACTCCTTTTTAGCCCCTGCACATTAGTACAAATGTGAGAAATGCATCCAATAACCAATACCCATGACGCAGAAGTAGATAAATTTATTTCTATAACAAAAATACCTGAAGTCGAAGTCTCCACTCCATTCTTCTTATCTTCCAGGTACTTTGTCCAGTTTCTCTTTCAGTGTCCGGTCTTACCGCAATAGAAGTAAGTGCCCTCCTTTGGGCTTCAAAGCATGAGCAGTAGGTTTGGGTCTGGAAACTTCCTTGCCCTTCCCTTTACCACCCTGCTTGGTGGGCCTTTTGTTCTACTTCTTTCCATTACTAACCATCAGAATGGACTTCCCTTTTGACTTTAGATTCTGCTCAGCATTTCTTAACATGCTTAGCAGCTCTAGAATACTTTTGTCCATATCATTCATGTTGAAATTCAGGACAAATTGACTGAAGCTCTCCAGCAACGATTGCAGGATCAAATCACTCGCAAGCTCATTTTTTAGGGGAAAACCCAATCTTTCAAGGTTCTCCACATACCCAATCATCTTGAGTACATGGAGACCTACTGGGGCTCCCTCAGCTAGTTTGCCTTGAAAAAGGGCTTTTGAAACTTCAAATCTCTAATGCCTTGCCTGCTCTTGATAGAGCATCTTCAGGTGTTCGATCATATCAAACGCTGCCATGTTTTCATGTTGCTTTTGCAATTCAGAATTCATGGTAGCTAGCATGAGACAAGCAGTTTCATTTGCATCATTAACATGATTCTTATAAGCATCTCTTTCAGCCTTAGGAGCAGAACTAGGAGGCTCCTCTTCAGGAACAGGTGTCTCTAAGACATACAACTTTTTATCATGTTTGAGGACAATCCTCAGGTTTTGGTGCTAAACCAGAAAATGTGTCCCAGACAATTTTTCCTTATCAAGGATTGGTTGCAAAATGTTGTTAGTTGTGTTTGTTGTGATGGTAATCTACATAAAAAATGTGAAATTATAAGTATCAATTAAAACTAACATATACAATTAGGCCTTTAATTAAATATACTCCACTATTTTACTTAAACCAAATGACCTTCACCATTTGATTCGGAAAATCCCGTTGGAAGATTTTCTAGTGGATTGAGATTCATATTTCACTTTGTTTTAAGTCAGCATTAGGCTGATTACACAAAACTTAGTTATTTAGGTAGGAACTCCTTCCAATTGTATCTAATACAGTTCTCAAATATTTTCAGTTGGGTGAATAACTCTTTATTCTAATCCATCATATGGATCATTCTCAACTCTTGCTTCTAAACACATATAATCTTATTATAATTTGTTTAGTTAAGTTTGACCCATTGTTTTAGAAATTGGATATTACATTTATCCCATCGCACCTTACCAATATAGAACATGCACCTCGCGTTAGGCAAAACCTACATTATTTGATACTAGTCTTGATGAGTTCTAAAACTTGGTAAACATAAACTTAATACTCAATTTTGAGGGAATTTTTAATTAGTTTGATCTCACTGGCTTATTTATCATATAAATCGTCTCTCACATGCATCAACATACATTCACATGCATCAACATACATACAAAATAAAACAGTTATGGCCCCTAGCGTAATTGTTCTCCCAAGCCAATGAGAGAACCTAAGTTAAACCTAATAACGATCTACACTTCTCCAAGAAAGATCTCCCAGGTTGTCCTCCTTTGATCTTGTATTCTTCTCTTTCTTCATAACATTACATTACATCAAAGAATACTCGTTTTACATACGAGGGAGTGAGATAAGAAAAGAATTTACATCAAGATATTAAAAGAGAGGCACGACACGCAGGTCATATTTTAAAATCCCATAACAAAATAAAGGAAAACTAAGGCCATAATTTAAATCCTGTTAATTTAAAAAATCAAATTAAATTTCGGCGAATGATCACACTATGCAGAGATAGCCGGGGGTTCCGATGACTGTTCAGCGGACAGGGGTCAAGGGGGCAGTGCCCCGATGCAAAATTTTAATGAACAATTTATTTGAAATTGGCGTTGTTTTTCGCATCAACACTTGATATTTTCCATAAACATTAATGCACAACTTTTGTGCCATCGCAACCCTAATCACATACCTCTTTGACAACACAACCCTTATGTCGTCATAAACCTTAATGCAACAATATCATACCATCAAAACACCATGATCAAAAATTCAGTATGATTGATCGACATGCCATTGCTTCACCATACTAACGTCGGATTCCGAAGCAAATGGACATGGATCTCTCAAAGAAATAACAATCATTACGTGATTTAATGGACGAAATAGAAACAACATATCCAATATACCATCTTTGCATCAAAGTTACTTATATCACATATAAAAATTGGATCTATCATATTTGTGTAACTTAAGGACGATCGATATATCACTGCTTCATCATACTAATGTCGGATTCCGAAGCATAGTCAATATCGATCATCTAAATCGTACACAGCCTGATGCCAAAATTCAGTTACTCGATTATAATTAATATATTATGTGTTTTAATCGAATTAAAACATAAAGATAGAAAATAAACAGTTATCAGATGCATGGTTTCGTAAGTGGCTCTGATACTGCTGAAAGGAAATCGCGATCCAAATCGTAACAGAAAATAAAAATTTTCACTATAGTGATCCTTACGAATGGTCATGATCAGTGATAGAATGGTCACTTCTTCCGGCGATGAAACCTTTGATTCTGAATCGAAGGAGTGATCACGAGCGATGTATGATGAACAACGCCTCTACTCAGTCCACACGAACAGATTCCTTCAGTCTCAGTGCTAGCTGCTACGATTGAAGACTTTGAGTGAGAGAGAAAATGAGAGAAACATGACAAAGGTTTCACCAACTGAATTTCATCAAGTTTAGAAAGCTTCTACACAAAGGTTGTATTTATAGAACCACTTGTGTGCGCTGCAAGCTAAAAGGCCCAACTGGAGTGCACCATATAATAATAGGCAAAATACCCTTTTTAGTCCCTTAACTATACCCTTGGGTTCAAATTGGTCCCTTAATTATTTTGTGTCTGATTGGTCCCTTAACTCTTTAAAATGTATCATGTTGGTCCTTTTTGTCTAATTAGCGACGAATTTAGCGACTGATTTTTCAATTTTTCTGTCACTAATTAGACGAAAAGGACTAACATGACATGTTTTAAAGAGTTAAAGGACCAATTTGACACGAAAAATAATTAAGGGAGAAATCTGAACCCAAGGGTATAGTTAAAGGACCAAAAATGGTATTTTGCCTATAATAATAATAATAATAATAATAATAATAATAATAATAATATAACAACCATTATAATAATAAACATATTTTATTATTATTATATTTAATAAATATAATAATAATAATATTATTATTATAATAACCATTATTATAATAAACATATTTTATTATTATTATATTTAATAAATATAATAATAATAATAATAATAATAATAATAATAATAATAATAATAATAATAATAATAATAATAATAATAATAATAATATAAACTCTTATTATTATATTATACGATGTTCCATATTTCACTTAAGTACACCGTACCTTACGGTGTTCTATAATTCTCTCAAGTACACTGTACCTTACAATGTTCCTTATTTATTCTATCTCTCATCAATCTGTCCTTATGTGTGTGACCCTGTAGGTTCTCGTGATGTTGACAATTATATTAAATCATATATTTAATATAATAAACAGTGAGCGGTATCTAGCAACACATCACTGCTACCCAAGTCACAAAAATGTCATGTGATATAACAAAACCTTTTGTGATAGTACTAATGTGTACAATTACCCTTTTGCTCTTATGTCTATATTGAACACAAGGCATATACGATGTCATCCTTTTCCAGTTCAATATTGGACCCTTAGACATTTATCTTGTTATGCAGGTTGGGCAAATTCCATCTAGGTCACTCATGTCCCTCAACATACTTTGTGGAGTACCCATCAACTGTCTTTATGGTCATCCAATTACGGACAATGTTAAATCAGTAATAAAGTACTCGACTTTACATTTAGGGTCCATAGTGGTTTCAGGTCGAAGGGTGGTATACACCACTATCACCATGAGAGTAACTTATGACACTTTGCATAACATTCTATGTAGTACTCTCATAGCGGGTCTATCTAGTATAAATATTACTCCTAATATTCATACCTATGTTAAGACTTGATAACTCCTTATCCATGATCCATGAGATGTGATCATCAGTCTATCTATATAATAGTCTTAATGCTTTAAGGTTATCCCACTTCACAGTAAAGCTCGACTACAGATACTTTAAGAGTAATGTCCTTATGCTTAATGGAATCTCATGATTAAGTCACACTTAATATTTCATTAAACAAACTAGCTATTCTAGGAACTTTATTATTCTTGAAAAACAACCATTATAAAGAAATGTCTTTTATTAATAATAAGTAATTCGATACAAGTATCAAAAGTATTGGACTCTATGGCTTACACCAACAAAGATGCATCTCTGAAACTATGCCCATGAAACTTTGCAAAAGAGTGAGGTTTGAACCCTTCAAGAATAGGCGCTTCCCATATTTTGTCTAAAAATGGCTGGGGGTCAAGCACTTATATCTCCTCTATGGGGGTGGCCTTTTGTTGGCATTGTGGCATGTTGAGGACGTTGTCCTCCAAACTCTAGTTTTGGCGACGCAGTTCATCATTAGTGGTTTGCATCTCTAATTGTGTTGGTGTGCATTCGATATACTATAGCGTAAGGGATTGTGCTCTCCTAGCAACCATGATTGAGAATAATTAAGTCTAGGAGTGGAATTTTTGGTTAGTATCGATGCGGTGATGATAATGAATGGTGTGACCCAGGTTGATATTATCCGGGGTAGGGATTTCAATTTGCATCTGTTAACGGGGATCCCAGTGGGGATTATCTGTTTGAAGCTTTAAAGTTGGGGATTTTATTCCCCGTGGGGACGGGGATGGAGGAAAAGTTCCCCCGATGACACTTAGGGGCGGGGATTGGAGAAGTACCCTCCGCCCCGCAATTCCCCGACCCCGACCATTATATTTAACATTATATTATATAATATATAATTATATAATTTGGCATGTTTATTTTATAAAAAATTAATTAATATATTAGGAAATGAAAAGTCATAAGTGGATCATTTTTTTTGTTTTATTATATAATGTATTGATTCACCATTGAAGTACCTCAACCTAGAAAAGTGCACCCAATACATTCAATGTATAAACCATTTCCTCTTCTTCTTTTCTCAATTCTCTTTGTCTCCTCCATTCCTCATCTCCTCTATTCGCATCATCATCATCATCAAAACAACCACTCTCATTTATTCATTGTGCTTATGGTAATGACTCTTTAACTTCAATATACTTTAATTATCAAGCTGATTTTTTTTCAATTAATAAATTAATGGTTATGTTTTTGCAACTGCAAGTGCTTTTTCATTAGTTTATTATTGATTCAAGATGCGTTTTTATTTATTAAAAAAATGCAAAATATATGTTTTAAAAAAAGGAAAAAAAAAAACTAAACACTAGTGTCATAGTTTTGATAAAATATATATATAATTTTTTTATGATTCGATCTCCGTGGATCTCCGATTCTCTTTGGGGATTTGTGGGGATGAGGATGAGGAAAAGTATTCCCCCGTGGCGGAGATCAGGGACGGGGATGGGGAAAATATTGGGGGGCGGGGCAGGGAGCGGAGAAGCATCCTCCTCGCATTCCCTGCCCCGTTGACATCCCTAACCCGGGGGCCAGGGTGGGCACCACTATATTTGTCAAAAGTACAAAGTCCGTGACACCCTTATGCTGGTACGAGTGGTCAGAGACGTTATTGATTTACGGTGATTTAGGACTTGCCCACGGTGTGAGAAATCCTATTCGGTAGTGTTTTTGACTATGGAAAGAGCAAACTCACATAAGGTGAAAAACTCTATGAGTCGGGATCCGTTGCACCAGGTGAAAGTCTAAAAATCTTACACCAAATGTTCATCGTATGAATAAATCAAACAGTTATATAAATAGACTTTTTTTTAGGAAAAATAGATGGCCATTTTTTTTTTAATTTTTAATTTTATTTGATATAATCGTTTGCTTTAATCCTATTAACTGGTGAGATTTAGTGCAAGGCTTTCAGACTTATACTTGATGGCAATAGATTCTGAATATATATATATATTAGTAAAAATATGAATTCACTCTCCAATTAATTAACTTAAATTGATAATTGTGGAGAGATATTTGATTGGGCATGAATTCGAATTCATAATATTTCACTTATTTATTTTTAAGAGGTAAAATTTCAATCATTAAATTATTAGACCAATATAATTAATTCCTCTTAATCATTAAAAAAATGAAATTTTGATTATTAAACGGATAAAAGTTTTCTTGAAACCTATTTGTGTAATTTACTCAAAGAATAGAATGATTTGCCACTAAGATAGATAGACACACGTGATGCGAGCTGGACACCAACTTTCAAGAAAAAGTGGACATTACATTTGTGCTAAGTGGAGAACGTGGTAGTTCATTGCAACGGTTGAATGGATTATTAAAATAATAAAAATTGTAATTGTTGTATTTCAACTTTTTTTTTTCTTTTAAATATTTAATTTGTATATAAATGATACCATTTCAAATAAAAATTCTAGCCGACGAGCTTTTCAACGGCTCTTTTTTGTTTTTTAATTTTAATAATTTATTTAGTTATAAATAAAAGTAAATGATAATCAAATTTTGAGATTAATTTTAATTATCATTTTAAATTATAAGTTTAATTTGAATTTTATTTAATTTATATCAAATTTAATTTGAATAATTAAAATTATTATTTTAAATAATATAAAATTTAATATAAATAAAATATTAATATATAAAGTAAAATTGTGGGACCTAATATGAGTTCTTCAGAGTTGAATTATTGGAGTGAAAAATTAGTTGAGTTGCTTCAGGCTTAATAGGTCCCACAAAAAACCCAAAAATGGGTTCACGGTTGGAGATGCTCTTAAATGACTTATAAGATTGAGATTAAAGGTAGTGCATTATCAACGTAAACTAATTTTACATCATCATTTAATAGAATTATAACATTCTGCTATGTCATATCAGTATTTTAAAATTAAACGTGTGACTTGGCGGGATACACGTCTGTGATTGGTTGACAGTATAAAAATATTTTATACTGTGAGTGCATATTTTTTTTCTCTATAAGATTTTTAAATAGTATATATTAATATAAATATTTATATGTTTACATCATAATATTTTTTATTTATATCCATGTAAATATATTATTATTATTATTCAAAGTATTAATTTATACCCATACATTGCACCTCAGCTAGGGTCACTCTCATATATCTTTTTTATCATTCAAACCAAAGTGTTTTTCTTTTGCTGAAACTAGCCATGTGGCGTGGAACATGCATAGAGTGTGAAATGGGAAAAAGTTACAAATTTGCCATTGTTGACTTTATTTTGGTACCACTGCCGACTTTTAAAAAAGGTGACTGAGTATGTTCTTATTTTTATCAATCTACTTGAGCACGGGTGTTTTTTTGGTTTAACTTATATATATTGATAGTGTAAAATAATTTTATATTATTATTTAATAAGGATTTATTAATTTATTATAATATATTAATAATTTAAAATTTATAATTTAATATAATAGAATACATGAGGGTAAATAATTAACAGTGTTAGTATATATCAATTAACTTTTTTTTTAAATAAATAATTTTAAAAATATTTTTATTCATATCATACTTATTAGGAATGGAGGCAGAACTTTTAAACGGTGGCGCAATAATTATTATAAATTTAAAATATTAAGAATATAACATATAATATAGTTAAATATACATGAGGCCGTCTATTTTTTTACTATCTTTTTACTATATCCTGTTTATTGTTTCTCATCACAATCTTTTATTATATTATCATATAATAGAATGTACATAAATTTTTACATATGAATGAATTTTTAGTGGGGGCAGTGGCCCATATACTTATGGTGTAGCTACGTCTCTAACTTAATAGAATATAGTTTCTTGGTAAAAAAAACTTTTAACATTAAATAAACATTCTTTAACTCTCACATTAACTTTTAAAATATTTTTATTTAACTTATGCTAAAAAGTACATATTTCTATATTTAATATTTTCAAACGTTTTAGGGCAAGCTCGCACTGGTAAGATGTCTTGTCTTGATGTGATTTTAGTGAGGTGAGAGAAAACTCACGTGAGGTGAGAAATTCTGTATTTAATGGGTGTTTTGTGTGTATTTAGAATATCCCTTTAACCATAGAGTTGAGGTATTTATAGAGGCCTATAAACATGAATTTGGAACTCTTGTGAAGAGGCAACCGCTCCACCTTGACTAGAGAAGTTGTTGACTACCTACTTCTTAGTGAATCGTGACTAGAACTTCTTGCACATGCAGTTATATGTTATGTGCACGTCATACTGTGTGGGGTTATGCTTAGGAGATATGTTATGGGATGGGCACCTGATGAAGACAAGTGTTGTGTCGCCCCGTTTGTGGCTTTTATAGATGAATCACTATATAGTCTGAAGACTCTAAAGATTTGACTTAAATTTTGGTAAAACTCATTTTCAAACAAAAGGATTCAACATCAAGAAATCTGCCAAACAGAAGAGGTCGAAGGAGATGTCACAACATGTAGACTTGACATCTGGACAGCTATAACAGATTGCTTAAATCTGTTTCAAATCTGCTCCAAGTTTCTAGGCGTGTCTAGCAGTGGATCAAGGAAAGATTTCTTTGAAGATATGAAGCCCAAGGCAGCAGAAGCCTATAAATAAATGATTTAGACCTAGGATTAAATATGCCTTTTGTAACCTAGTTCTCTTGCGTAAGAAACAAGGGTTTAGGGTTTTGAGAGTCGTTGGCTCTCTAGGTTGTAAGTCTCCATTTGTATCAGTTGATGCATTGTGGCAGATATAGGTGTCACACAGATCCACAAGCCTTGAGGTATTGGATTGTGTATTGTTCTTGAATGAAGCTTTTAAGCAAATCCGAGTTAGCTTGTTTGTCAAGAAAGCTTGACAGATTTCTATATTGACAGGGATGATGTAGAAATCACAGTTGGTGATTAAGGGAAGTGAGTGGGGTATCTCATATCAGAGTTGTAAACGATGGAGTTTAACTTTGGTAAAGATGTTCATTGGGTAGATGTTAGGTATAAAGTTGTAAACGGGGGAATTTAGCTTTGTAACAGTTCTATAGATAGTGAAGTCTTCTTCTTGGATTGGTATCCCCCAGATGTAGGTGAATTGCACCGAACTGGGCTAACAATTGTTGTGTTCTTTATCATTCTGCAGATTTACGTTTTCTGTTAGGGATCATGATAAACATGTTGGATCATATGTCGTAACATCTATGATCCTGCAGTTCTGATATTCAAGGTATCAGTCTGCTGTCGCGCCTCTGTGTTTAAATGATTATGTAGCACAATGTCTTGACATGTGTTAGGACATCTGCTGTCTGCATATGCCAGAATTTCAATTGGTATCAAAGCAGGCATCCTGTCTGGTTCTGGATGAGATCTTTGGGAGATACTTTCTGGCGTTAACAAGGAGGAGTTTTGAAGATCAGATCAATCAAGTCATACATACTTAAGGGTATTAATGGATGAGATTAATGTTCTGGATCGAAGGTAACAACTCAGAGGTTGTTCATGTTGCTGAGGAGGTTCTACAACAACTGCAAGAGAAGTGGCTAGTTCTCTTATTGGGGTGTCTTATAAGATGTTCTGACATCTTATTAGGGCAAGCAGGATATGTTCCTTGGTGGTTCTGCTGCATGTGTTTCTGATGGAAGAGCTCTAGAATTATGGGATTCTGGAGTTGTTACTGAAGACAATTGGTGGAAGATCTCAATCATCGACCTCTATATGTGAAGATATCTGCATTCTTTTATTCCAAAGTCGGGAGCGATGGAATAAAGGGAGTTGTTGAAAGATGTCTGTTATGGTTACTTGGTACTTGGAAGCTTGGTTCCATGGTACAATGTGAAGTCAGTTGAAGAGGAGAGGAGTTGAGTTTAAGTTTATCAAGTTCTTGCTCTGGGAGTTTGATAAATTATTGATCGGCTAGGTTGTTAAAGATACTTGAGAATTATCTCAAGTCCACTCATAAAGGCGTCTCAGTCGTGCATCTGGAGTCTTCTAGTTATTCTTTTGACTAGAAGGTGTTTCTATGAAACACAACCTGAAGAAAGTGGAGGTGATTTATTCACCATCCAAAACAGCAAGGAATGATTCATCTCTCTTAACCCTAAGGGTGGATCTAATCTGATTGGAGCTTTCAGAATTGTTGAGGTAAATAAGGTTCGTTCATAGAGAATCTTACTTACTTGAGTCAAGGGTGGCAGCCTTGGTATCTCAACACTGTTCTTCAAAGAAGATACTTGCAAAAGATTGAATACTTGATAAGTGTTCATGAAGTGATCTGGTGGAGCTTAGCTACAACAATGAAGAAGGGTTATTGGACAAGGATTTAAGATCAATTGCTATTTGTGGAATTCACAAGTATTTGATTGATTATCTTTGAAAGTCAAGATTGCTGATGTTCAACAAGATGTTGGAACATCTCATCATCAGAGTTTATGCAGAATCATGGGAGGGGTACTGCATACGCTCTAGCATCTGTTTTAGTCTTGGGTGTTGACCTAAGAATGAGCTTCAATCTGGTATGACAGAAGCATGTGTTCTCTGGAGAGTTTTCTAGAAAAAAACTGGTCTGGACTTTGATGCTGTTGAAGATGAAAACATCATAATCTTGATGGTTACTTCTTGGATCAGTTTATTTCTGATCTAGGAGGAATAAAGTGCTGGTGATGGCATAACTTGGATCAATTTATTTCTGATCTAGGTACTTGGGAGCATGGGATCTTGCTCTTATTGGAAGTCAAAGTTAAGTGGCAGTTATCTCTGACTTTCTACAGTCTGCTTTACTAAGGAAAGTGGCATTCTTTGGTATGGCTATGGTGTAGTCTAGGACTACTTTTTCTTCTGAAGATTCAGACGTGGCATGTGTGAAGTCATTGGAGTTTCAAAGCATGATGGAGGTTGTCTACTCAAACTTGGTTGTTGAATCAAGTCTATGAGAGCATGGAACTCTTGTTCTGTAATAGAGGAGGTTCTTCTAAATGGCAGAAGGAGGAGCTGAATTCAGCAGCTGGATGTTGTATTAGAATGTTATGACATCTAGCTTAACATCAGAATCTCAGCTGGTGATGTGGCACATCAGCTTAAGATAAGGTGATCTACAGGAGAATGGAAGTTATGGATGCTTCAAAAAGGTCTATCTCATACAGTTTGCGGGAGCTGTGGGTTGAGAAGATGTTACAAGTCTAGAGGCTTGGTGGATCCAAGATGTCTTGCTATGGAGCAAGTAGTTCATGTGACTTGAATATCTGATTTCATTGGTGGATCAGTGTATATTGTGGGAGTTCTGAAGAAGAGTGAGATCAATCAAAAGGTGGCATTTGGTTGGTTTCATAGTAAGCATTCAAGCAGGATGCTTGAAACTGATTGCTCTTGTGTAGAAGGGTAGTTAGTTGAAAACGTAAGGAGGTTTTACTTCTCTTGGAGCTTGTGGTAGAAGTTATAAGTTGAGGATGGAAATATACCTTCTTTTGGTGGATGAGAGTTTATTTCTCTCTGGGTTTCTGAAGTTCTTTTGTTCAAGCTGGTGGCGCAGTGTTGTGTGAAGATCTTCAGTTTGGATTACTATGCAAATAGTAAGTCCAGTGGTGGAGCATATCAAGAACCATGGTGTGTGGTGTCTATGATGTGTGAAGGATGTCCTAACTGATGTTAGAACATTGTTGGGTTGGTTATCCTTGGAGGAGGATTTCACGTTCTGTGAGGAACTGGTTACTTGCATCGTGTCTAAGAAGTATCTACCTTATCATACGGGAGAATGATGGAGTAGAAGAACTGTCTTGGAAGTCTGATGTAAGGGTTTTGATAAGACTGGAGTGGATCACGGGTTGATTGAATGAAGGTATGGATTCTGATACATTCAGAGGTGAATATTCACCGAGAAAATCAGAAGTATTCCAGGTTATCATACGGGAGAATGATGAATCAATGACTGTCTTGGATTATGGGGTGTCTATCTCCGTTGCTATCCTTGCTAAGGTCAGTGGAAAATCTTGTGAAGGGGATATTGCCCCTTGCTACATGTCATGCTAGTAGTGGATCAACTTGGCAAACTGAGAAGCTATGGAGCATGTATACGATATCTGACATCGTTATAACAAACTAAGGGGCCCTGTGTGTCTCTTGAGGAATGTGAAGCATTCTGATTCAATTAGGTTGTATCTCAGGGAACAAGGAGGTCTATACATGAGAATTCAGAAGGAATTCGTGTGGTGTATGGATAGTTTCTGGACGAGAGGGATCAATGGAGCTTTGATCTCAATCCAAGAGTTTGTTATGTTAAGATGGTGATCCTGATATGTCCTCACGGGTAGCATGATGATGTTCATGTGTGAGTGATTATTGGTTCTTGTTAGAAGAAGCAATAAGAGGAGTTGATGATTGTGTTCAGCAAGTAGGTTGGACAGAGGGTGCGCTCTTGAAGACATGAAGATGCGTCTTATGTTTTCCATTCATGAGCATAGTATTCATTGGAGGAGCACTGGTTATCTCAGATTGGGGGAGATGCTCCCTGATCTAAGATATATTACTGCGGGGGTGCAGTCCAGGTTCCAGTTTGTATTGTGCGTCAAGCAAGCTGTGATTATGTTTTTATCCTGGGAGGATGAGATGTCAAGAAGGATGTCTTGACATTATTGTACTATTACAAGTTTAGGGAAACTTGACAGTACAAATTACATGGTTCTTAATGGATGCCTAAGAATCATTGGTTGAGTCTGGGAGAATTTATTTTTCTCTACAGACTGTGATCATAAAACTGTGAAGGTATTGATCAATACAGAAGGTTTTTTTGGTAGACAATGTCTGACATGATGTCAGAACATTGTTAAAGACATAGGACAAGCTTATCTGGTTATGTGCATGTGTGGATGGTTTGGACGGTGAAGAATTTCTGCGTGCAAAACATGTTCTTCGGACGGTGCTCTGATAATGCTTTAATTAACTTGACTGTTGTCATTTCCAATGGTTCGCTGATTCTTATATGAGTACTTGGGTATTTAAAGGGGAATTTCTTGTCAGGGTCTGGATAAGTTATATTAGGATATGAAGCTGCTCTAGACACTGTTGTTTATTTTTGGCTAAAAAGGAGGAGAAAGGAGTTTCTGCAGTTCCAGTTCTTCGTGTCCTAAGTTTCGTTTGTGTCTTGTGTCCTGAGTTAAGACAACGATCATGTGTTTAGGGGGAGTTTTATCCTCCTCTTCATGTACATCAACATAAAGAAAAATTAATTTAGGATTTCTGGAGTCTCAGGAGTCTTAAATTAATACGTATGAGTTGGTTATTCAGGTTGACACGAATTCAGGAGAATCCTGGCTTTATGGTACAAAATGAGTTTTAGCCAAAATTTGTCAAAAGGGGGAGATTAAAGATTCTAAAGATTTGACTTAAATTTTGGTAAAACTCATTGTCAAACAAAAGGATTCAACATCAAGAAATCTGCCAAACATAAGAGGTCGAAGGAGATGTCACAACATGTAGACTCGACATCCGGAAAGCTATAACAGATTGCTTAAAGCTGTTTCAAATCTGCTCCAGGTTTCTAGGCGTGTCTAGCAGTGGATCAAGGAAAGATTTGTTTGAAGATATGAAGCCCAAGGCAGCAGAAGCCTATAAAAGAAGATTTAGAGCTAGGATTAAATATGCCTTTTGTAACCTAGTTCTCTTGTGTAAGAAACAAGGGTTTAGGGTTTTGAGAGTCGTTGGCTCTCTAGGTTATAAGTCTCCCTTTGTATCAGTTGATGCATTGTGGCAGATATAGGTGTCACACAGATCCATAAGCCTTGAGGTATTGGATTGTGTATTGTTCTTGGATGAAGCTTTTATGCAAATCCGAGTTAGCTTGTTTGTCAAGAAAGCTTGACAGATTTCTGTATTGACAGGAATGATGTAGAAATCACAATTGGTGATTAAGAGAAGTGAGTGGGGTATCTCATATCAGAGTTGTAAACGATGGAGTTTAACTTTGGTAAAGATGTTCATTGGGTAGATGTTAGGTATAAAGTTGTAAATGGGGGAGTTTAGCTTTGTAACAGTTCTACAGATAGTGAAGTCTTCTTCCTGGATTGGTATCCCCCGGATGTAGGTGAATTGCACCAAACTGGGTTAACAACTGCTGTGTTTTTTATCATTCTGCAGATTTACGTTTTCTGTTAGGGATCATGATAAACATGTTGGATCAGATGTCGTAACATCTATGATCCTGCAGCTCTGATATTCAAGGTATCAGTCTGCTGTTGCGCCTCTGTGTTTAAATGATTATGTAGCACAATGTCTTGACATGTGTTAGGACATCTACTGTCTGCATATGCCAGAATTTCATAGTCCATAAAGCACAAGGGCTTGTAATGGGCGAAATGATTTAATCTCTTCATTTCTTTCAGTAAACTCTCGTAGTTTGGGGCGAGTCTTGTGGTTAAGGGCGAGTCCCTCAGTTAGGGGTGAGTCCCTCAGCCAATAACAAGTTCCTCATCCAGGGGCGAGTCCCTCAGTTAAGGGCGAGTCCCTTAATTAAGGGAGAGTCATCAAGCCTCTGCCAAGTGTTTCCTACGTAGCTGGTGTGTCAACTGAGGGATACCAAACACCAGTCAATTATTGAAAGTGCTCGATTTCATTTAATGTAAGCAATGCTGATTTATTTTCGAGACGCTAAATAGTCTAGGCTTTCACACGTATCATAAACGTGCTAAGCTTTTTTAAGGCTTTGGGGGGAAGGCTAAAAGATTTTTTTAAACATTTTTAGCTTTAATTCCCCTATAAAAAGACTTCATTGTTCCCCTTTTTATTTTCTTTACTCATCATGTTCACATAGCCTTTTGCAAGCTTCTTCTCTTTTCTATTCACACAACCTTTAATAAGCTTCCCCTATCTTTTCTTATATTCAAAATCCTTTTGGGTATTGATTCCTTCTCTCTTTTCCCCTCATAATAACAATGGTTAGGGACTTAGACAAAATGCTTTTTCATAGGGCTCTAGACTGACGTAAAGTTTTTAGTTCTGTGAGATTGAGGACTTTAGTAGTCCTATTAACGATTGTGATGGTGGTAGTGATCTCTTTTTGTATTTTGTGTTCCCAGGAAACAAGAGATAATGGTCTCCCCCTCTGTAGAATCTAAAGAGGCCAAAGATATTGGATCCTTTTGTACCGTCGAGGAGAAGATAATCTCCTTTTGGAAAGAGGTTGATATCTCTTCTTTAGAAGACGAAGAGATGGTTGTTATGGAGGTTTATTGATGACTTCTCGGCAAGTGTACTGATAATGTCGAAGTAATAAATAAGATCGAATCCACATGGATTGCTTTTTAACAAGACAAAATTATGCAATGCATATAAATTAGTAAATTGAAGGGGGGTTCGAGTTTACAATATGAAAATAAAAGAAAGTGTTCAGACAATAATAAGAAAGTTGTCAGGTTGTGTATTGAATCCCATATTTCTCTATTGTTGATGTTTGATGCCTTACATGAATAATCTTATCACTATAATCCCACGACGAATTAACAAAATCGTTATAACCAATCCCTTGTGAAATAGCTCACTAATCACTACTCGGAGTTTCCTATCCCTAGTCCACCAGCGTAAGTAGGATTAGGCGATGCAACAGATCATTAATTTATTATGCGACTACTCGGGGTCTCCTATTCCTATTCAACCAGCATAAGTACAATAATTGCCCTAGGTCCAATACATAGACTAATGGTCAGTATTCCCTATGTGCCCAAAATCAGATTAAAAGAATATCTCACATAAAAAAAGCATTACGAGCAAGAAGCAATTGAATAGAATTATAGATCAAAGTATTCATGCGAAGCCAAATCAACATATCGCCCAACAATATTGAAACATGTTCATCACACACAACCTAACCTAGAGAAGCTTAGCTATTTATAATTCAGATTACAATACCAAAAACAATAAAGAAGAATTTCATATGAGATCCCTTGAAGGAATGGCTTCCAATGGCTTCAAAGGATCTCAAAATCACCGCTGATGTTGTAAAAATCGTACTTCCAATGCCAAATTTCGTAACCCTTGTAAAAGTACAGAAAATCCCCTTAAAAAGAGTTCATAATTGATCAGAACGCGTCAGAAAAGCCCCAAAAAAGGAGTCATCGTGCGCATGATGCCCTCTATCGCGTGCGCGTTACAATTAATGCAGTCTTATCGCGTGCATGATGCTGCACGTGATTATTTCAGTAGCCGCACGCTCTTGCTCCCTTTTCACCTGATTTTACACTAAGTCCAATTTCTTCACACTTAACTATTTTTTCCTCATTCTTTGGCCTTTCTTCTTCATTTTAGCTCCTGATTCTTCGACTAAATTCCTGCAATTACAGACTGTCATCACAACCCCAAACTTGAATCGTTGCTTGTCTTCAAGTAACTTGCCTGCAACTGCATATTTTAATAGAAAACAAGTCGCACAATAACAATTGAACATCACCATATAATTTCTTTCTTTACCTGACCATCATTCTAGCTTCCAACTTTTATTCGACAAATTCGAAAAACGTCCTCAAACCTTGACGAGTACTTAACTAGATCATGTTCTAATATAATTCATCACAAAAATCAAAACACACACATTTGAGGTCCTTTTAGGTTGTATCTTGGCTTATGTTTGGGTAGGATATTTTTAGGAGAGTAGGTTTAAACGTTTGGAGTTAGGTGCCTAGTTATCCTTTTATTCTCATACCCCTTTGTTCTTTCTTGATGGTACTAGAGACTTGGTCCCTATTATGCCCTTTTGTATTCTTTTACTCTTTTTTTTTGAAGAATTGCCTTTTTCCACTTCTTATTTTCTCAAAATGTTAAATTTTTGACCAATTTTCTCTAGTACCCCAGCCCCAAACTTAGAACGTTTCTCACTTCCAAGAGCAACCCCAAACTTACTCTTTTTCATACAACTTAAGAACTATACTTCTACCTAACTCCAAAGAGAGGGTGGAAAGAAAAGATCTTTCAAGTCATATGGCTAAGAATTCTAGGCTACGTCACCGAAACAAAGGCTAAGCTCAAAGTGGTTAGCAAATGGATATATATATTATTACATGGTGGTTACAAAGGCTCAAAGTTATAAACAAACAACTGCCTCAGTGTGTGTCAACCAAACTAGATAAACTTAATCAGAAATAGATCAAACCAAATAAAACAATAATGCATGGATATGTTACAACAAGATTTATTCATGACATATTCTCTTTTAGTTTTGATGATAACAAAAGTATTAAAAGAACAATGGTTTATTTGATGTGTGTTTTATTTATGCAGGTTCTTGTACATAAACAATCAGAATCTGTTTTACTTAGACACACTTGGGAGTTGCTTCATTGCTAGCTTCTAGTGGCAGAGTCTGAAGAACAATTGCTAGTGTGGCTTGGCGCAGACTCTGAGCTGAAGGCCTCAGCATTCAGACGAGTTACTACACTTGGTAATTCTATATCAGCATCTGGTACTATTCAGAGTTGGTGATAAAGTTGTTGATTGTCCGTACTGGAGAAAGTAAGTTGTATTGTCTTATTAGCTTGTCAGCTAGAGTCTACAAGATTGCAAGGCTCAAGAAAGGTTGACATGCTCTACGGATGTCTGCTCTCAACGGCTCTATAGTACAAAACCTCTTAAAGACTCAAAGATTAAACATGTTTCACACTGGATTTAGAATCTGCTATGCATCTATCTTCAACGTCTCTTGTACTATAAAGTAAAGGGAAAGACACTTGATCAAGTCACTTCCTCAACAGCTAGTTTCTGCAAAGGCTATAAATATGGCTGAAGATTCAAGTTTGAATCTTAACAAGGATTCTTCAGATGAAGGAGTAGCAAGATCAAGTAATTTCAACTCTAATGTAATATGCAAATTTTCAGTTTTAGGTTGTAATTGTAAAAGCCTTAATATTTCTTACCATTGAATATCTTAGAAATCTTAAGAGCTTTCACAACTACGAAAAACCCATTTAACGACGTCAGGTTTACAACGGATTCGTATCCCACCGTTGTAATAGGTTAAAAATTTTGCAGCTGATTTATAACGCCATATTTAACTACGGTCGTATTAAAAAACCGTTGTAATACATGGTGTGTAGCAAGCTTCGATTCCCAGCAACTACATTTTTTTTCCATATTTTTACATTTTAAACACGCTTGTATTAAAACATCGTTGTAATACAAGATGTGTAACAAGCTTCGATTCCCAGCAACTACATTTTTTCCATATTTTTAGATTTTAAACATATATTTTATTTCTTTTGTTAGTGTTACGGGGATTTAACCTCAAAACTCAAAATTCATCTTTGTTTTTCTATTTTTAAGTGAAGAGAATAGGTTGAAATAGTTTGAACATAACTTCTTTAAAAATAAAAGTGAAAGAGATGAGTATATATAAAAGAAAACTTTATTAAGAATCCAGGCAACAACATTTTTCTAGTAATAATAACTGTAGCGATACCCCTTATACTTGGTACAAGGTTCGACTCCAGGCAACAAAATTTTTCTATTTTACGTAATTATAGAAAAATGTTGTTGCTTGGAGTCGAACCTTGTACCAAGTATAAGGGGTATCGCTATGGTTAATATAACTAACCGTTGTGATATTATTAAAATAATATATATACTTGTCATTACGGTTCTTTTAGAAAACCGTTGTGAAATATTTACTTATATAAGGGAATTAACTTTCCCTTATTGACAGTAGTGTCGTTTCCTTCACAGCGAAACCCTGGCACCCATTTTTTCTCTACATTTTTGGCAGCAAACTTCATCTTTTTTTAGAATCCACGAAAAGAAATACAAGAAGTATGAAGCTTTTGATTTAAGCTTCTTCCTCCTTGTATTTCTTCTTGCAGAGTCTAAAACTAGATGAACATGGTGATGATGCTAGTGGTAGCAAGCGTAATGTACATATTATTTATGGAAAATAAGGTATTCTTCTACTTCAATCTTTTTGTTAGATAGTTCCCATTATCTCGTTTGCTTCATGTTGTTTTTGTTGATTGTTTTCATTTTGTGTAAATTCGACTTCAATGCTTCACAAGCAAGGTGAACTTCATTGTAATGTTACAGTCCTACTTCTTAGGGTTTTGTTTCAACTTTTGCTTGTTTTGTTTTGAATACTAACTAATTTTCTTCATTGCTTCCCACTTTTTAGGGTTTGTTTCACATGGTGATGATGATGGTGGTACGTATATATATATGAATTCATTCTGATAAGGTACATATATATGAATTCATTCTGATATTGTATATGAAATTTAGTTTATTATATACTATATATATTGTTTGTTTCACTATCCTTTTATTGAAAATGCAATCAGTTAAATTGATATATAAACTTATAATCTGAAAATTAAGATGTATTTGAAAACCAACCTTTATCATGTCAATGTTTTCCGAATTGCATCCATTTCATTCAACACATTTTATGTTCCTTAACATAAAATTTATGTTTCAATAGTTTGTTTGCTTCAATTCATCGATATCTACAATTCTACTTTACCTCATCGTCGTCACTAATCATCGTGGTTGTTAAGATCATGATTGTTATGATGATAAAATCGCGATGATTTGTGGCGATGATGAGGTAAACTATAATAAAAGATATCGATGGATTGAAGGAAACCAACCATTGAACCATAAATTTTATGTTAAGGAACATAAAATGTGCGGAATGAAATGGATGCAATTCAGAAAACAGTGGTGTGTTTAAGTTGGTTTTCAAAAACAGTTTAATTTTTAGATTATATAGTTCTTTACCAATTTTAATGGTTGTATTTCTTTAATTAGGTGTATGGTAAAACAAGCAATATACATTTGTATATAATAAACTAAGGGTACATTCCACAACGGTTGAGACTCATAACCGTTGTGATAGTTAATATATATTACAACAGTTGAAATACCTAACCGTTGCAATATAATGCGCGATTTCCAGAATACAACAACGGTCCTAGGTCCGTCATAATAGGTAGCGTACTTACGGCAACACTCTACTTAACAACGCCCTGATCCGCGTCATTTTATGTAGTTTCCAACCGTTGTTAAATGGGTTTTTCGTAGTAGTGTTTAGGTATTTGTTATGGTGATTTCCCGTACCTCTGATGCTTGTATCATGTACACCTTGTTCTCTATTATGTTGAGCCTTCAGTAGTTTGGATTAAGTCTCTTGTTATGTGCTTGAGCAGAAGTCTTGTCTCATTGGGATTCAAGTAACAAGTCTTGAGCCAAGATGCTTAAGCCACGTAAGTCTCATTACTTAAGTGCTTGAGCTGAGAAAGTCTTATTCAGCTAGGCTAATTGAGCAGAGGGGTAGTCTCAATCTGAGGGGCGTGAGCAGGAAGTCTCAAGTGCTGCTTGAGCAAGGGGAACTCTCAGTCTGATGACCAGAAGAGCAGGTGGCTTGGTCAGAGGGCGTGAGCAAGAAGTCTTAGACATGTGCTCTAAGCAAGGGGAAGTCTCAACCAGAAGACCTTGGAGAAGGTGGCTCGTTCAAAAGGTGTGAGAAAGGGAAAGTCTTAGACATGTGCTCTAAGCAAGGAAGTCTCAAACAGATGGTCTGAGAAGGTGTAAAATACATATGCAGAAGCATAAGTGATTGTACTCATGAAGTCGTTATAATGAAAATCTCTTGTGAGGCAAGGGGACTGGAGTACTCTCAGTTAGGGGAGGAACTAGGATAAATTTTGTATGTCTTATGCTGTTATTTATTTACTTTTGTTATATCCGCTGCTAATGAATTAAAACAGAATCTGAACACCAGTTCTGATTCTGAAACTTTGATAAGAAATTAAATTAAAGAAAACTCAAAACACAATTCAACCCCTCATTCTTGTGTACTTTTCACACCTTCAGGATACACTAAAAAATAACGAAAAGTGAACATTGTAATTTATTTGGCTCAAACCTTACTAGTTGAGGTATCTGAAGGTTGAGTACAAGTCCTTTGATTCTTTTCTCATCTTTTGCCTTCAAGTTGTAAGTTTCTTTTTAGATGACCAAGTTCTTTTTGGATCATGTGTTCAATGCTAAAGTGGTAAACTTGTAAGTCTGAAGAAAAAAAACACAGCTACAAACTTATTTATTAAAGACAATTTTCTGAATAATACAATGGGGAGGAAGAGCACTTATAGTTTTTATTACTCTTTTCTAGGTCTACAATTGAAAATAAAAATAAAGTCTTCTAAAAATTAAAAACAAACTACATTTATTTTCATATGTTATCATTGCGGAAAAGATCATGCATATCATTCATTGTGTTGTTAAAGTCGTTGTTCTTCCTAGTCCATTCTGCGTGCGTATGGTCTCTCCTCCTTGCTTGCTCTTGATCTTGGTTGGTGAAGTAATTCTCCATCTCCTCATCTGTTGCAAACCGGGCTCTTAAGCTTTAAGTCGGCATATGGTCTTCTTACTGATTATAGAAGTCTCAGAACATAGGAGCGAATCTCGGAGGTTTGGTATACAAAGTGGATTAAACTTCTGTAATCCAACTTGTAATGCCCATTGTGTGAGCTTTCATTCTTCTTTGAAACTATGAAGCTTGTTGACCTTAAATTTTCTCTAGTTGATTCCGCATTTGTGGCTGGTAGAATCCTTCATCATTTCCAGCTTGATTGTCTTCTTGATCATTTTGAGCAGTTTCTCCTTGATGTATGTGTTGCAGCCTTCTTATAGCTGAAGTGTTGAGAGGTGCCTTCGGACTGATCATCTCATCATTGAGGTACTCGGGTACACCTGCTCTCCTGCAAAGTTTCATTTATAACTCAAAAATACCCACAAGATCTTTGTACATCGTTAGTCGTATATTTTATATTTTTAGCAATTAAATGCCCCGAATCAATAGGTTTCGCCTTCAGAAGAGCAAAGAGGCCTAACCACTGCTTCAAAATTATTTGTGATTGGTTAGATGTGGCTTCTAAAGTTTTCACAAAATATGATTCCTATGCCCTCAGAATTTGGCGGAATTCGGAGGTTTTGAGTCGCAATAAGCCACGCTCCACCACCCACACTGCCCCAGACCTACAAAAATCTTCTATAATCTCTTGGCCTAATGTATCATTTATTACTTTATGCTCATGTCTATAATTCCTAAGGGCACATGCAGGGGGAGGTTGCAAATTAAAAAAGAAAATTTATAGCAGAATGAGAATAATCTATATGCTTACCTCTCACCTAAGAGGTGTAGGTACCTACCTCGCCAAATGTCGCATTAGCATAAAAATCTAGGCCTATTGCTTTGTTTGCTTCACAAATTAAATTATTGAAACTTACCCATCTCCTTTGTTGAAGCATCTCAACCACCTCACCAAACCCATGCAAATCTTCACAAGCGAAGGCTCTCTCTCTCTCTCTCTCTCTCTCTCTCTCTCTCTCTCGCACACACACACACACACACACACACACACACACACACACACACTCCCACACACACACACACACACACACACACACAATGTGGCAATCCACCAATTTGAGGTATTTTTGTGCATGAGCCTCGAAAAGAAATTTGAGATTGGGGAAGGTAAGAGCATTTGGAGTAGGGGAAGATCTTGAGGATGAACCTCTTGTCAATCTTCCCCAATTTAAAGCCATTATACCTACAATAACACAACACAAAAACAATACTGCACATATAAAAAGAAAAATAAATTACGCAGAGAATGCTAAGATGAACTAGTAAAAAGCAGAAGGAGAAGGAAAATAATTGTGAGAAAGTGATTTGAAAACATCACTATTTATAGGCCAAGTAGTTGTTGCTCATCGCGCGCATTATATTTCCATTGCGCACGCGATGGCAACAATATTCTCCAACGTGTCTCTCTAACATTCATATCATGCGAGACATATCCTCACTGCGTGCGCGATGTTAACGATCCTTATATTCCCCCCAACATCTCTATTGCATGTGTTATGCACATATCGCGCACGCGATGGAGTCCTATCATACACGTGATAGCCAACGTGATTATTCCAAGGGCTTGATCCTTTTCCTTTTTTTTCTCTTCTTATCTTCTTCCCCTTTTTTTTCTTTTTTCTATTCTTTTACATGTTTTCTCTTCTAGAAAAATAACACAAAAAATGACATGTTACAAATTAAAATTCAATGTAAAATAAATTAAATTCTTACCGATGGGTTGCCTCCCATCAAACGCTTATTTTCCGTCACTAGCTTGACGGTCCACGCCTAAGGCACGTCAGGCGCAAGGGAATTCCTCATGCCGGTCAATTCACTCGTTTTCATTCCTTTGTTAACCTTGCTACCTTTTTCTTCCAAATG
Organism: Lathyrus tuberosus; assembly: GCA_022829125.1. Taxonomy (NCBI): domain Eukaryota; kingdom Viridiplantae; phylum Streptophyta; class Magnoliopsida; order Fabales; family Fabaceae; genus Lathyrus; species Lathyrus tuberosus. The sequence goes on from JALAZF010000424.1 coordinate 624,966, forward strand.
GTAGCATGTATCCAAGTCCTCGACCTATAGTGTCCATTCATATACCTTGAAAACTACTTTCTCTTTGTTGAACTTCAAGACAAGTTCACTCGTTTCCACATATATCTTTGCCTTCCCGGTTGCCAAGAATGGGCGTTCGAGAATAACCGAACCTCCAGAATCTCCTTTCATATCAAGTACTATAAAATCTGCATGAAACATTAAACCATCGGCATGCACTAACACGTCTTGTAAGATACCAAGTAGATGGGTAACAAATGAATCAGCTAAAGTAAGAGTCATATTACTCTGTATGATCTCTACCAAGTTAAACTCTTTAACCCTATCCAATGGCATAACATTTATACTAGAACTTAAATCACATAAATCTTGCGAGATATCTACTCTACCAATAGTACAAGAGATAAAAAATTACCTGGATCCTTTAGCTTCGGTGGCAATGTTTTAGGAACTGCCTTCTCATCATTTTCAGTCATGTTTACATGTTCCTTGACCACTTTCTACTTCATACCCTTTAGTAACGCCTTCATAAATTTAGTAAACTTAGGAATTAGTTCTTAAACCTCAGTGAATGAAATAGTTACCTGAAGTGTATTCAGCATCTCCTTAAACTTTGCAAACATTCCTGCCTCATCTTCATGAATTGGTTTCTTCTTGATTATTGGGTACGGTGGCTTGATGTAATCAGGTAGTTCTGGATTGCAATCATTAAGGATCTACTTCTTAATTCTACTCTAAGGGGAGTTTCTATCTATTTATTTTTCAATGGTGACTCATCTCTCTTCTTAGTCACCCTGAATTTCACTCTCCTCATTTTCAGTCATCACCTCTCCTTTTCCATCAACACATCTTCAACTATTTCATCTTCACCCTTGTTGGTGATTATCTCAAATCATGTTTCCATAGCCTTGCAAGACTCATTCTTAGGATTATCTACTGTATTACCGATAAATCCTCCACTCGAACTAGGTAAAGCAACTATTTGTCTGGATAGCTGTCAATCTGCATCTCCAAAATTTTTACAGACGCATCATGGTTTCTATTCATAGTCTCATGATTTTTATTTACCTAATCAAAGCTACTCCGAGTGACCTTGATGAAGTTTTGCAAGGTCTCTTCCAATTGTGAAAGTTTTCTTTAGATGAGAGCTTTTTGGCTTTGTTGCATACCTTGTTTACCACTTGAATTTTGGTTATTGCTCCATCAAAAATTCGGGTGATCCTTCCATCCTGGATTGTAGGTGTTTGAGTAAGGATTATTCTTGTGGAAATTGGTACACTTAGCTTCTTCACTTGACTCTTACAACGAACATCTTCCGTTTGCATGTCCTCTTCCACAAAAATCACACCTAAGTACTTGTACTTGGCTCAGGTTAGCTTTATTTAAGATGCTTTCAGCTAGCTGCTTATTTAATAACTCAATTTGAGCTAAAAGTGCAGTTTGAGTATCAACAATTAATATACCTTTTGGCGTGGCTACATTTTTAATTTTTACTGACCTTTGGCTCTTTGAACGGTATTCATTCAAGCACATATTCTCATTTAGGTCTTTAACTTGTGGTTCGGTCATTGATCGGATCGTGCCTCCCGCAGAAGCATCCAACAACATATGTATCTGACTCTTGAGGCCTTTGATAAAATTCTGCATTTGCTCTATATTATTCATGTTATAATTTGGGCTTCTACGTAACAATAATTTAAATCTTTCCCATGAGTCATACAACGATTCAGTGTCCTGTTGTTCAAAATTCACAATTTCCCCTCTTCGCTTAGTAAATTGGGTAGTGGTGAAAAATATCTCTAAAAACTTATCCTCCAGCTCCTTCCATGTTTGAATTGTTCCATTTGGAAGGCATAGTAACCAATCCTTAGTCCTTCCAATTAGTGAGAAACTAAATATCCGTAGCTTGACTTGGTCTTCCGTGACATCATCTGATTTGCACATTTAAGAAGTTTTGTAGAAGCGTGCAAGATGAGCCACAATTCTCTGATAGCGTTCCCATCAAATGGAATGTCTCTTAAACCCGAAAGTACATAATTATTGAAATCAAAGTTAGCGGGGTCCACTAGTACAAAACCTCTAGAAACTTGTCTGTCATTAGTTCTTTTGCAGTAATCCCCCATGGTTTGGGGTGTTGGTGATGCCATAGTGTCTTCCTCTTCAGTGTCCGAAGAAAGTAGTGGTGGGTCTTCTGCTGAAATCCCTTCAGCCAGAGTTGCTTCTCTAATTACTCTCCTGATAACACATGCAGTTCTCTCAATTTCCGTATCAAACAGTATTAATGTCGATCCTAAACTACGCATACACAAATAGCAAATACCTCAGTAACTATGATAAACAATAAAATATAACAAAATCAAAAACTAAAAACAAAACTTTGCACAAGCATTGCCTTATTGAAAAATCAACAATCCCTAGAAACGGCACCAAAAACTTAATGACTTCTAGTCAAGTGTACCAATAATGTCGCAATAATACATAAGATTGAATCCACAAGGACTGCTTTTTAACAAGACAAAATTGTGAAATGTGTAGAAATTAGTAAATGGGGGAGGGGGTTGAGTTTGCAATACAAAAATAAAAGAAAGTGTTCATACAATAATAAGAAAGCGGTTAGGTTGTGTAATGAATGCCTTATTTATCTATTGTTGATGTTTGATGTCTTATATGAATAATCTTATCACTATAATCCCACGACGAATTAACAAAACCACTATAACTAATCCCTTGCGAAATAGCTCACTAATCACTACTCGGAGTTTCCTATCCCTAGTCCACCAGCGTAAGTAGGATTAGGTGATGTAATAGAGCATTAATTCATTATGCCACTACTCGGGGTCTCCTATTCCTATTCAAATAGCATAAGTACAATAATTTTCTATGCCTAACACATAAACTAATGGTCAGTATTCTCTATGTGCCCAAAATCAGATTAAAAGAATATCTCATATAAAAAAGCATTATGAGCAAGAAACAATTGAATAGAATTATAGATCAAAGTATTCATGCGAAGTCAAATCAACATATTGCCCAACAATATTGAAACAGGTTCATTACACACAACCTAACCTAGTGAAGCTTAGCTACTTATAATTCAGATTACAATACCAAAACCAATTAATTAGAATTGCATATGAGATCCCTTTAAGGAATGACCTCTAATGGCTTCAAATGCTCTCAAAATCACCTCTGATGCTCTAAAAATCGTACTTCCAGTGCCAAATTTTGTAACCCTTGAAAAAGTGTAGAAAATTCCCTTAAAAAGAGCTCAAAATGGATCAGAAAGCGTCAGAAAAGTTTGAAAAAAGGGGTCATCACGCGTGTGATTAGCTGTATCGCGCGCACAATGCAACTAATACAGTTCTATCACGTGCGCAATGCTATGCGTGATTATTCCAGTAGATGCATGCTTTTGCTCCCCTTTTCACCTGATTTTTCACTAAGTCCAATTTCTTCACACTTATCTATTTTTCCTCATTCTTTGGTTTTTCTTTCTTCATTTGAGCTCCTCTTTAACTTGTTTTGATCCGATTCTTTGACTAAATTTATGCAATGACAGACTGTCATCACTTGTTCAGCAACAGAGAGGGTTAACATGATCATATATTTTGACCCCTCCTTTCCTTACTTCTACTTCTACCCCCCTTATTAAGGACATGGGGGTTCTATTTCCCTTTTCCCCATTCGAGGCGGAAGTTATAAGAGTCTTTAATATTGCACCTTCTCAGCTAGAACCAAAAAATTGAGGCGTTGTTAGGGAATTTGAGATGGTGTACAAAAAGTTGGGGATTTCCCTTACTGTTGAGGTGTATTTTTCATTTTACCCCAGTAGCCCTTCAAAAGCGGATGGGTAACCCTAGGTTGCATTTTGAGGAAGGTCATATTCAAACCCCACTCCAACCATTATAAGAATTGGAAGGACGGGTTTGTATGAGTGAGAGGGTGAGAGGGATCTCAAATTTTTGTAGGGGTGGATGGCCCCACTTTCTTCTCTTTGACCTGGACGAAAAATTTATGTGGCAATTAAAGGGTACGACTATAAGTACCTTTCATCCAGCGAGGCCAAAATTGTTTTCCTCCTAGGGGAAATTCGAGGTCATGGAGTCTCGTGGAGTGATCGAATTGTGGAAAGAAGGCGGTGACTCCCTTAAGGAGTACATGGGTAAGCTTTGGGTATTTTGATGCTTTTTATATGCACCCTTTAATGGGATGTGAGCTTTATATAATGTCAGGCAAATCAGATTGCAAAGATTCATTTAGAGAAACGGAAGAAGATATGGGATAAAATAAAGGCCGTGCTAGGGATATATTTTAGATTTTTACTTCAAAATAATAAGTTGGGATATAAAATCAAGGCCGCGTTAGGAATATATTTTTGCCCTTGTGAGTCCTAAGGCTAATCGGATGTATTTTAGATTTTTGAAGGAAAATAAAATAAAGCAAGGAATAAAATTCAGCTTTGGAAAATAATAAAAGTGAGACCGGAATATAAGTTACAATTGCACCTCTAGGACTCAATGAATCATTGGCATATGTTTTGATTTTTAGAATATTTTCGGCAAGGAAGTATCAATTTAAAAACACTGTTCACTTTCGCGCAACCCGTGTTATGTTTCAAAACGTAAATGCTTGGTTGTCGCTGTCTCACTTACACTTTCGAATAAATTTTTGAAAACCAATAAATCCTAATTAATACCTAAAGTGTTGTCATTGTTTTTAAAAACAAAATCCAATTTTTACGTTGGGTACTGATCTCACATTGTCGTTTTGTTGATCAGTACCTAAGTGTTTGGAAATTGCAAATGCAGACATTGATCAGGCACCAGTCTCACACTGTCGTTTTGTTGACCGGTTCCTGGACATATCAAAATTACAAGTGCAGAAAATTTATCGGATATTAGTCTCACACTATCGTTTTATTGACCAATATCTGAAAATGGGAATATTGAAAAACAATATAAAACCACGCATTATGATTCGACAACACATGCAATAACTCAACTAACTAAAACTCAAACTATAAATAGATAAAATCCTAACAACATGAAGTAAACTAGAAAACAATAAATCTGACTAGAAACTGATAAAATAAAAATAGTAAAGTTCCTCTCCCACATTTAAACAAAAGATTGCCCTTAATGTTTTGATAAAAGGTGGAAAAAGGAAAGGTAGAACCTATATGAATGTTACTGAGGGCTACCACTGCCAAATCTGCTCTGACCCAACCCTTGTTGTCCATGTCTTCGCTAACTACTTATGCTCTAGCGTCGGGTATTTTCAGATATCTGAACCTGTTGGAGCTGCTCTTGCATGGTGCCCATGTTCCCTAGCATGGCTGCTTGGTTTTCTTGCGCAAGGTTGAAGTTGTTCATCATGAATTATGCTGCTTGTTGGCGCTCCATCTGTAATGCAGTGTTTGCTTGGGTTTCTCGCAACACTTGCATATGAATTTTTATTTGAGCCTGTGATGCCTGCATGTCTTGAATGTAACCCATCATTTCATGTTGTTGTTGGGACATGGCTTAAAATAAGCTATCACGCTCGTTATCATGAGATCTCCTACTACTCAACTCTTGAAGCATCTCATCATATTGCCCACTTTCGGAGGAAGTACCTGCAAAAGTGTTAGAAAAATTCGGTGTAGTGTGTGCAGGTGGAATCTGACCATGTGAGGCACGAGGAGGAGGTGAGTTATGCACGGGAGAGATGCGTTCTCTCCAATCGTACTCATCATCGGTGTCACCACCAGCAGCGACATTCACAGGAATGTTTGTAAACACCAGCTCATGTCTTGGATTCTCATCCATGTCATAGAACCAATTATCCCGGCTTTGCACATCGGTGCAGTTAGGGCATGGTAAAATAATATTAGGAATAACAACATTATTAATCATTAAATTAAATCTCCCATCGCGTCTATTTCTTAAAAGGCATATATTTCTAGCATCGGTGAGATCAAGGGATCGGGGTGGAAGAGGCTCTAGTGTGGCAAGCCTAACATCAAGCTCTATGGCACGAGATATGGAGGTTATTAATCCTCCAAAAGAAATGAGCCCTCTCTTAGTGGTAGCAACCTCGTGCATATGGGCCAACATAAATGAGGCCGAGTTAACTCGCTCAGGTGCGAATACATCATATAAATAAAAGAACTCCTTAGCATTTAGTTTGTTAGAATTTTCCCAGCCAAAAATAGTGCATGCTAGCAGTTGGTGAAAGTAACGTATGGTCGGGTTATGAATCAAGGACGTGGGGTTATCCTCAAAACTGTTAGTAGTTTGTCTTGTTAATCCCTCCGAAAACACACTAATACCTTGTGACATACAACTTCTATTGGTGTTTCACAAACGACACCTTCCCCATTAGGAAAGTGCAACAGGTCAGCAATCTTATTAAAAGTATACCGATATTCCTCATTAAACATACGAAAACTAACATAACCTGAGGTGCTAGCAGATTCAGGGGCGGGGCTATAATCAAAGAACTAAGGAATTCTAAGGTTAGTCTAACATATGTGGGATCTCTACGTGCAAGAAAATGTGTTAAACTCACCTTATCCAGCATCCAATAAACACTATCATATAATCCTAAATCATGTAAACAAGAGTCATCAGCATACCTGGTTGGGAGAATATCTCGTTCTTGTAGAGCGTCATATTTCTCCCTTTGCCTCCGACCAACTCTACCTGCCCAAAAAATTACTCCATCAACTTCTCCTCCTCGAGCCATTGTAAGAATGGTAGAAAAACTTGTAAAGGTTGGTGTGGGTAAAGGTTAGAGAAGTTTGAATATGGAGAAGATGGGGATGGTAAGGTTGTGTATAAATAAGAGAGGGTAGTTGGGAGAATTGAAGTGGAAAGGTTATGATAGTGGTTTGGGAATTGGTAGAATAAATGTGGGTGGTTGTATTGGAATTATGAAGGAGTAAATGGGGTAGTTAGGAGGTTGGAAAGATGAAATAATGGGGTAAATGGGAAGTTTGAAAGGCAAAAATATGATTTTTCACGTTTTTGGAAGCATGGTTGCCGCCATAAGGGTCGTGGCGAGCGCCAGGTAGTGTAAAAATGTGTTCTGGTCATTTGAAAAACATGGCGGACACCATGTAGTCGTGGCGAGTGCCACGCAGTGCATGAACGATTTTACAGTTATTTTTGTGACTTTTGGTGTAGGGTTTGATCTTTTGGGCTTCTCAACTCTCTTTTTGGCCCTGCATCATGGTTAGTGCTGCAGAAATTTTTGAAAAATATGAAAAATCAAAAGAAGATAATTAAAATTTTCAACTGGAATACACAAAAATTGAAAATTTTGTGGGTTGCTTCCCATGCAACGCTTTTGTTTTATGTCGTCAGCTCGAGGTACTCAGGAGTGTAAGCACTAATGATGGTTCTTTTGAGAATGATTCCTTGATCAAACTTTTAATAATATCCAATTTCGATGGCTACTTATCAAGCTATCTCTCATATCCCTCACCTTTTATTTTATTCCTTTTGTGGAGTGGTTCATTCTTCAGAACTTGTGGAGATGGTTCTGGCTCCATCTGGAGTATCAGCTTTTCAGGTTTGGGTCTAATTCTTTCATCCGCCACTTTAAATGATAACCTTCCCCTCTTAACACTAGTGATTTCCCTAGTTTCATGGTCCTCTAATTTTCTCTTTGTTTTTCCAATACCTCCACATACATTTTTGATTGGGAAGAAGGTGAGAAAAATACACAAGAAGTGGGAGTTGAATTGTGTTCATCATTTTTGCTTTGCTTCTGAACAGAGTTCAGATTCTAAACCATATTCAGGTTCTGATTATAAGTTGCAATGGAATAATAACAAAAGCAAATAAATATCAACAGAACACACAAAGATTTATCCTGGTTCCTCCCAAACTGAGAGTAGTCCAGCCCCCTTACACCATAAGAGATTTTCCACTATAATCAAATCAAGATTACAATTGCATATGCCCTCGAGCATAAGACTTTTCTGCTCAGACCCTCAGCCCGAGACATCCTGCTTAAACCCCTCAGGTTCAAGACGTACTTCTTAAATCCCATGGATTCAAGACTTCATGATTAGAACCTCAGTCCAAGACTTCATGCGCAGACCCCTCAAGTTTAAGACTTCATGCTTAGATTCCACGAATCCAAGACTTCCTTGCTTAAACTCCACAAGTTCAATACTTCTGCTCATACTCCTCGAGTACAAGACTTCCCTACTTAGATTCCTCGAATCAAAGACTTCTGCTTAGACCTTCAGTCCAAGACTTTTCTTGCTTAATCAATAACTGATCAAGACTTCAATGCTCAAGCACATAACAAGAGACTTACTTGGCTCACGCTCACAGTAAGAGACTTTGATGCTCAAGCACATAGCAAGAGACTCTCTTTCTAAACTACTAAACACAATCTATTTAGCAGAATAGACAACAAGGTGCACTTGATACAATCAAAGGTATAGGGAAATAACCATAAAAAAGATCACAGCTATTAAGATTTCTAAGATATTCAATGATTAAGAAATCTTAAGGCTTTGTATAATTTACAACAAATAAAAGAAATTTTGCATCCTCGATTATGTTGCCATTGTTGATCTTGTTATTCTTCCCTTCTGACAGAAGCGTGAAACGCTGCTTTCTTCTTGGCTCTCTTTCTTTATTTTCCTTGTTATTGATTTCAGCTTGATACTTCAGCTACTTATATAGCAGTTGCAGAATGATAGCCGTTGAAAGAGATAACTTGTACATGTGTCTTTGTTACTCCATAGTACAAGAGACGTTGAAGATAGTTACACCAAAAGATCTTTATCCATTGTGTAACTCTTTTAACCATAACGTCTTCTTTGTTATCTTGTACTATATATCCGTTGAGAGTAGATATCTGTAAAGTATGTCATCTCTTATTAAGCCTTATGAACACAGACTCTAGCTGACAAACTGATTTGACATTGTAGCTTGCTTTCTGTAGTACGGATAACTCAACTTTGTCACAGGTTCTAAATGATCACCAGAAGTTGATACGTTTAATAAGTGTAGATATAATATATTGCTATTTTGATGCTGATACCTTCAGCTTCAGAGTCTACACAAACCTATAGTATCAGAGTTTACTTAAATAACGTTCTTCAGTTCTGAACCACCAGAAGCCAATAACTCAGCTTCTCTCAAATGCGTCCTTATATTAGATTCTGAATATATTCTTCTTAAGCTTTAGAACATGCATACTTAGAACACACATTAGATAACACCATTGTTCTTTCAATACTTTTGATATCATCAAAACCTTAAGGAATACTTGTCATGAACAAATCTTGTTCTAACATTGGAGTCTACCTTAGCTTCCACAAACCTTTGCGGGAAATGTATCAGTGGGGTATAGGGAGGAGGAACAACATAAGGTGCTTCCTTCTCTACTTATTTGATGACCTCCCTTTTGAGTGGCGTCGGTGGATTTTTCTAAATCTCAACTCTTTTCTCACCAGAACTCTTTTTAACCTCATTATCACTCTCCTTAGGATTAACGATTCGTTTTTCACTACTCATTGTTACAACATCCACATGTCTCTCAGGGGAGTGTCCTAGAGGTGTCTGTGCAAGCAAGGAGATTTGAGTCTCCAATTTCTTGTTATGAGTCGCTAGGGACTCGACCACAATGTTCATCTGCCTTAGGGTTTCATTAGTATGGAGACTTTGTTTTCTAAACTCTTAGTTCTGGAGATTTTGGGTCACCACAAAGCGCTCCATCATAGATTATATCCTAGAGTGAGTTTGTGTCGCAATGAAATCCTTCATTAATGTTTCGAGGTTAGATTTATGGGAATCTTGCGGTTCCTCAAAATACTGGGAGTGATAATTGTAGAGAAAATTTGGATGATACATAGTAATAGAGATAAAAGTGCCTTAGTCTATACGGTGCAACAACGAAGTTACAATATTTGACTAACTTGGTCTCCGACAACGGTGCCAAAAACTTGATGTGTATCCACAAGTGCACGGAAATGCCAGTTATAGTATAAAGAATGTCGAACCCACAAAGACCAACAGTTAATCCTATCATTACCAAATATCGCTATGTAAATCTAAGGCTAATCGGATGTATTTTGGATTTTTTAAGGAAAATAAAATAAATCAAGGAATAAAATTTGACTTTGGAAAATAATAAAACCGAGACCAAAATATAAGTTCCAATAGCACCTCTAGGACTCAATGAATCCTTGGCATATGTTTTGAGTTTTAGAATATTTTCAGAAAGGAAGTATCAATTTAAAAACAATGCTCACTTTCGTGCAGACCGTGTTATGTTTCAAAATGAAAATGCTTGGCTGTCGCTGTCACACTTACACTTTCGAAGCAATTTTTGAAAACCAATAAATCCTAATTAATCCCTAAAGCGTTTTCGTTGTTTTTAGAAACTAAATCCAATTTTTACACCGGGTACTGATTACACACTGTCGTTTTGTTGATCAATACTTGAGTGTTTTGAAATCGAAAATGCAGACATTGATCAGGAACCAGTCTCACACTGTCATTTTGTTGACCGGTTCTTGAACGTATCGAAATTACAAGTGTAGAAAATTTATCGGATACTGGTCTCACACTATCGTTTTATTGACCAATATCTGAACATTTTCACTGTCATGCAAAACTTTTGAATGTTAAACCTTAAAAATCAGAACCAAAAAAATACTTTAATGTTGAAATTATATGCCAACTGAATTCACTGAATCCTGTCGGAACGACGGTCCTCACATCTAGACTCTAGGTATTTAGCCGGACATGGTTACGGAAATAAACATGCAGATATAAACGTTCAAATTAAACAAAGACATGATAAACAATTTAAAGTAAAGTTGCAGATGAATTAAAGAAATATAAACTCAGTGCAATAACAACAATGGAAATAAGATAATAAGGCAGGAAAATAAATGATTTAAAATAAAGGTTGCATAATATAAATGAACCTGAAATAAAATCTGAAATTAAATTGAAAGCAAAGTTGTTGATCCAAGCAAGTTACAATGGTGTAAACTTAAGCTCTAAGACTAATGGTGCAGTAGTCCCTCGATGTGAGAGACTACCATTGTTTGATACTTAATATATTATTAAAACTAAACTTTCTAAACTTGTACAAAACTTGGATACATAATTCAATTAAAACTAGTTATTTATAGTGTCCTGATTGCAAAAAAATGGTCACAAGCATATGGAAGTCGTGGGAGAAAATATAGGGGAAGTGGGGGAAGAGTGAGACCATAACTGTTACAATTTTTCAGGATACGAAGTGCATGGCGTTCACCATGCATTGTGGCAGTCGCCACGCAGTGTAAGACTCGTTCATGGGCAATTTCCAAAGGGTGACAGACGCCATGGCCCCTGTGGCGGGCGCCATGGCTCCTGGTCCATGCATATTTGGTTCTTTATCTTGACTTGCTGGCACCATGTGGTCCAAGTCACGGTCAGCACCATGGTGAACGCCATAGAGGTCGTCGTGAGTGTAAAATCTCCATATTTTCTTTGTTTCGTGCCGTTTTTTTCCGGTTTCTTCATGTAATGACTTCTACCTGCAAAGCACCTGAAACAAACACAAACTACCAACATAACACTACAAACGGTGATAAAATGATACTAAATGAATGCAAATTGAGTCAACATGAACTATGTATTTTAGTGTTATCACACCCTACGATCATATTATAAGAAGAGAGGGTGTCTATAATCATATACATGAGCTTGATCTACTTGGATTGTTCCCACACTCCAAAGATGGTCTTCGGTGTTATGTAGCCTTTCACTTGTATTTGCTCCCCGAAAAACCTAGCTAGTGAACCCTTGAAGGCTTTTAGGTCATCTAGATTGAGGAAGAGCGTGTCAAATTCATCCCAGTAGAGGATATCTACAGAGTTTCCTTGATCTACCAAGACTCTTCTAATTTCCCAGTCATCACTCCTCACGGTTATGACCATGAGATAGTCGTTGTGGGGATGCATACTTGTTGTATCTTTCTCTGAAAAATCGATCTCGACCTCTGGCATCTTTGTTTTGTCTTCTTGTGGATCTATGGGCAGATCATCCATATTTAATATCTAGGAGGCATATTTGGACAGAGCTAGTCTATCCGCCCCTAACAAATCCTCCTACAATAGTATTGAGTATATGGTGTACGCCCTTGTCGCCCTCTTCTTTGGATGGTTCCTTTCCCTTTTTGGGTATAGGGGTTCCTTCATTGTCACAACCGTGAGAGTTGGACCTGCCTGTCTCTTGAGAGAAATTGCCTTTGACAAACTTCTTAAGGCGCCCTCTTGGATTAAACGCTTTATCTCCTTCTTGAACTAGTAGTAGGATTTTGTGTGATGTCCTTTAACCTTATGAAACTTACACTATAATCTAGGCTCAGGTCTCACAACATTCGCTTTGGGAGCTGGAGGCATAGGGATATTATGTAAGTGAAGAACCTCCCACCAAATCTATTCATGGTGATTATTCAAGGACGTGAAGCCCTCGACCACCTTTCAACCTCGGTTAAAAGTCATTTCGGTGTTGGGAACACATTCTTTTATGTCACATGATTTCTTCTCAATGTTACTTTCCTCGCTGTTTATATAATATCCCACCCTTTTATTATTGAAGATGGTGGCCTTTGGGCGAGGGATTCGTTCAAGTTCCCTGCTTTTAGGCCATTCTAAAATTCTTCTATGAACATTTGTTAGTTCAGGTGGACAAATTTTATTGTGGCCTCGTTGAAATAGGTGAGGTATTCCCTCAATGATTTGAGGGACCTTGTCGAATGTTAAGTAGGATCTACAAACTAATGCATGAGTTTCTTTACCATATCCCAATAATTGGAGATGGAAGCTCGAGTAGGCCCATGTACCATCGTAAGGCTGAATCTCTGAAAGTGCCTGAAAAAATCTTGCATTTTACATATTCGGGCACTCAGATGACGACCATTTGTGTGTTGATGGAAGCAAGAAGTTCGTAAGGGTCACTTCGCCCATAGAACTTCACCAAGAAGGCAAGCTTGAAAGCTTTGGGAAAAGGTGTTTTCTATCTTTTGTATGAAAATGGATAGGGGTCCAACACTTCCATATCAATTGTGGGGGTAGTCTTTTGCTGGTGTTGCTGGTGTTGGATGCAGAGCCTTAGACTAAAAGAGTCACGCTAATGACCCTAAAAAATCGCTTATAGGGAGGCAACCCATCAAATTTTACTTTTATCTCAATTTAAATTTCTTGAAATTTAATTTTATCATGTGATGTTATTTCTTTTAATAGTTTTCTATTTTGTAGTATGTTGCTAGAGAAAGAGTTATGCTCAAAAGGAGAAAAATAAGTAAGTGAAGAAGAGTAAGCATGTAAAAGCGAGGGAGAAAAGAAAAATTGGCCACAGGAATTAACGGGGTCGCGATGCACTTCAATATGACCAAGATGACCTCGCTACTGTAGCGTGCGGTTTTTTTTCCGGTGACGCGACCACTTTACGGCGTAATTGGGTTGGGTGCTACTTTCTAATTTCTGTATTTATCCTATGAAGCTAGTTAAGGAAGGGGAAGATATCTTAAACTAACCCTGCATGCAAATGTTTTCTTTAACAAATGCTAAGAGATCGAGGATCGGGCTCTGGTTATACAAAGGGAAGCTATTAACACCCAGTGTATCTATGGTAATCCATAGGAACCTTCTTTTTGCATGTATTTCTATTAAATTGAAATGCTTTCTTGTGTTTATCTGCCGTGGATTGGGAAAGTTTCTCCTTTGGGAGAATTGAGAGAATGTTTTTGTTGTTTTCGGGTTTTCTGTTGTTTTTGGGAAGGTACTGGACCTAAATTTTTTGATTTGTGTGCTCGCTAAGATTTCGCAATCTTATGCCTACGTATTCCTGTAAAGAGATTTGGGAAATCAGAGCAATCATAGTTCCTCCTACTCTATGGGAAGAAAGATATTTTGGTGTCTTGTTCAAAGCCCAAGATTGAAGCTATTGGAGTATTTGTGTCTTGTTCAAAGCCCAAGAGTGAAGCTAACAGAGTATTTGTGTCTTGTTCAAAGCCCAAGATTAAAGCTAAAAGTTGACTGAGAGAGAGAATTTGTCATCTCTAAAGGGAGAAATCTCACCTATTCATCACAAATATTGAGTAATTGGTTATAATGGGGAATTACTTTAACTGGGATATGTAGAATCCAGCAATGCCATAATTTCCTTTATAAGAGGGTTGTCATGAAGGAAGAAAGCTTTAACTCATTGTAGAGCAATGCCACTTTTCCATTTATGAATCTTTCATGCTAAGAGAGGGACATTGGCTTGGATGTATGGAATCCAGAGGCTTGCCACTTATAACTGTTAGATGAAAGAGAGATTTTAGCCAGGATAAAGGAGGGACCGAACTTGGATTTTGAATCAACAAGTGTGCCACTTACAACAATTATTTGGGGAAAAGGTTTTTGATTGTTTGTTTTGATATGTGATGTATAGAGGATATATCTTCCTGCAGAGAGGACTCATGACCTCATCTGAGGGGATGTTGATTTTTTGTGTGCCTTGTTTAATGCCCAAGGTTGAAGCTAAAGGAAAATGACTCCCCTTGGGAGGATTTTATCTGTCTTGTACAAAGCCCAAGATTGAGGCTAATTGAAGAAATTTCTTATATGAAGCCTAAGAGGAGGCTAACTTTTGCTGAGGATTATTGAAATCTAAGAGTAGGTCCAAATTGTATTGGGGGGTCTAAGTGGATTTTACTCTTGCTGGGAATCAGGGAAGAGTTGAAATACCAGATGCCATGAGGCTCTGATTTTATTAGGGATTTGTTGATGGTAAATTGACCCTGGTTGGGATGTTCAAAATGAAAGTTTAAGCCTTGTTGGGGGATCAGATGAGTTTAAAGGTGAGTTTGAAAACCTTAGAGGTTTTTAACTCTGCTGGAGACTGGTGTATTGGTAGAGTGATCAGGGTTTTTCCTATGCTTTTAGGAAACTTGAAGGTCTCTGTGGGAGATCCAAGGAGGAGATGAGACTTTCCCAGTCTTATTTGTATGAAGCCCCAGAGGAGGCTGAGACTATCCAAGTCTTTTAAGAAGTGGTAAACTATGGTGTAGAGAGATCTTTGTATGATGTCCAAGAGGGGGCTGTTGGTTTAAGGGATGAAGATCAACCCTTAGAATGGTATAATGTTCTGGAAATTTGATTCTCCTAGGGATTGAACTAGTAGAGATAACTAATTTCTATCCTATGCTTTTAGGAAGCCTTTGGGTCCTTGTATTACGCCCAAGAGGAGGCTGGGGAACTTCTAAGAAGTCTGTTGGTCCTTGTACTAAGCCCAAGAGGAGGCTGGGGATACTTCTAGGAAGCATGTTGGTCCAAGCCTAAGAAATGTTCTAGAAAGGTTTCACCGGGAATTAATCCTTTCTTAACTGAACAGTTCTAAGGTTTGAAGAAATTTAAAAGAGGTTTCACCGGGAATTAATCCTCTCTAGGGAAATGAATTTATTGTATATATATATATATATATATATATATATAAGTTTTGACAGTCTTGAGAAAAGTTTCACCGAGAATAATGCCTTTCTCTGTTCCATATTGAATAAGCCCAAGAGTAGGCAGACTGTATTGAGGGAAGTTTCCTATGAGGGAACTAGTTTTGACTAAGTTAGAAGTAACCACTGGTTTGACCTATGTGTAGACCTAACTGCTGGGGAAACTCTAAACAAATAGGCACAAGAATATATATATAAATAAGTGAATTGACAGGTATATAAACAAATATGCATTGAATTGAAAAAATGTGGGGGCTTACACTCTGAAAAGAGGCCCAAGTGTATTGTGATTGATTGTATTAATTACAACTGTATGATTAGGGTTTCAAGAAATTGAAGAAAGTATTATGAAAACTTTGAGTTTGATATTGAATTAAAATCAAGTTATTTGAAAAGAAAAGAGTGTTTGGGGCTTATAACTCAAAGAGAGGCCCAAGTGGTCTAAGAGCAGTTTCTTCGGGAATAATGCTCCTCTTAGTACCAGTTAAAAAACAGATAGATGATTTTGAAAACAGAGGTATGGGGCTTACAACTCAAGGAGAGGCCCATGGAGGTTGTTTATTGTTTAAAAAAAAGTTTATGTACAAAATATTAGGGCTTATACTCAAGGAGAAGCCCAGATGACTTATTTGAAAACATTGATCGCACTGTGATATCGAAAGACATTGTGGGACTTATACTATAACAGAGGCCCAAAATTTTTATGTACAAAAAGGGTTGGGTCTTACACTCTATTAGAGGCCCAAAATTGTTTGTGAAGAAAGAATAATGGGGGTTATGCTCAAGGAGAGACCCAGATGATTTATTTGAAAAGGCGACGATTGCGTCACGGTTTTGAAAACCACAGAGGGACTTATACAATGACTGAGGCCCAAAATTATTTATGTACAAGAAGGAATGGGTCTTACACTCTACAAAGAGGCCCAAAAGGTTATTTTTTATACAAGAGTTGGGGCTTATAGCTCAAGGAGATGCCCAGATGAAAAACAGCGATTGCACCGTTTATTTTGAAAATCGTATCGGGACTTATACAATGACTGAGGCCCAAAATTATATAATTTACAAAGGGATGGGTCTGACACTCTACAAAGAGGCCCAAAAGTGTTTAAAATGAAGTTTGAAAAATTAAAATCAAG
The DNA here is from genome assembly GCA_022829125.1 of Lathyrus tuberosus. Lineage (NCBI taxonomy): Eukaryota > Viridiplantae > Streptophyta > Magnoliopsida > Fabales > Fabaceae > Lathyrus > Lathyrus tuberosus. Next base: position 641,603 of record JALAZF010000424.1, read on the forward strand.
GAAAACCTTAATTTTAATTAAAAAACAATTTTTTCAAAGAAAATTAAATTAAAAATGATATAAAATATCAAACATATTTAAAAACAAGTTGTGAACTTTGAAAAATGTTTTGAAAAATCATGTTATGTTTATATGAAAGTTTGAAATTCATTTGAACTTGAAAAATCAAGAGGAAAATTTCATTAAAAATGTTAAAAAAACAATTAAAATGAAATTCTTTACAAAAATTCAGACTATAATAAATAAATAATATAAATTTGATTTTTTTTGTAGAATAAAATATTTTAACATTTTTGTGAATTTTTAAAAAAAGAACCAATAAAAAATGATTAAAATTGAGGGAGAAATTAATTTTTGAAATCAATTAAGAAAATAACTAAAAATTCAAAAATTCAAATAATTTGAGAAAGGCGCCAACGGTCACCTTCTTCTTCCCCGTGCCCGCACCATGGATGATTTTCAAAACCTCACTTTTCTCTCTGATTACTCAATGATTTTTCACGATTAAAATATCAATCTCACTCGTTTTTGAATAAGGATTCCAATGGTACCGATTAATTGCATTTATTTTTAGTGTGGAGTGAGAAATCAAGTGATGAACACATGAACCCTAATTTCTGCAAAAACACTATGAAATCCTATACACGATAACTACAAAGCAATTGATTGAGGGGAAACACTCTACATAAGTGCAAAAATATGTTTGTAACATGAAAACACATTTATGATGCATGGATCATAGAGTTTGAGAGTTCAAGCTTACCTCTTGCAAGAAGAAATTGAATTGTGTGTTGGAGGTGTTACAGATGTTGTTTGATGATTTGGACAGCTTCAATGGACCTTATGTAAGGTGTTTGGAAGCTTGGAATGGATTGAAACAACCTGGATCACCTTGTGGCAACTCAACTGCAAACAGGCCCGAGTTTGATTTTGAGCTTTGTGATTCTGAGGTTACAGATGATGGAGAAGTGTTTGTATAGCTTCTATATGATGTATATGATGTGTCTACACTCTTGTTTTTGTAGAATTATTCTCTATTTGAAAATTCGAACCTGATTTGCTAAAGAAGCAAAATCTGGTTCATGAGAAGGAAATGAGAGAAAACATGGGTGGAGATGTTTTGGGGTGGTTTGATCAGTCACACATGACCTCTATTTATAGTAGAGGGAGTTTATTTTGGTAGCAATAGTGATTGGCAGTTGATCATGGTGTGTAGCTTGTAGCCATTGACTTGGATGTTCCAAAGTGCCAAGTCAACTTTTTATCTTGACTCCATTCAATTTTTGTAGGTTTGAATGCTCAGAGTTTGGACTGAATATCGATTGGTTTGGATTGTTATGGCTTGGTTCATGACACCTCAATGCATTGCATTGATGTAACCTTGCCAAAATTGAATTCCAAAGTTCATGTCATGATGGGTTTGCACATGCCAAGTTGAATTCTTGATTCCTTGATCAAGAAACAAGTGAGTCATCAGAAGTTGTGTTTTTGGAATGTGACAAGGTTGGCAAAAAGGTAAGACTTAAGTGAAAAAATTGTGTGGCACAAGTTAGGTTTTCATGCTGTTGTGTAGGCAGGGTGAAAATGCCATTTTTGAAGGCTTATAACTTCTTGCTCAAGTTGAATCAGGGGAGGCTCTTGTACTTTTTGGAAACCCCGTAGATCATACTTCAACTTTGATGTTTAACTTTGGTCTTGAATCATCTTGGATCATAATGAAAAATGGCTCCAAAGTTGGGCAAATCATGAGACAGATTTTGTCCCAAATTTTTCTAAGTGTTTGAAAAATGTTCATTTTCCATTTTTTGTGATTTTGATCAATACATAACTCAAATCCATGAGGATTTGGAATATGTTGTAGCTGACAATCTTGAAGTATGTAATGAGAGCTTTTATTTGAGCTTTGGATTGAAGAAAAAGGTTACTTGGATTACAAGTTATGGTCTTGCAAAGTTGGGTAAAAATCACTTTTTTTCATGACTTAGTGAAAATTCAAGTTTCTTAAGATTACCCCTTTTGCAAGTAACCTCACTTTTCTTGATTTTTCATGATGGATTATGATCAAAACCATAAGTTAACATTGTTTTTGACTTAGAAAAGCCATGTTTGTCAAAAAAATCCCAAAAGTCAAACTTGATTTTTTGGCACAGTTGACTTTTTGTCAGATGAATTTCAAACTTTGTGATTCTCTATGAAATCAAGTACTTGACCTAATTCAAACCTAATGGATGGATTCCATAGGTGTCTTAGAGTGTCTTGAATCATTTCCCAAGGTTTGAGATCATGTTTTGGTCAAAAGTCAAAGGTATGGTTGACTTTTTCTCAAAAATCCTAGTTTGTGGTCCAGATGAATTTGAATCTTTGTATTGCTCATGAACCAAGTCCTTTGTGTCCATTTGAACTTATAAGAGGATCAATACAAGATGTTTGAGGTCTTCAAAACATCTCTTGAGGTTTGGGCTCATGTCTTGTTCCAAAAGTTAACTTAGGGGTGAATTTGGTCAAGAAACCCTAGTTCCTGATTTTTGATGAATGCATCCCTCGAGGCTATTTTGAACTTATGATTGGATCCATGAGGTCCCTTTGAGCTTCTTGGATCATGTTTTGAAGTATTGGCTCATGCCTAGATGAAAATTTCTCTCTAGAGGACTGGGTCGACCAAAACCCTAATTTGGTGACACTGATGATCTTGAGGCTTGGTCAACTTGAGATAATGCACTTTCATGCTTGATTCTTGATATGGGAAACCTCTTGATCCTTCATGGATGTTTGAGAGGCTTGACAAGTTGAGGATCATGTCAATTCTTGATTGATCCTTTGCCTAAGTACTCTGAGAGGGCTCAAAACCCTAATTCTTGATTAGAGTGAATGCTCAACAATCTTTGAGAGGATTGATGAGGCATGGAGGTACATCCATATTGTGGTGATGATTTGCACAATGATGGGAAATATTGTGATCAAAATTTAGGGTATGATAGATGTCCCTATTTAATCTTCTTGGACCTGAAGGTGTGAATGGCGAAGACGTTCGAACATTCAAGGTAGAAGAAGATTAAATATCGGAATACCCAAAATTTTGACTGTGATTATTAATGGTAGCTGTTTACTCATCCATCTTCTTTCGCTAAGCAAGGATACTTAGAAAAGGGTAAAACTTCCCCTCGATCCTGGTCTTCAGCCAGGAAGTGGTCTCAGTTTCTTTTGAAATAAACCTCCCCTCGATCCTGTTCTTCAGCCACGAAACTGGTCTCAGTTTTTTTCTTGAAATAAACTTCCCCTCGATCCTGGTCTTCAGCCATGGAACCGGTCTCAGTTTCTTTTGAAATAAAGCTCCCCTCGATCCTGGTATTTAACCACGGAACTGGTCTCAGTTTTTTTGTCAAGTCCGTCTTTTGACAAGGAATGCTATCTATGATGGTTTTCGCCAAACTTCTCGTTGGGGAGATGCCATTTGATGGAAAAACTATTTGATGTCAGACTTGTTGGGGAAACCCATTGGTCTGAACTGCAGAGGTGTGCAAACTTCTCTATTTTCGGGAGAAATTACATCATACCTCCTTCCGAGACTTTTTCGGAGAGATGCCAAGCAATGTAATTCAATTTTGAGGTGCTGATGACTTCATTGAAAGCAAATTTTTTCTTTTGGGAGAAACAACTGTATTGCCAAGAGTATTTTGTAGAGAGCCTTTCTCTGGGGATTTTTCCTTAATCCGGGAAAGCAAAATATCATCTTCGTTCATGAAGGGTGAAGTACCAAAGGTGTATGACCAAACAACTTCTTCTATTTCAGAGGTTCAAGTTATCAAAGTGGTCGAGGACAGACTCCAACTCAGGAATAAACTGGAAAAGATTGTTTAGACGATGTTTCTTGATAAGGAAAGAACTCAAACCGGGATTTTGGTCCTATCTGTCGTAGAAAGGAAGACTGAAAACTCTATTGGAGAGAGGACGCTTATCACTTGGGGATGAATATGACTAGAGTGATATTAATGCAACATGTGTATTATTGCGGTGAGAATCAGATAACAAGCTATTTATTAGCTTGTATCACATTTCTTTGAATTCACCACCGACTTTGATTTATCCAAAGGAAAGGTTCAAGATCGAGAAAACCTAAAGGGGGGAGATCTAAGGTTCAGGGGTTGGTTATACTAAGGGAAGGTATTAGCACCCTTAATATCTGTAGTACCCTACAGGAACCTCTTGTTTAGTTTATGTTATATTATGTTTGCTTGCTAAAAGAATCTGCTAAGGTAAAGACCTAAGGATATATACACTAAGTTTGCTCGCCAAGACGTCGTATCTTGTGCCTACGTATCTGACCGAAGAATCAGAGCAACCGTAGTTCACCTAACTAAGGGTGGATTTGAGGAACCATTGACTATGGCCAAAGTTCCAAGGGGAAATGAGTGTGAGCTCATTTAGAGTTTAAGGAAACTCTCTAAGTTCTAAGTTATGTGGGGAAAAGTGGATACTTGACAAGGCAAACACCACATAGAGTTTTAAAAACTCCTTCTGTTACTAAGTTATGACTTAATGGCTCTTATGATGCCAAGAAGAGGAAAAAAGCTCTTATGAGTCCTAGGTGTTGATTGGTTTGTTGACTTATGAGTCAATTGAAAGGGAATTTCCTTTGGAATGGGGAGAATGACAATTTTATGAAACAAGAAGCTCACAATGGAAAATCACATGATGTTGGATAACAAGAAACTCAAGTTGCACAAGGCTCATAAAATCAAATAAACTCAAAACCGAACATATAGACATTATACAAGCAATATATCATAATTAAAAATAAAAAACAAACAAGAAAAAGTAATAAAAACCCTAAAAGGCTTCTCCCACTTCCATTATGAACAAATGCTTTAACATTAAACATTTTTTTTTTAAATATCTTTTTATAGTTAAAACATAGATTCTTTTATAAACATTTAGCAAAAAGAATGAGTGAAAAAGGGTTAAAAATGATTAAATTATGAACATTTGAAATTTACATATAAACCATAGAAATATATAAAAAACAAGTGATAACAAAAAAGAGAGTGGTTCACATGGGTGTTGAACCCAGGACCTCACGCGTACAGCTCCAAAACAAAGCCAAACCAACCAACGCGCATATCTTATCATCTATGGTTACCAACTCAATATATGTAAAACAAGCTCAAATTGGAAAATAAAACAAAAAGGACTGGGGCGAGGGGGATTCGAACCCCAGTCCTCATGGTGAATATGCGCGTGTGAAGTGTGTGCTTGCCACTGGGGTGGCTGGTACATCCAGTCATAAACATGATTCCATGATCACTTAAGTATTGGTAAGTGAGAAAAATAAAAGCTAGCACGGAAAACGCCACCATCAGCTAGAGCAAAGAGCCTAAGAACTCAAACCTGAAAACCTATCAACTATCCCAACTGAACAATTTCTTCTCCCAAAATCAAACTCAACATTAATAAAAAAACAAGACATGAGTTATCATATTGAAATCAGGTGCAATGATTTTAGAGAAATGGTATGATAACAAGCAGAGCACACACAAATACTATGTGTCTTAAACTGGCAAGTGAGCAACAATCAAGATGATAGGGTGAATTAAATTCCTGCTGTGCATAAGGCCAGAACCCACAAGATTGGATGCAAATATTAATTTGGATGCAAAGTTTGATAAAATATGATGACATGCTCTATTGGCCAAGGATTGCACGAATTGAAAGCTTTAGGAGATAGTTTTAGAAAGACCTTGAATCAAGTATCATTGGTACTAACATTTCAAACCAGCAGGTGATAGTATGCTCCAATCATTCATTCAAAGTGTTGAGAGAAAAACTTTCATGATGATATAATTGCAAGTACATGGTCATGTATGATGTATATCAGCTCAAGTGTTACATTCTTAATGTTCAAACAAAAAACAGCTTAGGCATGTTATTCTAAGGCAAACAATAACAGATTTCATTTTAAGCAAGAGCATGACAACTTCAATCAGTAGTGACAAGATTTGGAGCATATCAAATGAGTATTAACAAGATGATGACAGTAGAATAAGGAGCAAGCAGTGCCTATGTTGTCAAGTGCATTCAGGTTTTCAATATTACCATAGCAACAATATAAAACTAAATGAATTTCCTTCAACAAGACAAAACACAATATACCAACACATGAACAACCTGTCATTTAATAGGGCAGACTACTGTTACTTCCCACAAAAGCAATTATTAGGAATATGTTTTATTGCTTATCTCTCCTTTGAACATAACAACTCCTTCACCAATATGGCACTTATAAACCTAAGTGCATAACAAGGCCATAATTTGAACAATTCTAGTATATGGAAGACAAGCATACTGAAAGTTGACACATATACTTAACTAAAATATGCAGAGTTTGCACACACATGATATGAACAGGCAGAGGTTTCAAAAGAATTGCTAGCTCACACACAAGTCATGTTGGCTCAAAACAAACAACATAGCATGAATAGAGATGCGCCAGGAATACATTGTCATTGCAAATGTTTGCCAAGTGGCATCTCAAGTATGCAGGGATAACATGTTATTACTCAACAACAACATGAGAAAAAGTTGAAGGACAACGCTATGGCATAACAACAGTCATGAATCTCAACATGCTAATAGATCATACCCTAATTCCTCATGCATAGATCAGTTTAGCTTAACGCACTAGATGATTCATAGGTAATACACACAAAGCATATTCTAACATAGTTCATGTGGGGAGCAGGAACATGTCATCAATTCTTCATGTCCCTTTATGAACAGTTCAAAAATCATTGTATTAACTCATGATAATAAACAAGTAAAGGGAGAGGAACCCATGACATAGTTCACAAGAAAAAAATAGATAAGGATATGCACAACTTACCATACAATTCATGAAATCCAAAATAGGCTTCAAAGTATGTGAAATGTCATGTGTTCAAATCATTGGAATGAGTCCAAACAAAGCACGATGTCAAAGTAAAAGGTAATCAGGCAATGGCAACATTGTAAGTTGGCAAGAAATGAGGGTACATATTGATTGTACCATAATGACAAACCAACAGAATTTTCAGTGCTAACGGGTGTGATCAGCTGATTAGAAGGTAAGGAAAAAGACAATCGGTCAAAATGACAATATTATGAGCATGGCATAGCATTAGAATAGATAGTTCCATGTATCATTCTCACATGCTTAGATTAGCTTGATTTAAAACAGGTAGTATGCCAATAGTGTGAACAAGCTTGGATACAAATCAGACAAACATGCCAAGGGTTAACACACACATTCAACTTGAAAGCTTGCATACATATTGAATACACTAAGTCTAGCATGATCGTAGTAGGCAGAAATTTCAGGAAAACTCTAATTCACACATCAGTCACAAATACATAACTCAACTTTGCTCAAAATAAGTAGCATGGCATGGCAGTTTGTGCACAAAAGGCTTGTGAAATGTTGACAAGCACATGGTTGGAAAACCAAAGTTCATCATAAAGAAATAGCAACATGCTCTCATACTTAATGACAAGTTTGGCAGTCATGAATATGACTAGCACACCTATTCTTGGACCCTTATCATACCAACAGGTTGTAAACAACAAATTAAAAACACAAAGCATAACCAGTTACATATTTTAGCAGTTCAAATATACCAAACTTAAGCACATAAGTCAACTTGGTTCAAAACAAGGATTATGACATGTCAAAACTTGTGTGCATATCAGGATGTGAATAAATACATGAACAGATACAAAAAGACATTTTTGTAACAGACTGAGTTGAAAAACAATTTTCCTGCTCCAAAGCAAAACTCAGGACACAAGCCTCTTGGATACAAAGCAAACATTAAAGCAAATCATATATATGATAGCAAGATGAAATGAAAAATCAAGGCCTACCATAAGCAGAACAAAACTTAACCCTACAACCAAATATACTTTTGAGACATTTTAAAAACAAGCCATTACTAAACATTACCTCACCAAATCAGAGTCAAAACAAAAAGCAACAACAAAACAAAAGCATTTTACAGCAAATCATAAATGGTAATGCAAAAGTTCACCGGTTAACGAGACATGAACAAACATTTCAAAGACTCTAGCAGTGAGTAAAATGAGTTTCAACACATCTCAACCCCAAGATGCTAGGTATTAGTGACAAAGAGGATGAGAACTTCCCCAATTACCAATAAGCCACAACAACTGAAATCTTGATACAAGACTTAATATGGATCCCAACTGACAGTTATGTGCTCAGTATGTTAGCCAGAACAAACACATTTGTCTCAGCTTATCATGTCATGCTAAAGACCAAGAAACTCCAATACATATTGTTGTCACATTATGGATGAATGTACAGAAACATTAAAACACATTACAACAGCAGATTATTAAGAAACATGATGACGTCAATGATATATATGAGCATGGATATTAAGCAAGGAGTAGGAAGAAAATGTTTATCGAGTGGAATATGTCCACTGCAACTTCAAAGTATGAACAAACTTCCCTCTTGTTGAACCAACCAAAGCTCTAGACCAAGCTTCCCTTATCCTTCTTCTCTTTCAATACTTTGAACTCAGATGATTTAAGGTGAGTATGTGAGAGATGTTCGTGTCAAACTGAATGGAAATAACCTGCTATTTATAGAGAAAGCATGGGAAACCAAAGCATGGTCACATTTGCCACAAATGCCAACATTGCCCTTTTTCCATCGTGTGAGCTGTATTTAGTGAATCAGAAAGTATTCAAAGCTAGCCATAGCTCCTGTTTGTAATGTGTGCTTATTAGATTGGTTCAGGCCCCAAGTTTCAAGGAGAAAAAGAGTAGCCATACTGTTGAGAAAAGTTTCTCTCACTACATGTGTCCACTTGTATAATCTTGAATAAACAAATCTAATTTATGTTGCAACTTGATGAAAATCGTGGCAGAGGTTCAAATTGTGCTAATCTTGTCTTTAAACATCAGAAAAGTGGAAATCTTGGTGATTAGAAGTGTAATGCATCATTATGCACAAATTGGTTACTTAAAACTCAAGAAAAGAACCTCAAACTTAACCTCAAACTTTGAAGCCTCGTATCTCTCAGCTCACTCAATGGTTTGAAGAGTTCTAGTACTTTTTGGAAAGCCCTCAATGCCCTCTACAACTTTCATGTTGGACCCAAGTTCTGAATCACAAGGGAACTTAGTGAAAAATGAGGTTTAAATTCAGTTGTTCATTAAGATAAAACAAGCTGAAATTTCTCTAAGTCTTGGGTCAGTTTGGCTTCCAAGCTTCATAACTCAAAAACCATGCATTTTTTGGAGAAAAGTCATATTTAACACTTTGATGATCTTGGAAAGAGCTTTCACTTGGGCTTTGAGTCACTCTATTTTGGATGTGTGGTTTAGAAGTTATGACCATTTCAAATTTGCACAAGAGAGGGAATTTCCACCTATGAAAAGTTTTATGATCATAAACTTACTTCCTTTGCAAGAAGCTTCTTGAAACTTGATCTTGACACTTTAAATCATCAATAAGACATGTTATGATGATTTGAGGCAAAGGAGATTCCATTTGGATCAAAATCCCAAAGATTAGGGTTTCAGTCAAAACCCTAATTTTGACTGTGAATGCACTGAGCTACACCTCTGTGGTCTTGCTTCTTTCTTCATATCCAAAGCTCATAGAAGACCTTTAGGGATGTTTACTAACTCATGGAGTCATGGTTTAGGGTTTGAGGGCATCTCCTGATGAAAATCAAGGCCAACGATCCATGTGCCTTACAGAAACCCTAATTTGGAGGCTGGGTGAGGCTATGGCTCAAACCAATGATGAAAACCAGATGGCCTTGAATTCTTGTTGAATGAGACCTCTTGAATGTAGGTAAAATCAAATGGTTGATGAACAAAGCAACTCTTGAATTGACAAGGCAAAATTCTTCAGTGATTCTTCAGGTTCAAAACCCTAATTCCACATTTTGGTCTGGTGATCCTTTGTTGACTTGACTTGATTCAAAGTCTTAAGATATTGGTTTTAAACAACTGGTGAATCTTTGTGATGATTGTATGGAGTCATAGAATACCTTAGGAGGCCTTGAATCCCTCTGTGCAAACCCTAATTTCAAACATAAGAGAAACAAGCTGCAAGATATGGGTTAGTTTAAATAATGCATATGTGATTGATCTTAAATGTTTATGTAAGAAGATATGACATCTAAAGGGTAAAATTTGGGGTACAATAGTTACCCTATTTAAATAGCTTTACCGGATGGCACGAGGAAAGAAAATCCTCGGGACATCAAGGTGAAAGGTATTTAAATATAGCAAACCGAAAATTTTGCCCTTAGATGGAATGCAAATGCTAAGGACAAGCGACGGACATGCAAATGCTGACATGCCATGGACTTCTAGTATGATGATATGATGTCATGATAGTGCAAAGATGGAGACAGACCCGACACCGGAGCTAAAGAGCAAACAACCACAAGTGAGTAACACTGGGGATACAGGCTGACCAATAAAAGAAACTCAACTGGGGAGACTCTGAAGGAAAAGCTGAGGGATAGAAAAGTGAAAAGGGAAAACCCTACCGATCCTCACTGGAGATAAAATCCAGAGAGGTATTCTCCACTGGGGAAGATCCAGGGAGATGGATGACAGGTCCATATGTGACCGGACGACATTGGGGAAATAAAGCACATTCTTACTGGGCATGAAACCAGGAAGAAGACATGATCTCTACTGGGGATCAATTTGAAATAAAAGGATAGTCGTTCGACCAAGATTTTTTGGGGATTTCTTATGCTAAAGAGTTCAAACGGGATTCTCAAGAAAAACCAGGAAAGACAGAGACAAACTCTGTGTGCGCCAAATGATGATCAATCACAAGGACTTTCAAAGAGATACTGATAATGACTGAACCTCTGTTGGGAACCAGATTAAAGTGCCAACAATGATTGGACTCAGAAGTAACATGTCAGTATACACCAATTTGAGTTGGATAAGATACTAATTTCAGTTGGTTTGGGTACTAGTATGAGCTGGATTTCGGGTACCAGTATGAGCTGGATTTTAGGTTTACTTTTTACAACGGGTTCACATTTGACCTGAGGTTTAGGTTCACTTTTGACCTGGGTTTCAAACGACGGGTTCATATCTGACTCGAAGTTTAGGTTCATGTTTGACCTGGTTTCAAACGACGGGTTCAAGTTTGACTCGAAGTTTAGGTTCATGTTTGACCTGAGTTTCAAACAACGGGTTCAAGTTTGACTCGAAGTTTAGGTTCATGTTTGGCCTGGTTTCAAACAACGGGTTCAAGTTTGACTCGAATTTTAGGTTCAACTTTGACCTGGGTTTCAAACAACGGGTTCAAGTTTGACTCGAAGTTTAGGTTCATGTTTGACCTGAGTTTCAAACAACGGGTTCAAGTTTGACTCGAAGTTTAGGTCCATGTTTGACCTGGTTTTAAACAACGGGTTCAAGTTTGACTCGAAGTTTAGGTTCATGTTTGACCTGAGTTTCAAACAACGAGTTCAAGTTTGACTCGAAGTTTAGGTTCATGTTTGACCTGGTTTCAAACAATTGGTTGAAGTTTGACTCGAAGTTTAGGTTCATGTTTGACCTGGGTTTCAAACAACGGGTTCATATCTGACTCAAAGTTTAGGTTCATGTTTGACCAGGTTTCAAACAACGGGTTCATGTCTGACTCGAAGTTTAGGTTCATGTTTGACCTGGTTTCAAACAACGAGTTCAAGTTTGACTCGAAGTTTAGGTTCATGTTTGACCTTGAATATACGATGCCGGCGATTACTGGATTTTAAGTATCCATGTGAAGAGATTAAGTATCAGATGGGTCAATACCGGGGTTGCATGAAGATTAGACTTCCTGGGGAATACCAATTATGGTTGCAAAATGTTGGATAATACCAGAGGTAGACAAGCTTCTCAAGAGATTGCTACTTGTCATTGGGTATAACTTCCAAAGAGATGTTGATATCACAACACTGATGGAGAATGAATTTTGTCCTCCACGAGGACCTGTAAAAGATTCTTCTTGCGAGACACGGTACAAAATAAATGCATGTTCAACTAGGTTCAACAACCTAACCTGCTAGGGACCAAAGTTTAATCTAGGAACAAGCTAGAAAGAAACGGCCAAACAAGACTCCAACCATTGAGGAATGAGCTCAAATGGGGATTTACCTTATCCAAATGTGGAAAAGACAACTGAACCAACCATCATCCACGAGGATAAAACTCAGTGGGGAATTCAGAAAGGATGGGCACTTTATGCCTAGGGTTGACAACTCTATTGGTGAGAATAGACAAACCCAGTCTCTTGGGGATATAACGTCAAAGTGAACAAAACAGGTAAACTCCATAAGAAGAGGTAGCGGAGAGGTAAAATGCTATGCATATGATGCTTATACCATGCTTATGCTTATGCTTATGCTGACCAAACAGACAGGAAGCGACACTGAAGTTGGAATAAACATCTCAACAAGAGTACCCAGTCATCATCATCAGATTGGACCATTACCGGGGATGATCTTGTAGGATCAGTAGCTCTATTTCAAAATTACAACTTTCTCTGGTAAGAAGAGTACTCTACTTGGTATGACATCATGACTTCACTAGGATTACCATCATGAGCTTGATTTCTTCACTGGAGGGAAAAGATCCATTAGGAATTGTCAATTTTAGCTGATGTAACAGCTTACCGGGGAGCTAATAAAAGATGTCACAAAAGCTGAGTAATTAACTAATCTGCCCCAGATTACATGGTCTGTTAGAAGAAAGTACCAAGAGGATTTTACAGAAGTATTGGCATATAAGAGGCTTCAACATCTTCAAACACTTGGAGGGATTCATGAAATCTGGCATAACTGCCCCTGCTCAACTGTATTTACACAACAATGTCCTTGAATTTGTTCTTCAGAGTGGTTGTTGACAACTGGGGAACAAGCTTGCCCCAAACTGATTGGCCTTTTAGAGATTTATCGAATCTCGACCTGACTGCCCCTGATTAACTGATTTGTGAGGGTAAGTCGTCAAAAGGATTTTACAGAAGAACTGGCATACCAGATGCTTCAATATCTTCAAACTCTTAGAGAGATTCATAAATTCCGGCATAACTACCCCAGATTAATTGTATTCTCACAACAAGGTCCTTTGAACTTGTCAATTGGGGAACAAACTTGCCCTAGTCAGCTTAGTTGACCTGAGAAGGCGATGCTGTTGACTTTTTAGAGATTTACTGAATCTCGACCTGACTGCTTCTGATTGACGGGTCTGTGAGAATAGGTCCTCAAAGGGATTTTACAGAAGAAATGAGCATACCAGATGCTTCAATATCTTCAAACTTTTGAAAAGGTTCATGAGCCTCGACATAACTGCCCGTGTTCAACTGTATTTGCAATACAAAGTACTCAGACTGGGGTAGAACCTATTGGAGAACAAACTTACCCCTATTGATGGGTCCTTGGAATCCTTGCCTTGAAACATACTTGTCATAAGATAGCCTCAAGAAGGCTTGCCCCAATATTCTAAACTTTGGAGGAGTTCTGCCTTTGATTCAATAGCACTTGGAATGGTGGATTGGCAAATCCCTCTGCTTGGTTGCCCATGTTCAGCTGTATTTGCAATACAAAGTCCTTAGACTGTGGTAGGAACAACTGGGGAACATGCTTGCCCCAGACTGATTGGCCTTTTAGAGATTTACCGAATCTCGACCTGACTGCCCCTGATTAACTTGACATAACTGCCCCAGCTCAACTGTATTCGCAATACAAAGTCCTTTTGACTGTAGTAGAAACGGCTGGGAAACAACTTGCCCCTTGTTGATGGGTCACTGGAGTCCATACTTGTCATAAGATGACCTTAAGAAGACTTGCTCCAGTACTCTGAACATGAAGAGTTCTGCCCCTAATTCAATGACCCTTGGAACGGTGGATTGGTAACCCCTCCGCTTGGTTGCCCCTGACTGAGCTTCCTTTATCAAGTCAAATTCCCCAGCTGGCTGCATTTGTTGGGATTTTTTTGACATTGAATTGTTTTGCAAACAAGTAATGTTTATTTAACAATTGGCAATTTCAATGCAAAAATTCATGTAAGCTTTTGAAATCAAAGTTTGATGGAAACACACGCAGTGGAATGATTAAATCAAAACAAAGTGAATCTAAATTTTTTACGGCATGACAAATGAAGTGATCAACACACGCAAATAGCAAAGATCATTAGGAGTCAGGTTAATCAACCTTGCTGTAGTATGCTTTCAAAACATCCTTACCTCAATTAGGTCTTTTAAAGGTTGTAACGTGGCTTGGTTCACGGTTTATGAAACAAAAGATAAAGGCTCAAAGTTTATTTGGACCCACCCCATCTTCGTGATGAACTCCAATCCTACACTTAGTTACCTCAAGCTATACATTCAGGTTCTTCTAGGTTAAGAATGAATTGATGATAGTTGACGATGATTCAGACACCTTTGTAGTCATTACTCCCTTGCAGAATTTGGTTGTCCTTTCTTGCTGAGGTTTTGAGACCTCCTCTTGTCTTTATGAGATCTCTTCTTTGTTTTACTGAGGTTATGAGACCTTTTTTTTTATTTTTTATTATTATTTTTTTTATTTTTTATTATTGAGGTTATGAGACCTCTTCTTTGTCTTCTGGTGTTTTGAGACTTCTTCCTTTTCTTTATCTTCTTTTATGAGACCTCGTCTTTTCATCGTCACTTGATTTGAAAGAGTTGACTGGTGTTTTGCATGAAGCGCTTGCATTTGAATGCATAACCAAGTTAAACTGAGAACTACCCACCCCAAGGTTAAGATTTAAGGGTTTTTTTTGTGTAAGGAAAGAAAACTCCTACTTCTAGGCTCGAAGGGTTAACGATGGATTATCTTCCTTATTTCTCCAGTGTTTGGGAATTGAAACAATGTCTTACATCCTCGGCAAGGTTTAATCGAAAGCATACCACAGCAATTATGGATAATATTTTCATCATCCTCCCTAATTTTTGCTTAACAACAATTTGATATGGAGTAAAGCAGGATAAAGGTATTTTTTGTTTTCATGAACATAAAGTAGATGAGTGAAACGAATGGACTTAATCAAAAGGTGCACAAACATTTCATTAATCTTGCCAATTTGAAAGTACAACAAAGCTTATAAGCAAAAACAAATTCAACGCAAAGGAAATATAATTTAAAATGCTGAAATGAACAAAATACAGCCAGCTTTGGCGAATTGATTTCAGAAGATTTCAGTTTTTGGGTCCAAGCGAGGGACCACCTTCACCACTGATCACTTGTTCCTTGTGATATAGAACCTTGAGAGGCCTCAAGAGTCTTTTTCTTTTGCTTCAAAAGTATTGACATCTAACCCACCTTCTTGGGGTGTTAGCATCCTTAGCAAATTTAGTATCTTCTGCTCGAAATCTTTGCATTCTTCAATGGGATGCCCCATTGTACCAGTACGGAATTTGAATTCAATCTTCGGGCGATCCTCTTCGAAGATCAAATCTTTGTCGTGGATCAGATTTTGCACAGTAGCTTCTAAGGCTCGGCAACCATCCAAGTCATGCCCTTCAGCTCCCTTGTGGAATTCACAAGTCAGGTTTGCATTGTGCCAAGGTCCGGGCACAGGGTTGTGAGGTCGGGGAGTCACCAACTTGTTCTGCATCAAAAGTGGGAAGAGTTTGCTCAGTGGTACAGGAATAGGCTGGTAGTTAACCTTGCCTCTTTTGACAGAGCACTTCTTCTTGCTTTGGTTTCGAGAACCTCGAAGAGAAATAACCGTTGAAAGCTGAAACACTCTTTCGGGAGACACCTGATGACGATTACATTCTGGCACTAGACCAAGACCAAAGGTTGACTGGTATGAAGTTTCCCTAAAGGCAGATCCTTGGTATGGGAGAACCACAGGAGATGATGAACTGATAACTTCTCTAGGAGTGACAGGGTGAACATACCCCTCTTTCTTCATTTGAGCTTGCAAAGTTTCTAGAACCCAACTCATCTGGCATTTGAGGATTTTGACCTCCTCTCTCAAGTCTTCCTGGTTCTTTAGAATTTCATTCATTGCTGTCATTGTCCTGAATAGGCATGCTAAGTATCCTTCAGACATAGAGGAAGAGAGACTCAAGACAAAGAAATGCAAGTGAGATGCGAATGCACATGGGATGCAAGATGCAAATGCAGAAATTTCATGGAACTTGGACATTTGTGAAATACCAAGGGATATAAAAAAGTCCTCATTAATACAAGGTGAATTACAAAAGTCAATACACTTCCAAGATTCTTAAACATAATGCTTAATAAAGGCTAAAAAGTCCTACGGAAATTCTCCTAAGAGCCTCATGTTGAGCTTTTTGATTTCCTTCTCCATCTGGTCTCTTTCTGTGACAAGGTTGTCGATGATTGACTTCCAAGCAGTAGGTTGAGCATTAGAGGAACTTGGTCCTTCATGGGTTTTTCTTTTCTTGCACGAGAGCAGCTCTTCCTTCTTGGCTTGTAGTTGTTTCTGAAGTTCCAGGTTTTCTTCAACAACCACTTGATATTTGAGTTTCCAGGCTTCTTCTGACTGCTGGGTTTGTCTCAAAGAAATCTCCAGCTCTTCCTCCCTTGACATAAAGTATAGAACAGGTTAATTCTTCAAAGTAATTGGTTCCTGTCCGTTGTAAGGCATCTTTAACTCAATGGCTCTTCTTCAGACCCATTGGAGGTAAGGCTCTAATGACACACAGTTAGGTTTTCCCAAATAATTCCTTCCTCTTTTGCGCTTGCTACCCCATGCATTTAAGATCAACTCTTTTTGCTCTTCGTTCTTGTCATATTCTTCAAAGTAGGTGCTTTCCAGATGAATGCTAAGAGGTTTATCCTTCAAAGGGTACCCTAATTGGCGTCGTGCCAATACAGGGTTATAGCTAATTCCCCCTTTAATGCCAAGAAGAGGCACGTTTCCATAGTCTCCACAACTATCTGTAATCAGAATTCCATCATACACACGGTTATACCAGTCAATGTCTGCATGAGAGAGGGCCATAATCTTTTTAGACCACCATCATTTCTTGGAATCCCAGAATGTGCCCGCCTTTGGTAGATGTGAAATAAACCATCTATACAACACAAGGACACAACAAGTGATTTGTCCGTTACCATGAGCATTTCTTGTATGGACTAAGAAATAAGCTTCGGCCAGCAAGGTAGGTACATGATTTTGTTTCAAGAAGATTTTGATTGCATTCAGATCCACAAAGTTGTCAATATTTGGGAACAAGAAAAGTCCATAGACGAGCATTGCAAAAACAACTTCAAAGGTATCCCTGTTGGAGTGTTTAACAAAGTAATGAGCCTTTTCAAACAAAAACTTAGCAGTTAACCCAAAAATTCCTCCCTTGGAAGTTAAGTTGCTTTAGATGTCACCTAACTCCAAGTGAGTTTTCTTAGCTATCTCTTCCTCTTTAGGGTTCCTCTCGAAGATAGGAAATGGGGACTCATCCTTGATAGACAAACCAATTATCTGAGAATATTCCTCAAGGGTAGGCAAGAATTGATAATCAGGAAATGTGAAGCAGTGATACTAGGGTCGTAGAACTGAAGCAAAGTCGAGAGGAGTCCTTCATCAGTGTTTTTCTTTAACAAGGTCCATAACTTCCCATACCTGTGTTTGAATCCTTCAGGGTCAGTTAACAAATCTCCCAATCTCCTTAGGTCATCTAATTTAGGGCTCTTGAAAGTGTATTGCACAGTTTTCCTTCTTGAATTGTCCATGATATCCCTCTGATATTTCACAAAAAAGGGAAGTCTGAGCTCCATGAAACTGATATGTCATGAATGTTTATGATGTATGGATGCATGACATGCACATATACACATATTCACAAATATATGAGCACACAAAAGGTATGGGTTAAAAGCATGGAGTCATGGTTTACCCCCAATTGATATGTACTATTGGTTTTCACCTGCCGAATCAAGTTTCTAAAAAGTTCCCAGAGTCGACAACCCATCTTTCGAATTTTATCGATTTCCCAAATGACTTGGTGGTCAATAAAATTCTTAAGAGAATCTCGTCTGAGTGTAGTATCACGTAGCAACCAATTCAGGAATAGACTCCATCATAGTCCTCGCACTACATCCTAAAAGGCTTAAGTGGGGTTTGGAAATAACTACGGTTCTCAGTATCGATGGCACCTACATCGAGAGTAGCACGTTTTCACGAATGGACTCGTTCAACATGACTAAATTCTCAAGAGGGCCTAAACTGAGAGATGGTGTCTCAAGTCAACTTTTTCAGGAATCGACTCCCTCAAAGCCTCCTTGAATATACCATCGTCCTATCATAAGTGCACTGAAATCCGAGTTAGGATTTATCTCACCACTCAAGAACACCCTGCACACAGAAGATCCCAAGCAAAACAGGTATACAGATATATACAAATATGTACAAGTATAGCAAACAAACATAAATAACACAAACACAACATGGTGGGCTTAACCCTCAAAAATAAATTTATATCCCCAGTGAAATCGCTATTTTAAGTTGCGGAGAGAATCGGATAACAAGCTATTTATTAACTTGTATCACATTTCTTTGAATTCACCACCGACTTTGATTTATCCAAAGGAAAGGTTCAAGATTGAGAAAACCTAAAGGGGGGAGATCTAAGGTTCGGGGGTTGGTTATACTAAGGGAAGGTATTAGCACCCTTAATATCTGTAGTACCCTACAGGAACCTCTTGTTTAGTTTGTGTTATATTATGTTTGCTTGCTAAAAGAATCTGCTAAGGTAAAGACCTAAGGATATATACACTAAGTTTGCTCGCCAAGACGTCGTATCTTGTGCCTACGTATCTGACCGAAGAATCAGAGCAACCGTAGTTCACCTAACTAACGGTGGATTTGAGGAACCATTGACTATGGCCAAAGTTCCAAGGGGAAATGAGTGTGAGCTCATTTAAAGTTTAAGGAAACTCTCTAAGTTCTAAGTTATGTGGGGAAAAGTGGATACTTGACAAGGCAAACACTACATAGAGTTTTAAAAACTCCTCCTGTTACTAAGTTGTGACTTAATGGCTCTTATGATGCCAAGAAGAGGAAAAAAGCTCTTATGAGTCCTAGGTGTTGATTGGTTTGTTGACTTATGAGTCAATTGAAAGGGAATTTCCTTTGGAATGGGGAGAATGGCAATTTTATGAAACAAGAAGCTCACAATGGAAAATCATATGATGTTGGATAACAAGAAACTCAAGTTGCACAAGGCTCATAAAATCAAACAAACTCAAAACCGAACATATAGACATTATACAAGCAAGATATCATAATTAAAAATAAAAAACAAACAAGAAAAAGTAATAAAAACCCTAAAAGGCTCCTCCCACTTCCATTATAAACAAATGCTTTAACATTAAACATTTTTTTTAAAATATCTTTTTATAGTTAAAACATAGATTCTTTTATGAACATTTAACAAAAAAAATGAGTGAAAAAGGGTTAAAAATGATTAAAATATGAACATTTGAAATTTACATATAAACCATAGAAATATATAAAAAAACAAGTGATAAAAAAGAAGAGAGTGGTTCACATGGGTGTTGAACCCAGGACCTCACGCGTACAACTCCAAAACAAAGCCAAACCAACCAACGCGCGTGTCTTACCGGCTATGGTTACCAACTCAATATATGTAAAACAAGCTCAAATTGGAAAATAAAACAAAAAGGACTGGGGCGAGGGGGATTTGAACCCCAGTCCTCATGGTGAATATGCGCGTGTGAAGTGTGTGCTTGCCACTGGGGTGGCAGGTACATCCGGTCATAAACATGATTCCATGATCATTTAAGTATTGGTAAGTGAGAAAAATGAAAGCTAGTATGAAAAACGCCACCATCAGCTAGAGTAAGGAGCCTAAGAACTCAAACCTGAAAACCTATCAACTATCCCAACTGAACAATTACTTCTCCCAAAATCAAACTCAACATTAATAAAAAAACAAGACATGAGTTATCGTATTGAAATCAGATGCAATGATTTTAGAGGAATGGCATGATAACAAGCAGAGCACACACAAATACTATGTGTCTTAAACTGGCAAGTGAGCAACAATCAAGATGATGGGGTGAATTAAATTCCTGCTGTGCATAAGGCCAAAACCCACAAGATTGGATGAAAATATTAATTTGGATGCAAAGTTGATAAAATATGATGACATGCTCTATTGGCCAAGGATTGCACGAATTGAAAGCTTTAGGAGATAGTTTTAGAAAGACCTTGAATCAAGTATCATTGGTACTATCGTTTTAAACCAGCAGGTGATAGTATGCTCCAATCATTCATTCAAAGTGTTGAGAGAAAAACTTTCATGATGATATCATTGCAAGTACATGGTCATGTATGATGTATATCAGCTCAAGTATTACATTCTTAATGTTCAAACAAAAAACAGCTTAGGCATGTTATTCTAAGGCAAACAATAACAGATTCAATTTTAAGCAAGAGCATGACAACTTCAATCAGTAGTGACAAGATTTGGAGCATATCAAATGAGTATTAACAAGATGATGACAGTAGAATAGGGAGCAAGCAGTGCCTATGTTGTCAAGTGCATTCAGGCTTTCAATATTACCATAACAACAATATAAAACTAAATGAAGTTCCTTCAACAAGACAAAACACAATATACCAACACATGAACAACCTGTCATTTAATAGGGCAGACTACTGTTACTTCCCACACAAGCAATTATTAGGAATATGTTTTATTGCTTATCTCTCCTTTGAACATAACAGCTCCTTCACCAATCTGGCACTTATAAACCTAAGTGCATAACAAGGCCATTGTAAGTTCCTGGATTGGCTGGAATTTTGGTAAAACAACAAGGTGTTCAATGTTGATGTCATGGTGTTGATGTTGCAGCATTGAGTCTTAGTACTGGGCTGTACTAAGTTGTGAAGGTTAACTATGCTTGATGTCATGGGCTTGATGTCATAACATTGCACTTAACACTGGGCTGTGTTAAGGTTGCTAGTTGCTGAAGTGGATGTCTGATGTCACATAGGTGATGTTGTAACATCAGACCTGCAGAACTGAAGCTAATGACAGCATGGGCTTGTTGTTATTAGGGTCGCGTATTAGCTGGAATTGTGGAGAGTGTTGACTCGTTGGATGAGAATATCTTGGGCTAGATATTTTCTGTTACATGGGAGATTTGATTGCAGGTTTGTTGGAGAATTAAAAGGTGGAAGATTTAAAAAGATTTTGGTTATAAAATCTGTTTTAAAAGATTCAGTTTTTAATTAACAAATCTGATCAAATATTGTGACAAATCCAATCCAAATTCAAGGAGCTATATAAAGCGCACAAGACCAAGGAAGAAGGTACAGAAAACAGATTGAAGATCAAGAGCTGGAGGCTTAGAGTCTAGGGTTTGTTTAGAGTACTTGTAATCACACTATTCTAGGTTTGAATAGGTGTTGAATTTTCTGTCCTCTCTAGAAGCTGTGAAGCAATAGAGAGTTGTTGATTGATCGAAGCTAGGAAGTAAGATCAAGGGATCTCAAAGAGGTTGTTCTTTGAGTGTTTTAGGGGATTGAGTAGTGTTCTCATATCTAAGTGGTTTCTTAGGTAGAAAGTCACTAGTAGAGTATAAGTTTAGGAGATTGTCAACTGGTGTGTTGAGTCTGTAAATTATATCTACAAGTAGTGAATTTCATCCCTGGCTTGGTAGCCCCCAGACGTAGGTAGTTTGACTGAACTGGGTGAACAATTCCTTGTGTTTTCCTGTTGCTTATTCTGTCCATTATTGCAGAGTGTGTTGTTGTGACATCGCACCTTAACATCACACGTCTGGTACCAGAATTTCTGGGTGAGATCTAGGGAAGTTACTTTCTGGTGAAAGATGGACAAAGAGGTTGGAGGATTCGTCAACAGACCCCCTATCTTGGATGGCTCAAACTATGAGTATTGGAAGCCTAGAATGACTACTTTTTTAAAGTCATTAGACAACAGAGCTTGGAAGGCTGTCATTAAAGAGTGGAAAGCTCCAGAGGTATGTGAGAAAGATGAGGCTGGCAAGGATAAAGAAGGCACCTCAAAGCCTAAGCCTGAAGAAGAATGGACCAAGGAAGAAGATGAGCTTGCCCTTGGGAATTCAAAAGCCCTAAATGATATCTTCAATGGGGTTGACAAGAACATATTCAGGCTGATCAACTCATGTGAAACTGCTAAGGCTGCTTGGGATATTTTGAAGGCTACTCATGAAGGCACATCTAGAGTTAAGATGTCTAGACTTCAGCTTCTAACATCTAAGTTTGAAAGCTTGAAGATGAAGGAAGATGAGACTATTCATGACTTCCACATGAGTGTTCTTGAGCTGTCAAATGCATCCAGTGCTCTTGGTGAGAAGATGATAGAAGAGAAGCTGGTGAGAAAGATTCTTAGGTCCCTCCCTAAGAAGTATAAGATGAAGGTAACAACCATTGAAGAATCTCAAGACATCAGCAAGATGAGAGTTGATGAGCTTATTGGATCTCTTCAAACATTTGAACTTGGACTGAATGAGGAAGAACCAAAAAAGAAGCCTAAGAGTATAGCTTTAGTCTCCACTCCTGCAGCAGCTAAAGATGATGAGTCCCAGGAGGATATGCCTCAGGCTATAGTTATGTTAGGAAGACAGTTCAATAAAGTGTTCAAGAAGATGAACTATAGACCTAGTGTCAAGAACATCTCTTCTGACATCAGCAAGTCAAAAGAGAAAGATGAAGAGAAGATTGCACAAGATAAATGAGTTCAGTGCTTTGAATGTGAAGGGTATGGACATGTCAAGAAAGAGTGTCCCACATTCTTGAAGAAGCAGAATAAAGGCTTGACAATTTCCTGGTCTGACACTGATAGCGAAGATGAAAGTGAGTCAGCAAAGCATGTTACAACTTTGACAGGAATTGTTGAATTTGATGATGATAGTGATGGAGAAGTCACCTATGATGAGCTAGCTTCAACCTACAAGGAGTTGTGTTTAAAGAGTGCTGAAGTTTGTCAAGAAAACAAGTGCCACAAGGAACAGATTGCTCAACTTGAGAATGAAAAATCTGATCTGGAATATGAAGTTGTTCTAGTGAGATCTCAACTTGATCAGATGACAAAATCTGTTAGGATGCTGAACAGTGGTACAACCACTCTTGACAAGATACTCCAATCAGAACAGGCTGCTGGAAACAAAGCTGGGATAGGATATGTGGCCGAAGACAAAGGTACCTCAGAAGCAAGTACTTCAGGTCTAAAGAAGGAAGAGTCACAAACTGTGCCTCAACATCAGCCAAAGAGGCAGAATCTTACTCCCACGGAAGCTGATGTTTCACAACCTAAGAAGATTGAGAAGAAGACTGGTCATAATCAGAAGAGAAAGCAGCCACAAGGAGCAAGCCAGAATATGCCCCCCCAATATCATAGGAGCATGGAAGCTGCAAGGGTCAAGCAGACCAGGTCACATCCGATGTCTCAACATCAGGAACACTGGTATGGACCTGGCCTCAACAATGCTGTGCCGTATAATTATGGAAGAAGGAAGCCTCATCACCATGGGAGACAGCCTAGAAGACATCATCCTCAGTTCAAACAACACGTGTCTCATCAGGTGTCTCAACATCAGGGGTATGGTTACACTAATGTTGTGTCTCATTATGGAAGGAGAAAGTCCCAGCATCATGGGAGACAATCCAGGAAAAAGCATTCTCAGCTTCCTTATGGATACCAGCATAATAGAAGGCAGGTAAGCAATGTTAGGAGAAGACCACATTATGGATGGCAACCTATGCAGTCTCATCAAGGCAGAAGATTTAGAGAAGAAAGGGTGAGATGCTTTTATTGTGGAAGGCTTGGACATATGCAATACTCTTGCTACAAGCTGCATGGATACCCTCAGACACAGAACAGATGGAGAGAATACAGGCCCAAAGTTGTTAAACAATGGGTACCTAAGGAGAAGGGGAAGTGCTTATTGGCTCAGTTGTCTGACAAAGAAGTAGAAGAAGGAACTTGGTACTTTGACAGTGGATGTTCAAAGCACATGACTGGATCCAAGGAGTATTTGGTGGAGATCATGTCTGGGCATGCTAACAAGGTTGTTTTTGGTAATGGAGAAGAAGGAGTAGTAGAGGGAGTTGGAAGAATGAAAAATCTTGATGGACTCACTCTTGATAGTGTGATGCTTGTCCAAGGGTTGGATGCTAATCTGATCAGCATAAGTCAGCTATGTGATGAAGGGTACAAAGTCTGCTACTCAAAGGATGAGTGTCTGGTGACAAATGAGAAGGATGAAGTGATCATGAAAGGAGTCAGAACCAAAGACAATTGTTATCAGTGGATTCCTCAAACTGAAAGCCAGTCTGGTGATGATAAAGAAGATATCAAGTGTAGACATCAGAATGATGAAGGTTCCCTCAAGTTGATGAAGGTCAGAAGAAAAGATGATCTGAAATTAGTCAAGGGCAAATGTTACACATCAGTCCTCACCATTGATGGAAGGATTAAAGGTTCTTAGGAGCTGAATAGAGCAACATCTCTCGAGAGGAAAGATGCTGATGTCTTGACATCTGAACAAATCATCAGAATCTCGCATCAATGTAGTGGTCTGACTGTGAGTAAGTCTAAAAGGCTAGAGATTGAAGAACTCACTGAAGTTATGGGAGATACCAGTGGTAACTATAAAAAAATTCTATCATCAAGATCTGAAGAAGATCGATGTCTCAGAAGAAAACCTCCCCTGGATGAATAGCTCTGTGTCGAAAGATACAGATGTCAGAGCAGATGCTGAAACATCTCAAGACAAGAAGAGTATTTCTAGCCTCAAGAAGGATGATGAGCAAAGTGCAAAAATGATTCAGAATAGACTAGAGTCTAAGACTGATCCCAATATGAAAATTGACATGCAGAGGACCTCTGATATTGGCTCTATCAGATCCTGGATTAAAATGTCAAGAATAAATACACATCCTCTAGGATGGAATCATGCTGGTCAAAAGATACAAACTGATCTTGGAAGACTAAGAAGAAGAAAGAGGGGTAAAATCAGATTAGTTCTCAGATCTAAGAAGAAGAACAGTCGTAGATCAGTGTTATGTGGAAAAAACTCATGCTATCAACTCTTGTGGAAGAAACGACTGTTGGGCAATCACCATGTCAAGAAAGATGTTACAACATTGCAGAATGTTACTCATCAATGGGATGATGAGCAGGTTGATAGAAAATATCTGGTTAAATACTCAGATTATTTGGTAAATAAAGAGAAATTAGATGATGAGTTCATGTATGCTAACCAATTTGAGAGCTTAAAATTGGGGAGCGTATTACTTCAAAATTAATTGAAAGATGTTTTATGGTGCAGTTGGCCTATAAGATAATGGTTATTCAACTGCAGATAGTATGGTACATAAAATAGTCTGTTCAATTTTTTAGTGTAGTCTCTCTAAGAAACTCATCTTGGTGCTCTGGTTCTATTTAATGCAGTACAAATTTCAGCAGTTTAGAAAAGTACTGTAAAGTGTTTGGCATGGCAACTGAAAAATCTAAAAATAGGATTTTTATTCAATAGTTGAAAATACAAGATTAGACTACATCCTCATGCCAATCTCCTGCATCCAGAAAAGCCTTCCAATCTGCATCCCATTCATCTTCTGAAGGCTGTTGTTGAGCAGAATGGTTCTTACCAGGCTTCATAGTGGTCACTGAAGTCCTGCCAGTTTTTGTTGCTCCTGTAGAAGGACCTGATGTCGTCTGAGATTTGATCTTCTTCTTCAAAGGGTCTGGTTGTGTATCCTCATGCTTGAGGTTCTTGGTTGGTTCTTTGGAGCTTGATTGACTCATGCTTTATTGGTGTGTTGTGCTGAGCATAGGAGAAAGAGTGGTTTTATAATGGTTTGTTCAAATGCTTGGGTTGTATCGCCTGACCAGTCAAGGGGTTGGAAGTTGTTTTTGACTATGTCATGTCAGAACATTGTGCTTGGAGACTACATAGGTCTTGTTGCTACTGACAGTGGGACCAGTATTATGTCACCTTGTAGGGAATTTGATTTGGGATGGTTGTCTAATTATGGCTAAAAAGGGGGAGAGTTAATAAATGCCATAAAGAGAAGAGTAGTAAAAATAAAAGGTGTTTAGTTGAAAAGTAATGATGCAGCTGTGGAGGGGGAGTATAGACAGCATAGTTGTGGAGCTGCTAGTGAAGTATTCATAGCATTGAAGAGTGCAGAGTGCAGCAAAGCAGACATCAAGGGGGAGATGTGCTGCACATTGTGAGCTACTGAACAGCTGTGATGCTGGTTCAAGTTTTTGAGGGGGGGCACCAATTGGCTGTTGTCAATAATGAAGAGGGTGCTGCAGCAGATCAAGTAATGAAGACTATATGAAGATTGTCAAACTGCTGCAAGTTAAAGTTTCAAAATATTGAAGATATTCCACTGCTAAGTCTCTGAAGATGCAGAGATTGTTTTAGCCAAAATTAGCCAAATGGGGAGATTGTAAGTTCCTGGATTGGCTGGAATTTTGGTAAAACAACAAGGTGTTCAATGCTGATGTCATGGTGTTGATGTTGCAGCATTGAGTCTTAGTACTGGGCTGTACTAAGTTGTGAAGGTTAACTATGCTTGATGTCATGGGCTTGATGTCATAACATTGCACTTAACACTGGGCTGTGTTAAGGTTGCTAGTTGCTGAAGTGGATGTCTGATGTCACATAGGTGATGTTGTAACATCAGACCTGCAGAACTGAAGCTAATGACAACATGGGCTTGTTGTTATTAGGGTCGTGTATTAGCTGGAATTGTGGAGAGTGTTGACTCGTTGGATGAGAATATCTTGGGCTAGATATTTTCTGTTACATGGGAGATTTGATTGCAGGTTTGTTGGAGAATTAAAAGGTGGAAGATTTAAAAAGATTTTGGGGATAAAATCTATTTTAAAAGATTCAGTTTTTAATTAACAAATCTGATCAAATATTGTGACAAATCCAATCCAAATTCAAGGAGCTATATAAAGCGCACAAGACCAAGGAAGAAGGTACAGAAAACAGATTGAAGATCAAGAGCTGGAGGCTTAGAGTCTAGGGTTTGTTTAGAGTACTTGTAATCACACTATTCTAGGTTTGAATAGGTGTTGAATTTTCTGTCCTCTCTAGAAGCTGTGAAGCAATAGAGAGTTGTTGATTGATCGAAGCTAGGAAGCAAGATCAAGGGATCTCAAAGAGGTTGTTCTTTGAGTGTTTTAGGGGATTGAGTAGTGTTCTCATATCTAAGTGGTTTCTTAGGTAGAAAGTCACTAGTAGAGTATAAGTTTAGGAGATTGTCAACTGGTGTGTTGAGTCTGTAAATTATATCTACAAGTAGTGAATTTCATCCCTGGCTTGGTAGCCCCCAGACGTAGGTAGTTAGACCGAACTGGGTGAACAATTCCTTGTGTTTTCCTGTTGCTTATTCTGTCCATTATTGCAGAGTGTGTTGTTGTGACATCGCACCTTAACATCACACGTCTGGTACCAGAATTTCAGCCATAATTTGAACAATTCTAGTATATGGAAGACAAGCATACTGAAAGTTGACACATATACTTAACTAAAATATGCAGAGTTTGCAAACACATGATATGAACAGGCAGAGGTTTCAAAAGAATTGCTAGCTCACACACAAGTCATGTTGGCTCAAAACAAACAGCATAGCATGAATAGAGATGCGTCAGGAATACATTGTCATAGTAAATGTTTGCCAAGTGGCAGCTCAAGCATGCAGGGATAACATGTTATTACTCAACAACAACATGAGAAAAAGTTGAAGGACAACGCTATGGCATAACAACAATCATGAATCTCAACATGCTAATAGCTCATACTCTAATTTCTGATGCATAGATCAGTTTAGCTTAATGCACTAGATGATTCACAGGTAATACACACAAAGCATATTCTAACATAGTTCATGTGGGGAGCAGGAACATGTCATTAATTCTTCATGTCCCTTTATGAACATATAGTTTTAAACAAAAGTTTTCATGTCTCAAAATAGACGCATATCAGTTGACACCCCATCTCTTAATTATAAAACAATAGCATGGTAGCTCTCAGCTTGGATAACAATCACAATGAGACAGACACATATAGCATATACATGTACCAGGTTCAAGATAGGTTGGCACACAAACTAGAGAGACAATATAGATGCTTCTGGATCAAGGCATGACAGTTCAATAATCATTGTATTAACTCATGATAATAAACAAGTAAAGGGAGAGGTTCCCATGACATAATTCACAAGAAAAAAATAGATAAGGATATGCACAACTTGCCATACAGTTCATGAAATCCAAAATAGGCTTCAAAGTATATGAAATGTCATGTGTTCAAATCATTGGAATGAGTCCAAACAAAGCATGATGTCAAAGTAAAAGGTAATCAGGCAATGGCAACATTGTAAGTTGGCAAGAAGTGAGGGTACATATTGATTGTACCATAATGACAGACCAACAGAATTTTCAGTGCTAATGGGTGTGATCAGTTGATTAGAAGGTAAGGAAAAAGACAATCGGTCAAAATGACAATATTATGAGCATGGCATAGCATCAGAATAGATAGTTCCATGTATCATTCTCACATGCTTAGATTAACTTGATTTAAAACAGGTAGTATGTCAATAGTGTGAACAAGCTTGGATACAAATCAGACAAACATGCCAAGGGTTAACACACACATTCAACTTGAAAGCTTGCATACATATTGAATACACTAAGTCTAGCATGATGGTAGTAGGCAGAAATTTCAGGAAAACTCTAATTCACACATCAGTCACAAATATATAACTCAACTTTGCTCAAAATAAGTAGCATGGCATGGCAGTTTGTGCACAAAAGGCTTGTGAAATGTTGACAAGCACATGGTTAGAAAACCAAAGTTCATCATAAAGAAATAGCAACATGCTCTCATACTTAATGACAAGTTTGGCAGTCATGAATATGACTAGCACTCCTATTCTTGGACCCTTATCATACCAACAGGTTGTAAACAACAAATTAAAAACACAAAGCATAACCAGTTACATATTTTAGCAGTTCAAATATACCAAACTTAAGCACATAAGTCAACTTGGTTCAAAACAAGAATTATGACATGTCAAAACCTGTGTGCATATCAGGATGTGAATAAATACATGAACAGATACAAAAAGACATTCTTGTAACAGACTGAGTTGAAAAACAATTTTCCTGCTCAAAAGCAAAACTCAGGACACATGCCTCTTGGATACAAAGTAAACATCAAAGCAAATCATATATATGATAGCAAGATGAAATGAAAAATCAAGGCCTACCATAAGCAGAACAAAACTTAACCCTACCGCCAAATATACTTTTGAGACATTTTAAAAACAAGCCATTACTAAACATTACCTCACCAAATCAGTGTCAAAACAAAAAGCAACAACAAAACAGAAGCATTTTACAGCAAATCATAAATGGTAATGCAAAAGATCACCGGTTAACGAGACATGAACAAACATTTCAAAGACTCTAGTAGTGAGTAAAATGAGTTTCAACACATCTCAACCCCAAGATGCTAGGTATTAGTGACAAAGAGGATGAGAACATCCCCACTTACCAATAAGCCACAACAAATGAAATCTTGATACAAGACTTAATATGGATCCCAACTGACAGTTATGTGCTCAGTATGTTAGCCAGAACAAACACATTTGTCTCAGCTCATCATGTCATGCTAAAGACCAAGAAACTCCAATACACATTGTTGTCACATTATGGATGAATGTACAGAAACATTAAAACACATTACAACAGCAGATTATAAAGAAACATGATGATGTCAATGATATATATGAGCATGGATATTAAGTAAGGAGTAGGAAGAAAATGTTTACCAAGTGGAATATGTCCACTGCAACTTCAAAGTATGAATAAACTTCCCTCTTGTTGAACCAACCAAAGCTCCAGAGCAAGCTTCCATTCTCCTTCTTCTCTTTCAGCAGTTTGAACTCAGATGATTTAAGGTGAGTATGTGAGAGATGTTCGTGTCAAACTAAATGGAAACAACCTGCTATTTATAGAGAAAGCATGGGAAACCAAAGCATGGTCACATTTGCCACAAATTCCAACATTGCCCTTTTCCATCGTGTGAGCTGGATTTAGTGAATCAGAAAGTCTTCAAAGCTAGCCATAGCTCTTGTTTGTAATGTGTGCTGATTAGATTGGTTCAGGCCCCAAGTTTCAAGGAGAAAAAGAGCAACCATACTGTTGAGAAAAGTTTCTCTCACCACTTGTGTCCACTTGCACAATCTTGAATAAACAAATCTAATTTATGTTGCAACTTGATGAAAATCGTGGCAGGGGTTCAAATTATGCTAATCTTGTCTTTAAACATCAGAAAAGTGGAAATCTTGGTGATTAGAAGTGTAATGCATCATTATGCACAAATTGGTTACTTAAAACTCAAGAAAAGAACCTCAAACTTAACCTCAAACTTTGAAGCCTCGTATCTCTCAGCTCACTCAATGGTTTGAGGAGTTCTAGTACTTTTTGGAAAGCCCTCAATGCCCTCTACAACTTTCATGTTGGACCCAAGTTCTGAATCACAAGGGAACTTAGTGAAAAATGAGGTTTAAATTCAGCTGTTCATTAAGATAAAACAAGCTGAAATTTCTCCAAATCTTGGGTCAGTTTGGCTTCCAAGCTTCATAACTCAAAAACCATGCATTTTTTTGGAGAAAAGTCATATTTAACACCTTGAAGATCTTGGAAAGAGCTTTCACTTGGGCTTTGAGTCACTCTATTTGGATGTGTGGTTTGGAAGTTATGACCATTTCAAATTTGCACAAGGGAGGGAATTTCCACCTATGAAAAGTTTTATGATCATAAACTTACTTCCTTTGCAAGAAGCTTCTTGAAACTTTATCTTGACACTTTAAATCATCAATAAGACATGTTATGATAATTTGAGGCAAAAGAGATTCCATTTGGATCAAAATCCCAAAGATTAGGGTTTCAGTCAAAACCCTAATTTTGACTGTGAATGCACTGAGCTACACCTCTGTGGTCTTACTTCTTTCTTCATATCCAAAGCTCATAGAAGACCTTTAGGGATGTTTACTAACTCATGGAGCCATGGTTTAGGGTTTGAGGGCACCTCCTGATGAAAATCAAGGCCAACGATCCATGTGCCTTACAGAAACCCTAATTTGGAGGCAGGGTGAGACTATGGCTCAAACCAATCATGATGAAAACCAGATGGCCTTGAATTCTTGTTGAATGAGACCTCTTGAATGTTGGTAAACTCAAATGGTTGATGAACCAAGCAACTCTTGAATTGACAGGGCAAAATTCTTCAGTGATTCTTCAGGTTCAAAACCCTAATTCCACATTTTGGTCTGGTGATCCTTTGTTGACTTGACTTGATTCAAAGTCTTAAGATCTTGGTTTTAAACAACTGGTGAATCTTTGTGATGATTGTATGGAGTCATAGAATACCTTAGGAGGCCTTGAATCCCTCTGTGCAAACCCTAATTTCAAACATAAGAGAAACAAACTGCAAGATATGGGATAGTTTAAATAATGCATATGTGATTGATCTTAAATGTTTATGTAAGACGATATGACATTTAAAGGGTAAAATTTGGGGTACAACATGTATGAATATGAATCAATTATGCATGATGTATGTATGTTTAAGTTGACAAAACAGATACGACATACAGACCGGTGAAGAACACAACCGGATACTCGGCCATTCTGGGAGATGAGGGTATCACTGGAGATTCTACAAGTTGTACTTTTGCTTGGGAACAAGGATTCCTGTGTTTGTTTCGGTTTCTAGAGGTACAAACCTGCTAGGGATAGAAAACCCATTCTTGTTTTTCAAGGGTGGACCCTACTGGGGAGAAAAGCTAATCATTGTTTCTCAGAGGTAAAAACTCTACCGGGGATGTCAGACGGGACATTCCGTCTGAAGCAGTTGATCCTTCACTCAGGGAGTACTTTGTTATGCATTGTGAAGTTTGATCACTTCTGGAGAAGCTGCCGATATTCCCTCTTGTGCTCATTAACCAAAAGAAAAATTGCCATCTTTATTTTAAAAGTAAAAGTAAATTTGAAAATTAAATTCATCATTTTTGTTTGTTTAAAGAATCGTTGATCATATTAAAATGTCATTTTGCAAAACAGAATAAATGAGAATTGCAAACAAAAGGCACAAGGGCTCAAATTTTATTGATAGAATGGTAGTCATCCAAACGCATGATCCCATGGAGCATTACAAAGTTTTAGAAAATGGAAATTTAAAGGAAAAAAGGTTATATTGAAACATAACGACTGCCATCCTTCTAGCAACTTTGAATTTTGGACATTCTGAGCTTCTGTCGAAGGTGACCTTGACTGAAGTTTTCCTAACAGATAACATTATCGCCGAGGAGCCAATCTTGTCGGACGTAGTACTTGCCATGTATCTCTAACTTTTGCCTAGATTTCCCTCTCGGGGTTTCAATCCATCGGGATGATTTTCGCTTGTGTCTCTAATTTTTGCCTGGACTGCCCTTTCGGGTTTTCAATCCATCGAGACGTTTTTTTTTTCATTTAGGAGAAATATTTCTTGACTACATCAATATTCATGGAGTAGGTAAACTCTTCTCCATCCATGGTTGTGAGTCTTAAGGCACCGCCTGAGAAGGCTTTCTTAACAATATATGGGCCATCGTAATTCGGAGTCCATTTACCCCTAGAATTAGTGAGAAATGATTGTATCTTCTTGAGCACAAGGTCTCCTTCTCTGAAGACACGGGGTCATACCTTTTTGTCAAACGCCTTTTTCATTCTTTGCTGATATAACTGACAATGGCATAAAGTCATCATTCTTTTCTCTTCGATCAGATTCAGTTCATTGTATCTACTCTGACACCATTCAACTTCTGTTAGCTTGGCTTCCATCAATACTCTCATTGACGGGATCTCTACTTCTATGGGGAGCACAAATTCCATTCCATATACTAGAGAGAAAGGGGTTGCCCCTATTGAAGTGCAGACAGATGTGCGATAACCGTGAAGATCAAAGGGTAGCATCTCATGCCAATCTTTGTAGGTTACAACCATCTTTTGAATGATCATCTTGATATTCTTGTTAGCCGCTTCTACTGCTCCATTCATTTTAGGTTGGTAGGGAGATGAGTTATGGTGTTCGATGTTGAACTCAGCACACAACTCTTTCATCATCTTGTTGTTCAAGTTAGATCCATTATCCGTAATGATCTGGCTTAGATCCATTATCCGTAACGGTAAATGAGATTGTTCTTGATAAATCGGACCACCACTTGTCGGGTCACATTGGTGTATGATACTGCTTCGACCCATTTGGTGAAGTAGTAAATGGCTACTAGGATGAACCGATGTCTATTTGAAGCTTTGGGTTCAATCATGCCAATCATGTCAATTCCCCATATAGAGAAAGGCCATGGAGAAGAAAGAACCTTGAGATGCGTTGGCGGCACATAGATTTTGTCGGCGTATATCTGACACTTGTGACACCTCCTCATGTACTTGTAGCAGTCAGATTCCATTATCAGCCAATAATATCATGCTCTCAGAATTTTTCTTGCCATTGTGTGTCCATTGGCATGAGTGCCAAAGGATCCTTCGTGAATCTTTTTCATCAACATGTTTGCTTCTGATCTGTTAACGCATCTGAGCAAAACCATGTCTAAGTTTCTCTTGTAGAGTATATCATTGTTCAGGAAGAAGTTTCCAGCCAGTCTTTTGAGAGTCTTCCTGTCTTTTCTTAATGCCCCAGACGGGTATTCTTGTCTTTAAAGGAAGCATTTGATATCGTGATACCATGGTTTGTCATCTATGACTGCTTCAATTGCAAAGATGTAAGCAGGCCTTTCAAGGCGCATTATGTCGATCTTAGGTACGTCGTTCCATCGACTCACACTAATCATGGAGGATAGGGTGGCTAATGCATTAGCCATGTGATTTTCTTCACGAGGGATATGATGAAACTTGATTCTGTTGAAGAATGGTAACAAACTTCTCGCGTAGTCTTTCTAAGGAATCAATCCTGATTGATATATATTCCACTCTCCTTTGATATGATTTACAACCAGGGCCAAGTCTCCATACACATCCAAATTCTTTATCTTAGGTCAATAGCTTCTTCGATACCCATGATACAAGCTTCGTATTTGGCCTCATTGTTTGTGCATTTAAATGTTAAATATTAGTCCGTTTCCATGATACAATTCCATTTCCATAAGCATTGACGGCTCCGTCGAATATTAGTCCCCATTAGGATCTTGGTTATGGCCCTTCGTTGGGTAGCGGTTCATCGCAATCTTTCATCTTTAGGTACATGACATCTTCGTATGGGAAGTCAAATTTGACTGATTCTTGACCGTCAATCGGTTGATGAGCCAAATGATCGGCTAAAATACTTCCTTTGACGGCTTTCTGAGCATGGTACTCGATGTCGTATTCTGATAACAACATTTGCCAACGGGCAATCCTTCCTGTCAGAGCAGGCTTTTCAAAGACGTACTTGATCGAATTCATTTCAGAGATTAACTAAGTAATGTGACAAATCATGTACTGGCGAAGGAGTTTAGCTGCCCAAGCTAAAGCACAACAAGTTTTCTCAAGCATAGTGTATCGAGTTTCATAGTCCGTGAACTTTTTGCTTAAGTAGTAAATGGCAGGCTCTTTTCTTTTCGTCTCGTCTTGTTGGCCAAGCACACAACCCATGGAGTCTTCCAAGACTGTTAAGTAGATGATCAGTGGTCTTCCTTCCTTTGGAGGAGACAGAATTGGTGGATTCAACAGATATTCTTTGATGCTGTCGGAAGCTTTTTAGGAATCTTCTGTCCATATACAACTTTGGTTCTTTCTAAGTAGTTTGAAGATCGACGGGCATGTCCCAATCATGAGGGATTTGAATCTTGAGATGTAATTGAGACGTCCCAAAAATCCTCTTACTTGTTTTTCAGTCTTTGGTGAAGGCATTTCTTGAATGACCTTGACTTTGTCAGGATCACCCTCAATTCCTTTCTGGCTGACGATGAATCCCAAGAGTTTTCCTGAGAGGACACCGAATGTGCATTTATTGGGATTCAAGCAGAGTTTGTACTTTCTCAGACGCTCAAATAACTTTGATAGGTGTTCCTAGAGGTGGAAAAACGGGCCGCCCGACCCCGCCCCGCTTTAAGCCCGCAAAAAAAAGGCGGGGCGGGCAAGCCCGCCTAATGGAAATGGGCTTAAAAATCTAGCTCACCCCGCCAAGGTGGCGGGTGGCGGGCTTGCCCGCCAACTTATTTATTTATTTCATTTTTTAGTAGATTAATAGGTTTGTTTTTACTTTTTAAATAGATTTTTCACTTATTTTTTAGAACAATTTTTACAAAGCATCTTTTTAACAAATTATACTTCAAAAATATTGCGTATATTCTCAAATAAATGTACAAAATAAAACCATCAAGAATTGGAATTACTAGAATTAACTAAAAAATGATGGATTTAAGGTGGGACAAGCAAAACGAATAGGTGCGGCGGGCTTTGGTGGGTGGCGGGTTTTGGCGGGGCGGACTTTGGCGGGTGGCGGGCTTTGGCGAAGCGGGCTTTGGTGGGCGGCGGGCCCAAAATCCCAACCCAACCCGCCGTTTTTTGGCGGGTGCGCGGGCCGGCTCGGCGGGCCATGACCCGTTTTGCCACCTCTAGGTGTTTCACATGTTCTTCTTCTGTTTTAGAATTGCCGATCATGTCATCGACGTGCACTTCAATTTCTGTATGTATAATGTCGTGAAACAGAGTTGTCATGGCCATTTGATAAGTTGCCCCTGCGTTCTTCAGACTGAACGACATTACCTTATAACAAAAGGTGCCCCATGGGGTGATGAATGAAGTTTTCTCCATGTCTTCTGGCGCCATTCTAATTTGATTATAGCCCGAGAATCCATCCATGAAGGAGAAGACTTTGAATTTTGTTGTGCTGTCTACCAGCATGTCAATGTGTGGTAGGGGAAATCATCCTTTGGACTTGCTTTGTTTAAATCCCTATAGTCTACACACATTCTGACTTTTCCGTCCTTTTTGGGAACTAGCACTATGTTGGCTAGCCATTGAGGATACTCTGAGATGGCAAGGAAACCGGCGTCGATCTGCCTCTGTACTTCCTCCTTAATTTTGATGGCCATATCTGGATGAGTCCTTCTTAATCTTTGTTTTACTGGAGAACATTCAGTTTTCAGTGGTAAGTGATGTTCCACGATGCTGGTATCCAACCCTGGCATGTCTTGGTAGGACCAAGAAAACACATCTGGAAACTCTTTGAGAAGTTTTATTAAGTCTTCTCTGATAGTTGGACTGAGCAGTGCTCCAATCTTAACTTCTTTCTTTTCTTCTCCTGAACCTAAATTCACCATTTCCAACGACTCTTTGTAAGGTTCAATGGACCTTTCCTCTTGCCTGAGTAGTTGGGAGATCTCTTCTAGAATTTCTACGTTCTCTTCTTCTTCAGCTTCAAATACCGAGAATTCAAAGTTGGGAGAAGACATTGGATCATATGTTTCAATGGGGTTTAAAACAAGTAATTTCAACTTATGAACGACTTTCGTTACATCGACCGTAACCCAATGGCGACGAACTCCTCTGTGGATCACAAAGTTCAGTACTTTCCTTCTTGGTTTGTCTTTAGAAATGACACTGATTTTTGGCGGAGTGGGATCATTGGAGTCTTCATCCCATGCAGAGTCATCATAAGAGGACTCTTCTGTTGCATCTTCCATACTGTTTTCACTCTCAAGAGGATCTCCCCATCCAGTTGGCTGGATGTCCTCGTATATGATGCAAGAGCTTTCTGGAGCAGTGTATTTGACTAGAAAGTCGTACTTTCCGCTTGGCTGCCCCAAGGTATCCCAGGTTTCTGTGGGAACATATGAGTCATTTTCCTCAATGACGTTGACTTTAGGAAATGCATAGTTAATGAAATCTTGTCATGTGATCTTTGCAAATTCATCAACATGGTGTGGGACATTTTTGGAATGTTTTGAGTAAGGAGTCCATGACTCTTGGAGAACAGGTGTATTCTTTTCAAGATTACTCAGTTGATAGGAATTATCCGGCTGACTCTTTTACCCCAAATTTTCCTTGTATATCTTCTAGATAGGAAAATCATCCAGGGGATTATAAGAATCACAGTCAAAGTTGTTTTTCATCAAAGTGTCTTCCTCTAATGAATTGGGTGGAGCACGACATCCTTCGGGATCACAATCTCTGTAGATCATTCTAACGTCTGATCTTGGTATATATCTTGGACTTTGCTTTAAAGAGCAGAATGGCATGTGCGTCTCTCCCTGAGATATATAACCTTCATCATTAAGATAAGACTTCCACTCCTCAGATGTATCAGAAGAGTTATTCTCCTCAATGGTGTGGACTTCTTGAGATACTAGGTGGAGGAAGCCTCCACTGCGGAAGAAATCCTGAATGGGAAAAAAACTTTCATCCTTCTTCGTATTCTGGGTATAGGTCGGAGATAAACCAAGACCTTTTCTTGTCTTGTTATCAGTAGGAATTACAATCTGCCCCCATCATTTTATGTCACCACTCCCCATTACTTTGAGAGCGTCTTTATATGAGGAAATCGATGTTCCTTTTTCTTGGTGATTCTCATTGCTCACCGAAAGTGCTTGAAATTGAGTTCCAACAATCTCCTCTGGCTCTACACAGGAGAATGATGATAAGTTGCTCACGATTAAGCTTTCTCTCCGCATACCGTGACTAATTTGTTCTTGACAAACTTCAGCTTCTGGTGAAGTGTCGAAGTGACTGCCCCAACTTCGTGAATCCAAGGTCTTCCTAATAAACAGCTGTATGCTGCTCGGATGTCCATGGCCTAGAAAGTGACTTGGAAAGTGTGAGGACCGATGGTTATGGGAAGGTCGACTTCACCGATAACTATTTTTCTGGATCCGTCAAAGGCTTTGACGATGATTTCACTGCCTCTCATGGGAGTACCTTGAAAAGATAGTCGTACCAATATTGACCTTGGCATGACGTTCAAGGATGAACCTGTGTCTGCCAGTACGCTGGCTAAAGCATCGTCTTGGCAATTGGCTATGATATTGAGTGCCATATTATGACTCTTGCCTTCCTCTGGAAGTTCTTCATCACTGAATCCCAAATTGTTGCAGGAAGTGATGTTGGAGATAATGTTGTCAAATTGACCCACTGTCACATCTTGTTCTACAATGGCCTGTTACAAGACTTTTTGTAGAGATTCCCTATGAGCTTTTGAACTAAGCAGGAGAGATAACACAGAAATCCGAGACGGAGTTTGCAACAATTGATTCACAATGTTGTACTCACTTTTCTGGATGAGCTTCAGCATTTCATCGTTGTTCTTTATAGGTTCCGCATTGCTGGATTGACCAACTTGTTGATTAGGAACTTCAACTTGAGGTTCCTTTTCTTTGGCAGGTTCTCCAACTCCTCTGTTGAAGATTCGACAGCTTCAGGTAACTCGACCGGTGTCGGCAATGTTCACAACAGAGGGTAATGGAGTTTCTTTTTCATTTTCTATGGTTGTTGCACCGTACTTGTATGAGATAGCCTTTTCTGACTTGTACGGTATTGGACCTGGCAAGTAGATGACCACATCGACTTTTTGGGCCTTTTGACCGTCTTAGGCAACCTCGATCAGCTCTAAGTTTGGAATTTTCCTACTGTCAAGAGAGACTTTTGATTCATTGAGCAGAGAAATTATGGCACAAACGTCCTTGGTTATTCCATGATTGGAGACTATGAAAATGCTTTTGTCTAGTAGTCCTTGGTCCTTGTGTTAAACAGGGAGACCATCTTGTATCATGTTGATTGATTCAGAATTCAAGCGTGGTTGAATTTCCTTTCGGTCTAACTGATGCTGGAGAGCTGCTCGTACGAGACAACATCATTGGTTATTTTCTGAGCATACTTCACAGCGTTCATAATTGTGAGGTGGTACCCAATCATATCCACTTTGTATGCAGTGCATCTTTACCATATCTGTTTCTAGTAAGTGGATATCACAGCTTTGGTGTCTATCAGGATTCCCGTCAGTCATGCTAACTTGTTGTGTGTCTTCATCTTGGTAGATCGGAAGCCACCAGTGGTCTAATAGATTTTGAAGAGTCCTTTGTACAACCGCACAACCTTGGTCATTTTCGTAGCATTCTTTGCAGTCTTGATAATCGTGCGAGGCCAGAAAACCGAGTTTGACTTGTTTGGCATGCAATTCTACTAGACTGGTATTCATTAAGCGGATGTCAAAGATCTGAACCATATTGACTTGATAATTATTTCTTTTATGGTAGTCTTGGATCCATCCGAGATCCATTTGACGTTGGAGGACCTCTTGTATAAAAGAGCATCCCTGATTGTCTTTTGAACAAAATGGGCAAGTGTTATAATCATGTCGCGGAAAATTGTAATACTGACTTTGTGTTGAATGCATTGCCACTAAATTGACGTTCATTGCACAAATTTCATGGTTTTGAACAATGTTTAGATGTGCATGGGCCATGTTTACTTCACGAATCCTGTGATCCTAAATCCAGCCTAGATCCATTTGTTCCTGAAGAGTTGCTTGTACTATGGTACATCCTTGATTGTCCTTGGAACAGATATCACACTGATGATAGTTATGAGATGGTACATGGCCATACCCGCTCTGTCTATAATGCTTTTTTACCAAGTTGGTTCCCAGTAAGCGTACATTGTGAATTTGATAATTGTTGTCAGGTTCTCCTTCTATCAAATTCACTATAGTCTTCTCATGTTGCGGTAATGGGTTTGTATGAACATTCGGATTAGTATTTTTAAAAGATAAAACACTTTTTCTGACAAGCTTTTGTACATCAGAATTGAACCTGAGGCAATTCTCAATGTTATGTCCTGATTTTTCTTGATGGTAAGGGAAAGTGTGATCTGCTTTGACCCAAAATGGTGGATTTTCTAGTACTGTAAGAGGAGTCCTGGTTTGAACGTGCCCCTTGGCCAACACAAGTGGAAATAATTCTGCATATAACATCGGTATAGGGTCGAACCTTGATGGTCGTGTAGTACGATTGTTGTTATTGTACTGCGGGCGAGCCTGTTGAAGAGGATGTTGCTGCCTTTGCTGATACTGTTGTTGATTTGATTGGCTCTGAGCAACCTGAGGTTGATATGCCGGAGTTGGTGATGGGTTGATAGCAGGAGTTACTGCTGCTACCGGTTGATACATTCGCCTTTGCTTTCCCAGAGAGATATTACTGATATCTTTCTCTTTCTTCTTTTGGAAAACACTACCGTATCTTTTGGTACTACTAGATGGCTCTGCATCTTTGACCAATCTTTCTTCTCAGACTGCTTCTTTAAGGCGTATTCCCATGTTCACCATTTCAGTGAAATCACTAGGTGCACTTACAACCATTCGATTGTAACAAAACGAGTTCAACGTTTTCAGGAAGATCTTTGTCATTTCCTTTTCCTCGAGAGGGGGACAAATCTGGGCGGCGATTTCACCCTATCTCGGAGCATATTCCTTGAAGGTTTCTTTATCCTTTTGTGAAATTGCTCTGGGATGGTCCCTATCTGGTGCCATGTCCAAGTTGTATTTATACTACTGAACAAAGGCTGTCATGAGATCTCTGAAAGTACTGATCTTGGTGCGGTTTAAACCCATGTACCATTTGAGGGCGGCACCGGTTAAACTGTCTTGGAAGTAATGGATTAGCAACTATTGATTTTCTGTCTGAGTAGACATTTTCCGAGCATACATCAAGAAATGACTTTGAGGGCAAGAGTTTCCTCTGTATTTTTCAAAGTCGGGCACCTTGAATTTGTGCGGTATCTTTACATTAGGGACAAAACAGAGGTCGGCGGCATCTTTTCCAAACAAGTCCTATCCACGAATGGCGTGCAGTTCCTTCTGCATTTCCAAGAATTATTCCTGGAATTCATTCATCCTTTCATATACTTCTTCGTTTATGCCAGAAGCAGCCTTCGGGATCTGTTCCTCAGGGATAGTGTGCACCACTAGTTGTGGTATAGTCATTACGGCGGTAACTCTTGGCGCTTCAGTGACCTGAAGTTTGTAACCTTCAGGAGTTTCTGCTATAACCCTTGCATCTTCATTTACCTGAAGTTTGTAACCTTTAGGTCTGGTGGTTACTGCTACGACTTCCGGGTCTTCAATGACCGGTGGGATGTATCTTTCAGGTATAAAGTTGAGAGGCATGCCCCAGGGAAAACCTTTAGGCATATTGTACTGAGGATGACTATCAGGTGTCTCAAATGCTGGTGTGGATGTAATCTCTGAGATCACAGTCCTTTGATGCTGTTGTTCCTGGGCTGCTGCCACGGATTGCATGATGTTGTGGAGTTTCTCCAAACTCTCCTTTAGAGCGTTGATTTCTTCTCTCAGATCTCTGTTCTCTTCCTTGAGATCGTCCATTTTCTTTTGTCGATTGGCCCGAGTATTGTACGAATGTGACAGTTTGACTCTAGAGTGCGACACATATGTGAGACTCAAAGACAAATATGTTTTACGTGAGAATGATGAATGATATGCAAAGAATGAAAATGCTTTATTTAATAGTTTTTGTTTTCAAAAGAACTTTTAACAATTATATTGCAAATATCACACACCGGGGGGGGGGGGGGGGGAGGGGGACCCTTTTATTGAACTCGAATGATTGCAGTATTTTACAGGGAAAAGTACAGTATTTTACAAAGTGCGAGAAGGAAAACTAGGTCTATGGATCCTGAGTTCTCTCTAAGGAGAGCTCAGATGCTGGTTCCTGAATTTTTCTTTTCTTTGATCGAGCTCCTTCAGCCGTTGTCGGGTCGACGATCCTTTGACAAGTGAAAGGAGTGAGCAAATTTCTTCGTTCCTCCTAATATCTCAATCAGAGCATCCTTTTCCTTTAGCAGTTCCTGAATCTTGGTACATTCCAAATTAAGAATCTGGTATTTGTTCTTCCAAGAATTTTTCTCACGTTGGACTTTGTTGAGAGCAACCTAGAGTTTTTTGCATCAGACAAGAAATAAAGGACATATTCCTTTAAGGGAAAAACTTCTTGACGAGGGTAAAGCATCCTCATTTTGATGGATCTAGTTTGTACCCAGTGGAAGTAAGGCTCTGCAGAGATGTAGTTTGGCCTCCCAAGGGACTCTTCCCCCTTCTGTGAACATGTTGCCAGACATGTACTATTTCTTTATTTAGTGTCCTGTCATTTTCTTCTTCTTTGAAGAAAAGACCTTCCAGATGAGAATTATGTGGGATATTCTTCATGGGGTATCCAAGTTGAC
This sequence comes from Lathyrus tuberosus, assembly GCA_022829125.1. NCBI lineage: Eukaryota > Viridiplantae > Streptophyta > Magnoliopsida > Fabales > Fabaceae > Lathyrus > Lathyrus tuberosus. The sequence goes on from JALAZF010000424.1 coordinate 683,928, forward strand.
GACGAGCTAAAATTGGATGATAGTTGATCCCTCATTTAGTACCAATGAGGGGTACATTGGGGAAATTTCCACATTTGTCGATGGTTTTTACTCCATCATAGATCCGATTGTACCAATCTATGTCAGAGTTGGTAAGAGACATAATTTTCTGCGTCCATCGAAGACTACTCTTGTGATCCCAAAAAGTAGCAAACTTGGGCAGGTGGGAAATAAACCATTTGTAGAGTAATGGTACACAGCAGCTGATCATCCCTCTACTGTACAAATTCCTTAAGTGTACAGAATGATAAGCATCCACAAGCAAGGTTGGGACCGGGTTCCCAATTCGGAATATCTTAATAGCATTGGTGTCGACGAAGTTGTCAATGTTGGGAAAGAGGAATAACCCATATATGACCAGAACAAAGACATCCTCGAAAGCAGTTATATTTCCTATACTGGCAAAGTATAGAGCTTTCTCCAGCAGGAATTTAGCTGGTAAACCCTGGATTCCTCCTTTGGTGGTCATGTGAGTCCTGATTTCTGACTCATCCAAAGAGATTACTCTTGCAATGGCTTGATCTTTTGGAATTTCTTCCAGTCCAGAAAATGGATCTTGATCAGTGATAGGTAAATCAATCAGGTGGGAGTACTCTTCCAGTGTTGGTGTGAGCTGGTAATCTGGAAAAGTGAAGAAGTGGTAAACCAGATCGTAGAACTGAACTAGTATAGATATGATCCCTTCAACCATGTTGACTTTTAAAAGAGACAACAGTCCTCCGTGCTTTGCTCTGAAATCCTCAGGTCTTCTAGTTTTGGAACATTGAAGGTGTACTTGTGCGTTTTTCTTCTTCTGAAATCCATAACGCAACCTCTGATATTTGCAATTATTGTTTCAGTCCTTTTAGAAAAAGAATTTTTCTTGTTTAAAAAGGTTTTTTAATGAATGCATGGATGCATGAATGCAGCAAACAAAACCATTTGAAAACATGGGTTTAGGGGTTCATCGTCACGAGCATGGAGCCATATATCTGCCCATTCCCATGGTGTGTATTAATAGGTCAATTTTTGTACCTATAGAACGGGTTCTAACAAAGGTTCCCAAAATCATTGACCCCTCTTAGGGATATTAACAGCAAACCGATTGATTTAGGAGAGCTGTAATATCCTAAGATGAATCTCCTTTGAGTGTAGTATCGCATATCAACTATTCCCGATAGTCACTGCATAACCTAATGGTTTATTAGTTAAGTGTCTACTAATCCTCAGCTTCAAGGGTAACACAATGGGGAAAAACAATGCTTTCACGACATGCTCGTTCAACATTGGTAAATCCACGCGGGCACCTCCACTGATTCGGTTGACTCTCAAGTCAGCTTGGTCGGGATTCACTCCCTATAAGTCTCCCCGAATACGCCACCACTTATCTTAATGTTCTCTCGGACTCACCACATAAGTATTAATTGCATTCCCAGATAACAGTAATTTAAACAAGGGTATCAAATAATATGACAGCAGATGATATATATATATATATATATATATATATATATATATAATGAGAAAGCAAGTACGATAACAGTAAAATAAATACAAATCAAGGCCTAGATCTCTTAGGAAATCTAATCCTAAAAAAACTCCCCAGCAGAGTCGCCATTTTTCTGTAGCGTGCAGTTTTTTTTCGGTGACGCGACCACCTTACCGTGTAATTGGGTTGGGTGCTACTTTCTAACTTCTGTATGTATCCTATGAAGTTGGTTAAGGAAGGGGAAGATATTTTAAACTAACCCAGCACGCAAATGTTTTCTTTAACAAATGCTAAGAGATCGGGGATCGGGGTGTGGTTATACAAAGGAAAGCTATTAACACCCAGTGTATCTATGGTAATCCATAGGAACCTTCTTTTTGCATGTATTTCTGTTAACTTGAAATGCTTTCTTGTGTTTATCTGCTGTGGATTGGGAAAGTTTCTCCTTTAGGAGAATTGAGAGAATGTTTTTGTTTTTTTCGGGTTTTCTGTTGTTTTTGGGTAGGTACTGGACCTAAAGTTTTTTATTTGTGTGCTCACTAAGATTTCGCAATCTTATGCCTATGTATTCCCGTAAAGAGATTTGGGAAATCAGAGCAATCATAGTTCCTCTTATTCTATGGGAGGAAAGATATTTTGGTGTCTTGTTCAAAGCCCAAGGTTGAAGCTATTGAAGTATTTGTGTCTTGTTCAAAGCCCAAGAGTGAAGCTAATGGAGTATTTGTGTCTTGTTCAAAGTCCAAGATTGAAGCTAAAAGTTGACTGAGAGAGAGAATTTGTCATCTCTAAAGGGAGAAATCTCACCTATTCATCACAAATATTTAGTAATTGGTTATAAAGGGGAATTACTTTAACTGGGATATGTAGAATCCAGCAATGTCATAATTTCCTTTATAAGAAGGATGTCATGAAGGAAGAAAGCTTTAACTCAGTGTAGAGCAATGCAACTTTTCCCTTTATGAATCTTTCATGCTAAGAGAGGGACATTGGCTTGGATGTATGGAATCTAGAGGCTTTCTACTTATAGCTGTTAGATGAAAAAGAGATTTTATCCACGATAAAGGAGGGACCTCAGCTTGGATATTGAATCAACAAGTGTGCCACTTACAGCAATTATCTGGGAAAAGGTTTTTGATTATTTGTTTTGATATGTGATGTATAGAGGATATATCTTTCTACAGAGACGACTCATGATCTCATTTGAGGGGATGTTGAGTTTTTACGTGCCTTGTTTAATGCCCAAGGTTGAAGCTACAGGAAAATGACTCCACTGGGGAGGATTTTATCTGTCTTGTACAAAATCCAAGATTGAGGCTGACTGGAGAAAGTTCTTATATGAAGCCTAAGAGGGGGCTAACTTTTGTTGAGGATTATTGAAATCCAAGAGCAGGTCCAAATTGTATTGGGGGGTCTAAGGGGATTATACTCTTGCTGGGAATTAAGGAAGAGTTGAAATACCAGATGCCATGAGGCTCTGATTTTATTGGGGATTTGTTGATGGTAAATTGACCCTGGCTGGGATGTTCAAAATGAAAGTTTAAGCCTTGTTGGGGGTCAGATGAGTTTAAAGGTGAGTTTGAAAACCTTAGATGTTTTTAACTCTACTGGAGACTGGTGTATTGGTAGAGTGATTAGGGTTTTTCCCATGCTTTTAGGAAACTTGAGGGTCTCTGTGGGAGATCCAAGGAGGAGATGGTACTTTCCAAGTCTTATTTGTATGAAGCCCCCAGAGGAGGCTGAGACAATCCAAGTCTCTTAAGAAGTGGTAAACTCTGGTGTAGAGAGATCTTTGTATAATGTCCAAGAGGGGGTTGTTGGTTTAAGGGATGAAGATCAACCCTTAGAATGGTATGATGTTCTGGAAATTTGATTCTCCTTGTATTAAGGCCAAGAGGAGGCTGCGGAACTTCTAAGAAGCCTGTTGGTCCTTGTACTAAGCCCAAGAGGAGGCTGGGGATACTTCTAGGAAGCCTGTTGGTCCAAGCCTAAGAAAAGTTTAAGAAAGGTTTCACCGGGAATTAATCCTCTCTGGGGAAATGAATTTCTTGTATATATATATAAGTTTTGACAGTCTTGAGTAAAGTTTCACCGGGAATAATGAATTTCTCTGTTCCATATTGAATATGCCCAAGAGGAGGCAGACTGTATTGAGGGAAGTTTCCTATGAGGGAACTAGTTTTGACTAAGTTGGAAGTAACCGCTGGTTTGACCTATGTGTAGTCCTAACTGCTTGGGAAGCTCTGAGAAAATAGGCACAAGAATATATACAAATAAGTGAATTAACAGGTATATAAACAAATATGCATTGAATTGAAAAGATGTTAGGGCTTACACTCTGAAAAGAGGCCCAAGTGTATTGTGATTGATTGTATTAATTACAATTATATGATTTGGGTTTTAAGAAATTGAAGAAAGTTTTGAGAAAACTTTGAGTTTGAAATTGATTTAAAATAAATTTGTTTGAAAAGAAAAGAGTGTTTGGGGCTTATAACTCAAAGAGAGGCCCAAGTGGTCTAAGAGCAGGTTCACCGGGAATAATGCTCCTCTTAGTACCAGTTAAAAAATAGACAGATGATTTTGAAAATAGGGGTATGGGGCTTACAACTCAAGGAGAGGCCCATGGAGGTTGTTTATTGTTTAAAACAAAGTTTATGTACAAAAGATTAGGGCTTATACTCAAGGAGAGGCCCATATGACTTATTTGAAAACATTGATCGCACTACGATATTGAAAGACATTGTGGGACTTATACTATAGCAGAGACCCAAAAATTTTTGGTACAAAAAGGGGTTGGGTCTTACACTCTATTAGAGGCCAAAAATTGTTTGTGAAGAAAGAATAATGGGGCTTATACTCAAGCAGAGACCCAGATGATTTATTTGAAAAGGCTACGATCGCGTCACAGTTTTGAAAACCACAGAGGGACTTATACAATGACTGAGGCCCAAAATTATTTATGTACAAGAAGGAATGGGTCTTACACTCTACAAAGAGGCCCAAAAGATTATTTTTATACAAGCGTTAGGGCTTATAGCTCAAGGAGATGCCCATATGAAAAACAGCGACCGCACCGTTTATTTTGAAAATCGTATCGGGACTTATACAATGATTGAGACCCAAAATTATTTATTTTACAAAGGGATGGGTATTACACTCTACAAAGAGGCCCAAAAGTGTTTCAAATGAAGTTTGAAAAATTAAAATCAAGGAAAACCCTAATTTTAATGAAAAAAACAATTTTTTCAAAGAAAATAAAATAAAAAATGATATAAAATATCAAACATATTTAAAAACAAGTTGTGAACTTTGAAAAATGTTTTGAAAAATTATGTTATGTTTATATGAAAGTGTGAAATTCATTTGAATTTGAAAAATCAAGAGGAAAATTTCATTAAAAATGTTAAAAAAAGAACAATTAAAATGAAATTCTTTAAAAAAAATTCAAACTATATTAAATAAATAATATAAATTTGATTTTTTTGTAGAATAAAATATTTTAACATTTTTGTGAATTTTTAAAAAAAACCAATAAAAAATGATTAAAATTGAGGGAGACATTAATTTTTGAAATCAATTAAGAAAATAACTAAAAATTCAAAAATTCAAATAATTTGAAAAAGGCGCCAACGGTCACCTTCTTCTTCCTCGTGCCCGCACCATGGATGATTTGCAAAACCTCACTTTTCTCTCTGATTACTCAATGATTTTGCACGATTCAAATATCAATCTCACTCGTTTTTGAACAAGGATTCCAATGGTACCAATTAATTGCATTTATTTTTAATGTGGAGTGAGAAATCAAGTGATGAACACATGAACCCTAATTTCTGCAAGAACACTATGAAATCCTATACACGATAGCTACAAAGCAATTGATTGAGGGGAAACACTCTACATAAGTGCAGAAACATGTTTGTAACTTGAAAACATGTTTATGATGCATGGATCATAGAGTTTGAGAGTTCAGGCTTACCTCTTGCAAGAAGAAATTGAATTGTGTGTTGGAGGTGTTACAGATGTTGTTTGATGACTTGGACAGCTTCAATGGACCTTATGTAAGGTGTTTGGAAGCTTGGAATGGATTGAAATATCCTGGATCACCTTGAGGCAACTCAACTGCAAACAGGCCTGAGTTTGATTTTGAGCTTTGTGATTCTGAGGTTACAGATGATGGAGAAGTGTTTGGATAACTTCTATATGATGTATATGATGTGTCTATACTCTTGTTTTTTGTAGAATTCTTCTCTATTTGAAAATTCGAACCTGACTTGCTAAAGAAGCAAGATCTGGTTCATGAGAAGGAAATGAGAGAAAACATGAGTGGAGATGTTTTGGGGTGGTTTGATCAGTCACACATGACCTCTATTTATAGTAGAGGAAGTTTGTTTTGGTAGCAATATTGATTGGCAGCTGATCATGGTGTGTAGCTTGTAGCCATTGACTTGGATGTTCCAAAGTGCCAAGTCAACTCTTTATCTTGACTCCATTCAATTTCTGCAGGTTTGAATGCTCAGAGTTTGGACTGAATCTTGACTGGTTTGGGTTGTTATGGCTTGGTTCATGACACCTCAATGTATATCATTGATGTAACCTTGCCAAAATTGAATTCCAAAGTTCATGTCATGATGGTTTTACACATGCCAAGTTGAATTCTTGACTCCTTGATCAAGAAACAAGTGAGTCATCAAAAGTTTTGTGTTTTTGGAAGACGACAAAGTTGGCAAAATGGAAAGACTTGAGTGAAAAATGCCAATTTTGAAGGCTTATAACTTCTTGCTCAAGTTGAATTATGGGAGGCTGTTGTACTTTTTGGAAAACCTCTAGATCATACTTCAACTTTGATGTTTAACTTTGGTCTTGAATCATCTTGGATCATAATGAAAAATGGCTCCAAAGTTGGGCAAATCATGAGACGGATTTTGTCCCAAATTTTTCTAAGTGTTTGAAAAATGTTCATTTTCCATTTTTTGTGATTTTGATCAATCCATAACTCAAAATCCATGAGGATTTGGAATATATTGTAGTTGATAATCTTGAAGTATGTAATGAGAGCTTTCATTTGAGCTTTGGATGGAAGAAAAAGGTTACTTGGATCACAAATTATGGTCTTGCAAAGTTGGGTAAAAATCACTTTTTTTCATGACTTAGTGAAAATTCAAGTTTCTTAAGATTGCCCCTTTTGCAAGTAACCTCACTTTTCTTGATTTTTATTGATGGATGATGATCAAAACCATAATTTAACATTGTTTTTTACTTATAGAAGCCATTTTTGTCAAAAACTCCCAAAAGTCATACTTGGTTTTTTGGCACAATTGACTTTTTGTCAGATGAATTTCAAACTTTGTGATTCTCTATGAAATCAAGTTCTTGATCTAATCCAAACCTAATGGATGGATTACATAGGTGTCTTAGAGTGTCTTGAATCATGTCCCAAGGTTTGAGATCATGTCTTGTTCAAAAGTCAAAGGTATGGTTGATTTTTTCTCAAAAACCCTAGTTTGTGGTCTAGATGAATTTGAATCTTTGTATTGCTCATGAACCAAGTTCTTTGTGTCCATTTGAACTTATAAGAGGATCAATGTAAGATATTTGAGGTCTTCAAAACATTTCTTGAGGTTTGGGCTCATGTCTTGTTCCAAAAGTTAACTTAGGGGTGAATTAGGTCAAGAAACCCTAATTCCTGATTTTTGATGAATGCATCCCCTGAGGCTATTTTGAACTTATGATTGGATCCATGAGGTCCCTTTGAGATTCTTGGATCATGTTTTGAAGTATTGGCTCATGCCCAGATGATAATTTCTCTCTGGAGGCCTGGGTCGACCAAAACCCTAATTTGGTGACACTGATGATCTTGAGGCTTGGTCAACTTGAGATGTTGCATTTTCATGCTTGATTCTTGATGTGGGAAACCTATTGATCCTTCATGGATGTTTGAGAGGCTTGACAAGTTGAGTATCATGTCAATTCTTGATTGATCCTTTGCCTGAGTACTCTGAGAGGGCTCAAAACCCTAATTCTTGATTGAGGTGAATGCTCAATAATCTTTGAGAGGATTGATGAGGCATGAAGGTACATCCATATTGTGGTGATGATTTGCACAATGATGGTAAATCTTATGGTCAAAATTTAGGGTATGACATCTACATCACAAATAAATTGCCAATCTTGGCAGCTTTTTCGTATAATCACTTTTAGCAACTCTTTCTACTCACTTTCTCTTACAAATTCTTACATTGTTTTGTTGTTGTTTTTTCCTCTTTGATGCAGAGAAATGGCCCCAAAAAGAAACATAATTTTTCAAGACTAAAAATTATCCTCACCTCTTACTTGAGATGCCCTTCTCTTCCCAAAATACCTTTTCTTTTCGTAAGGTCATGCCGAAAAAGTACCTCAATCAATAATTAAAAGGTCGTAAGCAACAGAGCTTTTGATGTTAAAGATTTGGAGGGCTATGGAGAGTTAATAATCATGTTGGAAGAGAGAGGATATATCAGGTTTAATAGCTTGATCAAAGAAGTTAACAAGCCCACCAGGTTAGAATTTCATGCAAATGCCGCTCTTTGACCTCGCAAAGACTACACTTCTTATATGAATGGTAAAAGTATTGATTATAGTCCTTCTAGAATTAATTATTTGCTTTATCTTATACCACCTTATAGGCGTAACATTCAAAATAGAAGGAGTATTAACATGACCGAGGGAATGTGTGAGAAGATGAAAGAAGAGTTTTATCAACCTGGGGCTGAATGGCTGATTGTAAGGGGGAAACCATTGAGACTGCACACTAGGCAGATGCACCCAATACTAAAGGCTTAGACATCTTTTATTGTTTAAACACTAGAATTTACACCCAACCAGTCCCAATTTATTGTGAAAAGGTGTATGAATCTTATGCCAATTCTTAATCATAAGCAAATTGATGTGGGGTTGTTAACTGCTGAAAAGGAATCATAAGAAAATTAATCTGACCAAGCAAAGGGTGATAAAGGGAATTAGGTACCATAAAGAAAACTAGGTATCTAACTCCAAATGTTTAAGTCTACTATCCCAAAATATTCTACCTTGATGTAAACCATGTTGCAACCGTAAAAAGACCTCAAAAGTGTGTAAATATATGTCTTTGATAGAAATTTACAAACTCGTTGTTAAATGCTTTTGTACGTTGATTGTGTGATTACCCTCTTGATTTGAGTGAACAAAAATATGATGAGAGACAGGTTGAGTACTTGTGTGTTTGGAAGAACTTTTCAGAGATATTTGGATTGAAGCAGGGAACAGAAATGTTGATCAGATAACAAAGGTGACGTTCATTGGTAAGTGTAATTATTTTACAAAATCAATGTAAATACTTTTGTATGTTAATTATGTGATTACCATGCCAATTTGAGTGAACAAAGGTGAGATGACAGACATGATGAGTACTTAAGATGTTGGAATAACCTTTCGCAGATATTTGGATTAAAGCATGGGACGAACGTGTTAATCAGATAAGAGAGGTGATGTTTATTAGTAAGTGTACGCATTTTATTCTTATGAAATTTTCAATTTACAGACTGAAGGTGAGAAAAATACACAAGAAGGTGGGGGGTTAAATTGTGTTCTCCGACTTTCATTGCTTCCGAACAGATTTCAGATTCTAAACAATAGTTCCAATCCTGATTAACAAGTGGCAGTAGAATCAAAATAGAAGCATGTAAATGAAAAATGAACACACAAAGATTTATGATGGTTCCTCCCAAATTGAGAGTAGTCCAGCCCCCTTGCAGTACACGATATTTTCCACTATAATCAAATCATGATTACAATTGCTTATGCCCTCGAGCATAATACTTTCATTTGCTCAGACATATAACCTAAGACTTGCTTTCTTAATCCGCACCTGATCAAGACTTCATGCTTAGAGCCTCAGATCCTAAGACTATCCTGCTTATACCCTCAAGTACAAGACTTCCTGCTCAGACACATAGCCTAAGACTTTCCTGCTCAAATCCCACAGATTCAAGACTTCTTGCTCATACCCTCGAGTACAAGACTTTCCTGCCCAGACATCCAGTCCAAGACTTCCTGCTTAAATCCCACAGATTCAATACTTTTGCTCATACCCTCGAGTACAAGACTTCCTACTTAGACTCACATCCTAAGACTTCATGCTTAAATTTCATGGATTCAAGACTTCTACTCATACCCTCGAGTAGAAGACTTTCCTGCTCAGATTCCACGAATCTAAGACTGCCTTGCTTAGACCTAAAGTCCAAGACTTCCTTGCTTAATCAATAGTTTAATCAAGACTTCTTTAATCAAGCACATGGCAAGAGACTTACTTGGCTCAAGCTCGCAACAAGAGACTTTGATGCTCAAGCACATAGCAAGATACTTTCTTATCTAAACTACTAAACACAACGTGTTTAGCAGAATAGAGAACAAGGTATACTTGATATACAATAATAGATACAGGACAATAATTATAACAAAGATCATAGGTCTTAATATTTCTAAGATATTCAATGTTTAAGAAATCTTAAGGCTTTGTACAATTTACAACAGATAACAGAAACTCTACATATTCAATGTTGTTGTTGATCTTGTTATTCTTCCATGTTAATAGAAGTGTGAGACTTTCCTTTTTTTTGCCCTCTTTCTTTATTCCTTGTTAGTTCTTCAAATTGAATCTTCAATTACTTAAATAGAAGATACAAAAGAATATTCGTTTGAAGAGATAACTTGCACAAGTGTCTTTGTTATTCCATAGTACTAAGAGGCATTAAAGATAAATACACAAAAAGATCTTTATCCATTGTATAAATCGTTTAACCATAACGTATTCCTAGTGAGTTGTACTATAGATTCGTTGAGAGTGGATATCCGTAAAGCATGTTAACTCTTCTTGAGCCATGTGAACACAAACTATAGCTGACAAACTAATTTGACATTGTAGCTTTCTTCATGCAGTATGGATCACCTAACTTAGTATATGATTCTGAATGATCACCAGAAGCCGATACATCTAATAAGTGTGGAAATAATATATTGCTCTTATGATGCTGATACATTCAGCTTGAGAGTCTATACAAACCTATATCATCAGACTTCACTTGAGGATGTCCTTCATTTCTGAACCCTCGGAAGCCAAGAACTCAACTTCTCTCAAATGCATTTTCTTGACATATTCTGAATAGAGTCTCCTTAAGCTTTGGAACCTAATAATTAGAGCACACATTAGATAACACCATTTTTCTTTCAATACTTTGTTATCATTAAAACCTTAAAGGATATATTTCATGAACAAATCTTGTTCTAACACAAACAAGTTACTCGAGGACATGTAACATAATAAGTTTGGGATTATGACGACACTCTGTCATTATGTAATATTTGTGAGAAATTTCAACTAAATTGGTGGAATTATGAGCAAAATCCAAGCCAAATGATGAAGAAGTGAGCAAAAATAACCAAAGGTGGAGAAACTTGGGACTTAGAAAAAATAAGAAAAAGGAAGAAAAAAAAGAAGATTTCCCTATGTTTTTCTCGCGGTCGTGATGCTTTCATCATGGGCGCGGTGAGCTCATATCGAGATCACAATGCTTTCGATCGCGGTTGTGATGATGGCTATTTATGACACGTTTTTTTCACTTTAAATAGAAAAAGGTGAAGATTTCTGAAGTTATGAACTCTAGGCAGAGAAAGTGTCTGTAAGGAGCTTTTGTGAGCGATTTTGAAGAGTATTGGAGACTTTATTTTTCATTAATTTTGATTAATACTTCTTATCAAGTAATTATTAATTTCACTTGAGTAGCTAAGCTGTTTTAGATTAGATCTTTAGAGATGAACCTAATTGTACTCTATTGGATCACCCTAATGTTTGAAATTATTTTAATACTTTTATTTTATAATTATTATTCAATGGTTATTGTTCTTATTGCTCTTTGCGTGTTGACGAGTGCATGAAGAGATTTTAGATGAGTAGAAGATATTGATGGTAAATTTGCGAATCTAAATTAGGATAATTGCTCAACTTAGTAATTAACTAAGATTAGGTAATTATAAGTTGTGGCTATAAAATTAACGAACTTAGAAAAGCCTAGTTTTACTTTGAATTCGCATAAGGAATTAGGGAATTATCGTTTAAATTAGTGAGATGCACACCAATGAATTGGATGCAGTGGTCTTGTTAAATCGTTGTGTAATTATCACATAATTGTTACTCATCTGATACACAATCATCAACAAGTTTAATTAAGGGATTCGAAAGAAATATCTAATCGTTTTTCTTTATCAAACTTTACTGCAAAAAATTTCTCGTACTTGTTTCGTACCGATCATAATTGAAAACCCCCCATTTTGTTTATTTTAAATTACATTAATATAACTTTGTTTAAATTTGCAATCCATTTGGAGACGAATTATTTTATTAGTTCGACTGGACTAGTACAATTGATAATTTAGTCATCAATAAGCTTAAACAAAATACGGAACACCATAAGATATGATGCACTTATATGAAATAAAGTACATTGTAATGTACTATGTGATAAATGGGCTTATTCAGCTTGCAGCCCTCCCAAACATTTCTATAAATAAAATCTTTGTGTTGGAGTATTTGATGCTTGACAAAATTCATTTTGTGAAACCTTAGACACTTTCTCTCTCTCTGATATATATATATATATATATATATATATATATATATATATATATATATATATATATATATATATATATATATATATATATATATATATGTTATCGTTCGTAGCAGCTAACACTGATATTGATGACACTTAATTCGTGTGGGATGAGTAGAGGTGTTGTTCTTCTTTCAGTACTTATGATTGTTCTCTGGATTCTGCATCAACGGTTAATTTCCATAAGGATCAGCTAAGGAATTTTTTTGTTTTCCGCTGCTTTTTGTATTGTGATTTCCCTTCAGCTTCATGTTCATCATCTTATGAAGGCTTCGAGAAAGTGTGTCCTTCAGAAGTGAATCAATGCAAAATTCCAAGATGAGAAAGTTGAAGTGAGAAAGAAAATTCGAGAACACCCTAAAGTGGATAACTCCTGGTATTTCCATTTCTATAGATGTAATACTCATAACTTTGAAGAATTAATCAAAAATGTAAATTATCTAGATTTGAACACCAAGATAAAAGGAGTTCCAAAGATAGGAGACTAGGGGAGGAAAATGCATAGAGAAAGAGGAATGGAGTGGCCGAAGTGGCTAAGAAAGAAAATAAATTTGACAATGAAGAAAGTAAGGACTTATTGGTAGCATATACATCATTGGGAGAGCTTTTATTGAATTGGAAAGGACACCCATTATAATGGACGTTGAGGAAGAACCATTCCATTCATGGGAAGCACTCCCCATCAATATTGGGGAAAAATAGATAGTAAGAAATCCTAACTAACGAGGCATCGACATAACAAACCATGTTGACAACTACATGAGTGTTTTAGGAGGACTCCCGTACTCGAAGGGAATACCTATAACTCGATAAAAATAAAGCTGGGAGAAATGATGTTTCAGGAGCACAAGTAAAGGAAAAGAAGCCTACGAAAGGTTGATTGTCAATTTTATTTTATGAAAAATAATTGATCAACAAAGTACCTAACTTTCACATCCTACTATTGATAAAGTTTTCCATGGCCAACTACAATGTACATAGGGTATTGATAGACCAAGGAAGATCATGAGGCATAATATATACCAATCTCTTGGAAATTTTGCATATAACTAAAAAAAATCATTCCTATAAAGGAAACGACCACCTAGGGCTATTTATCCTGACTTATTTAAACTCCATACTAGTGAACTCTCGCCAAATACTCTCCCTTGAAGCATTCAAAGGTGTGTAGGAGGATAATTTAGTTCGAGCCCTCGCTCCACGTCATCTCTTCGACAATTATTGTCTTTTCTAGGACTCGATTATATCCGAGGGTACCAGCACCATGACCATTTTCCCCTTCTTCTGTTAGGGGCTCGTCTTCCTAATTCATATAGGGTTGTGCCTGATTCAACAAGTCTCTTAAACTACAAGCTCCCTTAAGCCCTAACTTCTCATCGAACATGCAATCCAACCTCAAACCCTTCTTGAATATCCAACATTTTAGTCTATCATTTGTATCTTTTACCACCACGACCACTTTTGTGAAACGATCTATGTATTCACATAGGCTTTCTTTCTTTTCCTGTATGATCCCGTTGATGATCGTCATAGTTGTAGGTTTATGGTTCTCGATGATTAATTGGAAGGTTAAAGAGTTACATAGATCCTTCCATGAATCAATGCTTCCATTTGAAAGGGTCTTATACCACATAATGGAAGCTCTAGTGAGGGTGAGCACAAAAAGTTTACACTTTACGGTCCCATGGGCGTAGTAGTAGTCCATCTGTTATCAATGTGCTCTATATGTTCGTCAGGGTCCCCAGTCCCTTCGTAGTCAATCAAGTTTAGAGGTTTCTCCAAGGACTTATGGATTTTGATATCAAGGATGGGTGCAGACACAGAGTTCCTTTTTTTTGTTCTGGAGTAGGAGCATTTGCGTCATTCTTTTCTCTCCTCTAAGAATAGTGCGTCAATGACCGGTGACAACTGCGAGGTTTGGGTGGAGTATCCTTCCCTCCCCTTCCTTTAAAGCCATGAGGAGGAGTCCGATGTCCCATATGTCTGTGACAATTTGTAGATCGTGGAGTAACTTCATGTGGTTTGACCTCTTTGGTGGGGATTAGCTCTGGTATCGCAGAAGGGCTACCGCGTGAAGCCACCTCTAGTATGTTTCTATCTTTCGAAGGGGCATACTGTAAGTTTTCTTAAATTCTCAAGATCTTGTCGATTAGGAATTGAGAGTTTTTCTAGTGCACCAAGTTGTACATGTTGTTCAATAAGTTTGTAGCTCCCTACATGCCTAGAATGACTTGCAGCACTTGGACATGGGAAACACATCTTATCCAGGAACTAAAGGTTGCAAAGGAGGCTAGTTTGAAGGTTCACCTTTATAAGGCGGAGGCAAAGGTTCAGAGGAAAGGAAAAACTTGCAATGCTCTTTGGTTGACTCTTGGAGGAACCAAATCCTACGACGTTGGAACGATTGGGGGAAGTTATTAAGTCTGAATCATCCATCTCTAGTCGAGGAGGATGAGTTATGCTAACTTTAGTGGATTTGCGACGAATAGTGGTTCTTTGTGAAATTCTTAGGTATCATAAGTCGATTCTCACAGACGAAGTCAATGTTCTGCTCTAGAACCATAAATGATCTATGAGACAGTGATATGAGATCTTGGATTGGTAGAGCTAGTTTCGGTGCGACGAAGAATGGAGAATAAGAAGTAATGTAAGGGTGAAAGTGAATTTGAATACCTGAAATAACGCGTTTTCTTTCTTATATAGTATGAACGGTTAAAATCATCTACGTGAGTGAAGACACGTTATGTTATTGATCGTTAAATCTAATCAGACAGTGATTGACATGTCAGAATGATAAAATCATTTGCTCTTTGATGGAACGAAGAATCACCTATTTCATGTGTTCTTTCATATAATATCGCGCTCTTGGGTCTTTTGCTATAGGTTTTCCGAACGAGTCCGAACATGTTGAACATGTTATATGGTCAAAAAAATCTACACTCATATGACATGTGTCACACGGTCATATTTGCATAAGATAAGAAACGAAGTGATAATCAAAGGCAGTCGTACACGTAATATACATATCACATACACATTAGTAGGAAGTGATTTTCTATACAAATTCATTCCAAAGCACAATACTTATCTAAACAACGTGTCTTTTTCCATTCCAAAAAGTAAAATTGTTCATTCTTTTCTCTCACCGCATGTTTGTCAACACGGGTCAGCTTTATCCATTTTATTTGAGTAGCAATTATGCCTTCGATTTCTTAGTTCTGAGTTGGACATGACTCATTGTGCTTACCGTGAATCACGACTAAATATGCTAATTTGTGTGTATTTATTAGTCATTAGAGCATTCACATTCTATAATCGTGGTAATCTTAAAAGAGTAATTAAATAGGATCTGAGTGGTACATCAATTACGTATGTTTTTAATGCTAATATTTAATAAATATTCAATATTTTAATTTAATTTCTCTAAAAAAAATATTCACTCCATTTAAAGATTTTATATGTAATATTCTTATGTCTTAAATTAATTATCAATTTAAAATATCAATGAAATATTAATATTTTCACCAATATATCATTAATTATTAAATTATATGTTTAATTTTATATTATTATTCAATTAACTACAACTCATATATGTTGTTGACAAATTAACCTAAACAAAAGCAAAACATAGAAAACTAAAGATGGACCGGAAAACTATAAAAAATACTTTTATTTATAAGACATAATACAACAAATTACAAGTAAATGAATAATATAAAACTAAATAAATCAATAAAAAAGAATAAAGTATATAGTATTATTTTCTTTTGAATGAGTAATTTTAATCAAATATGAGTCTTATTTATAATATAATGCATAATAAGTGGATAATAAGTGGATAGGGGTGGGAATAACGCAGACCAACTAACAGGTTCAGGTCAGGTCAGACTTTTTTTTAAATAGAAAATGCCTAGGTTTTTTTATAAGCCTATTTAGCTAAAGAGGTTAGGTCACAGACCGTAAGAAAAGTCTTTTAAACCTATCAGATCGGCCTAATTAAAAAAAAAACTCAATAAATTTATTATTATTGTATTGTATATTGTAGTTTGAATTAAAATACGAAAATAAAGTTACTTATGAAAATAAATTGAAAAAATATTATAAACAATGTTATAAGTTGTTGTAATAAGTTTTTTTTTCATATGTTCTCTCCAACAAATAATATCATCAAACTTATGCTAATAGGTAAACTTGAATGAGACAATAAAAATAAACATTTAGTCTCATTGATCTTTTATTTGTTAGTCTATTTAACATTAGTTGAATTTCTTATTTACAAATGTTCAAAGGAAGTAGAATTTTAAATAGGCTAGTAGGTCAATCAGGCCTTCGAAAAGGCTAGGCCCAGGGCCTAAAAATGAGCCTATTATACGCTACAGGTCATACTTAAGCTTTGAATTTTTTAGTAGCTCGGACTCAGGCTGGACAAAGCCTAGTTCGGCCCAGCCTATTTTCACCCCTATAAATGAATATATAATATAAAATTAATCATGATTTAACATTCATAATTATTTCATTTATAATCATCCCCTTAGATGTCTATCAAAGATATCTCTCATTAAAAACTTAGTAAAAAAATCCATTAGAAATAAATTCTAACAAATGAAAAAATAGTACAATATTTTTCACATATAGTGAGAGAAATGACTTGCTAAAATTTTTATCAATTCTATTGATACAAATTACCATTCATACCTCAATTTCTCTATTGTTAGATTTTACTTGTTATGTGCATTGGTTCATTTTTCTGGTTTCGATCATTGTCCCGACCTACTGGATCATAAGTACTAGCTATCAAGATATTGAATTATACGCACATGTCAGCCTGAGTTGATGCGTTGGAAGGAAGGTTTAAGTCATTGGAGGAATCTCTTCACCTCAAAATGAAGGAATTTTAGAAGATGATAATGACGGAATTTGTGAAATTGTAGGATCAACCATCTCTAGATATTTCTTATTCTTTTTTGGACGAGATGATGTTTGAGTTAAAGATGATGGTGAAAAAGGTTGAACTACCATTATTTTACAATGATGACCCAACTGGATGGGTTATTTTGGGTGGAGACTTATTTTGGGGTGCAAATTTCGTTGGAAGGCGTGAAGATGCAATTAGGGAATGTATGTATAGAGGGTACGACCATATACATATACAATATGCTCCTAGAAACTGAAGAAGAACTAACACAATCAAAATTGAATAAAGCTTTGATTGAACGATATAGAGGTTGGAAGAGCGATAATTCGCTTGAAGAATTGAAAGACTTATTACAGAATGGTGACATATAAAAGTATACTACCAACTTTGAGTAAACATCTTCACAAGATGTTTGACTCCTTGAAGATTAGTATCTAGATTATTTTTGGGAAATATCCAACCACAAATACGCCTGAGGGTGAGAACTCTCAACTTTCATTCACAAATCCAGACCATGAAAATGGTTTGTGATATTGACACAGACTTTCGGGTAACTTCAAGTAACAGAAACAACAAGGGTCACAAATTGGGAGGAATTTTAAGGAGTTGGATATTGGTCCGGGTGGTAAAGGAGGATCGGGTCGAAGGTGAAGTTGGGTTAGAAGGGAAGTTGGGTCGTATTAGTGTGTTAGAATAACATTTCTATTTGTAACTATTATGAATTCATTAGCAAAATATATTTACAATTAGGAAAGATCTTTTATAAAAATCTTCATCCTAATTGGGTGGTAAAAGATTTTTATAATAACCGTGTGTTGAGCTATAACTGAGTTGTAACTAACTCATTTCAGAAAAATCTCCCTATAAATAGCAATATTCTATTCATCGTATTCATAATTTAATTTCCTATTAATTCATGACAAACTTACAAAACACAGTTCTCTCTTCTAGAATGTTCTTTAATGTGAAAAAATATGCACTCTCTCTAATTTTATAATATAGTATCATGAGCCTATCCAATCAATGACTTCCATTGAAATTGGATAATCCTCTCCATTGAGAGATGTATCAACAACAAAGAATATTTTCTAAACCTCTTCTTAATACATCAACATTGATCTTGATGATTCCGATTTTTTCTCTTGGAAACAACAAGTTGAAAGAATAATTTGAATTCACAAACTTCATCGCCAATTTTCAAATCTAGTTATTTCTCCAAGATACCTCGATATTGAGGTTTGAAAATCTAACACTTAAATTCCAATGTATTCAACATGGTAGAAAGAAGATTCACTCTTACTCATGTGGATTGTCATGATTCTCTCAAATTTGAATCTTTCTCATGTAGTTCACAATGTTCAAGCACATGAAGTATAAACAATGATTGGTCAATTATAGAAAATGATGATCAATGTGAAATCGTGTCAGTTGAACTATGAACTAAAGTGCATAAATAAATAAGATCATACAATTTCACAATTTCTAGGTTAGATTCGAAAAATTACTTATATACTTTAATCGATTGATGATATGATTTCACATCGCAATCAATTTGAATTAATTCTCAAATGTCTTTCTATTGAGTATTAATCCTTAACCTCAATAATTTGTTATCGTGATCTCTATTTCATATGATCATTGTTGAAACGATGCTCCTCTCACATGAATCTAGGTTGGACCGAGTCAACCTAACACCACTTATTGAACCCCTATGAGAGAATCTTACACAACTTATCGTCACTAACAAATTATGATTTAACAATGCCTCAAGAATCTCATTCTCAAATATATAGTAAAAAATCACAACAATAATTCTATGGATCTCGTGGAACTAGTGGAGGACGATCCATCATTTTAGAGTCGAGGTGGCAGGAATGGTGGCATATTTTGTGTTCAATGTCATATTTGTTTCAAGACAAGTCATAATGCTATAATTTGTAAATATTGTTACTCTGATCATCCTTCACTATCTAATCACTAGCCAAATCCAACAACTCACTCATATTATTAATCTATATTCTTGAACCAATGACATACTATTGAAGTTACATGTCTCTGATACATTAGGGGTTATGGTTTTGTTGCTTGTCTTTTAAGCTTTTGGTTTTAGTTTTATGTCATTGAGTCTCCTCATCAATTTTGAATTTATGGATTGAGTTTTAGATCTGTATTTTAGCATGCATAAATCAAAGTGTTTAATTATATCTTAAGCAATATGACTGAAATTAGTATATTGAGTTTTGTCAAGAACTATGCTTGAGAGTGATTCAAGTCATGACCATTGGAGAATCTAAAAAATCCTTTGAAAATTAGTGAAAAAGAGATTGTGCATGTGTGACTCGAGTCACATAGTTAATCTGACTCGAATTAGACACACTGTGAGATTGGGAATGTATTTTCAGATCTCCTGATTCGAATTAAAGGAAGGTCTAATTCGAATCAAAGTAGTCTGACTCAAATCACGTAATTTCCTGATTCGAATCACACTGAAATAAAAGTCTTTCTAGTGGCTTCTAGAACTCTGATCGGAATCAGTAGATTATTTGAATCAAATCAAGTGACTTGAATCGCATAAATGAGTTTCATATAGTTTTTGCTTCTTAATTCAAATAACTTGGTTTTCTAATTCCAATCATAACTCTGTTTTGACTCAAATCATACACCATTTTCTCTCATTTTTGTGATAGATCTTCAACACATATAAATATCATTTTCTCTAAAAAAAAAACCTTCACAAAGTTAGAAAACATGCACTTTCAATACTGATTTGAAAACTCACAAACCACTTGTTCTCTCATATTTTCAAAAGTGTTTTGAATCTTTCACGAACAATTGCAAACAATTTCTTTTATCTTCTACCTTATTCTTTTTCAATTATTGCATGGATTCGAATCTCATCTTTGAAGATTTGTGATTGTTTAAGAGATTAAGTAATTGAATTTAACGTTTCTTTGAAGATTTAGTTAAGATTTCAGAGGTTTGCGTTGATTATTGTGATAAATGTTAATGATTTAAACTATTTAAATGAATAGAAAATATAAAAAGTAAAATGAAATTGAAGATTTAATGTTTTTCTTTCATTTTTAATTATTGATTCTTTTTATTTTGTAGTTGTTAATTTTTATTTTTTTTAATTTTTAATTTGTAATTTAATTTATTAATTATTTAATGATCTTTTGAAGACACTAAAATATAAAGACTTAGTTGATGATTTTGCTTCAAAAAAATATTTAGAGAAATACTCTTTTTAAGTAATTAGAAATTTTAAGTTATATGAAATGTTTTTTTTTATAGTTTAAACAATACGTTTCAGTTTTTTTCCCCTTCATTTTGTTAATATATAATGGGTTAAGTAAGTATTAGGTCCCTGAAAATAACCCAACTTTGAGGTTTGGTCCCTATAAAAATTTTCTTCAAGGTTTGGTCCTCCAAAAGTTTTCCGTTTCTAACTCTAGTCCCTTCCGTTAGTTTTCACTAATGGCGGATGACGTGGCGTGCCACATGTGTTTTATTGCATTGACCAGACAGGGACCAAACTTGAATGTTAGTTTATTTTCAGGGACCTAATACTTATTTAACCCTTTATCCAAACAGCCTGCAACTTTTTCTCCATTCCAAGTTTTTCTTTCCATGCCAAACTTTCCTCCATTCCAATGCTTATCAAATATCCTCATGCACACGCATACGTCTTAATATCACAACTTGAACAGGAACAAGATGTGGTGTCTGAAGAAGGCATGTTGCTTACGAATTTCACTAGTGTAATATATTTCTAGCAATTGAACTTTTTCATTATGGAAATGGTCTAGAAGTATAGTGGATATTACATGCTGTAAAAACAGAGTAATGATGTCTTCATTCAAATGCTGCCCCCTTGCTGGAGGTGAATCGCCCCCATTGGATAATCATTCCTGTCGACCTTCAAGCTATCTTAAATATTCAGTTTGTTGGATTCTTTTTCTTCTATATGTATAAAATGTCTTCTTAAATGGTTTTGAGAAATTTTCTTAGCAAAAAACAATTTGGCGTTGCTCTTGCATTGAGATATTTAGGTTATGAATTTTTGAACTAAATTTCAAAATTCTAAAGAAATAATACTTTCCTTTGTTATGTTTTCTTATTAAATGAAGTTTATGAATTTTGTATTGTTTGGTGTTGTTGATTCTTTTGACCATAACAATATTATGGGACGAAAATGAGGAATCAGTGCCGGAAAATTTGGAAGTGGTTAATAGCTGATTTTGTTATGTTTTGTATCAATGTGTTGATGAATAAGTATATGAATTGTAAATAGTTTATGTTTCGTAGCTATTTTTTGTACATCACTAATTTTTTTTTGAAGTAGGTTGCTGCTGTGTTTATGCATATCAAATAATTAAGACTGCAGTAGCATTATATTTTTTGTCCATCACTTGTATGCATTGTCCATCACTTATATAAGGGTATATATTATTATAGTGTTATAGTGTTACATGTTTTTATGTATTTGGTGTTATATACTGCTATCCACTGCTATTTTTTTAGCATTAATATTATGGTTGTATATGGTAATACAATGTTATAGTGGTATATGATGTACCTAATATAGTCCCTAATATAGTCTAATCTCTCACTATATTTTGTTAATGTTGCACCTAATATAGTCCCTTTTAAAATTGTGTCACGAGATGATAAAGTTAATGCTTACGGATGTATCATAGATATGTGGATATGAAACCTTGAAAGTTCTTAATTCCAAAGATTTTCTTTAGATAATACGGAGCATTTGAATAATTGTTCATGAGAAAACAAACATTTTACAGGCATCACTTAAAACATTTTGGATCCTTTATAATCTTATTAGTTATGATATATTGAGTCTTTGTCTTATATATTTATGGATATGATATGTTGTGTTTAAAATTTAATCACTTCTTATGTAAAATCAAAAAGAGTAAGAACGACATGTACATAAAAATATATAATAGAATAAGCAAATGTATAAACTACATCATAAAAAAAACAGAAAAACAATATGCATACAACTCTTCATATGTCACAGTGGTAATACATAATAATATATAAACTTTAACATTGAACTTTTAAGGGACTGAAGACAAAAAGTAGATCAATTTTAGACTTTTATAATTCTTATTGAGTCCGCATTATTACTAATTCAGTGGCTTTTGTCGTTCAAAACCAAGAGAGAGAGAGGTTCTTCTTTTTATGTTCACGAAAAGACCGTCGTGAGGATAATGATGATGGAATGAGTTATTTACTCACGTCAATGGAAAATGGTCGTGGAAATGTTTTTCTCACAGCAAGGAAAAAAATGGACATCTTTTTTTTTGTAGCTAACACAATCTCTCTCCCGGGATGATACTCCAAGTACTGTTCTTCTTCTGCTCATCAAATAACTAAAGCTTGTTAAGGAAAAAAGGTGGAAAACTGAGGAGAAGAAAATTGGGTTGAAGAAGAAGAAGAGGGGCATAGAAAGAATAATAACAGAGGAGTGAGAGAGAGAAGGAGGAGAATAAAAATATGACGTATGCGTGTGCATGAGGATATTTGATAAGCATTGGAATGGAGGAAAGCTTGGCATGGAAGGAAAAACTTGGAATGGAGAAAAAGTTGCAGGCTGCTTGGATAAAGGGTTAAATAAGTATTAGGTCCCTGAAAATAAACTAACATTCAAGTTTGGTCCCTGTCTGGTCAATGCAATAAAACACATGTGGCACGCCACGTCATCCGCCGTTAGTGAAAACTAACGGGAGAGACTAGAGTTAGAAACGAAAAACTTTTGGAGGACCAAACCTTGAAGAAAATTTTTATAGGGACCAAACCTCAAAGTTGGGTTATTTTCAGGGACCTAATACTTATTTAACCCATATATAATTGTCTTTTTTATACGTTATTTTTAATTATTAAATTATATTTATTTTAAATTTAGGATTATTTTTAAATTAGAACAGGGTCTTCAAATTGATTGGGTCTTTCTTAGATAGTGACATGTGTAATTACGTTTAATTTATTTATGTTTTACAATTATTATCATTATTGACGTGTCGATGTCGTGTACGATGTTGGTGTCATGCATGATGTTGAAAGCGCACATACAACTGAAGCTCTT
This sequence comes from Lathyrus tuberosus, assembly GCA_022829125.1. Classification (NCBI taxonomy): domain Eukaryota; kingdom Viridiplantae; phylum Streptophyta; class Magnoliopsida; order Fabales; family Fabaceae; genus Lathyrus; species Lathyrus tuberosus. The sequence continues at coordinate 707,144 of JALAZF010000424.1, forward strand.
GTTGGTTTTGTAAACATGGAAGGAGGTATTTATGTGAACTGTATAAAAGATTCTTGTATGTTTTTTCAAGGATCTTTAGCATAAGATCGTCCTTTTTTTGTTAATTTAATCATTCCATGGACATTTTTAGCAATTACTTGCTTTTTTACATTTTGAGTTAATGTTATGAATACTTAGCAGTATAATCTAACCACCCCATGTTGTTTTTCAATTTTATTCATGTCTTATAGATTGTTACTATTATAGTATATATTGCCTTTGTAACTAGTCATCTATTATGTTCTTCATAACATTTTGAATAATTTTAAACTTCATTCAGTTAACGCAGATATTTGATATGTTATCATTAGTATAAAA